>CM060912.1:798436207-799686207 GCA_030737875.1 Allium sativum
TCATTTGGACTTCCTTTGCATCTCGGGTTTGGTCGAATTGGAGTTGGTCTTCAGAAGAGTCATCACGAAGTAGTAAAAGTGCACGTCCAGTTCCCCATGCTCGGTTCGGTTCGGATATGTTCCCCGGTTCAGTTCGGAGTGCCACCATCCTCTGGGTTCGGGTCCTTCTCCCTCATGCGGTTCGGTTCGGTGATTCTGAAGCGGTTCGGTTCGGATACCCCATAGCTTGAATGTCTCCGTCTCGTCAGCATCAGTTCGGTTCGGGTATTGCTCTCGGTTCGGTTCGGAATATGGTATCCATGCTCCTCTTTCTTCCACTTCAGTCCTCCTTGTTCCTTCCGATCCCACGCTACGTCCCTCCGACCCGACCAGGCCTTCCTTGTTGCCTCTTCACGTCATGCTCCAGAAAGTACCACGCCCCGGTCCGGTTCGGATATGTCCGATCCGATCCCCTACCCGATTCGATCCGGTTAGATACCCTGCAGTTTTCTGCAACTTTCCAGCAACTGTTTATACGTCTCTCGACGGCGTTTTCGACCAATCTAACTATTGGAATCAATCACAAAGCATACCAAAGAGTCATAGTAACATATAACAGCAACCACAAGCAACAAACAACAATTTAAATGAATCAAAATGGTTCAAAAGTGGCCAAAACCTCACATTTTCCTATAATCCCTCTTAATCATGTTTAAGCATACGATTAGCAAAACACACCGAAATTAACCCAAATTTCTAACAGAGCCTTAAAACATTATTTTAGAATTTTAATAATTTTTCCAGAATTTATTTACGTATAAATTAGCTAATCTTCACTAATTACCCTTAATCACCGTAATTAGTGCAAAAACTATGCAAATCACTCACCTTGGCCACAAATGAAACACCAAATCTGAAATACTCTCTGTTTGGGTCGAATTCCTATGTGTAGCAGCAGCTCCAACCTTGCTTTGTTGCTATTTGGCCTTGTTTTGATGTAGTTTAGGCTTAATCTTCGCTAAAAATGTGTTTTGGGGTGATTTTAGAGGATGGAAGCCATTACCAATGTCTCAAGAAGGTTTGTGGCGGCTCAAAACTGAAATGAAAGTGATAACCTAACCCTAATCAGTCCTCCTATACCTCTAAACCCGAAATTCCCCTTGGGCCTAGCTGCTAATCACCCGGTTAAGCCCAATTAAGCTGTTTTTCACCATCTAAAACTTGTTTCAGCCATATCTCCCAAACGGTAAGTCCGTTTGGCTAATGTGACCACTCTACGGAAAGAGAAACCATCATCTGAAGCTAATGGAAGTGGTTTCAGGTCAAAATTCCTTTCCAGTCAAAAGTTATGGCCAAAACAGTGCCAACTAGGGGTAAAATGGTCATTTAAAAATCGAGAAAAATCATGAACATGGGAAATGACCCCAATAGTCGTCTCCCAAAGTTACATGACCATACGACTTCGTATGTGAAAGAAATAAATATCCTACGATCCTATGATGCGTAGAATACGGGTCGTTACAGTAATAGTCTTGTGAGAATCATCATACTCACCAACAAAAGAAAAGAATTAGAGAAAGAGAGATCTTTTGATTTGATTTGTGTAGATTTAGTTGTAGATGATTAGGCTTCCTCTTCTTAGTTTGTGACGGCTATGCTGAACTCCATGGCAGCAGCATGACGGTAGCTTCTCTAATTTTACAAGTGATTTAGGTCTAGGGTCTACCCACTTATTTATAGATTTTAGAATTCATTTAGGCCATTAGATTTAACCTAGAAATAACCGCAGCCGTTCAGACAAGATGGGGTTTATCTTGTTGACTCAGCAATGAGTCAGAAGTGACTCAGCAAACACTCAGCATATTAATAAACTTCTATTCATGTCATAAATATATATATTTTTTCTACAATGTACATATTAGATACATCCCCCCTTTTACACACTTATTATTGTTTTTATATACATATTAGATACATCCCCTCTCTTACACACTTATTAATATTTTTATATTCATATTAGATACATCCCCTCTCTTACATACTTATTAATATTTTTATATTCATATTAGATACATCCCCTCTTCTACACACTTATTATTATTTTAGCAACTTTAGTGTTAATAGAAAATTCGGGGTGTTACATTCTCCCCTCCTTTTAGGATTTCGTCCCCGAAATCTTCAAGTCTGGAAGAATGTATATCCTACCATCCAAACGTCCATCTACTCATCCATCATACACAGGCATCCATTGTCCTTACAGACTTCTAATGCTTTCATGTTTAAATGCACAGTGTGTGTATATGTCCGTATCTAATGCAAAATCAGGCGGTCCACTGATTCAGTTGACCTCCTTAATGCAACTATGATCGTGCCATGCATCCATTATGTATGCAAAAGATTCTTAATGCTACATAATACTTCTATATGCGTGCACAACCATCATCTGAATGCAGCATCCACATGATAATACAACCATCGTTCATCCATTTTACTAAATACATCCATATATATATGCAATATGCAATATGTAGTGACTGAGCCGATCTAGTGCCTAAAGTGTGTGTATATATGCATCCACGAGCAACCACTAGCAAACACTTGCATCCATTTTGCATCCATCATACATAACATGTCTCAAACACATGTTTCAACCATAGGATTATCCTAACTAAAGGTCAAAGATACTAATGAGAGGACATATTTAAGATAAGATAAGATAAGCTAAGCGATAAAGGAGAAATTAAAAGACATACCCTCAAAAAGAAAAGGGTACAACGAACGCATCTTCTCTTCTGTCTCCCAAGTTGCGTTGCTCTCATCATTTCCCCATTGCACTTTAACCAGTCTGACCTCTCGATTCCTCAACTTTTTGATCTCCGACCCAAGAATGCATGTAGGAGCTCGTCTAATTGTTGCATCACACTCTATTTCCACCTCTTTAAGCAAGCTCGGCTCTACCACCTCCGCGGTCTTGTGCAAACACTTCCTCAAATGTGATACATGGAATACGTCGTGTACTCCACTAAGTTTCTCAGGCAACTCCACCCTATATGCCATCTTCCCAATCCTGTTTTTTACAGGAAACGGCCCAACAAACCTTGGTGCTAATTTCCCCACGGACCCAAAGCGAACAACATTCTGTAACGGAGATACTTTGATAAAAACCATGTCCCCAATGTCAAACTCAAGATCTGTCCTCCTCTTATCAGCATACGATTTTTGCCTATCTTGTGCTGCTTTCATCCTCCTTCGAATCAACTCAATCTTCTCCGAGGTTTCCCTAACCATATCGGGCCCAAGTAGGATTTTATCGGTAGATTCCCACCAACATGTAGGCGAACGGCAAGGCCTTCCATAAAGAGCTTCGAAAGGTGCCATGCCAATACTAGACTGAAAGCTATTATTATATGCGAATTCTACTAACGGAAGGTGCTCTTCCCATGTACCCCCAAAGTCTAGGATACAAAGCCTTAAAAGATCCTCTAGAATGCGATTCACCCTCTCGGTCTGGCCGTCTGTCTGAGGATGATATGCGGTGCTCAAACATAGCTGAGTCCCTACCACCTCTTGTAAACTCTTCCAAAATTCGCTAGTAAAGATGGGGTCACGGTCGCTTACTATACTAGAAGGAATACCGTGCAAACGAACTATCTCCTTAATGTATACAGAAGCCAACCACGGAGCAGTCCTCTTACTTTTCACGGGAATAAAATGGGCGCTTTTAGTAAGTCTATCTACTATAACCCAAATCCCCGTGTTTCCCTTCCTTGATCTTGGTAATCCATCCACAAAATCCATTGAGATGCTTTCCCATTTCCATAGTGGAACTTCTAATGGGTGAAGCAACCCACCGGGTTTCTTTTGTTCTGCTTTAACTCATTGGCACACCAAGCATCTAGCGACGTACTCGGCCACTTCCTTTTTCATACCGGCCCAAAAGAAAACCCACTTCATATCTTTGTACATCTTATCCCCGCCGGGATGAATGGTCATTTTTGAGCGATGAGCATCATCAAGAATGGCCTTCCTTAAGTCTTCGTCTTGTGGTACACAAAGTCTATTATCCCTTCGTAACCAACCCTTATCGTCTAGGGTATACCTACGAAGATGGCTTGACGACTCCCCCCCTTTGAGCTTTTCTACTATCTCAACCAACTGTGGGTCGTCTCGCTGTGCCTCACCAACCCGTCCTAGAAGTGTAGGTCTAACCTCCAAGGATGCTAACAGACCAGGTACTAAGTCAACGGAGGGTCTAAAGTCAAACATAGAGATGAATTCTAAGCTTTGTCGTTCAACAAACAACGGACTCAAGGACAACCTTTTCCTACTTAAGGCGTCTGCCACCACGTTACCCTTGCCCGGGGTATATGCTATTTCAAAATCGTAGGAGGCTAAGAATTCCATCCACCGTTGCTGCCTTAAATTCAAATCCTTCTGAGAGAATAAGTATTTTAATGATTTGTGGTCAGTGAACAGTTCGAATTTCTCACCAAGAAGATAGTGACGCCAAGACTTAAGCGCGAAAACAATTGCGGCTAGCTCTAAGTCATGCGTGGGGTAATTCTTTTCATGAACCCTCAACTGCCTTCCACCATAGGCTATTACTCTTCCCTCTTGCATGAGGACCGCGCCAAGTCCCGTCCCACAAGCATCAGTATAGATGGTAAACGGTTTATTCCCGTCTGGCAGCACTAAGACTGGGGCTGAAGTTAAGGCTCTCTTTAAACGTTGGAACGCATCATTGCAATCTTTGTCCCACGTAAAAACCAGGTTCTTCTTCGTTAACCGTGTTAATGGAACTGATATTTTTGCGAAGTCTTTGATAAACTTCCTATAATAGCCAGCCAACCCCAAGAAACTTCTTACTTCGGTTGCATTTTTAGGGACCTTCCAATCTTGGATGGCCACCACCTTTGCGGGATCCACTGCTATCCCTTCTTTGGAAACCACGTGCCCTAAGAACCGTACTTCCTTCCTCCAGAAGTGACACTTAGAAAATTTTGCCTTAAGGTTATGCGCTCGAAGGGTTTCCAACACTTCCCTAAGATGTAGGGAGTGCTCTTCTTTATTCTTAGAAAAGACTAAGATGTCATCCACAAAGACTACCACGAATTTGTTAAGGTATTCCCTAAACACCCTACTCATCAAATCAACATAATATGCAGGGGCGTTTGTCAAACCAAAGGGCATCACTAGCCATTCATAGAATCCGTCAGGAGTCTTAAAAGCAGTCTTATCTATACTATCCTCAGCCACTCTCAGTTGATGAAAGCCAGTGGCTAAGTCCAACTGCGAAAACACTGAGGCGCCAACTAACTGATCAAAGAGATCGTCAATCCTCGGCAGTGGGTGTCGGTTCTTTTTAGTAAGCTTGTTTAGTTCTCTATAGTCCATACAAAGTCTAAGAGACCCATCCGCCTTTGTGGCAAAAACTACTGGAGCACCCCACTCCGATATACTACGTCTTATGAACCCCTTCTCAAGCAACTCCTTTACTTGCTTATTGAGTTCCCTCCTTTCACGAGGAGCCATGTGGCGCACTGGCAAAGATACAGGTTTAGCATTATCCATAAGATAAATTCGAAAGTCTATCTCCCGCTTTGGAGGTAAGCCCTTCACCTCCTAAAACACATCCGGATATTCCCGGACCACTTCTACCGATCGCAGGTTCTCTACAGACGCGTCAAGCGATTCAAGATAACTTAGCATAACGGAATTTATGGGATTACAAAAGATGTCGAGAGCATTACCAAGGCGAGTCACAAGCCTAACTACTCTCCTTTCACAATCAAGAATGGCCCTATTTCTAGACAACCAATCCATTCCTAAAATTAGCCCATAGCCCGTGAAGCCCAATACATAAGCATCACATCTAAATTCAACGCTAAGTATAGAGATTTTCAAATCCAAACATATCATGGTCAAATGAGCCGAACCCCCAATTAGATTTGAAACGACCAGGGGATCCTCTACTAAACTGGTGTTCAAGTGCAGTGATTCAACTAATGATGCAGAGATAAACGAATGAGATGCACCAGAATCGAATAAGGTACGGACAGGATGATCAAACAGAAAAACTAAGCTTTCAACAGAAATTGTTCTACCTCTTTCTTGCAGCGGTGGGGCCGCAATAGCCTGAACTTGCCCCCTTGCCTGCCCTGGTGCCATAAGAGCCTGCACCTGTCCTCCCGAGGTAGACCCTGCCCTCTGCCCCTTCTTTGGACAGTCCTTCACTAAATGTCCCGCATCTCCACAATGAAAACAACCAGTCTTCTTTTTCTTTCTACAATCTTTGCTGAGATGGCCAGGCGTCCCACAATTGAAGCATTTCTTCTTCCCTTTGCCATTATTGTTTTTACCACCCTTCTTATTTTGCTGTTGGGGTTCCTTCTGATCCCCTTTCTTTTCAACTGCCTTATCCTCATGCATAAGTGCCATTTCTACTAGCTTTTCAAAGGTGGCTCCCATAGGGATGTGGGTCATAGCCAACCCTTGCAACGGTTCATTCAAGCCTCTAACGAACCTCAAAGCTTTCTTCTCTGGCGTGTTCACCAACTCCAAGCCAAACCTTGCTAACTGATTAAATTTATTGACATATTCCTTTACTGATGAGCTCCCTTGCTTTAGTGCCAGGAATTTTTCCATATTTAAGTTCTCCTCTGCCCTTGAAAGAAACTTTGCCTCAAACCTTCGTCTGAAATCCGCCCATGAATCAACTGGACGTTCCCCGTTAGTGACCTCCCACCAAAACGAGGCCTCTCCCTTCATTAACCAAGCAGCTAAACGGACTTTCCTCCCATCTTCCACTTCAAAGATATCCAACAATTCCTCAGTCTCCTTAAGCCAATCTCTGGCCTCCACAAACGTCTCAGTCCCTTGAAAAGTTTTTCCTCCCATAGCCTTGAATTCCTTGCACGTCTTTGCAAAAGTGTCAACACGAGGAGGAGGAGGAGGAGGAGGAATGGGTGCAACTAGGGGTGGAGGAGTATCCGCTGGGCCTACAGTGGTGGCCCTAGCCTCCAAGTATCTCCTAAACCACCCTGGAATCGTCACACCTTCTGGGAGATTAAGATCTTCAGCCATGCTGAAACGAAAAAGGAAAGATTCAAAATGGAGAATTCGAAAGATAAAGATAAGGATGTGGCTATTTGGGATTATGTTTTTCATAAAAACTCTCTTTAAATAACATGTTTTTTTTTTGAAAGCACTTCTTCCAAAAATACTTTAGAAAAAAAATATTTTTCTAAATTTTTTTTTATCTGTTCTGGTAACCTTATGCTCTGATACCACGTGTAACACCCCACGTTTATTAATGTCACTCACAAAGGGAATGCATTAACTTCCATGGAGGTTTTAAGTGAATATAGAACAGTAAAATTTCAACAAGACAGATATAAAATAGTACTTGGAAATTCAAAAACTTTATTTCATTGTAGCAGAAGTCAAAACATGTTTGATTACATCATAACACCACATTCAATGTCAAGTACAATATCTATCTTGATGAAACAAGTACATAATCCCATTACATGAATAGCCATTAAAAAGAAAGATAACAAGCTGGACTTTACTTCAGCAGTCCAAGCTTTCCAGAAGGTAAGCAATCCAACTAGACTCCACTAGAACTTGGCCCAACCTGCGGACCTGAAGGGAGAAAAAGGATGGAAAAGAGGGGGTCAGACATAAAGTCTGGTGAATATGATAATTCTACAATACTATTACCAAAATATCTGGACTAAGGCATAAGCTGGAAAACAAGAAAATGTCTATGATGAGCAGATTAAGGACATAGACAATCGCTAAAGGCAACGTTATAGGCGCTCCTAAATACTAAAGGATAAACACTATACTGCACCACACCAGTCACCCTAAAGATTCATCCCACTTAGCTTCACTTAGAAACTTTCCCAATGGCTTTACGTACCCCTAGCTGACTACATAGGTGCCGCCTGCCCCTATCTCCACTAGGTGTACCCTACTTCCCATTATTCGATCGGCTCCCTAACTCGTAGATACCCGTGCTGGCCCCACAGTGGGGTGTATCACTCCCCTAAAGTGGCAACCTGATACAACGGACATGCATGGCTTATACCTACACGATGCAACAACGTCTTACCTACCAGCCCGGGTCCACACACGCATATGAAACCCCTTGGACTTGCGTTGCCACCGCTCCCTGTTTTGGCCTCTTATAGTCAAACCCAGTATGCGTGTCCCGTCCTCGACTTGGGTCGAGCCCACAAAGATACGTTTTGGGATACTGGTTGAAATGGGCCCCCACTATTTACCACAAGCATTCCACCTAAGCTTGTCCCCATTAGTCCATCCCACTTAACCCACTTAGTCATGTTCATTTACATGTGTGTTTGGTTAAGTCTAATCGTATTTCAAATGCCTCTAAAGGCAACCACCAGATTCCTCATGCCACCCAAGGCACCTACTTAACCCCCATGTCCCACCTTACATGATTATCTGGTTAAGTATTTCTTAGTTCATTAAGGCCATAACCTCATAAAGACCTCTCACATTAGACTGGCATTTATGGCAGCTGGATTTGCCGGGCGGGTCCGGGCAGTCTTACACCATAAAAGAGTGTAACCTCGTGTCTTTACAACTGTTATGCTTTAGTTTGGGCCTAGGACCTCTCACATTGGGCCGACATTTGTGACTACTGGATTTGCCGGGCGGGTCCGGGCAGGTTTACATCACAAACGTGTCCAACCTCGTGTCCTAAGCATTGATTATTAATAATAATCCACTTTCCCCCAATTTTAATAATTCCCTACTTGAATTATTAATTACTTCCAATTTTTAACAATGTCCATAATTGACTCAATTATGGACATCCATTCATGGTATGCAAAATCTTACAAAATTGCACCCAATTTATTAATTCCTAATATTACCCCTACCCCACGTTTGAACGTTTATTCGCAAAATATATATTAGACTCGAATAGCCTAACTCATAGCATAAAAGAGATTATCATAATAACAACATGTATATGTGACCAAATGAATCATAATAAGGGGTGAAACTTGCATATGTCCAACTTGCATAGATTATACATGTCATGGATCTAAAGGTGTCAACTTGTTCAAAATTCACCTAATATAATCTCAATCAATTTTCATAAACTTACATATGAACATGTGTGAATCAACATCATCTAATTTTTTAACAACATGGTTTTATATGGGTACACCTAACTCAATAGGCAAATTCCCATAATCAAGTTTTATTCAATTATAGTTTCAAGTTTATGGGTACACCTAACCTAATAGGCAAATTCCCATAAACAAGATCCATTTAAATTAAGAAAAAAAAACATAACTTTAAGCATGATCCAACAACATCATGATTTTTCAACATAATATAGCATGATTTATAACATGGCATAGTATGATAGTATAACATAGCTTGACATGATTCTCAACATAGCACGACATAGCATAAGAGAATTTACAACATCAACATAGCATGGCATATATAATTTACATCATACGACAACATAATAACATAATAAGAGATCCACAATATATAGAATTTACAATTACAAATCACATCACTTTCTTGTGATCCATTCATAACTGAGTCAAATTAGTTTGTAATAGTCTTGTGAGAATCATCATACTCACCAACAAAAGAAAAGAATTAGAGAAAGAGAGATCTTTTGATTTGATTTGTGTAGATTTAGTTGTAGATGATTAGGCTTCCTCTTCTTAGTTTGTGACGGCTATGCTGAACTCCATGGCAGCAACATGACGGTAGCTTCTCTAATTTTACAAGTGATTTAGGTCTAGGGTCTACCCACTTATTTATAGATTTTAGAATTCATTTAGGCCATTAGATTTAACCTAGAAATAACCGCAGCCGTTCAGACAAGATGGGGTTTATCTTGTTGACTCAGCAATGAGTCAGAAGTGACTCAGCAAACACTCAGCATATTAATAAACTTCTATTCATGTCATAAATATATATATATTTTCTACAATGTACATATTAGATACATCCCCCCTTTTACACACTTATTATTGTTTTTATATACATATTAGATACATCCCCTCTCTTACACACTTATTAATATTTTTATATTCATATTAGATACATCCCCTCTCTTACATACTTATTAATATTTTTATATTCATATTAGATACATCCCCTCTTCTACACACTTATTATTATTTTAGCAACTTTAGTGTTAAAAGAAAATTCAGGGTGTTACAGATACTCTGAAGGCTTTGTATCCGTGTATTATTTCTAGTTGTGTTTTGTATTATTTTCCGCTTCGATTTATTTAAATGTAATCTCTGATATTTATCGAATGTATTTTATTCATTCATGCTCTGTTTATTCTTGTAATCTGATGAAATTGTTGTAATATACAATGAAATGTTCTTCTGTTTGTGTTCTTTTGTGTGTTGTTCTCTAAGTATCCGCTCTTTCCTTCACGGGGAAGTTACGGGTCTTTACATTTTTGGTATCCGAGCTTTGGTTTACAAAGCTCAGAGAACAAGACACATTAGAACCATATGAAAGGATTCATCAGAGATTGGATTAGTAATATCCAGTAAGAATGGCTCATTAGAGATGGGATTAGTAGTATCCTAGAACGAGTGTGAAGAGTATATTTTTAAAATGAAAACGAATTTTGTTTTGAAAATTTAAACTTTATTCAACGTATTTGAATATTTATTTGTATTGAATTTGGACAATCCAGTATATAAAGATTTTGCATATACGTCTGATCCACGGGTATTCAAAGTTTTAATATACTGGATAAATTTAGAATCACACTCTAGTCGCCCGGAGGTGACACTGATGATAGCAGCTGCATCATCAGTGGATATATGTTCGAGTGACGAAAGTGGGATTTCTATATGATTCCAATTGACTGGAGTGAGAATCAAAATATAGTTAGAATATATTGTTGTGACTTGACATCAAAAATGTGATTTTTGACTATATATCAAAATTATGAATTTGAAATGATAATCAACTAATTGATTGATGGTTGTGTTGTTTGATTATTGTTTGATTAATTAAAGGTTGAACCTTTAGCCAAATTGAACCAAATAGTGAATTGTATTGAAAATTTATCGCATTTGCATGCATATACATGTACCTACATAGAACAAGTCATTGCAAAGAGGCTAGAGAAGAGGAATAAAATTGTTTGCCCGACAAATAGGTACATGTTTATTGTATTTCTTGGTTTTTGATGATTTTATGAGCCGATCGGCTAGCCGCTTGGCTGTTTCTGTTTCTTTTTGGATTGGTGAGGGCCATGGGAGGCTATTTGAAATATCCCGAAGTCCCCGGTGCAGGGGAGGTTATGGCGAAATTTTTTGAAAATTTACGGTGTTAGCCAAATTTTTGAAAAATTTGAAAAGTTCTTAGAAACTGAAAAGTTAAAGAACTAAAGCCATAATGAAAATAAAGAAAGTTGAGTGGATTAGTTAAACAACTTTCGGCTTCGTTCTTTTTCGGGGACGAAAAGTTTTAAGTGGGGGAGATTGTAATAACCAGGAAATCTGAGCCAATTTAAATTTTTTATTTTGGCAATTTTAGTGAATTTAGATTATTTAAAATGAATTATTTTAAATAATAACGACGAGAAATTTATTTTGAATAGAATTAGAATGAATATATTTATTTGAGTCGTCGTTAGAATATAATTATTTTATTTTAATTATAAAAGGAATTGAAAATGGCGCGGTAGTTCGAAAATTCGATTTCAAATTTCAAATGAATGTACAGGATTCAAAATAAACCGGATTTTAGCGAAAACAAAAATGTTAGAATCTATTTAAAAATATCTTTCCAAGAATCCGAAAAATCAAAATTTCATAGCGGGAATAAAAAGTTAAGTTCAATTGAAAATTCAGAATAGTCACTATGGAATTCTGGCCCTTAAAAAGGGAAATTTTGCAAACGACCCCGGTTTTTGACGAAACCACTTCTGTTGGATCCGGGATGTCAAGTTATTGCTAGGTTTCAGAATTCGTAATTTTCTGAATCAATATGTGAGCATGGCGAAGGAAAACGCTTTTGAACAGTTTCAATTGATTTTAATCGACTGGAAAATGGCCATTTTTCAAACGGTCTCAGAATTTGACGAAATTGGTTTTGTTAGGACCGTATTGTCAATACGAAGCTAGAAAATATTTTTTGGGAATTTTTAGAGTCCGTATGTTGCCCGTTGCCCCGGTAAATTGAAATGTGCGTTTAAAATTCAATATATAGATCCATATTTTAATTTCCACCAAAACTAATTGAAACGATCGAATTAGCTTACGATACATATCCCATGGTGTTCGAGGTGGGGGTAATTAACTAAGAACGACAGTAATTGGACTCGATTTGGAGTTCGAATTCAAAAGTAACTTTATAGATTTCGCGATTGAAATAAATAATAAATTAATTATATAAACTCTCCCTTTCTCTCTCTATTTACTCGGTCAACCCCCCCTTAACCCGTCCATTTCAAAATCGAAATCAGAAGAAAAAAAACGATGAGCTTCCACCGCGACACCCTGGCGCCAGACCGCCGCTGCTCCGGTCTCCCCAGCGCCGGACCACACCCCCTTAATCTCTCTCCGCCTGTTCGAGATTTCCCTCTCAGATCGACTTCGAACGTGAAGACCTAGACAACCCCCCCCCCCCAAACCATTGAAAACCCGCGCCGCCGCGCTAGAGGTGTACCGCCACCACACTGACGCCCCTCCGCCCCTTTTGCCGCCCCCTGTAAGTGATTTCCTTTTCTTTCGTTAAGGTAGAAATTAAAAATAGGTGTTTTAATAATACAGAGATTAAAAATAGGATTTTTAATAATATAGAAAGCTATGGTTGTTAAAGTTAAAAAGGTTATATTTTAGTGAATATGTAAAGGCAAGAATTTTGAATATGAAAACAAGATTTTTATTTATATGAAAATAAGATTTTTATTTAAGTTCAAGACATGATTTTTACTAAGTTAAAGTTCAGATTTTTATGATAGGAAAAGATTAGATTTTTACTAATCTAAAGATGAGATCTTTTAATATATAAAAATATGGTTTTTATATTATAGAAAGAATAGAAATATGATTTTTATATTATAGAAAGAATAAAAATATGATTTTTATATTATAGAAAGAATAAAAATATGATTTTTATATTATAAAGAGAATAAAAATATGATTTTTATATTATAGAAAGAATGAAAATATGATTTTTATATTATAGAAAGAATAAAAATATGATTTTTATACTATAGAAAGAATAAAAATATGACTTTTATTATATGAACACCGTTATAAAAATAAAATTTTTATCTATATAATAGCGTTATAAAAATAGAATTTTATCCATATAGCGTAGTTATAAAAATGTGATTTTTATATACATAGCAATAATATAAAAATGTGATTTTTATATGTGTTGTGGCTACGGGCAACGAAAGTGACAAAAGGCGAGAACGGCGAAGATTTCTACATATGAAGAGTCGCGGTTTATTGGTTTAGCTAGTCGGTGAGAACTCCTCACTTTTATTTTAATTTCTAGTTGAAATATATACTATGATGCGGACGGTGCTTAGTAGCACCCGACACCCGTCGTCCACAGACTATGGATGACTTGTTTGTTTGATTGCTGTGTTGTGAAATTTGATTATGTGATGTGAAATGAAATAATATATTTTATAGTGGAAAATATTTTATAGTTAAAAATATAATTTTTGATGTGTACATAAAGTAAATATTTATAAACAAATCGGACGATTTGTTTATATACACTGATTTGACTAATATTGATTGGACGGTAAATTTTACACATCACCCAACTGCACAAATAAAATCTGTGTTTGTTGATTTGAAACCCCACACGGGTATTGGGATGATATTTGACGTACACTAATCCCGATTGTTTAGTTGTATGTCAATCGATGGGTTGACAAACTGTGTAAGCGTTAATTATTTATATTTAGTGCATATGCAGTTGTGTGGTGCACTCTAGATGATGGTTGATTATTTACCGTTGCTATTATATACATGTGTTGTAGAAAATCCATTTAATTAACATTATATGGTAATTGATTGGGCCTCATTCCAAGATAGAAAATAAATTCATGTGTTGAATTGAAAATATATTCATGTGTTGAATAGAAAATAAATTCATGTGTTGAATAGAAAATAAATTCATGTGTTGAATTGAAAATAAATTCATGTGGTTAATTAAAAATAAATTTTTGTGTTGAATAGAAAATAAATTCATGTGTTGAATTGAAAATAAATTCATGTGTTGAATAGAAAATAAATTCATGTGTTGAATAGAATAAACATTCATGTGTTGAATAAAAGCCGTGTTGATTAGACTGACGCCATTTTGACGTGAACGATATTTATATCGATTTTATTCATTTTTATAATGAATATAGAAAAGAAAGTGATTTCAAAATATAACGTTTTGAAAATATTATCATTTGTATATCGATGATGTAGAATATTCAATTTTGATTTGAAATTGAATATGAAGTTGAAATCGTTTTGAAAACGAATTTAAAACGATTTATATAATACGTTTTAAAGGGAAATCGCCGATATATATATATATATATGTATATATATATATATATATAATGGCCTGAATAGAACGCGCCGCGCCGCGGTAGTTCGCGAATTTCGACCATTGACTTTGAATGGATATTACGGGAGATCCTACCGTCGAATTCTCCTAAAACCGAAACCATTGGGTTCGTATCGAAAAGAGCTTTCTAACAAATATTAGAGATTTGAAATCTAACGGTTGAATTTGGAATTATGTCCAAATCAAATTTGGAAAAGGTCGCTGTAAGTGCAGTTCGATGGCCGTTAATGGAAATCGACTGTACGGGCCTTGATAAAATTATTAAAAATAGTAATAATTTGTGTAAAATCATAAGAAATGATTTGTGAAGAATTGGGATAAAAAATTCCAAATTTGAAAAGATAAAAATAGATTTTTATCGAAATGAACTAGTTTTGAACCAGAATTATAATTCTATTTATTTTTAAAATAAATAAAGTGGATTTGAAATGGTTTTGAAAGTAACCAGAATTTCCAATAATTGAATTGGAATGGATTGGAATCGAAATTGTCTTTGGAATATTTTGATGTCGGATTTCGTGATTATATAGATGTTGTTATGGAAATTTGAAAGATATATTTATATCATTATTTCCAATACGATATTTGTTGGTCGTAGAATTTGATATCGAATATAAGCCGATATATTTTCTATTTAGAGCCTTGTATTTAATACCAAATGTGATTTGGGATTGTCGTAGATGGTGTCTTCATTAACACTGTTCTTAAACCCAATTGAGAAAAAGATTAAATCTTTTTATTTAGATTTAATGAAGTGTACCAATTAAATGGTATTTAATTGGAATTGATTTTTGGTTTTATCGTGAACGGTGTTTTAAATAACACTTGTTCTTTAACCCGATAATTAATGGAATGTGATTTTGGGTTTATTGTGAACCGTGTTTTAGATGACATTGGTTCTTTAACCCAGTTAAAGACAGGATATTGATTTTTGGGAAGATTAAAACTAAGTGGAGTTTTAATGAATCTTTAATTAGATTGAAATGGTCGAGAATGGAGTATCACCAGTTTTGCTCCAGGCGATAGTTAAATCTTTAATTAGATTTGAACGTGAAACGGTAATTGAATTTACCGATAACACCGTGGTGTTAGATATGAAGTATGACCAGTTTTACTTCATGGGATGAATAGGTGGGAATAGGGAAATAAAATAAATGATTACTTCGGTGTGGTTTGCTAATCCCAACTAGTTTGAATTGATATTCAAGGAAGATTAAAGAATAAATTTAAAGAACTTATCTTTGATAAAATTAATGGGAACCTTTCCCAAAGGATAAGAATATTGAATTAAAGAATATTCTGAATTGGAATGAGGCATATGTTGTGTTTGTGTAACACTTATTTATTATATACGTGAGTTATTCAGAAAGACCGGGTTTATCACATTCTTAATAACTGATTCGACGTGGTGTCGAGGATAAAGACGGTGGTCGAAGACCGGAGGTCTTCACGTCGTTTGGGTGATTACTGATGATCTTGATTGGGTTGTACACCCAAGAGGAGGGAATCAGTTAGTAATCGTCCAGACGTACTTGGAGATCTATGGATATGCAGAGTACTAGGTGCCTCCGGTTTCGTTCAGACCTAGAACGAACTTGTAAATGGACTGTGTGTCTGACATTGGATTTTATTCTGTGTGATTGATTTCTATTAAATATATATCTGTTTGGCGGCGGAGAATTTATTTTCTTGCTTAACGCCCTTCTCTGAGACGTATGAGCTCAGGGGTTATATATTGATGGATATCAAACGCATGGAGTGAATTGCCTGTGTGGCTTGCCTAAGTGGCAAATGATCAAGGCTTCTGTTGGAAAGAGAAGTCTTGTGGGTGATGATCAAAGCACGGCCTGTGTGGCATAGCTTTTTGTAGCGTCGATTCGCGAGCCTCACATCCCGGTTGTGAACCATAAATGGGAGAGAACCTCAAGGAGGGCATGCGTTTCCTTCTAGCTAGAAGTGGCGTCAGTGGTTTTACATGCCCTGACGAGTTTGACTTATGTGGTTGTTGTTGTTGCGAGGCACCTTGGATATATCGGTGACTGCGTGGAGCCGATGGAGTCATTGGACTCATTGACACCCCATAGGATGGGGAAACGCAGTGTTCAGGCATTTTAATCCACATCGGTGGACCGGCCCTGACGATCCAAGGGGTAGTTCGGCTGTTCCTGAGGGGCGGGCTAGAGCGTCTCGAATTCGGTAGAGGACGATCACTTGCCTCGGTTCACAGATGGAAATCCAACTTCCAATACGTGACTTTGCGGTTTTGATTGTAGAGCCTAGTATGGCGACATAGTGGGATGGGGCACTTATGCCATCTATGATTGATACTTATGATTGAAATTGTTTTGATACTATACACTTATAGTAATAGTAAAACATGAAATTTAGCGTATCAAACATTCTTTGGCAATTACAAGGTAAAACCCTATCCTCCGGCTTGTGTTGCATTATGTGATGGGCTTGGGTCTTATAGTAGCTTCATTTTTCTTTATTTAGCATTGCGCTGTTGTTTTATGCACTGGTGTTCTTGGGAGGAAACCTGTTTCGTGTTATACGGCGTGGTCCCTTGATTTATCAAACCTTAAAATAAAGATTAGTAACTGTTTTAGTTCTCACACAAGTCACATGACTAACCTGGAGTTTATTGTTTTAACCTAAACTCTGGGTGCCCTTATTTTGACATGGGCAGCTAGTAGTTTTGGTTTTGCAGATTTATATTCACAGGATCCTGATTTACAGCTGGAACAATACTCGGAAAGCTCTGTATCCGTGTATTACTTCTAGTTGTGTTTTGTATTATTTTCCACTGCGATTTTTTTAAATGTAATCTCTGATATTTATCGAATGTATTTTGTTCATTCATAATCTGTATATTCTTGTAATCTTATGAAATTGTTGTAATACACAATGAAATGTTCTTCTGTTTGCGTTCTTTTGTGTGTTGTTCTCTAAGTATCCGCTCTTTCCTTCACGGGGAAGTTACGGGTCTTTACAGCAGATGCACACAAATGGCATGAGACAAACTAGTACAAGTAAGACACGACACAAATGACACATGCATGTACAAGCCCAAGGGATTACCCAAATACAAACAAGAAGATGGCAATTTTTTTTTAATAATTGCAACAAGACAGCAACATCTGGAACTCACAAAACAGTGTAGTAGTTTTTTTTGACCACATGGAAATGGAAAATCCAAAATGCAGTATCATGTTCAAGTTCAATTAAACATCAATTCGAATGTATAGATACACAATGGTAGAGTAAAATAATAATACGCAGGTGCAAGTAAAACAGTGCAGTGGATTCAGGCATGAAATGGTAAAAGCAAGAACTAGTTAAAGTGATAAACAAATATCATAAATTCAACATAATGCAGCAGTTCTAACATGGAGTAGCAAGGTCATATAAGTGCATAGGCCAAATATTAAGAACCCAAGGTTACAAAGTGAAGTATCAATGATCAAGTATTTTTTCTATTCAATGGGAAAACTCAAGAGTAGTATCAGTTCTTAACAAGATGAAGGCAATACCATGTTCGAGCTAGTGATAAAGTGGCCAGCTAAGATTTAAAAGGGACAAGGATTTAAAGTTTTTATTATAAACTAGGGTTTTGATTTATTTAAAAGGGGTTTTAATTTGTTTTTAATTTCAATTTGTAATCATGTTGAAAGTTTTCAAGTTTGTCTCTAAAAATAGGGAGATGAATTACGGGATTTGTAATTCGGGGAAATCTGGTTTCGGGGATAGAAACCAGTGCAGGCTTTTGAGCGTAGGGTTAAGAACATTTAGGAGCGAGTGTCGCAAGTTTATAGGGAATTGTAAGCGTAGAGGTTGTTTTAACTCCTAGTAGAAACCTTGGGGAATGCAGCAGTAGGCAAGGTATTGCCAAAGCTGGGTATATCTGTGTGTTATTTATTTTCCGCATTTTTTATTATTATTATATGTGTTGTTGTTATTTAATTACTCTGCGAAAATCTACGATAAACCCTATTCAGCCCCCCTCTAGGATTAGTTTGGATCCTACAAGTGGTATCAAAGCAGGTATTTTTTATTTTTAAAATAACTCTAGAGTCATGGATTTCCCTAACGGTGAGTTTTCTAGTTGTCAATCTAGCGAGATTTTTTCTAGTATAACCCCAACTATTTTTGATGGAACAGATTTTTTAAATTGGAAATTAAAAATGGCATTTTATTTAAAATCTGTTAATACTAGATGTTGGGATATTATTAAAAATGGGTCTGATATGGTAGATAAGAATGATATTACAATTAACTCTCTTGCTACTCACATTTTAAATTCTTATATTAACGATGATCATTATAACCATATCTCTCGTTTTTTAATTGCACATGAAATCTGGAAAACTCTTGATGCGTTGTATGGAAGAAAAGACAACAATAGCTCAAAACCCCCGATTCCCAACTCAGTTTTAGAATTATGCTTGATAGGATTTACAGAAGGTGGATCAGATGATGACAGTGATGAAGACTCAGCAGATGACGACCACGGTGAATTTCCTTTTGAAAAGTTAATTTTTGTTTATGATAAATTAACTAAAACTGTTGAGAATCTCAAACTGACAAATAAAAATTTAAAATCTGAAAATATTGAGTTGAGCAATAAAAATCATGATTTGGAATTAAAACTTGAAAATGTTAAAAAGATAGAAAACTTGAATTGCAAAAAATGTTTAGATTTGGAAAATGATTTAGTTCATCTTAATGAAAACTTTCAAAAGCTTGAAAAAGGAATAATGTTTCTAAAAATAAACGAGATTGAACTAAAAACAAAAAATGATTTTTTGCAAAAAGAGTTGGATAAGTTTAAGAAGGTTAAAAATTCCAAACATGAAATTTTAGAGAAAGAGAGTTTATTGAAAATTGAATCGATTTTGAATGAGCTTGAAATTGAAACCGAGAAAATAAAAAATCTCAAGTGCAATAAATGCATGACTTTTCAAAAAGAATTACTTGAAATAAAAGAAAAATTCAAAACCCTTGAAAACGAAAACGTGTTTTTGAAAAATAACGAATCGGAAATTACTCGTATAAATCACGATCTTGAAAAAGAAATTGAAAAATTCAAGGATTTTGAAAAACTTGAAATTGAAAAGCGTAAACACTTTGAAAGTGAGATTTTTGAGTCCAATGCGAAGATTAAAATGCTTGAAAACGAAAATATGGTTTTGAAACAAAAGGATTCTGAAAAGAGAAGTATCGCTATAAATCGTCGTTCGAATATAATAAAAGAAAATAGCGACCTAAAATCTAAAAATCAACGACTTGAATCAATATTGGATAAATTTTATAAAGGAGAAAAATCATTGAATATGTTGTTAAAAAACCAATATTTTGTTAAGAATAAGAAATGACTCGATTATGATAAATTTGATCAAATTGAAAAGTGTCATTTTAAAAATCTTTCAAACCGCTTTGGGAAAATCGATCAAGTTGAAAAATGAAATTCTAATGATTTTAAAAATCCTTAAATGGCTTTGAAAAAGATCGATTTGAAATTTCGAACTCTAATAATTTCAAAGGGTTTTTAAATCATAAACAATATGAAAACTCATTTAGAAACAATTCAATTAAACGAATTTGGATTCCAAAAAATAACAAAATGAATTTGAATAAGTTAAAATGAATTTGGGTTCCAAAGGGTACGTTAATGGATAATAATGGATTATTATATAAATGCGTGTGGGTACCAAAACGTGTAAATGAAGATAAGAGTGGTAAAACAGTTGTTGTTAGACCACTCGATGTTATAAACATTTAGGTACCAAGGATAGGATAAGGACTGTGTTTAAGAGATAAAAATTCAAATTGTTCCATTTTATTGAATTGTTTGAAGTTCCTTAGCCATAGATTTCAGAGTTGGAGATTCATTGTTTCACATCGATAAAGGTAAATCAGGTATGATCTCTAAACTCTTGTTTTTATTTTATTTCCTTCTTTATTTTATTTTATGATGATTTATGTTGACAGGGTCATAACATTTTGAACACATCTTGAACACTGTAAATTGGAATTTTGAAATTTATAATGCTCTCGATTGACTATTGAAATTTCACACATTTTTGCTGTTTTGAGTTTTCTTCATATTCACTTTGAAAAATATTGAAAAACTGAATTCATTACAGCAGACTACTTGAAATCCATGATTAATTAGTTGTGAAAATTTCATTTTTTATACTTAGCCTGTTTTTGAAATCATTCGTTATTGATTGTTGAATTTCTTGGATTATAAAAAATTTGATTTTTTCTCAAGTGATTTCAAATAATTATCTTCAGATTTGATCGTTGAATGTTTCTTGTGCTTGTCTAAAATTCTCTGAAAAATTCACTTGTGATTCTTTCTTTAAAAATGATCTTGTGCTGCTCTGATAAGGAAATTGATTTGATTTGTTTGAATACCTTGGTGATTGTACGATGAGTTGAAAAATCAATAATTAAATATCTTTAAATTCCACAGACAATTTGAATTAAATATATAAGTTGTTTTAAATTTGTCTAGGAATAATAAGCATTATAAATATTAGATAATTTCATATTCTACTGATTGATTTTTGAAACTGTTTTTCAAACTTGCATTGATATTTTCAAAAAAAACTCCTCTTGAAATTGATATTTTCAATTTTAAAATTATTTTTCATTATCTATTCAAAAATTGAAATTATTGATTGATTTGAACCGTTTTGTGACTCATCAAAATTATTAATAGATTTATGAAATTGTGATGAGTTGTGACTGTGGTATAATTCATAACTAGATGAGATGTTATTTTAAATCTCATGATGATTGGACAGATTTTATAATATCTTTGAATTAAAGCTTATTTCACGACCATCTTCTATATCTACCATATTTCTGTCATTCATCACGTATTATTTAATTCGGGGAGTTCAAATTATTCTTGGAAATAAAAATAAAATTAAAAGAAGATATATATATATATAAAATTTATCCTTGGTACTCACTCCCATTTAAAATTCCTCGCGGTTATGCGTGGGTGAATTACCTTAATCTCTATATCCTTCCATTCTCACTTAAAAGACCTTTGGGCTGTGCATGGATGGAACTCATTAGAGAGGACAAAGTTAAGTTACTACTAACCCTATTTAAAAGACCTTTGGGCTATGCGTGGTTAGCAAGTGCTTTACACATTTTGAACATATTTAAAACCTGCAAAATTCATATTCAAATATTCAATTTTTATTGAACTCTCCTCATTCTATAAATCCATCGTAAATCCATTCATTCTGAAAGTGAAATTTGCTTTTAATTTAAAGATTATCATGATTTTTGTTTGATTAAATGGGATTTGCGATATATATTCTCTCTCTTAATTTGAATTTATATTTATGGTCTAAATTCATCACTGTTTCGATCTCTATTATTCTTTTGATGATAACAAAAGGGGGAGAATGGTCAAGATTTTGATGGATGAGTATTTAATTCAAAAATATTTTAAGATTGGAAATTAAATATCTAGAGGGAGAATGGTCAATTGGATTTCATCATTCATATTTTTCCACATATATAGAGGGAGTTCAGTTGTAGGGGGAGCTAATAAATAAGGGGAGTTCAATATTCACTGTCAAAAACATTTATTGTGCTTAAAATCTTTTATTTGTTTGTCATCATCAAAAGGGGGAGATTGTTGTATATGATGTAGTTTTATACACAATTATATGATTTTTGTTTGATGATAACAACCAAATAAATATTATTTTAAATGTGTTTGTTACTGTACTATTCTATATATAAATCACAGACAGGAATATAATATTTATATTTAAATAGAATACGATTGTACAAACATTCATATATTCATAAAATATTTTATTTAAATTAAATATTATATTTCAAACATTCAAACAATATAAGTATTTATAACTCCACTATTTATTCTTAAATATTATATTTCAAATATTCAAACAGTACAACTATTTATAACTCCACTATTTATTCAATTCACTTGAGATTGTACTTGTAAATAAACCGAATATGATAGAAAAGTTTGTTTGAAACAATAAAATAATATTTTATTTCAATCAAATTTGTTTATTACATATATTAGTAAAATTCTCTCATCAGCTCCTCATTACAGTTCACTCAACACTCATTTACATTTCTATACAGTTTACTCATATATACTGACACATATGTACATCATCATTTTTAGTATTATGTCTTCACTGCTCTCCAATCCAGTCCAGTCATCTCCATACATGTCACAAAAACACACACGCAGTAAACTGGAACAAAAATAAAATTAAATACAAGCAAATAAAAATTTATTTTTAAATTTTATTTGCCTCAGAATTACGATTTGTTTCTCATCATTTTTCTGATTCAGTCTGACACACAAAGACAGGAAGATCATTCTGATGGTTGCATATACACACGTGTATAAATATACACGTGTTCACTGCCTCGCTAATCAAAATACAACAGTGTGCAACTGAGGAGTAGCCATGTGGACCTTCTCGACTCAGTGCAAATCAGTGTGCAAATGGTCGAGCCAAAAGTACAAATAAAAAAAACAGAAAAATTAAAACAAAAGTTTCAGGACATGGCCAACCAAGCAAGGATCAAATATAGTACCAGTTCTTATCAATGAAACAGGTTGGCAAATGAAAGCATGGCATAACAAAGAAGTGCAAACAAGGTGAACTACACAATTGGTCGAGAATGTATGGAGTGGTCGAGCACAAGGCTAGCAACATGGTGAAAGAAAGGAACAACTAGACATAATCATGAACATGGTGCAACAATGTTTCAAGGTTTTACTGTAGTAGCAGCACAAATGTAAGGACCCGTAACTTCCCTGGTAAGGAAAGAGAGGATACTTTGAGAACAACACACAAAAGAATGCAAACAGAAGAACATTTCATTGTTTATTACAAAAATTTCATCAGAATACAAGAATATACAGAGTATGAATAAATATTACACAGAGAATATCCGAGATTTAAATTACATTTAATTACATCGTAGCAGAAAATAATACAAAACACAACTAGAAGTAATACACGGATACAGAGCTTTCCGAGTATCGCTCCAACTGTAAATCAGGATCCCGTGAATATAAATCTGCAAAACCAAAACTACTAGCTGCCCATGTCAAAATAAGGGCACCCAGAGTTTAGGTTAAAACAATAAACTCCAGGTCAGTCATGGGACTGGTTTGAGAACTAAAACAGTTATTAATCTTTATTTTAAAGTTAGGTAAATCAAGGGACCACGCCGCATAACACAGAACGGGTTTCCTCCCAAGAACACCAGTGCATAAAACAACAACACAATGCTAAATAAAGAAAAATGAAGTTATTATACCACCCAGGTCCCATCACACAATGCAACGCAAGCCGGAGGATAGGGTTTTACCTTATAATAGCCAAAGAATGCTTGATACGTTAAAACAAATCATTTGATACTATTATAAGTGCATGGTGTATAAAACAATTTCAATCATAAATATCAATCATAGACGGCATAGGTACCATATATCATGTCGCCATATATAGGTATACAATCAAAACCGCAATTGTCACGTATTGGAAATTGTGTTTCCTTCTGTGAACCGAGGCAAAAGATAGTCCTCAACGATTCGAGACTCTCTAACCCGGGCCTCAGGACCCAGACACAGGTGAGCACTTGGATCGTCAGGGCCGGTCCACCGATGTGGATTAAAATGCCTGAACACTGCATTTCCCTACCCTCTGGGGCGTAAATGAGCCAATAAATGACTCTATCGGCTTCACATAGTCACCGATATATCCGAGGCGCCTCGCAACAGCAACAACCACATAAGTCAAACTCGTCAGGGCATGTCAAACCACTGACGCCACTTCTAGCTAGAAGGAAACGCATGCCCTCCCTGATGTACTCTCCCGTTTCTGGTTCACAACCAGGGTGTGAGGCTCGCGAATCCATGTTACACAAAACTATGCCACACAGGCGATGCTTTGATCATCACCACAAGACTTTGCTTTTCAACAGAAGCCTTGATCAATTGCCACTTAGGCTTGCCACACAGGCAATTCACTCCAAGCGATTGATATCCATCAATATATAACCTCTGAGCTCGTACGTCTCAGAGAAGGGCGTTAAGCAAGAGAATAAATTCTCCGCCACCAAACAGATACATATTGAATAGAAATCAATCACACAGAATAAAATCCAATGTCAGACACACAGTCCATTAACAAGTTCGTTCTGGGTCTGAACGAAACCGGAGGCACCTAGTACCCCGCATATCCATCGATCTCCAAGTACGTCTGGACGATCACTAACTGATTCCCTCCTCTTGGGTGTACGGCCCAGTCAAGATCATCAGTAGTTATCCAAACGACGTGAAGACCTCCGGTCTTTGACCACCGTCTTTGTAATAACCCAGAAAATACGAGCCAATTAAAAATTTTTAAATTGATTATTTCAAAGCAATTTGAACCATTGAAATAGAATATTTCAATAAATTAGCGAGTTAAGAAATAGTAAGTCAGTTTGAAAATTTGAATTCGAACTTTGACCGACTATGCAGGGTGGAAAATTGATATTTTGCATATGGCCTCGGAATTCGACGAAACCACTTTTGTTGGGTCCGGGATGTCAAACTATTGCTAGGTTTCAAATTTCATAATTTTTCGAATCAATATGTGAGCATGGCAAAAGAAAACGCGTTTGACCAGTTTCTGTTGAATTTAATCGACTGGAAATTGGCCATTTTTCAAACGGTCTCAGAATTCGACGAAATTAGTTTTGTTAGGACCGTATCGTCAATACGAAACTAGAAAATATTTTTCTGGAATTTTTCTAGTTAGTGTGTGACCCCGGTAATTTGAAATGTACGTTTAAAATTCAATATAAGGATTTAAATGTAAATTCAACGGAAACTGATTGTAACGATCAAACCAGCTTACGATACATATCCCATTGTGTTCGGAATGGGGGTAAAACGCTATGGACGACAGGCGGTGGGCCTCGTTTCGAGGTCGGATATAAAAGTCAACCCTTGTGCAAATTTAAATAATTAAATAATAAAAATAAAATAAAAAAAAATATTTCCCCCCTTTTTTCTTCTTCATTGCCCCCCCCCCCCCGATCATTTACCAGAAAAAAAAAAAAAGAAGAAAACCTAATTCTAAATCGCGCCGCCCCCCTGACCCTCGAACCCGCCGACGAACCCTTCGCCGCACCGCTCCGTCAGACCTCCTCCCTCCAGACATCGCCGACACCCCGAAGCAATACCCCACCACTCTCGCGACACCTCCCTGAACCACCGAGCACCGACTAACATCGCCGCGACACCTCCGAACGCCACCTCGAAGCCTGCCGACGCCTCTTCTTCCCTCCTCCACTTCGAGATCTACGGTAAGAATTAGGTTAGGTTATTTTTATTTTTAATTTTGTTTTGTTAAAACTAATTTCTGATTTGTTTTAGAATTTAAAAACTTTTTTTTATAATGATTTAAAAACTATTTTTTTTAAAGATTTAAAAACTGAATTTTTAAAAGATTAAAAAACTGATTTTTAAAAGAATGTAAAAACAGAATTTTTAAAAGAAAATAAAAACTGGATTTTTAAAAGAAAATAAAAACTGGATTTTTAAAAGAAAAGAAAAACTGATTTTTAAAAGAATGTAAAAACAGAATTTTTGAAAAGATTTAAAAACAGAATTTTTAAAGAAAAAAAATTTAAACTTTGAAATAGAAGAAAAAAGATTTAAACTTTGAAATAGGAAAAAAAAAGATTTAAACTTTGAAATAGAAAAAAAAGGTTTAATCTTTTAGTAGAAAAAGATTTGAACTTGCAAAAATAAAGATCATATTTTTAAAAAGAGAAAAGACAGAATTTTTGTTAAGTAGAAGAAGTAAGATATGATTCTTATATTTTTAAAGCAATAAAATATAATTTTTACATCATAGGAATATTAAAAATATAATCTTTGTTTTTAAAATATGGTCTTTATATATTGAATAACATAGTAAAAATTCGATTTTTACTTATGTAGAGAATACGGGCAACGAAAGCGACAAGAAGACGAAATAGACGAAGAATTCCATAAAGGAAGAGTCGAGTTATTGGATAGCTATTGGTGAGAAATTCTCACTCTTCAATTTCTTTTTATATATATATATGCGTGGAAATAAAAGTGAATTGCTATATATAAATATTTATATATATATATATATATACGCCCCCTCGTCCACAAACCATGGACGATATATATATTGGTTGAAATTGTTGTGAAAATTGGTTGACGGCAAATTGTTGTTTGGGATTGTTTGTGGTTGGTATTGAATTGATTGAGGTTGAAAAATACCCGGTTGTGATTGGAAAATATTTGGTTGAAACCACATAGGATTAGTTTGTGGAAATGAAATAAATATAAACATGCCGCCTGCGTGCGAATTAGATGCATGATCCCCATTGTCAAAAACCGCGAGGTTTTAAGGTAGAGCGAGGAGCCGTACTAGGGACGGTGCCGGTTTAACTACCCTGCCGTTATGCTGCCGAAATTTTGAATAATCTTTGTGTGTTAGAATTATTTTCATATGTTGAAATTATTTGCATGCATAGAAATTAAAGCCATATATTGAAACTATGTCCATGTGTGAAAATATTCATGTGTTGAAAAGTGTTGGGTGAAAATAAAATTCATTTGTGAATGAATGAAGTGTATTAACAATAAAAATCACATTTTTATATATATATGAAGTATGAAAAATATTCGCCTTATATAAATAATTTCAATCATAAAAATTTCATCTTTCTAATATGAACAACATAAATAAATTGTCCATGTGTGGAAATACTCATTTGTTGAGAAATGTGTGTAGTGGAAAGGTTCATGTGTTGAATAAAAAGATTGAACGATAAAAATTACATTTTTATTGAAACTATGAAGTGTTGAAACCATACATTGGTTGAATAAATATTTTAAATGATAAAAATATCATTTTTATCATATGTGTGATATGCTAAAGATATGCAGACGTTGAAACAAATATTTGTGATAGAAATATTATTTCTAACATGCATAGGAACTAAATAAAATAGTCATGTGTTGAAATCTATTTTAGTTCGCCAAAATTATCATCTTTGAAATGTGAAGTGTTAAGAATATCCACTTGTTCAAATAAACGTGCATGAGTTGAAATATACATTAACTAGCTAATGATATGATTTTAGCCTATGCATGGGATATTAGGATGAATGGTATTTTTAAACCAAAGCAAATCAAATATGAAGTTGAATAGAAAATGATAAATGTCAGAAATTGTATATATGTGCATGCATATCTATTGAACAGGTTAAAGCAAAAAGGGGCTAGAGAAGAGGAATAAAATTTTGTGCCCAACAAATAGGTACACATTTACTGTTTTGTTTGGGTGATGATTTTATGAGCCTATTGGCTAGCCGCTTGGCTTTTTCTTTTTCTTTTTGAGATTAGAAGGACCGGGAACGCTATTTGCGATTTTCCGATGCCCCCGGTACAGGGGAGGTTATGGCGAAATTTTCCAAAATTTTAAGGTGTTAGAAAAATATTTGAAGTGAAAACGATATAGAAATTATTGAATGGACTATATTTATATAAATATATAAATATAAATATAATTAAAACGAAACGTGGCCGTGCAGTTCATATTTTGAAACCGTGATTTCAAACGACTAGTGCGGAAGATCCGACCATTGGTTTTCCCGAAACCTCAACCGTTGGGTTCGCCTTGGAAATATCTTTCCAACGGCACCAACTTTGTGAAGATCCGACGGTTGGATTGTCTGGAATGTTTAATTCAAAATTAGTGAAAAACAGCGCCAGAAACGATTATATTTTTATATATATATATATATATAAATATAATTAAATTAAATCGAATAACGACGCTGCAGTTCGTAAATTGAAATCATAACTTCAAATGGTTAGTGTGGAAGATCCGACCGTCGGATTTTCCCAAAACTGGAACCGTTGGATTCGTTTTGAAAAGACCTTCCTAATGATGTAAAATTTGTGAAGATCCAACGGTTAGATTTTCCTATATGTGTAAAACAAAATTAGTGGAAAGCAGCGCCAGTGCATCGACACGACCTGAAACGTCGTTTAATTAAATATGGTCGTTCTAAATTAAATAAAAATGGCGATATATCGTTATTAAGTGCTATAGACGATATAGAGTGAAAATAAACCAATTTTGTTGTGCTTGCTTGATATGTGATGGTTGAATGTATTTGACGTGAAAATTATAACTAAACAACTGAAATGTGAATGTTGAATAGTTCAACCCTGTGATTAATTGGTTTGAAAATCTAAATATACGTGGGTTATTTGAAAAGGCCGAGTTTATCTCATTTCAAATAATCGATCGACGTTGAGAAGTCGAAGAGTCGAAGACGACTGAAGACCGACGATCTCCACGTTGGATGGATGGGCGCTACTGATGCTCGTGATTGGAGTAGCTACCATGAAGGAATTGAAGTAGTAGCCATCCAAACATAGTGTTGATTGTACGGATATGCGAGGAATTGGTGCCTCCGGTTTCGTTCAGACCCAGAACGGACTTGTAAATGGACTGTGTGTCTGACATTGGATTTTGTTCTGTGTTGATTGATCTCTGTTAAATATATATCTGTTTGGCGGCGGAGAATTTATTCTCTTGCTTAACGCCCTTCTCTGAGACGTACGAGCTCAGAGGTTATGTATTGACAGAAATCAGTCGCATGGAGTGGATTGCCTGTGTGGCACGCCTAAGTGGCATATAATCAAGGCTTCTGTTGCAAAGCAAAGTCTTGTGGTTGATGATCAAAGCATAGTCTGTGTGACGTAGCTTTGTGTATAACGTGAATTCGCGAGCCTCACACCTCGGTATGAGTCAAAAACGGGAGACGGACCGCTGGGAGTGCACGACGTTTCTTTCTAGCTATGGTGGTGTCAGTGACCTACCAGCCCTGACATTATATATACTTTTCACCTGTGTGGTTGTTGGAATGCGAGGCGCCTCGATTATAGGTCTGTAAGGACCGGGAAACGTGTGTTCAGGAATTGCCAATCCTCAAAAGTAAGAGAGGACCGGCCCATCCGATTCCAAGGATCATAGTGGGGTCCTGGGACATTTGCTAGAGTGTCTCGAACGGAGAGGAGCTTGCCCCTTGCCTCGACTCATGAAGGAATCCAATTTCCAATACGATATGTGCGGTTGTGATTGTATTACTAGTACGGCGACATAGTAGATGGTAGCTATGCCGCCTAGGATTGATATTTATGATTGAAATCGCTTTTGAAACATATATACACTAGTAATAATATCAAACACCTTTGTTTATTCGTATGAAGCATCTTTGGCCATTATAAGGTAAAAACTCTATCCTCCGGCTTGCGTTGCATTGTGTGATGGGACCTGAGTCTTATAATGGCTTCATTTTAGAAAAAGCATTGCGTTGATTTAATCATTTACTTTACTTCATGCACTAGCACTCATTGGAGTAAACCCGTTCCGCGAAAGTGGCGTGGTCCTTTGATTTGCCTTATTATTGTTGTTAATAAGATGAATAGATTTCTCATACCAGTCCCATGACTGACTCGTAGTTTGTTTCACCTTGCAAACTCGGGTGCCCTTATTTTCACACGGGCAGCCTAGTTACAGGTTTCTGACGCACCTTTTGGCTCATGGCGAGGCTTGACTACACCGTGCTGACTTGGATTTTCTCCGCCATTATTGTATCTATATTATGATTCCGCCACTGGCGATGTAGACTGATATTCCTTTTGTGTACTCTTTATGTATGATTCCGCCTCAGGCGATGGTGACTGATTATGTATCATTATGCACTAAGTTGTATCCTGTACTGTGCTTCTCTGATGTGTTGTTATCTATATGATTCCGCTGTCATATGTGTGTAAATTATTCTAATTTCTGTTTATGCTATTATCTGTGATCTGCTAATGATGATTAATGTGTTATATTCCAATGATTATCCTTAACACCGTGCCACGGGGTTTTGGGATCGTCACAGCTGGTATCAGAGCTTTGGTTAACCTTAGTTCTGGAGTCTAACACATTAAACACTTCGTCAAGATAGAATCAGTAGTATTCTAAGGCGAGTCGCTCATTAGAGATAGGACTAGTAAAGTCCTAGAATGAGCTGAGCAGAATAGCAAAAACAATTGATCAGTCCATCGTTATCTTTCCGTAGGAATTTCTGCTTAACTATGCAATAGACTATCATTTCGGTTAACTGACTTTTTCGTTACTTATACAGAATTTGATAAATGGCTACCAGAGGAGCCGCTGCTAGAGGAGGCCGTGCCGGCCGAGGCCGAGGAAGGGGAAAAATCCCAGCTCAAGAAGGACCGTTGATACAACCTCCGGCAGCTCAATACTTCGAGCTCGACCGTGTAGCTAAGAGATATAAGAACTTAGGAGGCAAGACCTTCTCGGGGACTGGCACCGTAATAGAGGCCCTTGCATGGCTCAAAACATGCGAGAAAATTCTTGAAGGCCTAAGGCTAGGGAGCGAAGACAAAGCTACTATGGGCGCCTGGCTTATGCAGGAACAAGCCGAATTATGGTGGGACTCTCTTACCGCCGGGAATAGAGAAGCTGGAAGAACATGGGATGGATTCAAAGAACTCTTCAAGGAGAAATATGTCCCAGAACAAGCTTTAGAAAGAATGCACGATGACTTCGCCAATCTCCAGCAAGGGGATCTTTCCGTGCAAGATTATCTGAACAAATTCACAATGCTGTCGCCCTATGCTCCCGAACTTGTTGCTACCGCGAAATCCAAAAATAAGAGGTTTATCTTTGGACTAAGACGTCAATATCATGATAGAGCCATGGCCCATGTCAAGCTGGATTTCAACGAGCTAGTGGAGATGACATGCAACTATGAAGACCTTGATCAAAGGCATCTGGATCAGGATCGCGCTAGAAGTCAAGCAGGAAACAAGCACAAGCCTACTGTAAATCAGGGCGAGTCAAGCCAAGCAGCATCTTCAAAGCCTCAGACTGGCAATCCGCCACGAGGAAATTGCTTTAATTGTGGTAAGCCGGGGCACTACTCAAATGTCTGCACAGCTCCGAAGAGGCAGAAAACAAATTCTCAAGGCTCGAGCCAAGGCTCTCAGAACCCTCGCTCGTGCTTCAACTGTCGCAAGACCGACCATCTGGTCAGAGACTGTCCTTTGCTGAAGAAAGCTACTGTAGCTCATGTCTATGACGGGTCTAGCCCGCCAGCTGCTTCCGACGGAGCAGGTAAACCCGATGATTTGGGAGGTACCCTTACAATTAAAAATATTCCTGTTTCTGTATTATTTGACACAGGTGCATCGCGTAGTTTTATTGCTAAAAACACAGTGCACAAACTAAAGTTAAAACAGCGAAAGCTCAAAGAATCGGTTGAAGTTCATAACCCGATAGGGGGTCCTGTTACTCTCGGTTCATATTGTAAAGTACCTATTTCTTTTTCTCGATACAAGTTTCCTTTTGATTTAATCGTTATGGATTTTCCCGAATTCGATATTATTCTCGGGCTGGATTGGTTAACGAAACATGAAGCCGAAGTGAAGTGTGCGGAAAGAATTGTTAAAATTCGAACGAAGCTTGGATATATTACGGTTCCCTGTCATGGTTCGAATCCGAATAGAGAAGAATTTTGGTCAGCATTAGAACTTATCCCCACTTCCATAGAAAAGATTCTGATTGTTAGCAACTATGCGGATGTGTTTGAAGAAGTTGAAAACTTACCTCCGCAAAGAGAAATAGAATTCCGAATCGATTTAATCCCTAATGCCAGACCAGTGGTACATCCGATCCGTAGAATGACTCCGAAAGAAAAAGAAGAATTAGGCGATCAAACTCGTCAACTATTGTGGAAAGGTCTAATCAGACCGAGTTTTTCTAATTGGGGTGCAGCTGTCGTGTTTGTCCCAAAGTCAGACGGTACTCTTAGATTATGTGTTGATTACCGAGACCTCAACAAACAGACGCTTAAAAATAAATATCCATTACCCCGCATTGATGATTTGCTAGACCAATTGAATGGGGCGAAAGTATTTTCTCGAATGGACCTAGCTACAGGTTTTCACCAATTGAGAATAGCAGAAGAGTGTGTTCCTTTGACCGCTTTCAGAGGCCCAGACATATTTTATGAATGGTTAGTAATGCCGTTTGTCTTATGTAACGCTCCAGCATACTTTGTCGATCTAATGAATAGAGTGTTCAGGGGAGTTCTGAATAAATTTGTCCTCGTATTCATCGATGATATTTTAATCTACTCCAAATCAAAACCCGAGCATGAAAAACACTTAGAACAAGTATTGGAGATTCTAAGGAAGAACGTCTTCAAAGCCAAATTCTCTAAATGTGTCTTCTGACAAGAAGAAGTTAAATTTCTTGGCCATGTCGTGTCAGGGAAAGGAATTTCTGTTGACCCAAGCAAGATAACAGCGATTCAAGACTGGAAACAACCCACTACTCCCACAGAAGTTAGAAGTTTTATGGGATTGGCTAGTTATTATCGGAAGTTCGTTAAGGATTTTTCGAAGATATCCGGTCCGTTAACGAAGCTCACAAAGAAACATGAGAAGTTTAAGTGGACTTCCGACTGTGAAGAAGCTTTCCAGGAATTGAAATCGAAGCTGACCACCGCTCCAGTGTTAACTATTATTGATGGCAATCAAGATTTAACGGTTTGGACAGATGCTTCTATTAGAGGTCTTGGTGCAGTGTTAATGCAGAGAGGCCAAGTAGTCGCTTATGCAAGCCGCCAATTGAAACCGCATGAGAAGAATTATGTGACTCATGATCTTGAGTTGCTAGCCATCGTATTTGCCTTGAAAATCTGGAGGCATTACTTATTGGGCGAGAAATTTATATTGTACACAGATCATCAATCATTGAAGTATTTATATACCCAAAAAGAACTGAATCTGAGACAACAGCGTTGGCTAGAATTTCTTGCGGCGTATGACCTTGATATCCTGTATACGCCGGGGAAAGCTAACGTAGTAGCGGATGCACTTAGTAGAAAGACCGCAATTGTTGCTCATCTTATAATTACACCTGGATTGATTGATAGGATTTCAGCCCTTCAGAAAGAGGATGAATTCATTCAGAGAATCAGCAAGAGAGTCAAGGAAGGTGAAACCACGAGTTTCCGTATTGACAATAAGGGGGTTCTCAGGTTAAATAACAGAATTTGCATCCCAAATATTCCAGGCCTTCGAAGAGAAGTGCTAGACGAATGCCATGAATCCAAATTTTGCATCCATCCTGGGGTGAGTAAAATGTACAACGATATCAAACGCACTTTCTGGTGGAAGGCAATGAAAAGAGATATTTCTTTGTATGTTAGCAGATGCCCTACTTGTCAATTGGTCAAGAGTGACCAACAGAAGCTAGCTGGACTGTTGCAACCGTTGGAAGTCCCAGGTTGGAAATGGGAACAGATTTCCATGGATTTCATAGATGGTTTGCCGCGAACCAAGAAAGGTAATGACAGTATTTGGGTAATCGTAGATCGCTTCACGAAGACTGCCCATTTTATACCTGTCAGATCCAATCGAACTGCCCAAAGTCTAGCACAGATATATTTCAAAGAAATTGTTAAGCTGCATGGAATTCCCATCAGCATAGTCAGTGATAGAGATCCCCTATTTACTAGCAAGTTCTGGGAGGCTTTCCAGACAGAATTGGGGACAAAACTGAATATGAGCACCGCTTATCACCCCCAAACAGATGGCCAAACTGAGCGGGTGAATAGAATTCTAGAAGACTTATTGCGGGCTTGTATAATCGATTTTGGTGGGTCATGGGAAGATCATTTGCATTTGGCAGAATTCTCATATAACAATAGCTATCAAGCAAGTTTGAGGATGTCACCATTTGAAGCATTATATGGCAGACCCTGCAGATCTCCAGCATGTTGGGTAGAACCTGGCAACAGGCTTGTACTAGGACCCGATATGATTAGGGAAGCATCTGATAAAGTGGACTTCATCAAGAAGCGATTGAAAACCGCCCAAAGCCGACAGAAAAGTTATGCAGACTCTAGAAGGAGAGATTTGACATTTGCTGTTGGTGATCAAGTTTATTTAAGAGTTTCTCCGATGAGAGGGGTAATCAGATTTGGAAAGACTGGGAAGTTGGCACCGAGATTTATTGGTCCCTTTCCTATTCTTTAGCGAATTGGAACTCTTGCTTATAGGGTTCAATTACCAGATTGGTTGCCTGGAGTGCACAATGTATTTCACGTATCTCAACTTAGGAGACATGTACATGATCCGGATCTTGTTGTAGAAGAAGCAGCGCAACAGGATGTGGAGATAACTCCAGAATTAGCACTCAGAAGAGAGCCATTAAAAATTGTTGGCAAAGAAACTAGAGAACTCAGAAGCAAAAAGGTTCATTTAGTTAAAGTGCAGTGGAGCAGTGATCCTAGAGACTGTACTTGGGAAACTGAGGAAAGCATTAAGCAAGCTTACCCCAAATGCAGAGTGGATATCTCTGACTAACTCCGGTGCAAGGTACCTTTACCATACTTTGCATTTACATTTTATTTCCTACTTTATTGTTGTTTCCTTTTCGAGGACGAAAAGTTTTAAGTAGGGGAGATTGTAATAACCCGGAAAATACGAGCCAATTTAAAATTTTTAAATTGATTATTTCAAAGCAATTTGAACCATTGAAATAGAATATTTCAATAAATTAGTGAGTTAAGAAATAGTAAGTCAGTTTGAAAATTTGAATTCGAACTTTGACCGACTATGCAGGGTGGAAAATTGATATTTTGCATATGGCCTCGGAATTCGACGAAACCACTTTTGTTGGGTCCGGGATGTCAAACTATTGCTAGGTTTCAAATTTCATAATTTTTCGAATCAATATGTGAGCGTGGCAAAAGAAAACGCGTTTGACCAGTTTCTGTTGAATTTAATCGACTGGAAATTGGCCATTTTTCAAACGGTCTCAGAATTCGACGAAATTAGTTTTGTTAGGACCGTATCATCAATACGAAACTAGAAAATATTTTTCTGGAATTTTTCTAGTTAGTGTGTGACCCCGGTAATTTGAAATGTACGTTTAAAATTCAATATAAGGATTTAAATGTAAATTCAATGGAAACTGATTGTAACGATCAAACCAGCTTACGATACATATCCCATTGTGTTCGGAATGAGGGTAAAACGCTATGGACGACAGGCGGTGGGCCTCGTTTCGAGGTCGGATATAAAAGTCAACCCTTGTGCAAATTTAAATAATTAAATAATAAAAATAAAAAAAATATATATTTCCCCCCTTTTTTCTTCTTCATTGGCCCCCCCCGATCATTTACCAGAAAAAAAAAAAAAAAAAGAAGAAAACCTAATTCTAAATCGCGCCGCCCCCCTGACCCTCGAACCCGCCGACGAACCCTTCGCCGCACCCCTCCGTCAGACCTCCTCCCTCCAGACATCGCCGACATCCCGAAGCAATACCCCACCACCCTCGCGACACCTCCCTGAACCACCGAGCACCGACTAACATCGCCGCGACACCTCCGAACGCCACCTCGAAGCCTGCCGACGCCTCTTCTTCCCTCCTCCACTTCGAGATCTACGGTAAGAATTAGGTTAGGTTATTTTTAATTTTGTTTTGTTAAAACTAATTTCTGATTTGTTTTAGAATTTAAAAACTTTTTTTTTATAATGATTTAAAAACTATTTTTTTTAAAGATTTAAAAACTGAATTTTTAAAAGATTTAAAAACTGATTTTTAAAAGAATGTAAAAACAGAATTTTTAAAAGAAAATAAAAACTGGATTTTTAAAAGAAAATAAAAACTGGATTTTTAAAAGAAAAGAAAAACTGATTTTTAAAAGAATGTAAAAACAGAATTTTTGAAAAGATTTAAAAACAGAATTTTTAAAGAAAAAAGATTTAAACTTTGAAATAGAAGAAAAAAGATTTAAACTTTGAAATAGGAAAAAAAAGATTTAAACTTTGAAATAGAAAAAAAAGGTTTAATCTTTTAGTAGAAAAAGATTTGAACTTGCAAAAATAAAGATCATATTTTTAAAAAGAGAAAAGACAGAATTTTTGTTAAGTAGTAGAAGTAAGATATGATTCTTATATTTTTAAAGCAATAAAAATATAATTTTTACATCATAGGAATATTAAAAATATAATCTTTGTTTTAAAAATATGATCTTTATATATTGAATAACATAGTAAAAATTCGATTTTTACTTATGTAGAGAATACGGGCAACGAAAGCGACAAGAAGACGAAATAGACGAAGAATTCCATAAAGGAAGAGTCGAGTTATTGGATAGCTATTGGTGAGAAATTCTCACTCTTCAATTTCTTTTTATATATATATGCGTGGAAATAAAAGTGAATTGCTATATATAAATATTTATATATATATACGCCCCCTCGTCCACAAACCATGGACGATATATATATTGGTTGAAATTGTTGTGAAAATTGGTTGACGGCAAATTGTTGTTTGGGATTGTTTGTGGTTGGTATTGAATTGATTGAGGTTGAAAAATACCCAGTTGTGATTGGAAAATATTTGGTTGAAACCACATAGGATTAGTTTGTGGAAATGAAATAAATATAAACATGCCGCCTGCGTGCGAATTAGATGCATGATCCCCATTGTCAAAAACCGCGAGGTTTTAAGGTAGAGCGAGGAGCCGTACTAGGGACGGTGCCGGTTTAACTACCCTGCCGTTATGCTGCCGAAATTTTGAATAATCTTTGTGTGTTAGAATTATTTTCATATGTTGAAATTATTTGCATGCATAGAAATTAAAGCCATATATTGAAACTATGTCCATGTGTGAAAATATTCATGTGTTGAAAAGTGTTGGGTGAAAATAAAATTCATTTGTGAATGAATGAAGTGTATTAACAATAAAAATCACATTTTTATATATATATGAAGTATGAAAAATATTCGCCTTATATAAATAATTTCAATCATAAAAATTTCATCTTTCTAATATGAACAACATAAATAAATTGTCCATGTGTGGAAATACTCATTTGTTGAGAAATGTGTGTAGTGGAAAGGTTCATGTGTTGAATAAAAAGATTGAACGATAAAAATTACATTTTTATTGAAACTATGAAGTGTTGAAACCATACATTGGTTGAATAAATATTTTAAATGATAAAAATATCATTTTTATCATATGTGTGATATGCTAAAGATATGCAGACGTTGAAACAAATATTTGTGATAGAAATATTATTTCTAACATGCATAGGAACTAAATAAAATAGTCATGTGTTGAAATCTATTTTAGTTCGCCAAAATTATCATCTTTGAAATGTGAAGTGTTAAGAATATCCACTTGTTCAAATAAACGTGCATGAGTTGAAATATACATTAACTAGCTAATGATATGATTTTAGCCTATGCATGGGATATTAGGATGAATGGTATTTTTAGACCAAAGCAAATCAAATATGAAGTTGAATAGAAAATGATAAATGTCAGAAATTGTATATATGTGCATGCATATCTATTGAACAGGTTAAAGCAAAAAGGGGCTAGAGAAGAGGAATAAAATTTTGTGCCCAACAAATAGGTACACATTTACTGTTTTGTTTGGGTGATGATTTTATGAGCCTATTGGCTAGCCGCTTGGCTTTTTCTTTTTCTTTTTGAGATTAGAAGGACCGGGAACGCTATTTGCGATTTCCCGATGCCCCCGGTACAGGGGAGGTTATGGCGAAATTTTCCAAAATTTTAAGGTGTTAGAAAAATATTTGAAGTGAAAACGATATAGAAATTATTGAATGGACTATATTTATATAAATATATAAATATAAATATAATTAAAACGAAACGTGGCCGTGCAGTTCATATTTTGAAACCGTGATTTCAAACGACTAGTGCGGAAGATCCGACCATTGGATTTTCCCGAAACCTCAACCGTTGGGTTCGCCTTGGAAATATCTTTCCAACGGCACCAACTTTGTGAAGATCCGACGATTGGATTGTCTGGAATGTTTAATTCAAAATTAGTGAAAAACAGCGCCAGAAACGATTATATTTATATATATATATATAAATATAATTAAATTAAATCGAATAACGACGCTGCAGTTCGTAAATTGAAATCATAACTTCAAATGGTTAGTGTGGAAGATCCGACCGTCGGATTTTCCCAAAACTGGAACCGTTGGATTCGTTTTGAAAAGACCTTCCTAATGATGTAAAATTTGTGAAGATCCAACGGTTAGATTTTCCTATATGTGTAAAACAAAATTAGTGGAAAGCAGCGCCAGTGCATCGACACGACCTGAAACGTCGTTTAATTAAATATGGCCGTTCTAAATTAAATAAAAATGGCGATATATCGTTATTAAGTGCTATAGACGATATAAAGTGAAAATAAACCAATTTTGTTGTGTTTGCTTGATATGTGATGGTTGAATGTATTTGACGTGAAAATTATAACTAAACAACTGAAATGTGAATGTTGAATAGTTCAACCCTGTGATTAATTGGTTTGAAAATCTAAATATACGTGGGTTATTTGAAAAGGCCGAGTTTATCTCATTTCAAATAATCGATCGACGTTGAGAAGTCGAAGAGTCGAAGACGACTGAAGACCGACGATCTCCCCGTTGGATGGATGGGCGCTACTGATGCTCGTGATTGGAGTAGCTACCATGAAGGAATTGAAGAAGTAGCCGTCCAAACATATTGTTGATTGTACGGATATGCGAGGAATTGGTGCCTCCGGTTTCGTTCAGACCCAGAACGGACTTGTAAATGGACTGTGTGTCTGACATTGGATTTTGTTCTGTGTTGATTGATCTCTGTTAAATATATATCTGTTTGGCGGCGGAGAATTTATTCTCTTGCTTAACGCCCTTCTCTGAGACGTACGAGCTCAGAGGTTATGTATTGACAGAAATCAGTCGCATGGAGTGGATTGCCTGTGTGGCACGCCTAAGTGGCATATAATCAAGGCTTCTGTTGCAAAGCAAAGTCTTGTGGTTGATGATCAAAGCATAGTCTGTGTGACGTAGCTTTGTGTATAACGTGAATTCGCGAGCCTCACACCTCGGTATGAGTCAAAAACGGGAGACGGACCGCTGGGAGTGCACGACGTTTCTTTCTAGCTATGGTGGTGTCAGTGACCTACCAGCCCTGACATTATATATACTTTTCACCTGTGTGGTTGTTGGAATGCGAGGCGCCTCGATTATAGGTCTGTAAGGACCGGGAAACGTGTGTTCAGGAATTGCCAATCCTCAAAAGTAAGAGAGGACCGGCCCAGCCGATTCCAAGGATCATAGTGGGGTCCTGGGACATTTGCTAGAGTGTCTCGAACGGAAAGGAGCTTGCCCCTTGCCTCGACTCATGAAGGAATCCAATTTCCAATACGATATGTGCGGTTGTGATTGTATTACTAGTACGGCGACATAGTAGATGGTAGCTATGCCGCCTAGGATTGATATTTATGATTGAAATCGCTTTTGAAACATATATACACTAGTAATAATATCAAACACCTTTGTTTATTCGTATGAAGCATCTTTGGCCATTATAAGGTAAAAACTCTATCCTCCGGCTTGCGTTGCATTGTGTGATGGGACCTGAGTCTTATAATGGCTTCATTTTAGAAAAAGCATTGCGTTGATTTAATCATTTACTTTACTTCATGCACTAGCACTCATTGGAGTAAACCCGTTCCGCGAAAGTGGCGTGGTCCTTTGATTTGCCTTATTATTGTTGTTAATAAGTTGAATAGATTTCTCATACCAGTCCCATGACTGACTCGTAGTTTGTTTCACCTTGCAAACTCGGGTGCCCTTATTTTCACACGGGCAGCCTAGTTACAGGTTTCTGACGCACCTTTTGGCTCATGGCGAGGCTTGACTACACCGTGCTGACTTGGATTTTCTCCGCCATTATTGTATCTATATTATGATTCCGCCACTGGCGATGTAGACTGATATTCCTTTTGTGTACTCTTTATGTATGATTCCGCCTCAGGCGATGGTGACTGATTATGTATCATTATGCACTAAGTTGTATCCTGTACTGTGCTTCTCTGATGTGTTGTTATCTATATGATTCCGCTGTCATATGTGTGTAAATTATTCTAATTTCTGTTTATGCTATTATCTGTGATCTGCTAATGATGATTAATGTGTTATATTCCAATGATTATCCTTAACACCGTGCCACGGGGTTTTGGGATCGTCACAGTCTTCATCTTCGACTTATCGTCGTATCAGTTATTCAGAATGGGATAAACCCGGTCTTTCCGAATAACTCGCGTATATAATAAACAAGTGTTACACAAACACAACATACGCCTCATTCCAATTCATTAGTCACTAACCGTAAATTAGTAAGGGAACAATTCCCCAAGTATTAACTCCGAAGGCCGAAACCAACATCAGATCAATACCCAGGAAACCATTCATCTTAACTAATCTTTAATTAGTTGCTAAATTTCACATTCTTAGGGATAGGTTCCCATTAATTTTATCAAAGATAAATTCCTTAAATTTATTCTTTAATCTTCTTTTGAATATCAATTCAACTAGTCGGGATTAGCGAACCACACCGAAGTAATCATTTATTTTATTTCCCAATCCCAGCCTATTCATCCCATGAAGTAATACTGGTCGTACTTCATACCTAACACCACGGTGTTATCGGTAAATTCAATTACCATTTCATGTCCAAATCTAATTAAAGATTTAACTATCGCCTGGAGCAAAATGGGTGATACTCCATTCTCGATCTTTTCAATCTAATTAAAGATTCATTAAAACTCCACTTGGTTTTAATCTTCCTGTCTTTAACTGGGTTAAAGAACCAGTGTCATTTAAAACATGATTCGCGATAAACCCAAAATCACATTCCATTCTATCAGCCTTTAACCGTAAAATAACAAGTGAGCAATTCCCTAAGTATTAACCCCGAAAGCCGAAACCAACATCAGATCAATACCCAAGAAACCATTCATCTTAACTAATCTCCGGTTAGTTTCTGATTTTCTTAACTCAGTTGGGTCTAAGAACAGTATTATTGAAGATACCGTTCACGACAACCCAAAATCACATTCCATTAATTATCGGGTTGAAGAACAAGTGTTATTTAAAACACCGTTCACGATAAACCCAAAAATCAATTCAAATTCAATTCCAATTAAATACCATTTAATTGGTACGCTTCGTTAAATCTAAATAAAAAGATTTAATCTTTTTCTCAACTAGGTTTAAGAACAGTGTTAATGAAGACACCATTCACAACAAACCCAAATCACATTTGATATTAAATACAAGGCTCTAAATAGAAAATATATCGGCTTATATTCAATATCAAATTCTATGACCAACAAATATCGTATTGGAAATAACGATATAAATATATCTTTCAAATTCCCATAACAATATCTGTATCATCACGAAATCAACATCAAAACCTTCCAAAGACAATTTCAATTCAAATTCATTCCAATTCAATTATTGGAAATTCTGGTTATTTTCAAAACCATTTCAATTTCAAATTCAATTTATTTATTTCAAAAATAAATTGATTTTAATTGTAGTTCAAAACTAGTTCATTTCGATAAAAATCTATTTTCATCTTTTCAAATATGGAGATTTTCATCCTAGTTTTTCCCAAATCATTTCTTATGATTTTACACAAATTATTACTATTTTAATTAATTTTATTGTGACAGCCCGTTCCGCACCAGCCTGCATTACCTCCGAAAGTGCGCTGTACACATGTCCCGACTAGCACGGAACGGTTGCCAAAGGAAGGAAAGAAGGGAATGAAATAATCAAGGAACCTGTAGAATGTCTTACAGCGCATGGAATAAAATATAATAATAACATACTTGACATAAAACAGGTGAGACAGTGCATAAGCTGATAACTAACAATCAATGTCAACATCAGAGCAGCGGAAATCCAAATACAGCTTATTACAACTTTCCAAATTTACTGTCTCCAATCAAAAGAAAACTAAAGTAGAAGATACACCACCAATGCCCAAGCAGTGATCTTCAACTATACAGGGAGAATACTATATATATATATATTACGTGGAAGCCTCCTGCTCGTCTCCGGATCATCTACCCGTGCATCACCAGCTAACCTGTCTCTAGTCTGCTCGTGTGAGCACCCAGAGTAATAAGAAGAGACATAAAACTCTGGGTCAGACATAAAGCCTGGTATGAGCGATAAGCATCTAAACAGTGTAATAATAGGTATACTAAACCATACCTGAACCTGGACCTGCAACCAAAGAGTTAGTACCACATACCGTACAATGCTCCAAGGTGCCATAATAGATAGTGTAAGAATACGGGGGTGGGGTGTGCATGTCACAATGATTGCAAACAAATCATCCATAGCAACCATCCTCACATCTCTCACTCAGTGCGTAAAGCGTACGACATCTACCACTTTGGAATACTAGACAAACTGAGGTAACGACGAATCCCGACTTGTAGAAACCCTGCTGTGACCAAGCCAAACACTTGGAGTCATGACCAAACATTTCAATGACCCACTCCATTGGTCGTAGCCCTTGGTTCTACCAATGCCATTATGGCCCTGAATCCGCCTTCGTACCTCCTACCATAGTGGTCCAAAGTTATAGACGTCGATAACCCCTTGGCACGCGTCCCGCAGCAAAACCCAACCATGAAGCGAACTCGTTGATTCCCATCTGAATCTTGAGCTCTAACTTCTCATTTGGGCTTCCTTTGCATCTCGGGTTATAGTCTTCACTTCCGGATCGGTCTTCATTCAGTTCGTAGCCATCAACCCCAGGTCGGTTCGGATCATCCTTCACGCTCGGGTCGGATCGTGGTCTTCATCGTCTAGGTTCGTGACTGCTACTCCGGGTCGGATCGGAGTCCTTCATGGTACACTGGATCGGTTCGTGGCTTCCAGTCCCATCTGGATCGGATCGGGTTCTCCACCACGCCACGGCTCGGGTCACGCCTCCTGGTCATAGCTCCAAGTCCTTCGCCCTCCTTCGAGTCTCTGGTTCGTTATCCTCAAGGTGATCAGATCAGATCGTGTCGTTATCCCTCCAGGCGGATCGGGTCGGAGTCTTCAATCACCAAGCCTTGAATCGCGACTCCTCGGATCGGGTCGGAACCTTCTTCATGCCAGGTCGGTTCGCACGCGAGAGCTCGGTCGTGGCGCCATCACTTCAGGCAGGTCGGTTCGTGGTGGAGGGAAATGGGCGGTTCGGGTCGGGTAGGGGCGATCCGATCCGATTTCCTGCACTAATTCCTGCGACTTCCAGCGACAGTTTTCTCGCCATTCGACGACGTTTTTACCAATCTAACTATTCTAATCAATCGTAAAACATACCAAAGAGTCATAGCAACATATAACAGCAACCACAAGCAACAAACAACAATTTAAACGAATCAAAATGGATCAAAAGTGGCTAAAACCTCACATTTTCTTATAATCCCTCTTGATCATGTTTAAGCATACGATTAGCAAAACACATCGAAATTAACCCAAATTTCTAACAGAGCCTTAAAACATTATTTTAAAAATTTTAAGAATTTTTCCAGAATTTATTTACGTATAAATTCACTAATCTTCACTAATTACCCTTAATCACCGTAATTAGTGCAAAAACTATGCAAATCTCTCACCTTTGCCACAACTAGAACCCCAAAACTGAAATATTCTCTGATTTGGCGCTGTTCCCAATCTTATACAGCAGCTCCAACCTTGCTTTGGTGCTTTTTCTTCTTAATTTAATGTTTGCTAAGCCTAATCTTCAATTAGAAGGTGATTTCTGGGTGTTTTAGAGAGATTTAGAGAGTGGAGGCCATGGCTAGGTTAAGGGAAATGAAAGTGGCGGCTCTAAAGAAATGTTTTCTAACCCTAATCAGCACCTATATCCCCCTAAACCCGAAATTCCCCTTGGGCCAAGCTGCTAATCACCCGGTTAAGCCCAATTAAGCTGTTTTTCACCATCTGAAACTTGTTTCAGCCATATCTCCCAAACGGTGAGTCCGTTTGGCTAATGTGACCACTCTACGGAAAGAGAAACCATCATCCAGAGCCAATGGAAGTGGTTTCAGGTCAAAATTCCTTTCCAGTCAAAAGTTATGGCCAAAATAGTGATAACTAGGGGTAAAATGGTCATTTAAAAATCGGGAAAAATCATGAACATGTGAAATGACCCTAATAGTCGTCTCCCAAAGTTACATGACCATACGACTTCGTATGTGACAGAAATAAATATCCTACGATCCTATAATGCGTAGAATGCGGGTCGTTACACTCTCCCCCCCTTAAAAAATTTCGCCCCCGAAATTCCTTAACCCAAAACATACCAAGGATCCCGCATTCCTAACAACCACATACATCAACCAAACATGCAAAACAAGCAAAACAAACCTATCCTAGCATGCGGAAAACTAAATCGAGGTCAAAATCTTACCAGGCAAAGAGTTCTGGGTGCGACTTCCTAATGTTCTCCTCTGTCTCCCAAGTACAATCATTCTCGTCCTCGCTCCACTGTACCTTGACTAGCTTCACCGCCTTCCTTCGAAGTTGCTTCATGTCGTGCTCGATAATACGGGCCGGCTTGTGGTTCCCAACCGCCTCGGGTTCTACTTCGAAGTTCTCTAACTGATCAGGTGAAATAGTCATATCTGAGTCGTGAACGAACTTCCTTAGTTGGGAAACATGAAATACGTTATGAACTCCCGCCATCTTCCCCGGTAAGTCAATTCTATATGCTAAATTCCCGACTAGTTCAAGAACAGGGAATGGGCCAACGAATCTTGGTGCCAGCTTGCCTCTCCTGCCAAATCGTATCACGCTCTTCAACGGAGAAATCTTGACAAACACCAAGTCGCCAACGGAGAATTTTAGGTCTCTTCTTCTCTTATCAGTGTAACTCTTCTGCCTATCTTGGGCAGCCTTCATTCGTTGTTGAATGATCTTGATTTTACCTGAAGTTTCCCTCACTACATCTGGTCCAAGCATAAACTTCTCACCAGTCTCTATCCAACATGATGGTGAGTTGCACGGCCTTCCGTACAAAGCTTCAAACGGAGCCATACCGATACTGGATTGGTAGCTATTATTATATGCAAACTCTACTAGATGCAAATGGTCATCCCATGATCCACCAAAGTCCAATATACATGCTCTCAAGAGGTCTTCCAAGATACGGTTCACCCTCTCCGTCTGACCGTCGGTCTGAGGATGATATGCGGTACTGAGATGTAACTCTGACCCTAGAGCCTCTTGTAAGCTCTTCCAAAACCCACTAGTGAACAACGGGTCTCGGTCGCTCACAATGCTTTTGGGTACTCCATGAAATCTCACCACCCACTTCACATATAATTCAGCTAACTTAGCTGCCGTTCTGGTCGATTTGACTGGTATAAACCTTGCACTTTTAGTCAGTCGGTCTACAATCACCCAAATACTATCATATCCCGATCTAGTCCTTGGTAAACCATCGATGAAATCCATCGAGACTTGCTCCCATTTCCATTCGGGAATTTATAATGGCTGTAACAACCCACTAGGCTTCTTTTGCTCGGCTTTAACTAGCTGGCAATTCATGCATTTAGATATAAACTTCCCAACGTCTCTTTTCATTCCTTCCCAGTAGTAGGTCTGCTTCATATCTCGATACATCTTATTACCACCGGGGTGTATAGTCAGCATTGAGTGATGACATTCTCTAAGCACTTCATCCCTCAATCCATTGACATTGGGTACAACAAGCTTTCCATTCTTTCTAAGCCATCTATCTCGATCAAGTCCATACTTGTTCATCTCCTCATCGATACCCATCTCTAACTTGGAGATGATTTCCAATAGGTTAGGATCGTCCCTCTGACTAGAGCCGATCCGCTCAATCAAAGTGGGTCTGATCGTCAAACTTGCTAACATTTCTGGATCCAATTCGCACTTTGGTCTGAAATCAACCCCCGCGATAAACTCCAGTTGCTTCCATTCAAGGAACATAGCCCCTAAGCTGGCATGTCTTCTACTCAATGCATCAGCCACCGCATTGCCCTTTCCTGGTGTGTATGCGATGTCAAAATCATAGGAAGCTAAGAACTCCAACCATCTCTGCTGACGGAGATTCAGATCTTTCTGAGAGAAGAGATACTTTAACGACTTATGATCTGTAAACAGCTCAAATCTTTCTCCCAAGAGATAGTGTCGCCACATCTTTAACGCGAACACGATTGCTGCCAACTCTAAATCATGGGTAGGGTATCTTCTCTCGTGCGGTTTCAACTGCCGACTTGCGTAAGCTAGAACCCTACTGCCTTGCATCAATACAGCACCCAGTCCGGTACCACAGGCATCCATCTATACCGTCATCTCTTCATTCCCTTTAGGAATGACTAACACTGGTGCGCTTGTCAACTTGTCCTTTAGACTGTTGAATGCATCCTCGCACCTTCCATCCCAGACAAAAGCTTGATTCTTCTTGGTCAACTGGGTCAATGGTGTTGCTATCTTGGAGAAACCTTGGATAAACTTACGATAATATCCCGCTAATCCCAAGAAACTTCTTACATCTGTTGCATTCTTGGGCGTGGGCCAATCTTGTACCGTAGCCACCTTTGCTGGGTCCACGGCGATACCACTCTCTGATACAACATGGCCCAAGAACCTCACTTCCCTCTTCCAGAAGTGACACTTAGAAAACTTTGCTTTCAATTGGTGTTTTCTCAACACCTCCATCACTACTCTTAAATGTTCCTTGTGTTCTTCCTCCGTCCTCGAATAGACCAAAATATCATCAACAAACACAAGGACAAACTTATTCAACTGATCTCTGAATACCCTATTCATAAGATCCACAAAATATGATGGGGCATTGGTCAGCCCGAATGGCATGACCAACCACTCATAAAACCCAGACGGCGTCCGAAATGCCGTTTTAGCTATACTCTCAGCTTCCACTCTAAGCTGATGAAAACCTGTCGCGAGATCCAACTGAGAAAATACTCTCGCGTCACTCAACTGATCAAACAAATCATCTATCCGCGGTAGAGGATACTTGTTCTTCCTCGTCACTTTATTCAACTCGCGGTAGTCTACACACAAACGAAGGGAACCATCCGCCTTGGTAGCGAACACAACTGGTGCTCCCCATTCAGAAACACTCCTTCTGATAAATCCCTTCTTCAAAAGATCGTTGACTTGCACCTCGAGCTCTCGCTGCTCCCTTGGTGCCATACGACGAAGTGGCATCACTATAGGCCTGGCATCCTTTACCAAATCAATACGAAACTCAATCTCTCGGTGTGGTGGAAGTCCGGTCACTTCTTCGAAAACCTCCGGATACTGGCCAACCACAGGCAAACCCGACAACTCACTATGCGGAATGTCGAGGGAGTTTAGAAAACTAGCCAATACCCCCTTACTGGGTAGACCACCAAACACTATCCTCCGCCCACCATCCGCTCTAGCTGTCACCAACAAGCCCTCACAGTCTACCACCACCCCGTATCTTTGGAGCCAATCTACTCCCAAAATAATGCCAAACCCAGTAAAGCCCAAAACAAAGCAATCACAAACAAACATGCATCCATGACTCGATAAGACCACATTACGACAAATCATGCTAAGGCTAGTCGAACCACCAATCGGGTTCGTCACTACTAAAGGTCTATCGACAATCTCGGGCTCCAATCCCAACCTATCTACCAGGTCACTAGATATGAAAGAACTGGAAGCTCCGGTATCAAACAAAACTCTAACAGGAACATCATAAACAGAAAGCATACCTTGAATGACGACATTCTTTCCCTTCTCCGCCGCAGTTGGGGCATTCGACGAAGAAGGAATAGCATTAAGAGCATATGCTTTCACCATTTGTTTTTCCTTAGGGGGCTGTGGACACTTGTCCTTGTGATGTCCCAATTGGCCACAATTGAAGCACTTCCTATCCGCTGGCTTGGCCCGACAATTACTAGCATAATGGCCCTTCTTACCACAGCTGAAGCACTCCACATCTTGCTTATTCTTTTTCTTCTGGCCGTCCTTAGCCTGATTCTGCTTTCTTTTATTCTGGGAGCCACCCTTGCCTCCACCACTTGCTTGTGGCTTTGGCTCATCTGCGGATGCAACCTCAGTCTTCGGCTTAGGGTAGAGACTTTCCGATCTTAACGCTTTCCCCACAATCGATTCAAACGTCTCATCGATGTGGTTAATAAGCTTTTCCCCTAAGTACTGATCCAAACCAGTTATGAATTTCTCATTCTTCTTCTCGGCAGTATCAATAAGAGATAATCCATACTTCGACAAAGTGTCGAATTCAGCAATGTACTCCGAGACAGCTCTGCCATTCTGCTTGAGCTCCAAGAATTTCTTAAACAGCATTGACTTCTGAGCAGCTGGAATGAACTTCTCACTAAAGCGAGCCTTAAACTGCTCCCAAGTAATCTGATCTTCGGGAGTAGCTGCCTTTATAGCATTCCACCAATTCATTGCCCGCCCTTGCAGCTGACGGGACGCTAGCTTTCTTTTCATCGCATCCTCGATACCCAAATCCTCGAAGTCACGTTCGCAACTATCCAACCAATCCTGGACATCCGTGGCCGTCTCCGTTCCATGAAACGGCTTCCCACCAAGGCTAGTATAATCCTTGTTTAGCTTGGCGAAGTCGACTCTTGGCGCCTGCACTATTGGATCACCACCATTTCCACCATTGGGAGCTGCCCTCTGAACATCTCTAAGCATCTCTCTCATGAGGTCAGTAAACATCGTCCTCATGTCAGCAGCATTCCCATTATTGGCTCCCCTACCAGCACCTTTAGTGTATCGGCTCATCGTCAATCTGAAAAAGGAAACGATTAACGACTCCATAGTGGTGCTAGTGTAGTACGACTTCATTCTTATACTAGTAATAGTATATATATAGCTTTTAAAAACCAAAGTAATCACAAATACGCTCTCTCGTATACGTATAATATCTCTCCCTGATAATTTCCCTAGGTTAACTACGCAACCTAGAGCTCTGATACCAAGTGTGACAGCCCGTTCCGCACCAGCCTGCATTACCTCCGAAAGTGCGCTGTACACATGTCCCGACTAGCACGGAACGGTTGCCAAAGGAAGGAAAGAAGGGAATAAACTAATCAAGGAACTTGTAGAATGTCTCACAGCACATGGAATAAAATATAATAATAACATACTTGACATAAAACAGGTGAGACAGTGCATAAGCTGATAACTAACAATCAATGTCAACATCAGAGCAGCGGAAATCCAAATACAGCTTATTACAACTTTCCAAATTTACTGTCTCCAATCAAAAGAAAACTAAAGTAGAAGATACACCACCAATGCCCAAGCAGTGATCTTCAACTATACAGGGAGAATACTATATATATATTACGTGGAAGCCTCCTGCTCGTCTCCGGATCATCTACCCGTGCATCACCAGCTAACCTGTCTCTAGTCTGCTCGTGTGAGCACCCAGAGTAATAAGAGAGACATAAAACTCTGGGTCAGACATAAAGCCTGGTATGAGCGATAAGCATCTAAACAGAGTAATAACAGGTATACTAAACCATACCTGAACCTGGACCTGCAACCAAAGAGTTAGTACCACATACCGTACAATGCTTCAAGGTGCCATAATAGATAGTGTAAGAATACGGGGGTGGGGTGTGCATGTCACAATGATTGCAAACAAATCATCCATAGCAACCATCCTCACATCTCTCACTCAGTGCGTAAAGCGTACGACATCAACCACTTTGGAATACTAGACAAACTGAGGTAACGACGAATCCCGACTTGTAGAAACCCTGCTGTGACCAAACCAAACACTTGGAGTCATGACCAAACATTTCAATGACCCACTCCATTGGTCGTAGCCCTTGGTTCTACCAATGCCATAATGGCCCTGAATCCGCCTTCGTACCTCCTACCATAGTGGTCCAAAGTTATAGACGTCGATAACCCCTTGGCACGCGTCCCGCAGCAAAACCCAACCATGAAGCGAACTCGTTGATTCCCATCTGAATCTTGAGCTCTAACTTCTCATTTGGGCTTCCTTTGCATCTCGGGTTATAGTCTTCACTTCCGGATCGGTCTTCATTCAGTTCGTAGCCATCAACCCCGGGTCGGTTCGTATCATCCTTCACGCTCGGGTCGGATCGTGGTCTTCATCGTCTAGGTTCGTGACTGCTACTCCGGGTCGGATCGGAGTCCTTCATGGTACACTGGATCGGTTCGTGGCTTCCAGTCCCATCTGGATCGGATCGGGTTCTCCACCACGCCACGGCTCGGGTCACGCCTCCTGGTCATAGCTCCAAGTCCTTCGCCCTCCTTCGAGTCTCTGGTTCGTTATCCTCAAGGTGATTAGATTGGATCGTGTCGTTATCCCTCCAGGCGGATCGGGTCGGAGTCTTCAATCACCAAGCCTTGAATCGCGACTCCTCGGATCGGGTCGGAACCTTCTTCATGCCAGGTCGGTTCGCACGCGAGAGCTCGGTCGTGGCGCCATCACTTCAGGTAGGTCGGTTCGTGGTGGAGGGAAATGGGCGGTTCGGGTCGGGTAGGGGCGATCCGATCCGATTTCCTGCACTAATTCCTGCGACTTCCAGCGACAGTTTTCTCGCCATTCGACGGCGTTTTTGACAAATCTAACTATTCTAATCAATCGTAAAACATACCAAAGAGTCATAGCAACATATAACAGCAACCACAAGCAACAAACAACAATTTAAACGAATCAAAATGGATCAAAAGTGGCTAAAACCTCACATTTTCTTATAATCCCTCTTGATCATGTTTAAGCATACGATTAGCAAAACACATCGAAATTAACCCAAATTTCTAACAGAGCCTTAAAACATTATTTTAAAATTTTTAAGAATTTTTCCAGAATTTATTTACGTATAAATTCACTAATCTTCACTAATTACCCTTAATCACCGTAATTAGTGCAAAAACTATGCAAATCACTCACCTTTGCCACAACTAGAACCCCAAAACCAAAATATTCTCTGATTTGGCGCTGTTCCCAATCTTATACAGCAGCTCCAACCTTGCTTTGGTGCTTTTTCTTCTTAATTTAATGTTTGCTAAGCCTAATCTTCAATTAGAAGGTGATTTCTGGGTGTTTTAGAGAGATTTAGAGAGTGGAGGCCATGGCTAGGTTAAGGGAAATGAAAGTGGCGGCTGGAAAATGTCTAAAGAAATGTTTTCTAACCCTAATCAGCACCTATATCCCCCTAAACCCGAAATTCCCCTTGGGCCAAGCTGCTAATCACCCGGTTAAGCCCAATTAAGCTGTTTTTCACCATCTGAAACTTGTTTCAGCCATATCTCCCAAACAGTGAGTCCGTTTAGCTAATGTGACCACTCTACGGAAAGAGAAACCATCATCCGGAGCCAATGGAAGTGGTTTCAGGTCAAAATTCCTTTCCAGTCAAAAGTTATGGCCAAACAGTGATAACTAGGGGTAAAATGGTCATTTAAAAATCGGGAAAAATCATGAACATGGGAAATGACCCTAATAGTCGTCTCCCAAAGTTACATGACCATACGAATTCGTATGTGACAGAAATAAATATCCTATGATCCTATAATGCGTAGAATGCGGGTCGTTACATTTATCAAGGCCCGTACAGCCGATTTCCATCAACGGCCATCGAACTGCACTTACAGCGACCTTTTCCAAATTTGATTTGGACATAATTCCAAATCCATCCGTTAGATCTCAGATTTCTAATATTCATTAGAAAGCTCTTTTCGTTACGAACCCAACGGTTCTGGTTTCAGGAGAATCCGACGGTCGGATCTCCCGCAATATCCATTCGAAGTCAATGGTCGAAATTCACGAACTACCGCGGCGCGACGCGTTCTATTCAGGCCATTATATATATAATATATATGTATATATATTATATATTTATTGTCGATTTCCTTTTAAAATGTATTTTATAAATCGTTTTAAATTCGTTTTCGAAACGATTTCAACTTCATTTCAAATTCAAATCAAAATTGAATTTTTCCTTATAAATTCGTTTTAAATTCGTTTTAAATTGATTTCAATTCAAATCGATTTTTATTTCAATTTCAGTTCGTTTTCAATTCAATTTGAATTTTAAATTTATTCAATTTCAATTCGAATTCATTTCTATTCAATTTCAGTTCGAATTCATTTCTAAATATTCAATTTTGAAATCACTTTCAATATTCATTATAAAATCGACAAAATTCCCGTTTGTGTTAAAACGGCGTGTAACTACTTAACACAACTTCACATTTCAATATTCAAAGAATATTATTTTTAAATTATTCGATAATTCTGAACTGGAATCAAACACAGCCAATTACCATATAATTTCAGTTATATGGATTTCATCAAATTCATATATGCAACAATGACGATAAACACCCAACCATCATCCAAAGTGCGTTCTACACTATATAAGCACCAAATATAAATATTCAACGCTTATAACAGCCTGTCAATCAATCGATCGACATACATCTAATTATTGGGATTAGTGTATGTCATATATCATCCCAATACCCGTGTGTGGTTTTCAAACAATCAAACACAGATTTTATTTGTGCAGTCGGGCGATGTGTAAAATTTATCGTCCCAATCAATAACAGTCAAATGTGTGTATATAAACAAATCGTCCGATTTGTTTATATTTATTTCATTTTAAATACCCGTTAAAAATTCTATTTTCAACTATAAAATATTTTTAACTATATAAATATTTTATTTCATTTCACATCACATCACACAATTAATTTTCACCGCAACAAACAATCAAACATACAAGCCATCCATGGTCTGTGGACGACGGGTGTCGGGTGCTACTAAACACCGTCTGCATCCTAGTATATATTTCAAACTAGAAATAAAAATAAAAGTGAGGAGTTCTCACCGACAAGCTAAACCAAACGCCATGGTTCTTCATATGTAGGAAATCTTCGTCGTGCTCGCCTTTTATCACTTTCGTTGTCCGTAGCCACTACATATATAAAAATCACATTTTATACTCTCTATTATATAAAAATCATATTTTTATTATCCACTTCATATAAAAATTATATTTTTATTATTTCTATAATATAAAAATCATATTTTTGTTATCTACTTCATATAAGAATCATAATTTTATTATCTACATCATATAAAAATTATATTTTTATTATCTCTATAATATAAAAATCATATTTTTATTATCTACTTCATATAAAAATTGATATTTTTATATTCTTCTCTTCATGATAAAAATCATATTTTTATATGGTATTCATATAAATAAAAACCACATCTATTTATGTGATAAAAATCAAACTTTTCCTACGATAAAAATCGTATCTTTACTACAGCAAAAATTATAACTTTTTAATTTCAAAAATCTAACCCTTTGAAAGCGAAAAATCAAACCTTTTTTTTATAAATCAAAATCAAGTCCTCATATACATCAAGTTAAAAAATGAAAGTAAAATAAAATAAAATGTTATTATTATGAACAAATAAATTAAACTAAAAGTAAAGCTTACCGTTCGACGTTGCCTGAGGGGGGGGGGATGGCGCTGGGCTTGCAGAGGCGGAGGAAGGTGGTTGCGTCGGTTTCTGGGTGGTGGGGTGGAGCTTTGCGGTTTGCGATTGGAAGAGGAGAGGGGTGGAGGGTGTGCGGAGGTTTATAGGGGGAGGTCGGCGCTGGGCTTTAAGGGAGAAGAGGGGCGAAAGGAAGAAGACGGAGGGGTAGAAGAGGCGGAAGTCGGAGGGGGGGTGGAGGGTCCACCTGAGGGGGCGGCGGCGGTAGATCTCTTTTTCTTTTCTTTTTTGATATGAGAATTGACCGCGGGGGGGGGGGGGGGGGGAGAAAGGGATGTTGACTTTTTTATTTAATTTATTATTTTAATTTTCAAAAAGTAACTTTTTATTTCGACCTCCAAACGAGGCCTACCGACTGTCGTCCATAACTAATTACTCCCATTCCGAACACAATGGGATATGTATCGTAAGTTGATTCGATAGTTTCGATCGGTTTCCGTCAAAATCAAAATATAACTCTATATATTGATTTTGAACGCACATTTCAATTTACTGGGGCCACATACGGACTCAAAAAATTCCCAACAAATATTTTCTAGCTTCGTATTGACGATACGGTCCTAACAAAACTAATTTCGTCAAATTCCGAGACCGTTTGAAAAATGGCCATTTTCCGGTCGATTAAAATCAACTGAAACTGGTCAAATGCGTTTTCCTCTGCCACGCTCACATATTGATTCAAAAAATTACGAAATTTGAAACCTAGCAATAACTTGACTTCACGGATCCAACAAAAGTGGTTTCATCGAAAACTGAGGTCGTTTGCAAAATGACCATTTTTAAGGGCCAGTATTCCATAGCGACTATTCTGAATTTTCAACTGGACGTAACTTTTTATTCCCGCTATGAAATTTCAATTTTTCGGATTCGTTGGAAAGATATTCTCAATTAGATTCTAATATTTTTGGTTTCGCCAAAATACGGTTTATTTTGAATCCTGTATATTCATTTGAACTTTGAAATCGAATTTTCAAACTACCGCGCCATTTTCAATTCCTTTTATAATTATAAATAAATATTTATATTCAAACGACGATCTATATAAATATATACGTTCAAATTCTATTCAAATTAAATTTCTCGTTGATATTATTTAAAATAATTCATTTTAAATATTCAAAATTCATCAAGATTGCCATTTTTTTAAATTGGCTCAAATTTCCGGGTTATTACAATCTCCCCCACTTAAAACTTTTCGTCCCCGAAAAGGAACGAAGCCGAAAGTTGTTTTACAAATCAACTCAACTTCCATTATTTTCATTACGGCTTAAGTTCTTCAACTTTTCAGTTTCTAAGAACTTTTCAAATTTTTCAAAAATTTGGCTAACACCCTAAATTTTCGAAAAATTTCACCATAACCTCCCCTGCACCGGGGACTTCGGGATATTTCATATAGCCTCCCATGGCCTTCTTAAATCCAAAAGAAGAAGAAAAAACTAAGCGGCTAGCCAATCGGCTCACAAAATCATCCAAAACCCAATAAATACAATAAACATGTACCTATTTGTTGGGCAAACAGTTTTATTCTTCTGCTCTAGCCTCCTTGCTATGACCTGTTCAATGTAAGTACATGTATATGCATGCAAATGCGACTAAGTTTCAATACAACTCACTATTTGGTCAATTTGGCTAAAGGTTCAACATTTAATTAATCAAACAATAATCAAACAACACAACCAGCAATCAATTTGTTGATTATCATTTCAAATTCATAACTTTGATATATAGTCAAAAATTACATTTTTGATGCCAATTCACAACAATAAGCCCTATCTAATTTTGGTTCTCACACCAGTCAATAGGAAATATATAGAAATCTCACTTTCGAAACTCGAACATGAATACTGATGATGTGATCGCTATAGCGATCATCAGAACCATCTTCGGGCGACTGGAGTGTGATTCTATATCTATCCAGTATATCAAAACTTCGAATACACGTGGATCAGACGCATACGCAAAATCTATATATACTGGATTGTCCAAATTCAAATATAATAAATAATCAAATACGTATAATTGAATTTAAATTTTCAAAACAAAATTGTTTTCAATTTAAAAATATACTCTTCACACTCGTTCTAGGATACTACTGATCCTATCTCTAACGAGTCATTCTTATTGGATATTACTAATCCAATTTCTGATGAATTCTTTCGTATGGTTCTAATGTGTCTTATTCTCGTGCTTTGTAAACTAAAGCTCCGATACCAAATGTAAGGACCCGTAACTTCCCTGGTAAGGAAAGAGCGGATACTTTGAGAACAGCACACAAAAGAACGCAAATAGAAGATTGCTTATTACAACAATTTTATCAGAATACAATAATATACAGAGTATGAATAAATATTACATAGAGAATATCAGAGATTTAAATTACATTTAAATACATCGCAGCGTAAAATAATACAAAACACAACTAAAAGTAATACACGGATATAGAGCTTTCCGATTATCATTCCAGCTGTAAATCAGGATCCTGTGAATATAAATCTGCCAAACCAAAACTACTAGCTGCCCGTGTCAAAATAAGGGCACCCAGAGTTTAGGTTAAAACAATAAACTCTAGGTCCGTCATAGGACTGGTGTGAGAACTAAAACAGTTATTAATATTTATTTTAAAGTTAGGTAAATCAAGGGACAACGCCGCATAACACGGAACGGGTTTCCTCCCAAGAACACCAGTGCATAAAACAACAGCACAATGCTAAGTAAAGAAAAATGAAGCTATTATAAGACCCAGGTCCCATCAGACAATGCAACGCAAGCTGGAGGATAGGGTTTTACCTTATAATAGCCAAAGAATGCTTGATACGTAAAAACAAATCATTTGATACTATTATAAGTGCATAGTGTATAAAACAATGTTAATCATAAATATCAATCATAGACGGCATGGGTACCATATATCATGTCGCCATATATAGGTATACAATCAAAACCGCAATTGTCACGTATTGGAAATTGAGTTTCCTTCTGTGAACCAAGGCAAAAGATAGTCCTCACCGATTCGTGACTCCCTAGCCCGAGCCTCAGGACCCAGACAAAGGTGATCCCTTGGATCGTCAGGGCCGGTCCACCGATGTGGATTAAAATGCTTGAACACTGCGTTTCCCCACCCTCTGGGGCGTAAATGAGCCAACGAATGACTCTATCAGCTTCACATAGTCACCGATATATCCGAGGCGCCTCGCAACAGCAACAACCACATAAGTCAAACTCGTCAGGGCGTGTCAAACCACTGACGCCACTTTTAGCTAGAAGGAAACGCATGTCGTCCCTGATGTCCTCTCCCGTTTCTGGTTCACAACCAGGGTGTAAGGCTCGCGAATCAACGTTACACAAAGTTATGCCACACAGGCGGTGCTTTGATCATCACCACAAGACTTTGCTTTTCAACAGAAGCCTTGATCAATTTCCACTTAGGCATGCCACATAGGCAATTCACTCCATGCGATTAATATCCATCAATATATAACCTCTGAGCACGTACGTCTCAAAGAAGGGCGTTAAGCAAGAGAATAAATTCTCCGCCGCCAAACAGATATATATTTAATAGAAATCAATCACACAGAATAAAATCCAATGTTAGACACACAGTCCATTTACAAGTTCGTTCTGGGTCTGAACGAAACCGGAGGCACCTAGTACTCCGCATATCCATCGATCTCCAAGTACGTCTGGACGATCACTAAGTGATTCCCTCACTAACTAATTCCCTCCTCTTGGGTGTACGACCCAGTCAAGATCATCAGTAGTTATCCAAACGACGTGAAGACCTCTGGTCTTCGACCATCGTCTTCATCTTCGACTTATCGTCGTATCAGTTATTCAGAATGGGATATACACTGTCTTTCTGAATAACTCGCGTATATAATAAACAAGTGTTACACAAACAGAACATACGTCTCATTCCAATTCATCAGTCACTAACCGTAAATTAGTAAGGGAACAATTCCCCAAATATTAACCCCGAAGGCCGAAACCAACATCAGATCAATACCCAGGAAACCATTCATCTTAACAAATCTTTAGTTAGTTGCTAAATTTCACATTCTTAGGGATAGGTTCCCATTAATTTTATCAAAGATAAATTCCTTAAATTTATTCTTTAATCTTCTTTTGAATATCAATTCAACTAGTCGGGATCAGCGAACCACACCGAAGTAATCATTTATTTTATTTCCCAATCCCAACCTATTCATCCCATGAAGTAAAACTGGTCATACTTCATATCTAACACCACAGTGTTTTCGGTAAATTCAATTACCATTTCACGTCCAAATCTAATTAAAGATTTAACTATCGCCAGGAGCAAAACTGGTGATACTCCATTCTCGATCTTTTCAATCTAATTAAAGATTCATTAAAACTCCACTTGGTTTTATTCTTCCTATCTTTAACTAGGTTAAAGAACCAATGTCATTTAAAACACGATTCGCGATAAACCCAAAATCACATTCCATTCTATCAGCCTTTAACCGTAAAATAGCAAGTGAGCAATTCCCTAAGTATTAACCCTGAAGGCCGAAACCAACATCAGATCAATACCCAAGAAACCATTCATCTTAACTAATCTCCAGTTAGTTTCTGATTTTCTTAACTCGGTTGGGTCTAAGAACAGTATTATTGAAGATACCGTTCACGACAACCCAAAATCACATTCCATTAATTATCGGGTTAAAGAACAAGTGTTATTTAAAACACCGTTCACGATAAACCCAAAAATCAATTCAAATTCAATTCCAATTAAATACCATTTAATTGGTACACTTCGTTAAATCTAAATAAAAAGATTTAATCTTTTTCTCAACTTGGTTTAAGAATAGTGTTAATGAAGACACCATTCACGACAAACCCAAATCACATTTGATATTAAATACAAGGCTCTGAATAGAAAATATATCGGCTTATATTCAATATCAAATTCCACGACCAACAAATATCGTATTGGAAATAACAATATAAATATATCTTTCAAATTCCCATAACAATATCTGTATCATCATGAAATCCAACATCGAAATATTCCAAAGACAATTTCGATTCAAATCCATTCCAAGTCAATTATTGGAAATTCTGGTTATTTTCAAAACCATTTCAAATTCAATTTATTTATTTCAAAAATAAATAGATTTTAATTCTAGTTCAAAAGTAGTTCATTTCGTTGGAAAGATATTCTCAATTAGATTCCAATATTTTTGGTTTCGCTAAAATACGGTTTATTTTGAATCCTTTACATTCATTTGAACTTTGAAATCGAATTTTCAAACTACGTTGCCATTTTCAATTCCTTTTATAATTATAAATAAATATTTATATTCAAACGATGATCTATATAAATATATACGTTCAAATTCTATTCAAATTAAATTTCTTGTCGATATTATTTAAAATAATTCATTTTAAATATTCAAAATTCATCAATATTGCCAAATTTTTTTAAAATTGGCTCAAATTTCCGGCTTATTACATCAACATAAAACATGTCTAGTATGGATGAACACATCTTAAAAGGGGTTAAAACAAGTATAGGGTTAAAAAAAGGTTCAGGTCACAATGCAGCAATACAAGTAGGACTAAACAAATAATAGTGCATGATTCATGGCAGAGCAGATGCACAAAATCGGCATGAGACAAACTAGTACAAGTAGGACACGACACAAATGACACATGCATGTACAAGCCCAAGGGATTACCAAAATACAAACAAGAAGATGGCAATGTTTTTTTTAATTGCAACAATACAGTAACATCTGGAACTCACAAAGCAGTGCAGTTGTTTTTCTTTGACCACATGGAAATGGAAAATCCAAAATGTAGTATAATGTTCAAGTTCAATTAAATAGCAGTTCTAATGTATATATACATAATGGCAGAGTAAAACATTAATATACAGGTGCAAGTAAAACAATGCAGTGGATTCAGGCATGAAATGGTAAAAGCAACAACCAGTTAAAGTGATAAACAAATATCACAAATTCAGCATAATGCAGTAGTTCTAACATGGAGCAGCAAGGTCATATAAGTGCACAGGCCAAATACCAAGAACCCAAGATTACAAAGTGAAGTTTCAATGATCAAGTATTGTTTTTATTCAATGGGAAAACTCAAGAGTAGTATCATTTCTTAACAAGATGAAGGCAATATCATGTTCGAGCAAGAACAACAAGCCAAGAAAACAAATGACATGTAATATTCATGGTGCAGCAAAAAGAGAATTACTAAAGTGAAATATCCATTCACAAGGTCAAGTACAGTATCTGTTCAATGAAAACAGCAAAGGATTAAAAAAAAAGGCCAGATTAAAATTTTCAAAGAGAAAGAAAATCGAAGTTCCAGAAAAATGTATACGGTTTTGTTTAAACAAGGACCAATTCAAAAAAATAAAAATCTCCGGAAGTTTGAAGATTATAACGTCCATGAATACAAAGCCAAGGATACCATAAGCCCCAAAAATTCACGCAACAATCGTAGACCAAGACCAAATCAAATTATGAAATCAGAGCACAATTTTTAGGATTTTTAATCCTATAAATACACCCAATCATCACTGGCTTTAATCATCCAAGTTCAAAACAAATCAAAGAAAAATTCGATTTGAAATAACATACCAAGATCGACGGTAGCTTGGATCGAACCATCCCAAATCGATAAAACTACAACGGCAACACGAGAATACAGAGAATCACTAATTCCAGAGATCATCGAAGACGAGATTTGGATAAAGAATCAAAACCTTAGGTGCTGCCATTTCTATTTCCAGAGAGGTAAGAAGATCTGTCCAAAAGTGAAGTGTTGAAGCAAGTGATAAAGTAGCCGGCCAAGATTTAAAAGGGACAAGGATTTAATGTTTTTATTATAAACTAGGGTTTTGATTTATTTAAAAGGGGTTTTAATTTGTTTTTAATTTCAATTTGTAATCATGTTGAGAGTTTTCTAGTTTGTCTCTAAAACTAGGGAGACAAATTACGGGATTTGTAATTTGGGGAAATCAGGTTTCGGGGATAGAAACCAGTGCAGGGTTTTGAGCGTAGTGTTAAGAATAGTTGGGAGCGAATGTCGCAAGTTTACATGGGATTGTAAGCGTAGAGATTGTTTTAACTCGTAGTAGAAACATTGGGGAATGCAGCAGTAGGCAGGGTTTTGCCGAAAATGGGTATATCTGTGTGTTATTTATTTTCCGCATTTTTTCTGATTATTATTTGTGATGTTGTTATTTAATTACTTTGCGAGCATCTACGATAAACCCTATTCACCCCCTCTAGGGTTAATTTAGATCCTACATTCTGTTGTACTCTGATGATCATTGTAGCTCTCATGTAAAATTAATGTTATGATAATAAAAAGTTCATTTTGTTCCATTCCAATGTGTGTGTATCCCTAACAATTCGACTTTATGAACGATTTGAGTCGATTTAATTACCGGTTTGAACCGGGTAAAAAGGAGTGTCATTACAATATGACGTATGGGAAGTCATGGAAATGATTCGAGCTGCAGTTGTCGAACAAGTCATCTCATTGTTTTCGGGCAATATTTTGGAGTTTCAGTGTTATTGTCTTTGTTCTTCCAATACTGGTTCTCTCCCTTTCCAGACGTTAATTTTCTTACTTGTAGCAGTTGTATGTTTGTATTGTTAGTATCTTTGTAAAATCACACGATCATGTTATAAGATTTTTATCTTTTAGAAATATTGGTAGGTGTTCGCACGTATTCATGATTTATTTCGGAAGTAAAATCTCATAATTTAAATTTAAATAACAGTAACTTAAAAGCTGGAAAATTTCGATCTTAGGGTTGTAAAATTTGGCAAAGAATGAGTTATGCTTTGTTTTTTAATGGTTAATTATTTTTCTTGTCCCTTAAAAGTTAAGATTTAATTTTTGTGTATTGGCATTTTTAGGAATGTCCAATTTTTAGGTAGGATTTGTTGAGTACGGTTTGCACATTTTTTGCATAACCGACTTCCATCTACGTTGTATTGTGACTTGAATTGTTTAAATTTCTAAAAAATATTTTTCTGGTGTTATTAAAAAGAAAAGTGTAACGGCCCGGGAAAATTCGACGCTCGAATTTTCAACAACAATACTTAATCCCGTATTACTTGTCAAAAATCCAAGTATCGAACCCCAAACTGTTAATAGAAAGAAGTTAGAGGATGAGGAATAGGAAGAAAGAAATTTAGAATAGAAGAAAGAAGAAGAACACATCAGAATCTCACAGCGGAACGAGTAAATATAATATAACAAATCTCTTTGAAAAGAAGACTGTATATATACATACCATTTATCAGAGTAAACATACATCAATCACAGCGGAAATACTTGTATAACTAACGGTGAACCCTCCTGCTTCCAACTCTGAAACTTGTAGCGGAACCTAACCTGTAAATATGCTTGGTCTGACCCGAGCACATTTGATTTAAAACAAAAACACACTGGGTCAGTCTGGAATACTTTCAGTAATAAATTCACAGCACACACAACTTGTTTAACTTTTGAAAATCCTTTCTGAAATAAAAGGATAATAGTAAGACCAGCCACACATAAACACGGACGGTTTTTACCTTACTATAACCCAAAACGTTTTTGAAATCAATATCTTTTCTGATATTATCATAGTGTCTAAATACAAGTAAATATCAATTTAGAGGAACGCTTACATCTCACGCTCCCCATATATAGTATACAAACCAAAACCGCGGGCGCTTATTGGATATTGGATTCCAACTTGACAAGGTATGGGTCCACCTTCCGAACGTGTATCTCTAGAGGCGAATACACTGGGTTCAACAAGAACGTCTTGCAACCCGGCCCACACATGACCAACCACTCATTTCGCTTGAGTGTATCGAATGTATATCACCGACGGTTGGGCTCAAACCACCGTCTCCCGAAAAGGGACAGCATCGATAGATACAAGAAGCAAAAAGAATTTCTCTAGATAGGTGATTATACACCCTAATGGGAGCGACCCACATAGCCATGCTGCCTACCCGATTTTTGTCATTTCCCGATGGATCACTTAATTGACGTCTACAACAATACATTACGTGTCAGCTAAATAAGTTTCCTTCTCTGCTTCCACTCTTGGTACGGCTGGAGAAATCAATGTACATGACCTTTCTGGAAATACTCTGCCAGACATCCATCCATACAAGTCATCCAGGATCAGGATGAACCGAAGGCACTCTCCTACCGCATCCTAGGTATCACCCTATAGATCAGTAGCGAGAAGTCCTTGCAATCCGAAGATTTCAATCACGACAGAATCACAAGTCAAAATATCTTCGGGAGCGACCCTTAGAAATCCAACGAGTAGTTCTTCCGCTCATGAAGATCAACGGTCTTCAATGCTCCATCTCGACCATCTTCTGATATCTTTGACGTTACATATTTGCTGGTCGGAATGGTTTTCGAATATAAATTCGTTCCCGGTCTTTCCGTACCAACAATCGATAAAAGGCCAAACTTTGATAGTCGGTGATTTAACTGTCAAATCATAACAGTGTATCTCAGTGGACTGGCAGCTCAGGTCCTTTATATGAAATATCTCATAAAACCAATTTATCGATTTCTTATAATCGACTTCATAACTTTATCTTAACAAAACTCTTATGGGTTTCGTTACTTGAAAACATTACTCGCTACTCGCTTTAGAACAACATATTTACCGAGCTCTTTTTTTTTCATTTCCTTTGTTTGGAAATATTGCCATATTTTATAAATCAGTTTTTATTTCCTCTTTGGTCGTTAACATCGTATAATTACCTCAAAACCCTTTTTACTTTCTCTTTGATTTGAAATCATGGTTATAGTTCAATAAATCCACTTTCCCTTTTCCTTTATTATTTCCATATCGTTATATCCTTATTTAATCAACGACAAATATTTAATTACCAAAATCTCTTTCTTATTACGACTAAACCACTTCGCTTAATTTCGTTCCCAGGTGAACGCTTGTTTTAAAATCCTTGTTTTGGGTAAAACCCCTTTTTCATACTCGTTTATATGATTTGAATTAGATTCAATTCCTTCCGATGCTAATCCATTTTTAAAGGTTTATTTTAAATAAATGATAAATTCCATTTATCACAAAACATCTCGATAATCACTTCTCTATACATTACAAACAAATATCATCTCTCGATAATAGCGGAGCCGTTCAAGTTGGGGTATTCCAATTACCTCTCAGACCTTGATCGACAACGTTCTTATCTCAAGATAGATAAAAGCTTATAATTTAAAACCAATGTCAAACCATCTCAATAATCCAATATGTTATTCCCATTTCCATTTATCTTGGTTTTATAAACCATTTTCTTTCATTTGAAAACCCACTTTTCATATTAATTTATTTTTCTTAATTGAGCAAAACTCTGATTGGAATGTACGCCTTAGGTTGCACCCATATTTACAAATCTTGTTTATACGATTTGAATTAAATTCAAATCCCTTTCATACTAATCTATCCATAACTTATATTTATTTTAAAGGAAATTTCAAGTCTTTTAAATGTCAATCCCTTTGATTTGATCAATTTAAAACAAATTGACACAATCGTCAAATTCCAACTTTAAACGGTTGATTTTCGCCAACCGTACATATCAGTTAACCATTAACTGATTTACGTTATCATTTCTTCCTTAAATTTATTAAATAACTTAATAAATTTAAAACATCGGTTAATTGATTATAAGAACAATTATTTCATTTCACTAACCCGTAGGTTAGTTCCTGACTGCAGTTCATGAATGATTGCAGTTCATGAATGACTGCAGTTCATAAATAACAGGATAAACAGTTGGTTCCTGCCAACCATAACCCTCAGTTAAGTGGCTATCTGACTTCTATTCAATTTCTCTTCTTGAATTAATTAAATAACTTAATTAATTTAAAACATCGGTTAATTGTTTTGTAAAAACAATTATTTCTTTTCACTAACTGTATGTTAGCTTCGACTGTAGTATTAAAAATCTCTATTGACACTGATTATAAACATATAAGGAAAATTATAAACATTTTTCCATATAACATAAATAAATACTTTAATTTATTTAAAAACATCACTTTGCTTATTGTATAAACATTTATTTAGTTTACTGATTCATATACTAGCTCCTTACTTTTCTGTTCATAAACAGCGTAAAAATTCATTGTATAACTTATAAATAATCATGTTTGTAAAACATGATTCTAATTATAAATATTTTTATAAAACTTCTTATTCATTAAAAATAAAATAAAATAAACCTCAAAGATTTAATTCAGTTATAAAATAAATTTTATAACTTGAAACTGCGTTTGTTCGTCTGGCGGCAAAACGATGTTTTGAAAACTATAGATTTAAACCCTCATTGCCAACCACTGTCGACTGATTAAAAATCACATCAACAGTCACATCAATTCAACCATCAACAGTCAATAGGTTTTGATGTCAATTGGGGTTCAAACAGTTCATGTGCAACTAGTATAAAAATAAACAACACACAAATTATTTTGAGGAATCCGGTCGGGTCTCTCCAACCTGTCCTTCTCTGCATCACAGATGGTTATCACATTTAAATAAATAATTTAACAGCAATGATAAATCAACAATCATCTAATCAACCATAAGCAACCAATGCAGTCAATCAACCAGTATTTATTTTTAAATGGATTTTTCACATCATAGTAGTCCAGAAAAGTGTGAGAATTAACTCACCTTGTTTCGGTCGGCGGTTCACGCGTTTTAAGCTGACGCTTGAAATTAAACTGAAACTTGACTGCTATTAGTCCTGTCCGAATCTGCTCAGCAACGCAGCATCTTTCGTTGTGATTCCATCGTTTCCGGTTTTCGCTGAGTTCGTTATTGCTGTGTACCCTTCCTTCCGTGCATGCAAATGGGCTTCAACAGCCATGTACAAATTTTCACTCCTTCCTTCCTTATTTCGTTCCAGGCCCTTTTCTTTTTCTTCTTTTTTTTCGTTCGTTTAGGACCGAAGTCCACAGACCCCATGCACGCCGCCACCTTTTTCTTGCCTTTTCTTCCCACGTCCCCCGCTTTCTTGCTCCCCCTCCATGCAGCAGCGAAGCTGCTTCTTCTTCTTCTTCTTTTTTTCTTCTTCTATACTTCATGCGCTGTATCCCTCCATGAACAATGCTCCTAATACACCATGCTCCATGCAGCCACTCACCGCCTTTCCCTTCCAATGCAAAACACCACTTCCCATACGTTCGCTCCTGTAGTTTCATTTCATGTTTCTCTTTTTTTTTTTTTTAGAGAATGTAAGTTTGCGGTTTCAATCAGGAGGGGAAAACACAGCGGAAAAAGAAAATGGACAAAACAGGAGGGGCGAGAGGGTATATATACATGAAGAAGCTTGGGGATCACGGCTGTAGTGGCGTGCAAGGCACGAAAACAAACAGTTTGGTTGGCACGGCTGCTGTGTTGTCATTTTTCATTTCCTTACGGTGTATAGAGCGTGGTCGGCAAGGATGTGATATGTCGCTTTCATTTGGAAAGCTTTGTCGGTAAGGCTTCTCATTTTGCTAAAAGAAAATACATAAAGTAAGAGGGATAGGCTTCAGACTAAAGTGTAGGGTAGCTGGGACTCCCTGACAAAACTTGGTGTACACGGTTTTTAGTATTGCAAGGCACGACACCGAAGTGGTTTGGGACGCAAGACCTTAGAAATTTTGGGCGCAAGGCATGTGGACGTGAGATGCAAAGAATAAAGAGTGCGTGAGCAAAAAGAGAAAATTTGAAAAGGAAGAGTTTGGATTGTTTTAATAATATTTTATTACAATGACATTTGCATGGAGTTTTTTTTTAAATTTACATCTCATTTGACTCTTAATTAAAAAAGAGGTACCTGATCCTAGCATAAAAAGATATTCCGGACCCAATGGGACAGGTTTCGTTGAATTCCGACACCGTTTGCGAAAATCCCTTAGAAAATATCGATGAAAAACACCGAGCTTTAATTCCTAAAAATTACAGAAAAAATCCGAAAAATATGAGGCATTGACGTTTCACTAGACCTCTTCGTAAGGTTTCGTATGATACTTGTTTCATTGAATTTGGAGTTCGTTTGACCAGTTAACCATTCAAATAAAGTTACCCACACCACTACGTACGGTTGTATGAGCGTTGCGGACTGAAATAAAAATACAGTCGTGATCAGCGAGGTGTCGCGATCCCGAAAATGTAATAATACCGGTAGATTGACTTATATTGTGAAAACCCAAATTCGCTGCTTAAGGGTGCAAAATACTCCAAATAAAAAGTTGCATATTTAATTCATTAAAAATTATAGTAAAATTCTAAAAATAAAATTATAACTACGCCTCAAAAGAACCTTGTCCAAATTCGAATCCGGTACGTAGTTATTTCAAGTAAACCATTACGGCCAAAAACGAATATGCTGCTGCTTTTCGTCCAAATTGATTTGGGCATAACTTTCAATCTACACGACAAAATCCCGATTTTTCTCTTCCACTAGAAAAATATACTTCACTAGCTCCGTACGTTTCTTGTTTCACAGAAATCCGATTTAAAACCGACTCTGGATATCCAGTTGAAATTCAAAACTCCATTTTACGAACTGCAGCGCTGTTCTGAGCTCGTTTTATTTTATATATGAATATATATCGTTCAACTTCGTTTTAAATAGCGATTTTGTCAATATAACTTCACTATAACCAGTATTTAACCATTTTAAACTGCCGGTTCATAATATTTTGCCAACACACTATTTTTCGATAGTTTGGAAATTTAAAATATTATTTAATTATTTTTTAAATAATATATCCACCAATAAAATCCTAAAATTTAAATATTTAAATCAAATCCAACATTTTAAATAATAAAATAAATTGAATAGTTATCAGGAAAACACGGGTCGTTACAAAAAGAAATAGATTTTTAAATTTAATTTTTTAGACTAAGTTTTTACCACTGATAAAGAATGCATGTTTGCGTGTTTTAAGCTAATTTTTCCAAAGGAAATGCAAAATTTAAAAAGTAAAAATTTAAATTTCTCAAAATCTTGAATTTTAGGGTCATATGTGAAATGTAGATAAGATGATTAAAATTTTATTTTGCGGGTTTAGCAGTGCAGTAAGGTCGATGATACGTTGAAATGTTGATGGTAACAAGAGAAAAGTTGTTTTAGCCTATGAAACGCGCCTTGTCGACAATGCACGTGCGTTATTATTAAACTCGCTTACATTTTATAGCTTGTTTCAAGCCTCCATATGCAGTTTACATATAGAAATTTTGGAATATTTCGGAGCAAGTGAGGTAAAATTCCACTAGACAACGGTAATTTGAATTTTTTTGTTAAATTCTTCAATAAAATTCCTTTTTTAATAGGAGAAATTAATAGGAAGCGATTATAGATGCATTATCGTTTTAATTGGATGTTAGGATTTGAATGCAAAATTGATTTATTCATGCTTCTATTCGTTGTCAGGTCAGGGTTTTGGATGAAAAATGTTTTATAAAAGCTGCATACATATAGAATTATCAGTATATTTTACGATGTTTTCAAAAATGTTTTCAAAAGAAAGTACATTCATGTAACGACCCGTATTTTTACAGCATTTGAATTAATTGATTTAATTATTTAAAATGTGATTTAGAGAATATAAGGTTGTTCAATTAAATTATATGGAATATTTAATTAATATTATAATTAAATAATATATTAATTCTGGAATAATCAGAATTAGCTGATTGACAATATAATGTGAACTGGACTATTTAAAATATTTAATTCAGCTTAGAATTGAATTAGAATAACGAATATATTTAAATAATGACAGTTTGAACGTATAATTATATTATAATTATAATTATAATCGAGCGCGAAATGGCGCGGCAGTTTTCTATTTGGCAATTCGAACTTCGAACGAATATACAGAATCCGTTTTGAGCCGGATTTCTATGAAACAAGAAACGTTCAGAGCTGGTGAAGTATATTTTTCTAATGGCAGAGAAAAATCGAGATTTCGTCGGGTAGATTTTGATTTATGATTAAATCAAATTTTAAAAATAATCGCTATAGAACGTTTATAAGCCATAATGATATATTTAGTTATAATTAAATATTGGCTTCGAATTTGGACAAATCCTTTGAGACATAGGTATAATTTAATTTTTAGAATTTTACTGTAAAATTTATTTCGTAAAATAAACAACCTTTTTATTTGGAGTATTTCACACCCTATATAAACATTTTGGGATTTCACAGAATGAGCTAACTTGTCTATATTATTATATTTTTGGTATGGTGGTGCATCGCTCAACACGTTCGTATTTTTATTTTTGTCCGAAGTAGTCCTTACATGAAAAGAATTGTTCATAGCTGGGTATGTTAAATTTTTAACTTAAAAATATGACTTGTCCTTATTGAACATTGGGGAGAAAAATAAAAGGAGATAAATTTGCATCAATCAAGATAAGAATTGACGGATATTTATAAGTACGCTGTGAACTGCAAACCCAATATCAGTGAACATAGGCTTCTCTGTTACCTACCTATACAAGCATGGAATACTTAATGCATAAGCCTTAGTCTCTAACTCTTCAGAAAAGGGAATAAATAAAAATACATATTTTTTTTTCCTTAACAACTAAGAAACAATAGTACGAAGGACGGAAGGAGTTGTTTTAATCCACGTCAGTCCTATTATGTGGCCTATCCTATTCCTATCATCCATACTTAACCATTAAGTTTCAACTTCATATAAATATACATGCTTCTCGTATTGTTCTCCTCTTTCAGACAATATGCCTTTAAGTTGTTAATGGTAATAAAATTCAAACAAAACCATTCTTCCACTAATAAAATCTAATATATACATATACATTTCAACTCGCGTACGGTTTCTCTTCCTCTCTGTAGTTTTTCTGAAGGATTCGAACCACTTTGGTTCGAGAGTTTTCACCTACAGTAGATCTGGGATTCACGAAAAAAGGGAGTGAGGAGCTACTGTGACGTTGGGGTCTGACCTTAGAATGTGAATTTGCAGGGTGCCAACATTTTGAATGGGGAGCGTTTGAATGGTACCAACGTTTGTACAGGGGAGTAGCACAATGGTGTTGTGTTGGATTTAAGTGAAGTGAGAAAGGAAGGTTTCATATGGGCTTTAGGAGGACTGGAAATGGCAGCTGACAGGCGAAGATGTGAACAAACGAGAAGATATTTGAGGAGTAGTGTGATGACACAGTCAGCCATGGCATGACGAGACACTGTGCTGAGATAGCCGTGAAGAGCCTGAAGACGCTGAGGTACAAAGTGGTTTTACAGTGCCTTATATTAGTATTGATGGCCTTGTTGAGTTTTGTATTAAAGGAGAGAGAATACTGAACGTGAATAGTAGTTGCATGGTGGAGAATATGGTGACAATGGGGTGGTATTTCCTGTGCGTGCAAAGTTGGAATTGGTGTTTGAAGTGTGGACTATAGCTTGCGGTTTCCTGTATCCACATTTGGGAAGAAAGACTTGTTGGCGGGCCGGGTTTTAAGGGTGTGGTAAGGGCCGTTTAAATTAAGTGAGGCCCGATTATAAAAATAAACCAAGTTATTTTAATTCAAATTGATATATAAACTTGTTAACATGATATCTCTCTCATACGTCATCAGTTTTACAAACCGTTTGTCGTGTTGGGATCGTATGGACGGTGGCTACGCCATGGAACTGACTGAGAGTGGATTGGAGCTCGTTACAATTTATAGCAAAATAAATTATCCGTCTGAATCAAGCGATGCTTATCATTATTAACGATGATCGTCCAATGTGAGTAAAACTCACCAACTCTGAACAATTATATTTTTATAACGTATTTTTAGAACTGCTAAATGATGACTGATTATTGTGTGTTGACTGTTTGGTTGAATTGCTTATGTATTGGTTGAAATTGTAAATAACGATATATTTATAAATCGTTAATCAAATATCGATTCTGGTTACCAGAATATTTCATAGTGAAATGAAGTTGATGTTAATTATATTGTTTAACATCTGTGATGTAGGGAAACAGGTTGGAGGGATACAACTGGATTCCTCAATGTTTATTTTACTTTTTTTCATATATTGTAATATATGATGTGATATATAATTTGTTGTTGATTATGTGTGTTTGAATGATATCGATCACTGTTATTTGGTATTTTAAATACCGTAAGAAATACTGGGATGTAAAAAGGGGATTTTCAAAGTATATTTTAAAAATAAATTATTTATATAAAATCAATGGATTTTATATATAAAAGGAAAAAGTATTTTTTTTTAAAGTAAATAATTATAAAATCAAAGAGTTATAAAGGAAATATTTGTAAAACAAATATAAAGGAAAATATTTGTAAAACAAAGATAAAAGGAAATTATTTGTAAAACAAATAAAAAGAGAAATATTTGTAAAACATTTACAAATAAAATTGAAAGAGAAATATTTATTTAGAAAATAAATAGAATTATAAAGGAAATATTTATTTAGAAAATAAATAGATTTTAAAAGGAAATACTTGAAAAATGAAAGAAGTGTATAAAAAGAGAATTTTACACTAAGGAAAGTTTAGACCCGTGCTTCGCACACGAGCATAACAGAATATGAATTTAAAGTAGATTTTAAATAGAAATCTATTTTAACAGATAAGTGGAGAAGATAAATTTATAAATAATATTTTATAAATTAAATAAAATGTTTATCATTGGACAAATAGAACATATAAGTCAGGACTTATATAAAGAAGTAAGAATCGATTTCAACATCGATATTTGAAACTGAATATGGACGTAGAGTTAATAAAAGGAGTTAATCGAATTATAGTTAATCGATTAGAGCTAGAATTAATCGATAAGAGTTAGAGTTAATTAGTTAGAGTTAACCAGTTAGAGTTAATCAGTTAGAGTTAACCAGTTAGAGTTAATCAATTAGAGTTAATCAGTTAGAGTTAATCAATCAGAGTTAATCGATTAGAGTTAAATCGAATTAGAGTTATAGTTAATCGAATTAGAGTTAATCGATTTGAGTATATCGAAAAGGGGTTATCAAATAGAGTTTATTCGAATAGAGTTAAAGGAGTTAATCAAATATAGTTTATTCGAAAGGAGTTAATCGAATATTACTTATTCGAAAGTGAATTTATTGAATATTAGTTTATTCGAAAGGAGTTAATCGAATATAGTTTATTCGAAAGGAGTTAATCGAATATTACTTATTCGAAAGTGAATTTATCGAATATTAGTTTATTCGAAAGGAGTTAATCGAATATAGTTATTCGAAGAAAGGAGTAATCGAATATAGTTTATTTGAATAGAATTATCGAATATTAGTTATTCGAAGTGCGATAATCGAATATAAGTTATTCGAAGTGAGATAATCGAATATATGTTATTCGAAGTGAGATAATCGAATATATGTTATTCGAAGTGAGATAATCGAATATTAGTTATTCGAAGGAGTTAATCGAACAGAGATTACTCGAAAGAGAGTTATATGTCGAATTCGGGAAAGTATTATTTACTTTCTGGTTTTTAATCAAGATTTTTTTATTTATAAATAAATTAGTTGTTGGATTATTTATTCAAAATGAGAATTTAAGTTAAATTTCTAAGTTAGATATTTCAAAAGTAGGATTTATAACGATAGAATTATAATAAATGTTTTCATAAAAGAAGTGGATTCATAATCTGAATCCGAGAATTTGCATAAGCAAATGATTGTAGAAATTGGTGCGGTGAGCTTTGTCTATTGTAAGGTTAGGAATGTTGTTCAGTTAAGGTTTGAGAGGTAATTATACCCCAACTTGATTGACTTCCTTATTTAAATAAGAAATATTTGAAGTTCTATGGCAAGAGTTAGTTAGAAATACAGTTAAGTAATAAGCGATTAATGGATTGAACGGTCGTAACGATGTTTTATACAACGTTAGTTTGAAATCCATATAAATGAGTTTGGAAACATTTTCCAAATATATAATCAGAGATATTTTCTAAGCATAGAAAATGAAATGTTCTGTTGATATGTAATAAGCAATGGAAATGTTTTCCAATGTTAATAACATATATTTTCTAAATATAGAAAATAAGGAAATACATATATATGATGATTGATCAATAGAAATTCCATTTGGAAATAAGATTGTTGTTTGTACACGAACATGTTTTCATTTGATAGTTAAATCACCGACTATCAAAGTTTTGACCATTTTTACGTTGTTAATATGAAGAGACCGGTTGGATTATTATCCGAAGAACCACTCCGTATTAGCATAACCGTTGCAAATCAAATATGCTGAAGATAATTGAAGACAGAGTTATGCAAGGGTTGTCCTGTTTACAGAATAGTGCCTTCGGTTTGTCCAGTCCCAGGACAACTTGTATGGAAGAATGTCTGCCAGAGTATATTTAATAGATCGCGGAAGTTGATCTCTTCAAACGTATTTACGTTTGGTGGCGGAGAAATTCATTTCTCTTAGCTTTATACCCGTGATATTTTTGAGGAAATCAATTTGTGATTAGGCGGGTATGGCGATGTGACATTCGAAGTAAATGGAGGAGTGATCTGTTAAAAGATACGTTTTGACCTCGAGCCTCATCAACTGAGAAATGACAGAAATCAGGCAGGCAGCATGGCGATGTGGGCCGCACCCAATTAGGGTATATTGTCACCATCTAGAGAATATTCATATTTGTACTTCTTTCAATTCTGTATCTCCCGGGAACGGTTATGTTGGAATACTAACCGATGGGTGGTAATATATTCGATACACTCAAGCGAAATGAGTGGTCGGTCATGTGTGGTTGAGTTGCAAGATGTTCTTGTTGAACTCCAGTGTATCGCTTCTAGAGTACACTGAGTGGAAGGTGGATCCATACCTTGTCATAGTTGGAATCCATTTCCTAAATAAGAACCCGCGGTTTTGATTGTATATTATATATGTAGAACGTTAGATGCAAGCGTTTCTGCTAGATTTCTATTTACTTGATCTAGACATTATTATAATATCAGACAAGTATCATTTTAGAAATATTTTGGGTTAACGCAAGGTAAAAGCCATCGGTGTTTATGTGTGGATCGGTCTTACGATTATCCTTTCTTTCAAGGAGATTTTTAAAAATTAAACAAATGATTTGAGTTTACTCACACCTGTCCCACGATTGACGCGAAGTTTATTTTGTTTTGTTTTCCCTAAACTCTTAGGCGCCCAATTTTGTACGGGCAGTCAAGTAGTTGGATTTACAGATACTTGAAGAGCTGAAGCAGGAGGCTTCAGGATTATATAGCTATTGTTATTTCCGCTATGTTGTAAGTGTTATACTCTAATAATGGTATTGTATACAGATACTGTTTTATTTCAAAGTTATGTTATGAAATATATTTATTCGTTCCGCTGTGAGATTAATGATTACTCTGATGTTGTATGTTCTTCTCCTTCTTCTATTCTAAGTTTCTATCTTATCTATTCTCACCCTCTAATTTCTTTCATGGACTATCCGGTGTTTTCGATGCTTGAATAGTCGACATGGTGTTATATGCCGATATCCAAGGTCACAAAATCCCTAGGTCGTTACAATTCATGTAGGAGAATCCGATTTAGAATCATTATGTATACATACTTTTATGGTTGTGACTCATTATTTGTATGTTGCACATGCACATGTTTGGTCGAGAAGTTGGCTGAATACAAATTGGTTGTGTAGTTTAGAATAATTAGGTGTTAGCACCATGACTTAGCCAATGATGAAATTTCGAGACAATTTCTTTTAAGAAGGGAAGAATGTAACACACCAAAATTTGGCATCGGTAAAATTAGATATTTAATTATATTTCAAAAATGGAATTTGAGAAAACAATGGAATTTGACCATGAAAAATGCACCGTTGCGTTGGTAAAGGAACTCCGATCAACTTTCATGTTTGGATATTCACGATTAGAATCCATATGAAAAAGCTAAGAAAGAAAAACGAATATGAAAAAAAATTAGATTATAAATGGTAATAAAACTTACCATTAATCACCTGCCTCCATTGAAGGCAGGATGAACCTAGGGGTCGACTTTGTGGTTGACCTCTAGGTGTGACCTCCTAGTCGCGGCTCCATTGGCAGTTAGGGTTTATGGTTATAAAAAAATTATATATATGGATAAATTTTATTAAAATTAAATCTAATGGTTTAGTGTTATTTGAGCGCCTACAAATAAAGGCTTATACCCCCTATCTATTATTCATATTTTTTAAAGACAGCAGTGAAGCTCTACCATTTTCATTTCTCCATTCTCTTCCAAGCTTTCTAAAATTTAATAGTTTTAAAATCAAACAACAAGAATTTGAGGAAATGAATCTAGATTTATGAGAAAACGGGTTCTTACGCATAAGATAAATTCCTAGGTTTTCAATTATTTCTTTTCTTTCCCATATTTCAATTCTTTCCCAAGTCTACAAATTTTAATAGGTATATATATATCCACTTTTTGTATATGTTAAAGATCTATAAGGAGTTAGGAATAAAACCTAAAAGCAGCAGTCTAGATCTGAGACTTGGGGAAAGCCTCAGATTAGTAGGAAAATTTTGAATCCTGTTTATAATATAATATTTTTTTGTTAGTGTAATTTAAATGCATATACTTAAATCTGATCAATTTAATTTGTAGGCTTTCTTGTAAGACATGGCGTATAATTCTTTCTGTACCTTTTGTTTAATGTTTACACCAAAATCTAGAAATTTGTCCTTAATACTATTAAGATATATGTTGTTGTCTTGTTCCAGATTTGTAAAAGTGGATGTAATAGCAAGATTCATGTAAATTGCACTTTTTAGTTTTAAATTTATCTGCGTTTGGATTGTTTAAGGTCTTGTTCAATTTTTATGAATTAGCCCTTTGTTGTTTTTACATAAAAGACCATATCTGAAATTGTTAGGAATGCACAAATAAACAAAAGGAAGAGATGTGTAAATCACGTGATTTGCGCATAATTTTCTATATCTATTTCAAATAAATAATATTTATTCCTTGTATTTTTGAATATATCCATATCTCCTCTTTTTAATATTTGGGCAAATTTACATAAATGTTAACAAAGGACCTTTTAATGGGATTTTAAATCTCAGCAAAAAACTTAGAAAGATTAGTATAGTCAGTAATTTGGACTAAAATGTAAATTAGTTGAAATTAATAAATTCTAAATGAATAAGAATGGAAATGTGAAAATAAGCATATATATAATAAGTACGCTAATATATATACACACACGGACACACACACACACTATATCTATCCAAAATCATATGTAAATAATTCTAGTTATTAGTAACATCAAATGTAGGTTCAAATTTGAAATGTTTTCCATTAGTTATGTTTATTAATTAACTTTACCGGTAATAATTGGATAATTAACAATTTAAATCGTTGGTTTTAATGAGAAATAAATGATAGTGAATCCAAAAATGTTACAATTGGTATAAATGAGAATTTGGTATTATAACTCCAAATTATGGGTAATTAATATATGTATATGTATATGTATATGTATATGTATATGTATATGTATATAACAATGTAGTAAGATGATAGAAAATAATTGATGTAATAAATGGGAGTTATAATAAATAGGAAATAATGAAAATAAAAAGGGACTGATATAAATGGTAATTATTTGAAAGTCTGTTGCCTTAGGAAAAGTGATCATTTTAATGGCATATGAGAAATATGGTAATTAAAACAAATGGGGATTTGTGTAGAAATTTCCATAATAAATACTATGTCCAATAAATCATCTTAGAACTTATAATAATCTTATCTTATCTTATAGGGTTAGTTATCTTATTTTATCTACTGTTTGATTCTAGGAATAACATCTTTAATTAGTATAAAAATTGTACTTAGTAAGTTAATGACACGAGACCAGTTGAGTTATCGACAAAAGTTTGCACTTTTCAGCAATCGAATATACGTACAACTGATGTGAGCTGTCATTGACCATAGGAACCCGTGACAATTATTATCATTATAGCACATAATGTTTAGTGGTTTACTTCAAGTGTTGAGGTCTTAAATGGCTGTAGGACCCGCCTCCATTTCGATAGAAGAAATATAAAGGAAAAATTAATGTCGTAGCCTACTTCAGAATATGGTCTAGGATCCGTCTATTGGTGCGTATTAAGTGATTGGATTCCCCTTTTATTTTAAGAAGTAAGGATGGAGTCATACAGTCCGCCCTTATCAGGTATTTAGTGATCGATAACTTGTCATTTTCCAATAATAATTATTAAATGGATAATCAAGTACGAGTTCGGTAGTCTCTGGAAGTGTCAGCTTTCTTTAGGTAGTAAGTTCTAGGTTAAAGTCTACCTTGGGATATGGTATCAAATGAACGCCATCAAGGTACCAAAGTTCTATTGATCCTGCATGAAATGTTAAGTGAATCAGGGAATATCCAATAAGATCAGCTTGATAGTATGCAACAGTCTACCTATGGAAGGTCTTAAATGGAGGAAAGTTGTCAACCCATTCTAAAATCATAAGTGACTACTTACAATCTCTTACCTTACGTGGAGTTTGGGATATGCAATGACGAAAACCTAAATTATGGTTACGAGGTCTTAGTAGCTAGTGTCCTCTAATTTCTAATAGCGTGTTAGTAAACCACCTATCAAGGTATTAAGTAATCAATTGATCTGCCTTAGGTCTTAAGAGATCAATTGATTCGCCTTAGACCTTTATATTTTGAGTGAGGTCATAAATGTAAATAGAACCTACCTCATTTGATTTGGTGAGGTATTAAGTGGTCAGGAAGTCCGCCTATTAGTTGTTGGATCGTAGGCTAGTTTAAATGCTTCATGTATTGCATAAAAGTCCTATCTTAGTATATAATAATAATTGTCTTGCGTTCTTTGGTCAAAGATACTTCACGCCAGTTATAATTATATCCGTCTGCTGGAGAATGCAAAATTCTGTTGGATAACTCAATCGACCTCGCATCATTTACCTACTAAGCCCAATTCTCATATTAATTGGAGATACTATTTCTAGAATTAAACTACAGTTAATATAAGACTACTATTCCTATAAGTTAAGATAAGACTATTGTAAGTTATAAGATGATTTATTGGACATGGTATTTATTATGGTAATTTTTATCCAAATCCCCATTTATTTTAATTACCATAATTGTCATATGCCATTATTGACCACAACAGTCACTTTCAAAGGTAATAAACATTTAAACAATTACCATTTATATCAGTCCCTTTTTATTTTCATTATTCCCTATTTATTGTAACTCCCAATTATTACATCATATCTACCATCTAAGTTATTTTATTTATTTAAAGGTTTATTATTTTAATTGCACTTAATTTGTAGTTACAATATTAAATTCTCATTTATACTAATTGCTACCTTTTTGGATTCATTAACATTTATTTTCCATTAAAACTAACAGTTACAATTGTTAATTCTTCATTTATTATGGGTAACATTAATTAATACCCAAAAGTAATAGAGAATATTTCAAATTCAAACGTACATTTAACGTTTACCTAGTACTAGTAATAACTAGCGTTAATTACATATTTATTTTTGGCAAATCAATTACTACATATGTTTTTTGATGGATATAGTATTAATATATATATTAAGGCTTTCTTATTACGTATATACTTATTTTCATATTTCTATATTTATTCATTTACAAATGTATTAATTCCAACTAATTTACATTCTAGTCCAAATTATTGTTTAGAACAATCTTTCTATGTTTCAACATACTGAGATTTAAAATCCGATTAAAAGGTCCTTTGTTATATTTTTTATAAATTTGCCTAAATATTAAAAAAAGGATATATATATATATGTATGTATATTCAAAATTATAAGGAATAAGTATTATTATATTTGGAATAGATAGTGTAAATTACGTGCAAAACACGTGATTTACCCATCTTTTCCTTTTGTTTGTTTGCGCATTACTTATAATTTCGAACATGGTCTTTTTGTGTAGAAAGGACAAAAAGGATAATTTATAAAAATTAAACAAAACTATAAACAATGTAAAACACAAATAGATTTAAAAGTAAAAAAGAACAATTTACATGAATCTTGCAATTACACTCAATTTTATAAATTTGAAACAAAACAACAACATAAATCTCAATAATATTTAGGGATTGATTTCCAAATTTTGGCGTAAATGTTAATCAAAAGGTACAAAAAGAATTTTAGGGAAGATTTAAATGTTTTACAAGAAAGCCTTCAAATTAAAATTAATAGATGTAGACATATCCATTTAAATTACACCAACGAAACAAAATATGATATTATAAACATCACTTAAATTTCCCAATAACCTGAACTTGTTGTTTTGACCCCTTCCTCATTACAACTTACAGGTTTAATTTAGGGGAGACATGTCTTTGGAAGTGTTCGACCCTAGTTTTTTGTTCTTATTCTATCAAGCTTGGTATTGATATGGAAATTAACTATTATGGTAGTTGTCATGGTCGATAATTATTATCCTTTCTTGTTTTCGCTGTGAGTTCACTTTACGTACTCTGAATATGTTCATGCTTATTATTTGCAAGTATCAGATTTATATAATCTTTGCTTGGATGGGTTTGAGTTTGGATTTTTGTTGAAATTCAAGCTAAAAAATGTGCGGGTTGTTACAACAGTGGATCAATAGATGTAAAAAGACTTGTTTCATGTCCCTGTGAGAAATAAGGGCAAATATTATACTTTACTCAAAATTTTAGTTGTACGATTAAACTGGTACAATATGAGCCCTTATAATCAATCAACTATATCCAACTTAAATCAAGGCTTGGCTCAAGAAATTTTTTTAGTGGGTGTACTATGGATAGAACTATTTGTTCATCATTTTAGAACCTTCTTAAAAAGTAAAAAGTTCTTATTGGCACAAATTTCTGGGAGAAAACAAGACATTCCAAGCTAGAAAGTTCGTTATATAAATTTTTCTTTAAACAAAATTAGACCATTTCATAAGCATCTTGTCCATACTGGTTAAGACTTTGGACATGATGTAAGTGTTAAGATCGCATCGTATGTTGTTAATGAGGAATGGAAGGTTTTAATATAAAGTCCCACATCATGGAATAAATTGAAGGAGTGTAGTACCAATCTGAGTTGGTAGGCACATAACATCAGAGATTTCTTTTATTACAAGGATGTGTGTGCCAACTCATATGCGTGCGCCCTATGCAGGAAGAGGGGAATCTTTGTTCCGATTGTCTTTACACAATAGTAAGAAGTCAATGATTCGATTCCCGCCTGGCAGAGTTGAACTCACTCTCAGTATAACACGTTATGTGCTACCTAAACTTAAATATTAAGTACTCAATTTAAGAAAGGACAATTTATTATATAGCTGACAATTTACCAATCATTACTGAAGACCCAAGAAATGTCAAGTGTTCTTGGATGTATTTAATTCAATTCCAATCCAATCAATAATCTTATTTTATTATGGTCACTTTTTTATTTAAAAATAGGCAATGCTAGCGTTTGATGTGTCTGACGCGTCCGATGCTAGCAAATTAATTAGCCAATTCAACAAACACTTCGTAATAAATATGGACGATTCTTTATATTCGTATATTATTGTTTATGTCAAAGAAATATATAAATTTTTATGCTGAATTTTAGAGATCCACTTGATCAGTCAACTTTAGTCTTTTGTGCAAATTAAATTGGCACATTGGATTGATAAGAGAGTTAGTATGGTGTTTATAAGATAAGACGATGGTTATAAGTTATATATCAATGAATATGGACATAAATTAGAAGAAAAAAATCTTAGAAGGGTAACATTACCCTTAATGTAATTTTCCTTCTAACGTTTATGTAAAAAACTAACATAAAATTGAAACTTACTTCTAAAGTAACCTAATACGATGAAATCATGACCAAAAGCCTTCAGAAATCATGAAACAAAATTGAATACATTAAGGTGGAATTTTTAAAAAATAATACAATAACCTTTGAACTGTGATGTCCCAGATTTTTAAACGTTAATTACGAATATTTAAATCTGTTTTAAATATTGATTTGGTGATATTAATGGATTTTTATATCGAATTTATTTAATAAAATATAGTTTGAACATTTAAATGTATAATATAATTAAAACGAGCTCGAAACGACGAGGTAGTTCGTAATTTATGATTTGAACTTTAATTGAATATACAGGATCCTATATAAGTCAAAATTTTGTGAAATAAGAAACGTTTGAACCTATTTGGTTATATTTTTCTAATGAAATAGAAATTTGGAGATTTTTTATTACAGATTGTTAGTTATGTCCAATTCAAATTTTCGAATAGTCGCTATGGAATTTGTTAATAAACGATAACATTTATTTAATAAATTATAAAGGATTTTTATGTATATTTGAATATCGTTTAACTCAGAGTTTTTAATATTAAGCTTGAATTATATATTGGTTTATTTTGAAGCTGTGTACGATTTCATTTGGAGATATACGATAATAATTTATTATTATTATTGTTTTGAATTTAATTATATTTTATCGTTATTATATAGGCCTTAAAAATAATCGTTTTTCAAACGATCTCCGTTTCCGATGACGAAACGAATTTTATTGGAATACGTATAGCTGGTTATTGTTAAGTTTCCAGTTTAGAGCCAAACGGAGTTGTTTTGTCGGTAGATGGAATTTTAATGTGAACCGATAGATACTTATAAATAAAATAACGCCGTTTTTTTGCAAAAAGAGTCTGTTTTTAATGAAACAAATTTCGTTGGGACCGGAACGTCAAGACGTAGTGGTGTATTTACTTTCGTTAAATTTGGAGTTGGTGTTTAATGGTGCGTATATTTAACGATCAATGATTAAATAGGGGTAGCGTAATCTTATAAAACGAAACCAATAGCCGACCAAAAAGAAAAAGTATAAACAAAATTTTTGCCTATATGTTAATTAGCCAAACTACCCCCTTTCTTTTAAAACTTCTTTCCCTATTCTTTCTTCTTGCCAAATCTTACCGATCCACCCTTACTAAAATGAAAAGAAAATACAACAGCCGACCTAAACCTACACCTACATCGTACGTAACGATGAAGCGACGTTGTTCTTATCTAGTTTCTCTTCATCTATATATAGCGCGCTCGCCATTCTTATCTTCTTATTTCACCAACATCATCCCTATCTACAATCTTCCTATTTGTATATATATTCCATCCCATTTTGTTTAGCACATCTGAGATAAAATAATGAAAAGAAAATCAAACAAACAAAAGCCTCCAAAATAATGGGAATGGTATGAATACTAGGCGTGGGTTCTTAGTTCAAAACAGTAGCAGGTAAATAAAATATGAAGTGTGAGAGAGAAGAGGAGATGGTACGAATTGTTAAGAGGTGAGAAGGAACCACGCTTCATGCATGGAAAGGGGGGTGTTCAAAAGTTTTGGGAAAGATGAAAAATGGGAAAGCAGTGCATACGTGAAACAGTATGGGAGGAGTCCGATGTTAGGAGGGTGCGGTCTTCAGGGCATGCGTGGATATGTGGATGTATGGGAGAGAGTATACGTTAGGGAAGGAAGTAAAACAATGGGGAGGAGAAGACAGTTGCATGGGGAAGAACATGTACAGGGTGGAGAATTATATATGGCTTTGGCCATTTCTTTTTCTTTCCTTGCTGGTTCATGAAATATGGAGGAAGCTTGCATGGGCTTGGCGTAAGGAGCTGATGGTGAGGCTTGCGTGAAGTAGTTATATGTAGGAGGTTATCACGAATATGGGAATTGCAGGTGGTTGTGGCATGTCCATGAAGAGGGAAATTGAAGTTGCAACGCAGCAATAGGTAGAAGAAATAATATATGACGGGGAAAAAGAAGTACCAGGAGAGAAGAAACTGTGAGCAAGTTCGAAATTATGAAAAGGTGTGGAAGAAGATAATTAAAGCCTAATCCTATTTAAGTATATGCTAGTTATGTTTCTATGCCAAATCATTATAAACATGGCCAAAATCAGTACAATCTAAACGGGCCTCGTCCCATTACGTACGTTGGCTGGTTACAACGTTATACATGCCTAACTTATATTTATAAAATGCCAAATTATCGGTTATAATGCTGCCTTGAAAGTTTATAAAACAATTGTAACAACCCGTATTTTTGGAACCAATTTAAAATTTATTTTTAATTGATTTTTATAGAAATTAAATATTTTAATCGATTTATTTTGAGAATAAACGATGAAAAATTTATTTGAATTGAATTTAGAATGTATAAATTTATTTTAATTATGAAACGAGCTTGAAATGGCGTGGTAGTTTGAAAATTCGATTTTGAATTTCAAATGAATGTACAGAATTCAATGTAAATCAGAATTTGATAAAACAAAAACATTGGAATATTTTGAACTATATCTTTCGAACGAATGAAAGAAACTGAGATTTCACTTTATAAATTGTAAGTTATGTCCATTTTAAAATTTAGAATAGTCGCTATAGAATATATATATATATATATATTTAATAAAATATATGCCCTTAAAAATAGCCATTTTTCGAACGATCTCCGTTTTCGATGAAACCACTTTTTTTGGATCCGGAATGTCAAATTATTGTTAGGTTTAAATTTTCAAATCATTTGGACTTAGTTTGTGAGCGCAATAAATTTAAACACATTTTCAATTTCAGTTTAAATTTAATAAGCTAGTTAAAAGGCCATTTTTCAAACTGTCTCCAAACTCAACAAAATTAATTTTGTTAGGATTGTATCAACAAAACATAGCGAGATTTCAATTTTCATAACTTTTGGAGTCAGTATGTGGCCCCGGTAAATTAAAATGTACGTTGAAATTTAATATTGAACGTTATATTAATTTATTTTTAAGTTTAACAAAAGCTGATCGAAACAGTCGAATTGTCTTACGTAACATATTCCATTTTGTTTGAAATGGGGGTATTTAGCTAGGGGCAACAGTCGTTGGGTTTGGTTTGGAGTTCACAGATTAAACAAGTTATTTATGAATTAAATAATATTAAAATATAAATATATATATAACACTAGGAGTCACTAAACCTTAATTTCTATCTTCATTCCCAGGAGCCATCGTTTCTTCATTTAATGGCTGACATGCTCCAGGAAAGGATGCCACCGATCTCCTTTTACATTCAATAATTCACAAATCTCATAACTGCAAAAATAACAAGCATCTCGAGATCTCCAAGCTGTACGGTCGAGACCATTTTTAGTGGTAAGAGGAGCTCGATTTTTTGCCTTGAATTGCAGTCAGGTGGGTGCATTGAACATCGAGCCAGTGGAGGCGTAGGGAGGAGGAGCCATGGTGATCGAGTTGGCGAAGTCTGATGAGTCCAGGCGGCTCTAGGTGTGGTGCGATTTGGAGAGAGAATGGCGGAGCGTTGGGTTTAGTTTTTACAGAAAAAGGAACAGAGGAGGAAGATTAAAAGAGAGGATTAAGGTAATTAATTAAATTAAATAATTATTTGATTATACAATGTATAAAATGTCATATCTTTTTCATACGAGATCGAAATCCGACGATTTTAGTTGCGTTGCGCTCATATCAGCGAGCACTACGACATGAAACTGACCAGAGCTGAAATGAAGGAAGTTGAATTTTTAGCTAAATTAAATGGCTATTTAATTTAGTTTAAAAATAAAATCCTCCATTAAAGACCGAGGGAGTGGAAACCACAGTGAGAACTCTCTCACTAAAATATTTGTATAGTTATTTATTTTATAATTGAATATATAGATTTCCAGTGTTGATTTTTATCAATTTTTAATTACCACAAACGTTTTACGGTGCCTGTTAGCTCACATCCCTATTGTTTAAACACCCACGGATGATTTAATTGACTATAATATGTTTTGATTGTGATGTTGAGTTGTTTAAAATATAAAAAACATGTTAATATAGTTGTGGCAGTTGAAATTAAATTATAAATATCCATTTATAATTTAAACGGTGAAAATTGGTTAACTAGAAAAATAATATGAATCGAATTAGAATTGGTTAAATTTATTAACCAGTGATTAATTTGAATCGACCGTTATTGTTTGAAAACTCCACATGGGTCTGGGGATGATAATTAATTCACGTCTCCCTTGGATTGAGTTGTATGTCAATCGATTGATTGACACACTATTATAAGCGTTATTTAATTATTTAATGTTCAAACAATTGTAAATTGCACTCTAGATGTGAATTGTGTAACAACCCGGAAAATCAGAACCAAATTAAAATTTTATTTTAGTTATTTTTATGAATTTTGAATATTTAAAATGATTTATTTTAAATATTAACGATTTAAAATTTATTTAAATCAAAGTTGGAACGCATATATTTATTTTAATTATATAACGAGCCACAAATGGTGCGGTAGTTTAAAAATTCAATTTCAAATGGATGTACAGAATTCAAAATAAATCGGATTTCAGTAAAACAAGAAATATTTGAATCTGTTTAATTATATCTTTCTAAAGAATGTGAAAAATCCAGATTTCATAACGAGAATTGAAAGTTATGTCCAGTTTAAAATTTAAAATAGTCACAATGGAATATAATATAATATAATATATAGCCATTTTGCAAACGGCCTCCGTTTTCGATGAAACTACTTTTGTTGGATCTGGAATGTCAAATTATTGCAAGATTCCAATTTCCATAATTTTTGGAATTGATATGTGAATGTAGTAAATCCAAACGCATTTGGTAATTTCAGATTGAATTGGATCGACCAGAAAAAGAACAATTTTCAAACGGTCTCCAAATTTGACGAAATTAATTTTGTTAGGACCATATCGTCAAAACATAGCTAGATTTATTTTTAGGGAATTTTTGGAATCAGTATGTGGCCCCGGTAAATTAAAATGTATGTTCAAATTTAATATTGAATGTTTTATATTTTAATTTAAAGAAAAACAGATTGAAAAAGTCGAATGGGCTTACAAAACATAGTCCATTGTGTCCGAAATGTGGGTATTTAGCTAGGGGCGACGGTCGTTGGGCTTGATTTGGAGTTCATATAGGGTAACATGCCTTTTTGTAGATTAAATAAATAAAAAAATTAAAATATAAATCCATTAGCCAATAAAAAAAAGCATTGACCATTTCATTCAAAGAATAACCCGACACCCTCTCAGTCCGACGGCAATAGAAGCTCCTTCCTTCTCTCCTCATTTTCTCCCAATCCACGCAACAAAACCCATCGGTCCTTTAGAGGATTTTGTAGATCTCCTCCTCCTCTTCAAATCCATATAGATTTTATATGAGTATTTTCTCCGAATCACCTCCGGGAAGTCAGCGTGTTCAAGCCGCCAGATCTCCACCGTCCGACCGTCGATCTCGACCGCTCCACCATCGATCAGAGCGCCCTTCCTCCTCCTTCGACGTCGTATAATCCGATCGCTGCCAAGTTGAATGTGGAGCTCGAAAATATCAGACCTAGTTTTAAGCCAAATAGGAAGTTAACGGCTAAGGTAATTAAATTGATTTGCAACACTTTAAAACCGTGGCTAGTTCAATTTATTTATAAAAATCGTATCTTTCACATACGAAATCGAAATCTGGTGAAACAGGAAGCATTGTGATCGTGACAACGTATTGAGACGACCCCAAATCCCGTTCTGATGGCGACAAGGGTAATCTTTGGAATATAACACAGAAACAGATAATAGCAGAACAAAATTAAAATAAATACACCAGATAATGAACAATAGAATATACTGGATAAAAGTAATCATCAGAGTTACACAGTATACAGGATCTTACTTAGTACAGATACAGTTCAGCTATACATAAATGTCTACAGCGGAAAACAAACAAAATATGTACAATAGGAGCTGAACAGCATAAAAAGAGATAAATGATAGAATCCATCTTTAGCTCCAGCTATCCATAAATAACCAGCTAGACCTGAATACAAGGCTGCCCGTGTAGAAAGAGGGGCACCTGAGTTTGAGAGTGAAACAAACTACGAGTCAGTCGGGGGACTGGTATGAGAAATCTACTCAACACATATATAATATGGCCAATCACAGGACCACGCCACTTTCGTAGAACGGGTTTACTCCATTGGATATCCAGTGCTTTAAAACAAATCTTTCCTTTAAACATCGCTATGCTTTTTGTAAAAATGAAGCCGTTATAAGACTCGATTCCCATCACACAATGCAACGCAAACCGGAGGATAGAGTTTTTTCCTTATAACGACCAAAATATGCTTGATACAAATAAAACAAAGGCATTTGATATTATTGCTAGTGTCTATATGTTTTGAAAACAATTTCAAATCATAACTATCAATCATAGGCGACATGAGCGTCCCATGCCACTATGTCGCCAACTATATGTATACAATTGAAACCGCATCGTCACGTATTTGGAAATTGGATTTCCGTCATGAACCAAGGCAAAAGATAGTCCTTACCGAATTTGAGATGCTCTAGCCCGTGTCTCAGGACCCAGACACAGGTGGGCCCTTGGATCGTCAGGGCCGGTCCACCGATGTGGATTAAAATGCCTGAACAATACGTTTCCCCTCCCTTTGGGGCGTACACGAGCCAACGAATGACTCCATCGGACCCGGATCGTCCGATCAAACTGAGGCGCCTCGCAACAGCAACAACCACATAGGTCAAAAGTATATAAATGTCAGGGCTGGTAGGTCACTGACACCACCCTAGATAGAAAGAAACGCATGCCATCCCTGAGGTCCTTCTCCCGTTTCTGGTTCATACCGGGGTGTGAGGCTCGCGAATTTACGTTATACATAAAGCTACGCCACACAGGCGGTGCTTTGATCATCACCACAAGACTTTGCTTTTCAACAGAAGCCCTGATTACTGCATCTTAGCATGCCACACAGGCAGTTCATGCCGTGCGACTGATGTCCATCGATATACAACCTCTGAGCTCGTGCGTCTCAGAGAAGGGCGTTAAGCAAAAGAATAAATTCTCCGCCGCCATACAGATGTATATTTAACAGAAATCAATCAACACAGAATAAACTCCAATGTCAGGCACAATCCATTTACAAGTCCGTTCTGGGTCTGAACGAAACTGGAGGCACTAAATACCTCGCAAACCCATCGATCACCATGTACGTCTGGACGATCACCACTCATTATCCATATTTCGGGATGCCTCCCAATCAGGACCTCGGTTACCATCCAAACGAGGTGAAGATCTCCGGTCTTCGACCATCGTCTTCATCTTCGACTTTCAATCGTCGGTCAATTATTTGAAATGAGAATTAACTCGGCCTTTTTAAATAATTCACGTATATTTAGAATTTCAAATCAATTTATTTCAATGGTTAAATCATTCGACAACACCAATTTTGTTCTTTAATGTAATTTTCACACCAAACACATCCAACCATCAAATACCACATAAATCGAGCAAATTCAGTTTATTTCCATTTCCATATCGCTTATGATATTTTATAACAATTTATCGCTATTTCTATTTATTTTAAAATAGCCAATTTATTCAAAACGACGCTTCGGCCATAACGCGGCCGCGGCGCTGTTTTTCTTCAGATTTGATTTACACATATCAGACAATCCAACCATTGGATTTTTACAAGGTTGGTGCCGTTGGAAAGATATTTCCAAGGCGAACCCGACGGTTGCGGTTTCGGGAAAATCCATTGGTCGGATTTCCCGTACTAGTTGTTTCAAATCACGATTTCAAAACGCGAACTGCACGGCCACGTTTCGTTTTAATTTTATTTATATTTATATATTTATATAAATATAGTTCATTCAACAATTTCAATATCGTTTTCACTTCAAATATTTCACTAACGCCCTTAAATTTTGGAAATTTTCGCCATAACCTCCTTTGTACGGGAGGGGCTGGGAAAATTCCCAAACAGCCACACGGGCATCTCATGTCAAAAAGAAAAAGATAAAGCCAAGCGGCTAGCCAACAGGCTCATAAAATCATCACCCAAACAAAACAGTAAATGTGTACCTATTTGTCGGGCACAAAATTTTATTCCTCTTCTCTAGCCCCTTTGTTATAACCTGTTCAATAAATATGCATGTACATATATATAGTTCTTATCATTTATCATTTTCTATTCAACTTCATATTTGGTTCCTTTTGGTTAAAAAAACACCATTCATTCTAATGTTGCATGTATAGGCAAAATCATATCATTAGCTAATTAATGAATATTTCAACTCATATATGTTTATTTGAACGAGTGGCTATTTTTAACACTTCATATTTCAACAATTCATGTATATGATAAAAATGTGATTTTTATTGTAAAACAATTCATTTCAGAACACTATTATTTTCTATAGTGTATATATAGGTGATAAAAATAGGATTTTTCTTATAAAACAATTTCTTTCAAAACGAGATTATTTTACACAGTTCATATAGTCGATAAAAGGTGATTTTTATTATCAAACCATTTATTTCAAAATATGAATACCATTCAACACATGAATTTCAAATCAACGAATGAATATTGATTCAACACATGAAGGTTTTCTATAGTTTCTATATATAGATAAAAATGTGATTTTTATATTTAAAACGCGAATACCATTCAACACATGAATTTCTAATCAACGAATGAATATCGATTCAACACATGAAGGTTTTCTATACAATGAATAAATATAGTTTTAGCAAATGAAAATAATTCAAACACATGAATATTATTCAAAATTTCGGCAGCATAACGGCAGGGTAGTTAAAACCGGGACCGTCCCTAGTACGGCTCCTCGCTCTACCTAAAAACCTCGCGGTTTTTGACAATGGGGATCATGCATCTAGTTCGCACGCAGGCGGCATGCATATATTTATTTCATTTCCACAAACTAATCCTATGTGGTTTCAACCAAATATTTTTCAACCACAAACGGGTATTTTTCAACCACCATCAATCAATATCAACCACAAACAATCCCAAACAACCATTCGCTATCAATCAATTCTCACACCAATCACAATCAATAAATATTGTCCATGGTTTGTGGACGAGGGGCGTATATATATATATATATATATATATATATATATAGCAATTCACTTTTATTTCAACTCATATATTTTTTTTTACAACGCATATACAACTTATACATCGAACGTACAACTTATACAACGCTTATACATGAGGTGTACAACGCTTATATAACTCATACATCGACCATATAATTTATACATCGTCGCTTTCCATATTGTTTATAATTTAGAAATCTCACCTTGGGTTCCACTCCACCAAAAATAGCAGAAGGCTCAGAAAAATACGCAGTCTCTTCTAAAATGTAGAAGACGTCCACACGATCACGATGTTCCCTGTTTCATCGAATTTCGTCAACACAGCAAAAAGATATGATTTTTCAAAGTTTGCAACGGTTTTAAACTGTTAAAATCAGTTTTAAAATAAAACAGCCGTTACCTTTCAAAACTGTTCGAAACTAGGTTTCGATTTTTCGATCAATCCGTGCAATGGTTCCACGATCGGGTTGCGCAGGGTCGAAGAGCTATGTGAGGCGCACGTGCGCCAGGGAGGAGGGTCAGCTCGGTGGCTTCTGGTAACGGCGACGGCGAAGTGAAGGCGGCAACTTCTCGGCGTCCGTTCTCTCAAAATACACAATGAAAATATCGAAACTAGGTATGGATTTGAAGATCTCGAGGAGCTCTACAAAATCTTCAACTGAAGGAGGGGCTAATTTTGCTTGTAGGAGGAGAAACGGAGGAGAGAAGGCACGGGCGTTTTTCCGCCGTATATCGCGATCGGGGAGAGAGAAGCGGGGGGGGGGGGTCTGACGTGGACAAATAGATTTTTTTATTTATTTATAAAGTTTTAAAATCCGAAAATACCCCTTGCCTCCTGCGAACCCCAATCCAAACCCAACGACTGTCGCCCCTAGCGTTTTACCCCCATTCCGAACACAATGGGATATGTTTCGTAGGCCCATTCGATTGTTTCAGTCAGTTTCCCTTCAAATTAAAATATAAACATTCAATATTTGATTTGAACGTGCATTTCAATTTGCCAGGGCCACAAACTGATTCGAAAAATTCCAGAAAAATAAATCTAGCTATGTTTTGACGATACGGTCCCAACAAAACTAGTTTCGTCGAATTCTGAGACCGTTTGCAAAAAGGCCCATTTTTGGTCGATCCAATTTAACTGTAATTGACCAAACACATTTTATTTTCCCACGCTCACACATTAGCTTCAAAAATTATGAAATTTGAAACCTAGCAATAACTTCTCATCCCGGATCCAACAAAAGTGGTTTCGTCGAATTCCGAGGTCATATGCAAAATGGCCATTTTCACGGGCTATATAAATTCCATATCGACCCTTCTGAAAATTCATTCGGCCATAACTTTTGCTTTCCGCTATGAAAATTCGATTTTTTAGATTCGTTAGAAAGGTATTCACTGACAGATTTAAATATTTTTGGTTTCACTAAAATCCGGATTGTTTTGCCCCCGGTACAGTCCGACAAAGTTTGAATCCAATTTTTGAACTGCAGCGCCATTTCGGGCCTTGTTTATAATTATAATTAATTATATTCGTTTTCAATTGTCGATTCAAACTCAGTTTTCATCTCTATTATTGAAAATATTTATTTTAAATATTTAAAATCCATTATTTTAGCCAATTTAAAAATTTTAAATTGGTTCAGATTTTCTGGGTCGTTACAATCACCCCCACTTAAAACTTTTCGTCCCCGAAAAGGAACAAAGTCGAAAGTGGTTTGATAAATCTACAATCACTCAACACAACCAACAATCAAATCGTTTTAACCTTTCAAAACCATACAAATTAATTTCTATGCTCTTTTTTTTTGTCATTCAGACCATAGAATTTAAAAGTTCACTTCCATGGAAAGAGAATAGCAACAGAATAGAGAATTAAATGGTAATGCAAAGTATGGTAAATGTACCTTGCACCAGAGTCAATCAGAGATATCTATTCGGCATCTGGGATAGGCTTTCTGAATGCTCTCCTCAGTTTCCCAAGTACAATCTCGTTGATCTCCACTCCATTGCACTTTGACTAAGTGAACCTTCTTATTCCTCGGCTCTTTGGTTTCTTTGCCGATAATCTTTAGCGGCTCTCTTCTCACAGCTAATTCTGGAGTAATTTCAATTTCCTGTTGAGCTGCTTCTTCCACGATCAAATCTGGATCATAAACGTGCTTTCGAAGTTGAGATATATGAAATACCTCATGAACTCCAGGCAACCAGTCTGGCAATTTGACCCTATAAGCGAGAGTTCCGATCCGTTCCAGAATAGGAAACGGACCAATGAATTTGGGCGCCAACTTTCCAGTTTTACCAAACCGGATTACTCCTCTCATCGGCGATACTTTCAAATATACATAGTCGCCAACAGCAAAGGATATATCTCTCCTTCTTCTATCGGCATAGCTCTTTTGTCGGCTTTGAGCGGCGAGTAATCGCTTCTTAATAAAATCGACTTTGTCGGCAGCTTCTCGAATCATATTAGGACCCAACACAAGTCTATTTCCGGGTTCGACCCTGCAAGCAGGGGATCGGCACGGTCTACCATACAATGCTTCGAATGGCGACATTGTCAGACTCGCCTGGTAGTTGTTGTTATAAGAGAATTCAGCCAAATGTAGATGGTCTTCCCATGATCCACCAAAATCTAGAACACAAGCCCGCAATAGATCTTCTAAAATACGATTCACCCTCTCAGTCTGACCGTCTGTCTGAGGATGATAAGCGGTGCTCAAGTTCAACTTCGTTCCTAGCTCGACTTGAAATGCTTCCCAGAATTTGCTAGTGAACATTGTATCTCTATCACTGACTATACTGAGCGGCACTCCATGTAGTCTAACTATTTCCCTGAAGTAAATCTGCGCCAGACTCTGAGCAGTTCTGTTTGATCTGACAGGTATGAAATGGGCGGTCTTCGTGAAGCGATCTACGATCACCCAAATACTGTCATCTCCTTTTCTGGTTCTGGGCAGACCATCGATGAAATCCATAGAAATATGTTCTCACTTCCAACCAGGAACTTCCAATGGTTGTAATAATCCAGCCAATTTCTGCTGGTCGCTTTTGACTAGCTGGCAAGTAGGGCATCGACTAACATATATCGAGATGTCTCTTTTTAATGACTTCCACCAGAATGTGCGTTTGATATCGTTATACATTTTATTCACACCTAGGTGGATACTGAGCTTAGATTTGTGACATTCATCAAGCACATCTCTTCTAAGTTTAGGAACCTATGGAACGCAAATTCGCCCTTCTAACCTCAGAATCCCTTCGCTATCTAGCTGGAAATACGAAGCATTGCCTTCACGAATTCGCTGACTCATTCCTTCGATAAATTGGTCGTCTTCTTGGAGAGCCGATATCTTATCAATCAACGAAGTCGCAATGATGAAACTGGCGATCATTTCATTCTTTCGGCTTAACGCATCGGCCACGACATTTGCTTTCCCTGGAGTGTATAGAATTTCAAAATCATATGCTGCAAGAAACTCCAGCCAACGTTGCTGGCTCAGATTCAGGTCTTTCTGAGTGAACAGATACTTTAACGATTGGTGATCTGTAAACAGTTCAAATCTCTCACCCAGAAGATAGTGCCTCAGATTTTCAAAGCGAACACAGTAGCCAATAACTCAAGATCATGAGTTACGTAGTTTTTCTCGTGCGGTTCAATTGACGGCTAGCATAAGCAATCACCTGACCCCTTTGCATTAACACTGCGCCAAGGCCTTCTCTAGAAGCATCAGTCCAGACCTTTAAATCCTGGTTGCCATCGATGATGGTTAACACTGGAGCAGTCGTTAGTCTTAACTTTAGCTCTTCAAAAGCCTCCTCACTTTCTGGAGTCCATTTGAATTTAGAATGCTTCTTTGTAAGCTTCGTTAAATGACCATATATCTTCGAAAAGTCTTTAACGAACTTCCGGTAATAGCTAGCCAATCCGAGAAAACTGCGGACTTCAGTGGGGGTACTGGGCTGTTTCCAATTCTGAATAGCTGTGATTTTGCTTGGATCCACAGCGATTCCGTCTTTCGATACGACGTGGCCCAGAAATTTCGCTTCATCTTGCCAGAATATACATTTGGAAAACTTTGCTTTCAACACATTCCTTCTGAGAATTTCCAGAACCTGTTCCAAATGCTTTTCATGTTCGACTTTTGATTTAGAGAAGATTAGAATATCGTCAATGAAAACCAGAACAAATTTATTCAAAACTCCTCTGAATACTCTGTTCATCAGATCGACGAAGTAAGCTGGAGCGTTACATAAGCCGAACGACATTACTAACCACTCGTAGAATAAGTCGGGGCCTCTGAACGCTGTCATTGGAACACACTCTTCGGCAATTCGAAGTTGATGGAAACCTGTAGCTAGGTCCATTCATGAAAATACTTGTGCGCCATTTAATCGATCCAACAAATCATCAATCCGCGGCAATGGATATTTGTTCTTTATTGTCTGTTTGTTCAAATCACGATAATCCACACATAGACGCAGAGTACCGTCAGATTTTGGGACAAACACCACTGCTACTCCCCAATCAGAGAAACTAGGCCTGATCAGACCCTTCCATACTAGCTGTCGTGTTTGATTGTCTAATTCCTCTTTCTCTTTCAAGGACATTCTTCGAATAGCGTGAACTACCGGCCTTGCATTCGGAATCAAAGCAATCTTAAAATCTATTTCTCTCTGCGGAGGTAAGCGAACAACTTCCTCAAACACATCCGCATAATTCTTGACGATATGAATATCTTTCACTAGGTCGGGAATATTCTCTGACGAGTTCATTCAAATGTTATATTCCAGAACTAAGCTTAACCAAAGCTCTGATACCGCGTTGAGACGACCCCAAATCCCGTTCTGACGGTGACAAGGGTAATCTTTGGAATATAACACAGAAACAGATAATAGCAGAACAAAATTAAAATAAATACACCAGATAATGAACAATATAAAATACTGGATAAAAGTAGTCATCAGAGTTACACAGTATACAGGATCTTACTTAGTACAAATACAGTTCAGCTATACATAAATGTCTACAGCGGAAAACAAACAAAATATGTACAATAGGAGCTGAACAGCATAAAAAGAGATAAATGATAGAATCCATCTTCAGCTCCAGCTATCCAGAAATAACCAGCTAGACCTGAATACAAGGCTGCCCGTGTAGAAAGAGGGGCACCCGAGTTTGAGAGTGAAACAAACTACGAGTCAGTCGGGGGACTGGTATGAGAAATCTACTCAACAAATATATAATATGGCCAATCACAGGACCACGCCACTTTCGTGGAACGGGTTTACTCCATTGGATTGCCAGTGCTTTAAAACAAATCTTTCCTTTAAACATCGCTATGCTTTTTGTAAAAATGAAGCCGTTATAAGACTCAGTTCCCATCACACAATGCAACGCAAACCGGAGGATATAGTTTTTTCCTTATAACGGCCAAAATATGCTTGATACGAATAAAACAAAGGCATTTGATATTATTGCTAGTGTCTATATGTTTTGAAAACAATTTCAAATCATAACTATCAATCATAGGCGACATGAGCGTCCCATGCCACTATGTCGCCAACTATATGTATACAATTGAAACCGCATCGTCACGTATTTGGAAATTGGATTTCCGTCATGAACCAAGGCAAAAGATAGTCCTTACCGAATTCGAGACGCTCTAGCCCGTGTCTCAGGACCCAGACACATGTGGGCCCTTGGACCGTCAGGGCCGGTCCACCGATGTGGATTAAAATGCCTGAACAATACGTTTCCCCGCCCTTTGGGGCGTAAACGAGCCAACGAATGACTCCATCGGACCCGGATCGTCCGATCAAACCGAGGCGCCTCGCAACAACAACAACCACATAAGTGAAAAGTATATAAATGTCAGGACTGGTAGGTCACTGACACCACCCTAGCTAGAAAGAAACGCATGCCCTCCCTGAGGTCCTTCTCCCGTTTCTGGTTCATACCGGGGTGTGAGGCTTTCGAATTTACGTTATACACAAAGCTACGCCACACAGGCGGTGCTTTGATCATCACCACAAGACTTTGCTTTTCAACAGAAGCCCTGATCACTGCATCTTAGCACGCCACACAGGCAGTTCATGCCGTGCGACTGATGTCCATCGATATACAACCTCTGAGCTCGTGCGTAACAGAGAAGGGCATTAAGCAAAAGAATAAATTCTCCGCCGCCATACTGATGTATATTTAACAGAAATCAATCAACACAGAATAAACTCCAATGTCAGGCACACAGTCCATTTACAAGTCCGTTCTGGGTCTGAACAAAACCGGAGGCACTAAATACCTCGCAAACCCATATAATTCACATATATTTAGAATTTCAAATCAATTTATTTCAATGGTTAAATCATTCGACAACACCAATTTTGTTCTTTAATGTAATTTTCACACCAAACACATCCAACCATCAAATACCACATAAATCGAGCAAATTCAGTTTATTTCCATTTCCATATCGTTTATGATATTTTATAACAATTTATCGCTATTTCTATTTATTTTAAAATAGCCAATTTATTCAAAACGACGCTTCGGCCATAACGCGGCCGTGGCGCTGTTTTTCTTCAGATTTGATTTACACATATCAGACAATCCAACCGTTGGATTTTTACAAGGTTGGTGCCGTTGGAAAGATATTTCCAAGGCGAACCCGACGGTTGCGGTTTCGGGAAAATCCAATGGTCGGATTTCCCGTACTAGTTATTTGAAATCACGATTTCAAAACGCGAACTGCACGGCCACGTTTCGTTTTAATTTTATTTATATTTATATATTTATATAAATATAGTTCATTCAACAATTTCAATATCGTTTTCACTTCAAATATTTCACTAACGCCTTTAAATTTTGGAAAATTTCACCATAACCTCCTTTGTACGGGAGGGGCTGGGAAAATTCCCAAATAGCCACACAGGCGTCTCATGTCAAAAAGAAAAAGAAAAAGCCAAGCGGCTAGCCAACAGGCTCATAAAATCATCACCCAAACAAAACAGTAAATGTGTACCTATTTGTCGGGCACAAAATTTTATTCCTCTTCTCTAGCCCCTTTGCTATAACCTGTTCAATAAATATGCATGTACATATATATAGTTCTTATCATTTATCATTTTCTATTCAACTTCATATTTGATTCCTTTTGGTTAAAAAAAAAACACCATTCATTCTAATGTTGCATGTATAGGCAAAATCATATCATTAGCTAATTAATGAATATTTCAACTCATATATGTTTATTTGAACGAGTGGCTATTTTTAACACTTCACATTTCAACAATTCATGTATATGATAAAAATGTGATTTTTATTGTAAAACAATTCATTTCAGAACACTATTATTTTCTATAGTGTATATATAGGTGATAAAAATAGGATTTTTCTTATAAAACAATTTCTTTCAAAACGAGATTATTTTACATAGTTCATATAGTCGATAAAAGGTGATTTTTATTATCAAACAATTTATTTCAAAATATGAATACCATTTAACACATGAATTTCATATCAACGAATGAATATCGATTCAACACATGAAGGTTTTCTATAGTTTCTATATATAGATAAAAATGTGATTTTTATATTTAAAACGCGAATACCATTCAACACATGAATTTCTAATCAACGAATGAATATCGATTCAACACATGAAGGTTTTCTATACAATGAATAAATATAGTTTTAGCAAATGAAAATAATTCAAACACATGAATATTATTCAAAATTTCGGCAGCATAACGGCAGGGTAGTTAAAACCGGGACCGTCCCTAGTACGGCTCCTCGCTCTACCTTAAAACCTCGCGGTTTTTGACAATGGGGATCATGCATCTAGTTCACACGCAGGCGGCATGTATATATTTATTTCATTTCCACAAACTAATCCTATGTGGTTTCAACCAAATATTTTTCAACTACAAACGGGTATTTTTCAACCACCATCAATCAATATCAACCACAAACAATCCCAAACAACCATTCGCTATCAATCAATTCTCACACCAATCACAATCAATAAATATCGTCCATGGTTTGTGGATGAGGGGCATGTGTGTGTGTGTGTATATATATATATATATATATATATATATATATAGCAATTCACTTTTATTTCAACTCATATATATTTTTTTACAACGCATATACAACTTATACATCGAACGAACAACTTATACAACGCTTATACATGAGGTGTACAACGCTTATATAACTCATACATCGACCATATAATTTATACATCGTCGCTTTCCATATTGTTTATAATTTAGAAATCTCACCTTGGGTTCCACTCCACCAAAAATAGCAGAAGGCTCAGAAAAATACGCGGTCTCTTCTAAAATGTAGAACACGTCCACACGATCACGATGTTCCCTGTTTCATCGAATTTCGTTAACACAGCAAAAAGACATGAGTTTTCAAAGTTTGCAACGGTTTTAAACTGTTAAAATCAGTTTTAAAATAAAACAGCCATTACCTTTCAAAACTGTTCGAAACTAGGTTTCGATTTTTCGATCAATCCGTGCAATGGTTCCACGATCGGGTTGCGCAGGGTCGAAGAGCTACGTGAGGCGCACATGCGCCAGAGAGGAGGGTCAACTCGGTGGCTTCTGGTGACGGCGGCGGCGAAGTGAAGGCGGCAACTTCTCGACGTCCGTTCTCTCAAAATACACAATGAAAAAATCGAAACTAGGTATGGATTTGAAGATCTCGAGGAGCTCTACAAAATCTTCAACTGGAGGAGGGGCTAATTTTTCTTGTAGGAGGAGAAACGGAGGAGAGAAGGCACGGGCGTTTTTCCGCCGTATATCGCGATCGGGGAGAGAGAAGCGGGGGTGGGGGGGGGGGGGGGTCGCCTACGAACCCCAATCCAAACCCAGCGACTGTCGCCCCTAGCGTTTTACCCCCATTCCGAACACAATGGGATATGTTTCGTAGGCCCATTTGATTGTTTCAGTCAGTTTCCCTTCAAATTAAAATATAAACATTCAATATTTGATTTGAACGTGCATTTCAATTTGCCAGGGCCACAAACTGATTCGAAAAATTCCAGAAAAATAAATCTAGCTATGTTTTGACGATACGGTCCCAACAAAACTAGTTACGTCGAATTCTGAGACCGTTTGCAAAAAGGCCCATTTTTGGTCGATCCAAATTAACTGTAATTGACCAAAACACATTTTCTTTTCCCACGCTCACACATTAGCTTCAAAAATTATGAAATTTGAAACCTAGCAATAACTTCTCATCCCGGATCCAACAAAAGTAGTTTCATCGAATTCCGAAGTCATATGCAAAATGGCCATTTTCACGGGCTATATAAATTCCATATCGACCCTTCTGAAAATTCATTCGGCCATAACTTTTGCTTTCCGCTATGAAAATTTGATTTTTCAGATTCGTTAGAAAGGTTTTCACTAACAGATTTAAATATTTTTGGTTTCACTAAAATCCGGATTGTTTTGCCTCCAGTACAGTCCGCAATGTTTGAATCCAATTTTTGAACTGCAGCGCCATTTCGGGCCTTGTTTATAATTATAATTAATTATATTCGTTTTCAATTGTCGATTCAAACTCAGTTTTCATCTCTATTATTGAAAATATTTATTTTAAATATTTAAAATCCATTATTTTAGCCAATTTAAAAATTTTAAATTGGTTCAAATTTTCTGGGTCGTTACACGTATTCTACATTCTAGAAGAGACTGGGAGAATTTTAGAGCCATCTACAATTTTAGGCAAAGTCAAAATCAATGTGAGATTTCTGAATTAAAAAAAATAAACGAATAAAATTATATTAGATTATAGAAGGAGTTTAGTAGCTCCTAACACCGTCGTTCACAAACCATGGACGACTTGCTTGTATTATGGTGTGAAATTGATTGCGAATGTGTGTGATTGATTGTGGTTGCAACAAAATTGATTGTGTTTATGGTAAATTCACAGTGTTGTGAAAATGAATTGTATTGTGGAAATTATAAAAATGAAACTCTTATATTGCCACGAGGCCTAGGAAAGCAGAGGAGCCGCGCTGGACACAGTGCCGATTTAATTACCTTGCCATTATAATGCCATTTTTTTTTTGAAATATTCATGTTTGAAATAAAAATTGTTTGAATAATAAGAAACCACATTTTTATTGTATATATATAAAATATGTAAAAATGGTCATTGTTGAAATAAAAATATGTTAATCATAAAAAATCACATTTTTATTGTATATATATAAAATATGTAAAAATAATCATGGTTGAAATAAAAATATGTTAACAATAAAAATCACATTTTTATTGTATGTATAAAATATGTGAAATATTCGAAGTCAACAATAAAAATTTACATTTTTATTGTATATAAGAAATGATCATTATTTTAAGGTAGAAAAGTTAACAATAAAAATTTACATTTTATTGTATGAATAGAATATGTAAAAATGACCATTGTTTGAAGTAAAAAAAACTCAACAATAAAAATTTACATTTTTATTGTATATAAGAAATGATTAAAAAATGATCATTGTTTTGAAGTAGTAAAGTTAACAATAAAAATTTACATTTTATTGTATGAATAGAATATGTAAAAATGATTATTGTTTGAAATAGAAAAGCTCAACAATAAAAATTAACATTTTTATGGTAAAAAATAATATTTTTGTTGTATATAAGAAATGATTAAAAATGATCATTGTTTTGAAGTAGAAAAGTTAACCATAGAAATTTACATTTTATTGTATGAATAGAATACGTAAAAATGATCATTATTTGAAATAGAAAAGCTCAACAATAAAAATTTACAATTTTATTGTATATACGAAATGATTAAAACTGATCATTGTTGTGAAGTAGAAAAGTTAACAATAAAAATTTACATTTTATTGTTTGAATAGAATATGTAAAAATGATCATTGTTTTGAAGTAGAAAAGTTAACAATAAAAATTTACATTTTTATTATATATAAGAATGATGAAAATATTCATTATTTGGTATTAAATGTTTTTGACAATAAAAATTACATTTTTATTGTATGTTTGATTCATTAAACAGTGTCATGTTTTAAATAAAAAGACCAGACAATAAAAATTACATTTTTTATTGTATTATTGATTCATTAAAATAATGTGAATTACAAGTTAGAGTCCAACAATATAAAATTTGCTAAGATCCAACGGTTAGATTTTGAGAAACGTGTAATTCATATCTGAATAAAAACAGCGCCAGGGCCGCGTAATGACCTGAAACGTCGTTCGAAAAATGGGATATTTTTATATAAATAAAAATTACGATAAATCGTTATAAATATTATAAACGATATGGAATGGAAATAAACCAATTTCACTTGGTTAATAAAGTAATATGGACGTTTAGATTTTTTGACATTAATTTATAGGATTGAATTGAATTTAACCAAAGAAAAGAAATGATTTGATATATATATATACGTTCGAGAATTATTTGAAAAGACCGAGTTAAATCTCATTTCAAATAATTATACGACGACTAAAAGTCGAAGATATTGAAGACGGTGGTTGAAGACCAGCGATCTTCACATCGAATGGACGACTACTGATGCCTTTGATTGGAGTTGCTGCCTTAACAGGGTTACAGTGGTAGTTGTCCAGATGTACTTGTTGATTGTCCAGATATGCGAGAGCCTCTCTTCCGTAATAGATATATAGAATGAGGAATAAGGTGTCTCCGGTTTCGTTCAGACCCAGAACAGACTTGTAAATGGATGTGTGTCTGACATTGGATTTTATGTTATATATAACGTAGTTGTATACACAATTATATGATTTTTGCTTGATGATAACAACCAAATAAATATTATTTTAAGTGTGTTTGTTACTATACTGTTTCATATATACATCACAGACAGAAATATAATATTTATATATAATAAAATATGACTGTACAGACATTCATACAGTATTTTATTTAAATTGAATATTATATTTCAAACATTCAAATAGTACAACTATTTATAACTCCACTATTTATTCAATTCACATGAGATTGTACTTATAAATAAACTAAATACGATAGACAAGTTTGTTTGAACACAATAAAATAATATTTTGTTTCATTCAAATTTGTTTATACAAATATCAGTACAATTCTCTCTTTCTGTACATACCTCCTCACTACAACACTCAACAATCAATATACAGTCATTTTTACATACAATTGACATATTTACACATTGACATTTATACATTCGCTCATATACATTGACACACTGTTATTGTCTTCATCTTCCATCTTCTGTCTTTACAGTCTCTTAGTCAGTCTAGTCACTTCAATCCAGTCATCTACTTTCCTGTCACATGAAACACACACATAGTACACTGCAATAGAAATAAAACTTATCATATGAAAATTTTGTTTTATTTTTAAAATTTATTTGCCTTAGAATTTTGGTGTATTTCTCATCATTTTTCATGACTTGATCTGACAGTGTTTCTAGTGCTCAAATATACGCACGATACATGTATACACACATGTGTGCATGTATATACACATATTACAGTGCAGGGACATGAAAATAAGTATAAGTGGTTGCATATACACACGTGTATATATATACATATGTGCACTGCCTCGCCAATCCAGTGTGCAACTGAGGAGTAGCCACCTGGACCATCTTGAATCAGTGCAACAAGTACACGTGTTTTCAAACATGGCTGAGACATGAAAAAATCAGTGGTACGAGTCAAAATGCAAACAGGTTGCATTTCAGATCAGCAAACATTCAAGTGAAAGTGCAACAAGCTCAACATGGTCGAGATAGATCAACATGAAACGGTCATGTATACAAGTTAAAACATGCAGCTCAAATTGAAAGATGATCCAAGGAGACAAATATGACAAGTCTACATGATGGTCAAGTCCAAATCATAGTTCAAATTTGTGCAGCCAACATGGAGTACACAAGTGTCATGTCTACAAGTTCAAATAGACAAAATGTTCCAAGCATAGGGACAGATCCACGGTCAGTATGGGGCCAAGGAAAAACAAAGTCATGTGTGCCATGTACATGGTCATGTTTTAAGTCAGTGTGCACGTGTGCAAGTCAAAACAACAAACATGAAGATTGGTGCAACTATACATGGTGAAATATTCAAAGCTCACTATAGTCAGCAACATGGATCATACACAAAGGAGCAGATTCATTTAGACAGTGAAAATCACAGTAGCATGGAGTTCAGCCTAAAGTGTTACAAATGTGTCGAGTTCAACTCAGGTCAGCTCATAAGAATGCAACCAGTCTAAACATGGTTGAGTACAAAGTGAAAGTGGGAGGTCAAAGCACAACATGGTGCAGCTCAACAAACTTGGTTAAGACAGCAAGTACATATGGTCGATGAAATGTTTACATGCAGTGTATACATGACATGAAGTGCATGACAAGTTTAGGATCACTGCATGGCCAAGCAGTATACGTATAGGGATGGACGAAAGAAAATAGTCCATATTCACAAATCAAGCAAATAAGAGTGTCTACATAAATGGAAGTATGCATGTATACAAAACAAGGAATCAACCAAGGCATTTTAAAATTTCAGCAATTAGTTTTTGGAAAGAATACTGTGCAAGTTTGGCAAGCAAATAATTTTGCATGCTAGAATAAACAAATTGGCCAAAACAGATTTTAGAAATTCGAGCACAGGTTAAAGCATACCAGAATTACTAGTGTTTTTTATTACCAAAATCCAACAGTTAATTTATGGCAAACATCAAATGTTTTCTGGAAAGTTTTTACCACAACAATAATTTTGGGATATAAGCATGTTTTGATGATTACAGAAATGAACAAGCATGTTTAGGAATCAATCAAATAACTCATGGCTTCTATTTAATCAAACATTTCTGGCATGATGGAAGATCATGTGTACTATATGTTTTCCAGGAATCAGAACAATACCCATGACAAGAATCACACAAGAAAATATGTTTCCAGATACGTTTAAGTCATTTTTGAGGACAGAAATCAAAACCAGGAATTCACGGCATACTTTGAGGACCACAAGGATCAAAATCATTTCTTTCTAGTTTTCAACCGCAACAAATCAGGCAACATTAACACGCAAGCAATCAGTCAAGCATATTTTTGAAATCAGAGAAATTTTAGGATTATAGAATCCTGTTTATAACCACCTCTTCATCACTGGCATGATTATCGAAAATCCAACACAATCACTTCAAAGAAAAACAGAGAAATCAAATTCATTTTACTCACAAATTTTCGATCGAGAAATTCCCAAATCGGAGCATCAGAAAGCAACAGCGAATTCGAGCATCAGAGAAACTCATTTCATCAAGCATCGAATCGATTTGGGGATTCAAGGAGAGAACCCTAGTTTTGGATTTCAACATCGCCATTTTTATTTCATAGAGCAAAAGGGAATCGGGCTTTACAATTGAAGATGGGCCGGCGTATTTTCTAAAGGGGATAACCCATTTAATTTATCTGCTAGGGTTTTTAGTTTTTAATTTATTTTTTTATTGTTTTTGTGTTGTAATTTGAATTGTTCGAACAATTTCTAAAGTTTGTAAAATTCTAAGGGAATCCAGTTAGGGGTTTAACTGGCAGTTTACTAGTGTTTGTAAAACTAGGGGAAATCTGATCTAGGGGATTAGATCAGTCTAGGGTTATGAGCGTAGGGTTAGAATATGAGCGAGGGGTTCATGAGTTTACATGGCCTTTTAAGCGGGATCTATTCTATTACCTAGTAGGAACCTTAGGAATGCAGCAATAGGCAGGGTTTTGCCAAAGCTGGGTATCTCTGCATGTTATTTTCTTTTTGCACTTTTATTTCTGCTGCATTCAATGATCTATTTATTACTTTATTATCCCGCAATTTTTGAACTCTACTATAATTTGCAATAAACCTTATTCACCCCATCTAGGGTTAATCTAGATCCAACATTTTATTCTGTGCTGATTGATTTCTATTAAATATATATCTATTTGGTGGCGGAGAATTTATTCTATTGCTTAACACCCTTCTCTGAGATATACGAGCTCAGAGGTTATATATAGATAGACATCAGTCGCATGGCATGAATTGTCAGTGCGGCATACCAAGATGCAAATGATCAAGGCTTTGGTTGAAAAGCATAGCTTTGTGGTTGACGATCAAAGCACATCTTTAATTAGCATAGCTTTGTGTATACGTTACTTCGCGAGCATCACACCCCGGTATGAACCAGAAACGGGAAGGGATAACAGGAAGGACATACATTTCTTTTTAGCTAGGAGTGTTGTCATGGTATGGAGCCCATAAATTTTTACATATGTGGATGATGGGAGGCGAGGTACCTCAGAATTGAGTCCCTAGTGGCTCTAAATTTACGCCCCATAAGGCGGGGAAACATATTGTTCACGAGTAACCAATCCACTAACGTAAGTGTGGACCGACCCTGCAAGATCCAGGTGCAGTTACGACTGTATCCTGAGGCTCGGGCTAGAGAGTCTCGAATTCGGTAAGGATGACCCCTTGCCTTGGTTCATGATGGAAATCCAACTTCCAATACGACATCATGCGGTTTTGATTGTAAAACTAGTATGGCAACATAGTATATGGTAGCTATGCCGCCTAGGATTGATATATTATGATTGAAAATGTTTTTGAAACATATAAACACTAATAATAATATTAAATGATTTTGATTTATACGTATCAAGCATATTTGTCCATTATAAGGTAAAACTCTATCCTCCGGTTTGCGTTGCATTGTGTGATGGGACTTGAGTCTTACAATGGCTTCATTTTTCTAAAAAACGTTGCATTGTTTAAATGTTTTACTTTATTTATGCACTGACAATCCAATGGAGTAAACCCGTTCCACGTTAGCGGCGTGGTCCTGTGATTATCCTTATTATTAAATAGGTTAAGTAAGATTTCTCATACCAGTCCCATGACTGACTCGTAATTTGTTTCACTTTGCAAACTGGGTGCCCTTATTCTCCACACAGGCAGTCTTGTATTCAGGTTTTAGCAGATTCATTATGGATAGCTATGGAGTTGAAGATGGATTCTATCATTTCTATTATGCTGTTCAGACTTCATGTAGTATATTGTGTTTGATTCCGCTACAGACATTTTATATTAAGCTGAAACTGTATTCTGTACTAAGTATGATCTTGTTATGCTGTGTAACTCTGATGTTGATATTATTTCCATTGTAACTTTGATGTGCTTTATCTGGTGTAATTCTATGATTCTGTTCTGCTGTTAATGGTTATGTGTTATATTCCAATGATTATCCTAGCTTTCGTGGCACAGGAGTTTGGGGTCATCACAGTTTGTTTCAGAGCTTTGGTTAACCTTAGCTCCAGAATATAACATGTTAATGCTGAAACGACCTGAACTTCCCTATGAAGGAAAGCACAGATTGAGTTGAGGACAAGACGAACCAGAACACAAACAGAAGAACATTTAATTTCTTATTACAACAATTCCATCAGAATGCAAGAATATACAGAGTATGAATAAATATTATACATCAGAAAAATATCAGAGATTACAATACATTACATAGCAGCGGAAAAATAATACAATACACAACTGAAGGTGATATACGGATACAGAGCTTTTCGGATATAGTTCCAGCTGTAAATCAGGATCCTGTGAATATAAATCTGCAAAACCTAAACTACTAGCTGCCCGTGTGGGGGGCACCCAGAGTTTAGGTTAAAACAATAAACTCTAGGTCAATCATGCGACTAGTGTGAGAACTAAAACGGTTATTAATTTGATTTTAAAGTTAGGTAAATCAAGGGACCACGCCGTATAACACGGAACGGGTTTACCCCCAAGAATACCAGTGCATAAAACAAACAGCGCAATGCTAAATAAAGAACAATGAAGCTATTACAAGACTCAGGTCCCAACATATAATGCAACGCAAGCTGGAGGATAGAGTTTTTACCTTATAACAGCCAAAAATTCTTGGTACGTGAAATCTCATCTTTTATTATTACTATAAGTGTATAGTGTCAAAACAATTTCAATCATAAGTATCAATCATAAACGGCATAAGTGCCCCATACCACTATGTCGCTATATATAGGATTACAACTAAAACCGAAATGCCGTGTTGGAAATTGGATTTCTGTCATGAGTCGAGGCAAGGGGCAAGCTTCTCACCGGCTTTGAGACACTCTAGCAAATGCCTCAGGATTCCCTATAGAGAACCCTTGGAATCGGCTGGGCCGGTCCTCCCTTACGTTTGAGGAATAGTTATTCCTGAACACACGTTTCCCGGTCCTATCGGAGCTATCCATCAGCTCCGAAGAGACCGATATATCTGAGGCGCCTCGCATTCGAACATCCATAAAGGTATAAAAATCAACGATGTCAGGGCTAGTAAAACGCTGACAACACCCATAACTAGAAAGAAACGTCGTGTTCTCCCAGCGGTCCTTATCCCGTTTTTGACTCATACCGAGGTGTGAAGCTCGTGAATTAACGCAATACACAAAGCTACGCTGTATTAAAGCCATGCTTTGATCATCAACCACAAGACTCTTCTTTTCAACAAAAGCGTTGATCATCTGCCACTTAGGCATGTCACACAGGCAATTCATACCATGCGACTGATATTGATCGATATATAACCGCTGAGCTCGTACGTCTCAAAGAAGGGCGTTAAGCAAGAGAATAAATTCTCCGCCACCAAACAGATATATATTTAATATAAATCAATCAACACAGAATAAAATCCAATGTCAGACACACCATCCATTTACAAGTTCGTTCTGGGTTTGAACAAAACCGGAGGCACCATATACCTCGCATATCCATTGATCTCCAAATACGTCTGGACGACCACCAACTATTTCCCTCCTCTTGGGTGTACAGCCCAATCAAGATCACCAGTAATTGTTCGAAAGATGTGAAGACCTTCGGTCTTCAACCACCTTCTTCATCTTCGACTTATCATCGAATCAGTTATTTAGAATGGATATAAACCTGGCCTTTCCGAATAACTCGCGTATATAATAAACAAGTGTTATAAAACACATCATACGCCTCATTCCAATTCTGAATATTCTTTTATTTAAATATTCACATCTTTAGGGATTTGTTCCCATTAATTTTATCGAAGATAAATTCTTTAAAATTTATTCTTTAATCTTCCTTTGGATATCATTTCAAACCATATACGGTTTTCCAAACTAGTCGAGATTAACGAACCATACCGAAGTAATCGTTTATTTTATTTCCCAATCCCAACCTATTCATCCCATGAAGCAAAACTATTAGTACCCCATAACTAACACCATAGTGTTATCGGTAAATTTAATTTCCTTTTTCCGATCAAATCTAATTAAAGATTTAACTATCGCTAGGAGCAAAACTGGCGATACTCCACTCTCGATCATTTTCCAAATTTGATAATTTAAATTATCAATCCACCTTTCAATCTAATTAAAGATTCATTAAAACTCCACTTAGTTTTAAATTTCCCAAAAATCAATATTAATGATTATTTAACTTTGGAAACACAAACATGTCATATCGATAATCTACACCATACTATTGATTTCTGCCGATATATAACCTCTAAGCTCGTACATCTCAGAGAAGGGCGTTAAGCAAGAGAATAAATTCTCCGCCGCCAAACAGATATATATTATGCAGAGATCAACCATACAGTTCGAAATACAACGAAAGACATGTAATCCTGTCTTTTACTGGGTTAAAGAACTAATGTCATTTAAAACACAGTACACGATAAACCCAAATCACATTCCATTAATTATGGAATCTTCACGGAAAACCAAATCAATATATAATCGACATCAATTTCCGTATCCGACTAATAATATAAAAGGAATAGCGGCAAAGCCTTTTAAATTCCATATGTATTAATAGTCTTCCTCCACAGAATTTCATTTCGATTATTATCAATTCGAATTCCATTCAATTCCAATTCAATGTATTAAATTGGAAAACGTTACTTTGGAAAATCCCATTAAATCTTTATAAAAATATTTATAAATTCCAAATCATATTTCACCTTAAATCGGGTTAAAGAACGAATGTCATTAAAAACACAGTTCACAATAAATCCAATTCACATTCTATTTATAATCGGGTTAAAGAAGAAGTGTTATTTAAAACACCGTTCACGATAAACCAAAAAATCCATTCTAATTCAATTCCAATTAAATATACTAATTAATTGGTGTACTTCATTAAATCTAAAATAAAAAGATTTAATCTTTTTTCAACTGGGCTTAAGAACAGTGTTAATGAAGACACCATTCACGACAAACCCAAATCTCATTTGATATTAAATACAAGGCTCTGAATAGAAAATATATCGGCTTATATTCAATATCAAATTCTGAAACCAACAAATATCGCTTTGGAAAAAACGATATAAAATATATCTTCAAAATTTCCATAACAACATCTGTATAATCCCGAATCCAACATCGAAATATTCCGATGATAATTTCGATTCAAATCCATCCCAATTTATACAATGGAAATTCTGGTTATCTTTAAAACCATTTCAAATCCAATTTATTTATTTTTAAAAATAATAGAATTATAATTCTAGTTCAAAACTAGTTCATTTCGATAAAAATATATTTTTATCTTTTCAAATATGGAATTTTTCATCCCAAATCTTTCCAAATCACTTCATATGATTTTACAGAAATTATTGCTATTTTTAATAATTTTATCAAGGCCCGTACAGTCGATTTCCATAAACGGCCATCGAACTGCACTTACAGCAACCTTTTCCAAATTTGATTTGGACATAATTCCAAATCCAACTGTTAGATTTCTAATTTCTCATATTCGTTAGAAAGCTCTTTTCGATACGAAACCAACGGTTCCGGTTTTATGACAATCCGACGGTCGGATCTCCCGTAATGTCCGTTCGAAGAAAATGGTCGAAATTTACGAACTGCCGCGGCGCGTTCTATTCAGGCCATTATATATATATATATATATATATATATATATATGTATGTATATATGTATCTATATATATATTTCGTCGATTTCCTTTTAAATCGTACTTTATAAACCGTTTTAAATTCGTTTTCAAAACGATTTCAACTTCATATTCAATTTCTAATCAAAATTGAATATTCCATACCACCGATATATAAATGATAATATTTTCAAAACATTATATTTTGAAATCGATTAATTTTCGATATTCATTGTAAAAATGGATAAAATCGATATAAATATTGTTCACGTCCAAATGGCGTTAATCTAATTAACACGGCTATATATATTCAAATATATTCGTGTCCATCCTAAATCGGACATCAAAATCATATTTTGATCTTTTACTGAATATTATTTTAAAATAATCGTTATTTTAAAATATTTGTTGTTTCTGAACTGGAATCAGACATAGTCAATTACTATATAATTTGATTATATGGATTTCATGCAACACACGTACACAACCACAATCAAACACAGTCAACCATCATCCAAAGTGCATTCTATACAGCATAAGCATCAAATATAAATATTTGACGCTTACAACAGCCTGTCAATCTATCGATCGACATACAGCTAATTATTGAGATTAGTGTACATCCAATATCATCCCAATACCCGTGCGGGGTTTCAATCAATCAAACACAGATTTTATTTGTATAGTTGGGCAATGTGTAAAAATTGATCGTCCCAATCAATATCAGTCAAATGTGTGTACATAAACAAATCGTTCGATTTGTTTATAAATATTTATTTCATTTATATACACGTTAAAAATTCTATTTTTAACTATAAAATATTTTTAACTATATAAATATTTTATTTCATTCCACATCACACAATCAATTTTCATAACACAATCAAACAAGCATACAAGTCGTCCATGGTCTGTAGACGACGGGTGTTGGGTGCTGCTAAGCACCATCTGCATCCTAGTATATATTTTTAACTAGTAAATAAAATTAAAGTGAGAAGTTCTCACCTATAAGCTTAACCAAACACCGTGACTCTTCATACGTAGAAAATCTTCACCAAGTTTCCAACGAGATCTGTTTCACGCGGTATATGTTAAAAATCATGTTTTTAACATCACTATATATAATTAAAAATCACATTTTTATATTAACCCTTTTATTATAAAAATCATATTTTTTTACCTTGCCAATATATATATATATATATATATATATATATATATATAAATCATATATTTCCTATATTAAAAATCGTACCTTTTCATATTTAAAAATCTAATCTTTATATAGATAGAAATCTAATCTTTCTTCATATTAAATCTAATCCTTCTATTATAAAAATCATTCATTTTCTAATAAAAAAAATCATTCCTTTTTGCGGTTAAAACATATATAAATCTCATCTTCTTACACTGTTAAAACATTTATAAAAATCTCTTCTTACACGGTTAAAACATATATAAATCTCATATTCTTTAATCTAAGAAATCATATTTTCTATTCTTTCTATTTCAGATCACTACATAAGAAAATAAATAAATAAAAGAATGAAATAAAATAAAAATAAGAATTTTCCTTTTTTCTTTTAGTTTTTGGTTCGGCGGGGGGGGGGGGGGGGGGGGGGAGGGAGGGTTCCAATTGAAGCTGACTTGGCAGAGGGGGTCGGAGGGGCCAGGCGCAGGCGAAGGGGCATTGGTCATGGCGGAGATTTAGGGTTCAGGAGGGCTGCGTTCGATTTGAGAAAGGGGGGCTCGCGATAAGTGAGGAGGAGAGGGAACGGTGGAGGAGGGAGGAGGCAGGGGGTGCGCGTCTTCCCCGACCTCGGCGCCGGAGGTGCGGCGCCTCAGGCCGCGACGGCCACGACAGACCCACCCCCCTTCGTTTTGTTTTTTTTTTCTTTTTATTCTGTTTTGATTTAGTTACGGGAGGGGGTTGACTTAGAGACAGAAGGAGATGGGGGTTTATTTAATTTTTTATATTTTTTTATTATTTTTAAATTTCAAAAAGCAACTTTTTATTTTGAACTCAAAATCGAACCTACCGAATGTCGTTCCTAGCTAATTACCCCCATTCCGAACACAATGGGATATGTGTCATAGGCTGATTCGACTGTTTCGATCAGTTTTTGTCCAAATCAAAATATAAATCTATATATTGAATTTGAACGCGCATTTCAATTTATCGGGGCCACATACGGACTCTAAAATTTCAGAAAAATATTTTTTAGCTTCGTATTGATGATACGGTTCTAACAAAGCTAATTTCGTCAAATTTGGAGACCATTTGAAAAAAAGCCATTTTCTGGTCGACCAAAATTGACTAAAACTGTCAAAACACGTTTTACTTCGCCACGCTGACATATTGATTTCAAAAATTACGAATTTTGGAATCTAGCAAAATTTACATTTTTATGGGCCAAAATTCCATAGCGACTATTCTGAATTTTCAACTGGGCATAACTCTTTATTCCCGCTATGAAATTTCAATTTTTCGGATTCATTGGAAAGATATTTTCAAATAGATTCTAATATTTTTTGTTTCGCTAAAATACGGTTTATTTTGAATCATGTGCATTCATTTGAAATTTGAAATCGAATTTTCGAACTACCGCGCTATTTTCAATTCCTTTTATAAATAAAAATAATTATTTATATTCTAATGTCGATTCAAATAAATTTATACGTTCTAATTCTATTCAAAATAAATTTATCGTCGTTATTATTTAAAATAAATCATTTTAAAAATTCAAAATTCATTAAAATTGCCAAAATAAAAATTTTAAATTGGTTTTGATTTTCCGGGTTATTACAATCTCCCCCACTTAAAAACTTTTCGTCCTCGAAAAGGAGCGGAGCTGAAAGTTGTTTCATTAACCAACTTAACTTTCATTATGGATTAAGTTCTTCAACTTTTCAGTTTCTAAGAACTTTTCAAATTTTTCAAAAATTTGGCTAACACCCTAAATTTTCGAAAAATTTCGCCATAACCTCCCCTGTACAGGAGCACCGGGAATATCCTGAAATTGCCATACAGGCCTTTCCAATCCAAAAAGAAAAAGAAACATCCAAGCGTCTAGCCAATCGGCTCATAAAATCATCCAAAACCCAAGAAATACAATAAACATGTACTTATTTGTCGGGAAAACAATTTTATTCCTCTGCTCTAGCCTCCTTGCAATGACCTGTTTAATGGATACACATGTATATGCATGCAATTTCCAACAATTTTCAATACAGTTCAATATTTGGTTCAATTTGGCCTAAATGGTTAAAAATATCAAACCAATAATCAAGCAACACAACCATCAATCAATTAGTAGATTAATGTTTCAAACACATATCTTTAATATTTATGTTCAAAAATCCCATTTTTGATGCCAAATCACAACAATAAGCCCTATCTAGTTTTGGTTCTCACACCAGTCTAATGGAAATATATAGAACTCCCACTTTCGTTACCCGAACATAAATATTGGTGATGGATCTCCATCATCAAAATCATCTCCGAGCGACTAGAGTGTGATTCTAAATCTATCCAGTATATTAAAACTTCGAATATACGTTTGCAAGGCGTATATATAAAATCTTTATATATTGGATTGTCCAAATTCAATACAAATAAAATATTCAAATATGTTGAATAAAGTTTAAATTTTCAAAACAATATTGTTTTCATTTTAAAAATATACACTTCACACTCATTCTAGAATACTACTGACCCTATCTCTAACGAGCCATTCTCATTGGATATTACTAATCCAATCTCTGACGAATTCTTTCGTGTGGTTCTAATATGCCTTGTTCTCGAGCTCTGTAAACCAGAGCTCTGATACAAGCTGAAACGACCCAAACTTCCCCGTGAAGGAAAGCACAGATTGAGTTGAGGACAAGACGAACTAGAACACAAACAGAAGAACATTTCATTGCTTATTACAACAATTCCATTAGAATACAAGAATATACAGAGTAGAATAAATATTATACATCAGAAAAATATCAGATATTACAATACAATATATAGCAGCGGAAAATTAATGCAATACAAAACTAAAGGTGATATACGGATACAGAGCTTTCCGGATATCGTTCCAGCTGTAAAGCAGGATCCTGTGAATATAAATCTGCAAAACCAAAACTACTAGATGCCCGTGTGGAAAATAGGGGCACCCAGAGTTTAGGTTAAAATAATAAACTCCAGGTCAGTCATACGACTGGTGTAAGAACTAAAACAGTTATTAATTTGATTTTAAAGTTAGGTAAATCAAGGGACCACGCCGTATAACACAGAACAGGTTTACCCCCAAGAATACTAGTGCATAAAACAAATAGCGCAATGCTAAATAAAGAACAATGAAGCTATTATAAGACTCAGGTCCCATCACACAATGCAACGCAAGCCGGAGGATAGAGTTTTTACCTTATAATACCCAAAAAAGCTTGGTACGTGAAATTTCATCTTTTATTATTACTATAAGTGTATAGTGTCAAATCAATTTCAATTATAAGTATCAATCATAGACGGCATAAGTGCCCCATACCACTATGTCGCCATATATAGGATTACAACAAAAACCAAAATGTCGTATTGGAAATTGGAATTCCGTCATGATTCGAGGCAAGGGGCAAGCTCCTCACCAGCTTCGAGACACTCTAGCAAATGCCTCAGGATTCCCCACAGAGAACCCTTGGAATCGGTTGGGCCGGTCCTCCCTTATGTTCGAGGAATAGTTATTCCTAAACACACGTTTCCCGGTCCAATCGGACCTATCCATCGGCTCCGAAGAGACCGATATATCCGAGGCGCCTCACATTCCAACATCCACAAAGGTATAAAAATCAACGATGTTAGGGCTAGTAAAACGCTGACACCACTCATAACTAGAAAGAAACATCGTGTTCTCCAAGCGGTCCTTACCCTGTTTTTGACTCATACCGAGGTGTGAGGCTCGCGAATTAATGCAATACACAAAGCTAAGCCGTATTAAAGCCGTGCTTTGGTAATCTACCACAAGACTCTGCTTTTCAACAAAAGCCTTGATCACTGCATCTCAGCATGCCACACGGGCAATTCATGCCATGCGACTGATATCTATCGATTTATAACCTCTGAGCTCATACGTCTCAGAGAAGGGCGCTAAGCAAGAGAATATATTCTCCGCCGCCAAACAGATATATATTTAATAGAAATAAATCAACACAGAATAAAATCCAATGTCAGACGCACAATCCATTTACAAGTCCGTTCTGGGTCTAAACGAAACCGAAGGCACCTTATACCTCACATATCCATTTATCTCCAAATACGTCTAGACGATCACCAACTATTTCCCTCCTCTTGGGTGTACATCCCAATCAAGATCACCAGTAATCGTTCAAATGATGTGAAGACCTCCGGTCTTCAACCAACTTCTTCATCTTCGACTTATCGTCGAATCAGTTATTCAGAATGGGTATAAACCCGACACTTTCGAATAACTCGCGTATATAATAAACAAGTGTTATAAAACACATCATACGCCTAATTCCAATTCTGAATATTCTTTCATTTAAATATTCACATCTTTAGGGATTTGTTCCCATTAATTTTATCAAAGATAAATTCTTTAAAATTTATTCTTTAATCTTCATTTGGATATCATTTCAAACCATATTATGGTTTTCCAAACTAGTCGAGATTAACGAACCATACCGAAGTAATCATTTATTTTATTTCCCAATCCCAACCTATTATCCCATGGAGAAGAACTGTTATTACCCCCTAACTAACACCACGGTGTTATCGGTAAATTTAATTACCATTTTCCGATCAAATCTAATTAAAGATTTAACAATCGCTAGGAGCAAAATTGGCGATACTCCACTCTCGATCATTTTCCAAATTTGATAATTTAAATTATCAATCCACCTTTCAATCTAATTAAAGATTCATTAAAACTCCACTTAGTTTTAATATTCCCAAAAATCAATATTAATGGTTATTTAACTTTGGAAACACAAACATGTCGCATCGACAATCTACACCATACTTTTGATTTCTGCCAATATATAACCTCTAAGCTCGTACGTCTCAGAGAAGGGCATTAAGCAAGAGAATAAATTCTCCGTCGCTAAACAAATATATATATTAAGCAGAGATCAACCATACAGTTCGAAATACAACAACAGACATGTAATCCTTCCTTTTACTGGGTTAAAGAACTAATGTCATTTAAAACACAGTTCACGATAAACCAAAATCACATTCCATTAATTATGGAATCTTCACAGAAAACCAAATCAATATATAATCGACATCAATTTCCATATCCGACTAATAATATAAAAGGAATAACGACAAAGCCTTTTAAATTCCATATGTATTAACAGTCTTCCTCCACAGAATTTCATTTCGATTATTATCAAATCGAATTCCATTCAATTCCAATTAAATATATTAAATTGGAAAACGTTACTTTGGAAAATCCCATTAAATCTTTATAAAAAGATTTATAATTTCCAAATCATATTTCACCGTAAATCGGGTTAAAGAACGAATGTCATTAAAAACACAGTTCACAATAAAACCAATTCATATTCTATTTATAATCGGGTTAAAGAACAAGTGTTATTTAAAACACCGTTCACGATAAACCCAAAAATCAATTCTAATTCAATTCCAATTAAATATACTAATTAATTGGTATACTTCATTAAATCTAAAATAAAAAGATTTAATCTTTTTTCAACTGGGCTTAAGAACAGTGTTAATGAAGACGCCATTCACGACAAACCCAAATCTCATTTGATATTAAATACAAGGCTCTGAATAGAAAATGTATCGGCTTATATTCAATATCAAATTCTGAAACCAACAAATATCGCTTTGGAAATAATGATATAAAATATATCTACCAAATTTCCATAACAACATCCGTATAATCCCGAATCCAACATCGAAATATTCCGACGATAATTTCGATTCAAATCCATCCCAGTTATACATTGGAACTTCTGGTTATCTTTAAAACCATTTCAAATCCAATTTATTTATTTTTAAAAATAATTGAATTATAATTCTAGTTCAATACTAGTTCATTTCGATAAAAATATATTTTTATCTTTTCAAATATGGAATTTTTCATCCCAATTCTTTCCAAATCACTTTTTATGATTTTACACAAATTATTGCTATTTTTAATAATTTTATCAAGACCCGTACAGTCAATTTCCATAAACGGCCATCGTACTGCACTTACAACGACCTTTTCTAAAATTGATTTGGACATAATTCCACATACAATCGTTAGATTTCTAATTTCTCATATTTGTAGAAAGCTCTTTTCGATACAAACCCAACGGTTCAGGTTTTAGGAGAATCCGACGGTCGGATCTCCCGTAATGTCCATTCGAAGTCAATGGTCGAAATTCATGAACTACCGCGGTGCGGCGCGTTCTATTTCGGCCATTATATATATTTCGTCGATTTCCTTTTAAATCGTATTTTATAAATCGTTTTAAATTCATTTTCAAAATGATTTCAACTTCATATTCAATTTCTAATCAAAATTGAATATTCCATACCATCGATATATATATATATGATAATATTTTCAAAACATTATATTTTGAAATCAATTCCTTTTCGATATTCATTGTAAAAATGAATAAAATTGATATAAATATCGTTCACGTCAAAATGGCGTTAATCTAATCAACACGGCTATATATATTTAAATATATTCGTGTCCATCCCAAATCGGACATCAAAATCATATTTTGATCTTTTACTGAATATTATTTTAAAATACTCATTATTTTAAAATAATCGTTATTTTAATATATTTGTTGTTTCTGAACTGGAATTAGACACAGTCAATTACCATATAATTTGATTATATGGATTTCATGCAACACACGTACACAACCACAATCAAACACAGTCAACCATCATCCAAAGTGCATTCTATACTACATAAGCATCAAATATAAATATTTGACGCTTACAACAGCCTGTCAATCTATCGATCGACATACAGCTAATTATTGGGATTAGTGTACGTTCAATATCATCCCAATACCCGTGTGGGGTTTCAATCAATCAAACGCAGATTTTATTTGTGCAGTCGGGCAATGTGTAAAATTTTATCGTACTAATCAATATCAGTCAAATGTGTGTACATAAACAAATCGTTCGATTTTTTTATAAATATTTATTTCATTCATATACACGTTAAAAATTCTATTTTTAACTATAAAATATTTTTAACTATATAAATATTTTATTTCATTCCACATCACACAATCAATATTCATAACACAATCAAACAAGCATACAAGTCGTCCATGGTCTGTGGATGACGGGTGTCGAGTGCTGCCAAGCACCGTCTGCATCCTAGTATATATTTTTAACTAGTAAATAAAATTAAAGTGAGAAGTTCTCACCTATAAGCTTAACCAAACACCGCAACTCTTCATATGTAGAAAATCTTCGCCAAGTTTCCAACGAGATCTGTTTCACGCGGTATATGTTAAAAATCATGTTTTTAACATCACTATATATAATTAAAAATCACATTTTTATATTAACCCTTTTATTATAAAAATCATATTTTTTTACCTCGCCAATATATATATATATATATATCATATATTTCCTATATTAAAAATTGTACCTTTTCATATTTAAAAATTTAGTCTTTCTATAGATAGAAATCTAATCTTTCTTCATATTAAATCTAATCCTTCTATTATAAAAATCATTCCTTTCCTAATAAAAAAATCATTCCTTTTTGCGGTTAAAACATATATAAATCTCATCTTCTTACACGGTTAAAACATATAAAAAAATCTCATCTTCTTACACGGTTAAAAGATATATAAATCTCATCTTCTTTAATCTAAGAAATCATATTTTCTATTCTTTCTATTTCAGATCACTACATAAGAAAATAAATAAATAAAATACTGAAATAAAATAAAATAAAAATAAGAATTTACCTTTGTTTCTTTTAGTTTTTGGTTCGTGGGTGGGGGGGGGGGGGAGGGGAGGGGGGTTCCAATCGAAGCTGACGTGGTAGAGGGGGTCGGATAGCGCTCGTCTTCCCCGACCTCGGCGCCGGAGGTGCGGCGCCTCAGGCCGCGGCGGCAGACCCTACCCCCCATTCGTTTCGTTTTTTTCTTTTTATTCAGTTTTGATTTAGTTACGGGAGGGGGTTGACTTAGAGATAGAAGGAGAGGGGGTTTATTTAATTTTTTATATATTTTATTATTTTTAAATTTCAAAAGGTAACTTTTTATTTAGAACTCAAAATCGAACCTACCGACTGTCGTCCCTAGCTAATTACCCACATTCGGAACACAATGGGATATGTATCATAGGCTGATTCGACTGTTTCGATCAGTTTTTGTCAAAATCAAAATATAAATCTATATATTGAATATGAATGCGTATTTCAATTTACTGGGGCCACATACAGACTCTAAAATTCCCGAAAAATATTTTCTAGCTTCGTATTGACGATACGATTCTAACAAAGCTAATTTCGTCAAATTTGGAGACCTTTGAAAAATGGCCATTTTCTGGTCGATCAAAATTGGCTGAAATTGTCAAAACACGTTTTACACCACCACGCTCACATATTGATTTCAAAAATTACGAATTTTAGAATCTAGCAATAACTAGACATCCCGGATCCAACAAAAGTGGTTTCGTCGAAAACGGAGGTCGTTTGCAAAATTTTCACTTTTAAGGGCCAAAATTCCACCGCGACTATTCTGAATTTTCAACTGGGCATAACTCTTTATTCCCGCTATGAAATTTCAATTTTTGGATTCATTGGAAAGATATTTTCAAATAGATTCTGATATTTTTTTGTTTTGCTCAAATCCGGTTTATTTTGAATCATGTGCATTCATTTGAAATTTGAAATCGAATTTTCGAACTACCGCGCCATTTTCAATTCCTTTTATAAATAAAAATAATTATTTATATTCTAACGTTGATTCAAATAAATATATACGTTCTAATTCTATTCGAAATAAATTTATAGCGGTTATTATTTAAAATAAATCATTTTAATTATTCAAAATTCATTAAAATTGCCAAAATAAAAATTTTAAATTGGTTCTGATTTTTCGGGTTATTACAAACGAACTCATCAGTAATAGAATCGGTAGTATTCTAGGGCGAGTAACTCATTATAGATAGGTTCACTAATGTAACGATACGGATTTCGCTCGGACCTAATCAATCGCTGAATCAATCAAGACCGTTCAAAACCCGAATACGCTAACTCTGGGAATACAACACATTAGAATAAGTAACATAAGACTTTTATTACATCATAATAATGTTACATCAGAGTTCAGAATATCAGAGTACATTTTTATAATAATACAGCGGAAGATTAAATTACAATAAATGTAATACACTGCAGCGGAACCATTAAATTAACACAGCGGAAGACTATCAATGCTCTAGACACAGCTTTAAGATTTGATCCAGAATCCTGCTCAACAAATGAATATCTGCAAAACAAGCCACTCAACTGCCCGTGTGGAAAGTATGGGCACCCGAGTTTGTAAGTGAATCAAACTATGGGTCAGTCATGGGACTGGTATGAGAAATCTTACTTAACGTATTTATAATAAGGCTGATCATAGGACCACGCCACTAATGCGGAACGGGTTTACTCCATTGAATTACCAGTGCATGAAATAAAGTAAATCGTTAAACAATGCAATGCTTTTTTTAAAAAATGAAACCATTATAAGACTCAAGTCCTATCACACAATGCAACGCAAACCGGAGGATAGAGTTTTACCTTATAGTGGTCAAAAATGCATGATATGATAAAACAGATTTGATATTATTATTAGTGTATATATGTTTTCAAAAACATTTCAATCATAATGTATAAATCATAGACGGCATAACTACCATATACTATGTCACCATGCCAGTAATACAATCAAAACCGTATGGTGTCATATTGGAAGTTGAATTTCCATCATGAACCAAGGAAAAAGATAGTCCTTACCGAATTCGAGACACTCTAGCCCGTGCCTCAGGATACAGTCGCAACTGGATCTTCAAGGCCGGTCATCCATCGATGATTAGTAATACCTGAACAATACGTTTCCCCGCCCTATGGGGCGTAAAATAGGGCCACTAGGGACTCAAATAACCGAGGCGCCTCATTCCATCATCCACATAAGTAAAATGCTAGGGCTTGTAAATGCTGACACCACTCCTAGCTAGAAAGAAACGTATGTCCTCCCTGCAGTCCTTACTCCCGTTTCTGGTTCATACCGGGGTGTGAGGCTCGCGAAGTAACGCTATACACAAAGCTATGCTATTTAAAGCTGTGTTTTGATCATCAACCACAAAGCTCTGCTTTTCAACAAAAGCCTTGATCATTTGCACCTTAGCATGCCACATTGTCAATCCATACCATACCATTGATTTCTGCCAATATATAACCTCTAAGCTCGTACTTCTCAGAGAAGGGTGTTATGCCAGAGAATAAATTTTCCGCCACCAACAGATATATATTTAGGAGAGATCAACAAATACAGCATAAAGGAATATAACGGCAGACACACATCCATTTACAAGTTCGTTCTGGGTCTGAAAAAACCGGAGACACCTTATTCCTTGTCCCATATGTCCAATACTGGAGAGAGGCTCTCGCATATCCGTCGATCTCCAAGTATGTCTGGACGATCACCACTTATTACCTTGCCTTGGGATGCCTCCCAATCAAGACATCAGTAATCATCCAAACGATATGAAGACCTCCGGTCTTCAACCACCGTCTTCATCTTCGACTTATAATCGTCGTAGTAATTATTTAGAATGGGTTAAACCCGGTCTTTCCGAATAACTCGCATATTTTATAATCAGCAAACAAGTGCTATAAAACACATTGTACGCCTCATTCCAGTTCACAATATTCTTTTAATAAAATATTCACATTTATAAGGGAAAGGTTCCCATTAATTTTATCAAAGATAAATTCTTTTAAATTTATTCTTTGGTCTTCTTTTTAAAGATTCATTAAAACTCCAATTTGGTTTTAATATCAGAAATCATTATTTTATGATTATTCAACTTTAAGAAATTAATCTTGTTTTTAAATGGGTTAAAGAACCAATGTTTTTAAAACACAGTTCACGATAAACCCAAAATCATCTTCCATTAAATATGGAAATTTCACAGAAATCAAATAAATATATAATCGATATAAATTTCTATATCAGACTAATAATATAAATGGAATAATGGCAGAGCCTTTTAAATTTCATATATAATAATGGTCTTCTTTTATAGAAGCTCATCTCGATTACTATTAAATCGAATTCCATTCAATTCCAGTTTAATATATTAAATTGGAAATTTTACTTTGGAAAAATTACCATTTAAATCTTAATAAAAGATTTATAAATTCCAAATTATATTTTCACTGTTAATTGGGTTAAAGAACAAATGTCATTTAAAACACAGTTCATAATAAACCCAATTCACATTTTATTTTATTCTAATTTCTAAATATAATTGGAAACTCTAATAATCTTAATTAAAGTATTTTTTCTTTTCTCAACTGGGTTTAAGAACGATGTTATTGGAGACACCATTCACGACAAACCCAAAAATCCAATTTACTTATTTAATTCCAATTAAATATTAATTAAATGGATAACTTTATTAAATCTTAATTTAAAGTTTTATTATATTTCTTTATTAAAATAATGTTTTCAAAATATTAGATTTTGGAAATTACTACTTTTTATTCTATTCATTATAAAATGAATAAAAACGTTTGATAAACCCGTTTGGGTTAAAATGGCATTTCAATTTATAATGGGCTAAATAGTCCAATTCATTACCATGTCCATTTATGGTTTATAATGGGCTAGAACTCCCACATTAGGCCTACAACATGCGGATTCTGGACATGCCGGTCGGGTTCGGGCAGACATATCCCACAAGTTGGGCTTAACCTCATGTCATAGCCCACTTCGTATTTGCGCACTTAGACCTCTCACATTAGGTTCAACATTAGTGGCTGCTGGATATGTCGGTCGGGTCCGGGTAGACTTCCACCACAAATGCAACCTAACCTCGTGTCAAAAGTGCAATTATGATTTTTAATTATAATTATTTCACTGAAAAATATTCATTATTTTTAAACTATTCTTTATATAAAAATGTTCTTTATTTTCAAATATTATTCTATTAAAAGTATTCTGAATCGGAATGTGACTCCATCAGTTACCATATAAATTCGGTCATATGGATTTCATACATTGCATATGTATATAACAGTAATGATAAATAATCAATAAACAATCCATTCATATCCAGAGTGGAATTAATAATTGTGTGAGGATTAAAATAATAAATAAATAATGCTCATCACAGATTGTCAATCTATCGATTGACATACAGCTAAATATTGGGACTAGTGTATGTCAAATATCACCCAGCACCCATATGGGGTTTTCTAACAACAATAGTTCATCTAAATAAATTATTGGTTAATAAATTTGACCAAGTATAATTCGGTTTGAATTAATTTCTACTTAACCAATTTTCACTGTTAAATTAAATATAAACATTTATAATTTCAACAAGACATATAGTTTGACAAGTAATTATTTTTATTCTTGTCTAACATGGTAACATTATTATGTTAACATGACATGGTTATATGACATTTTCTAAATAAATGACATCATTATATTAATATGACATCTCTCAATAGAATGACATTAATATTCTAATATGACATTCTCAATAAAATGACGTTTTCATATAATGACATTCTATACTAAGGACATTTCTAATATGACGGCATTTGTAACGACCTGGATTTTTCGATCATTTGAATTGAATATTTAAATTGGTTTTAAATATTATATTAAGGAATTGATATGGAATTCGTTTCTAAGACGACGACAAAATGTTTATATTTATATTTAATATAAAACGAACTCGAAACAGCGCGGTAGTTCGTAAAATCGAGTTTGAACTTCAATTGACCATACAAGATTCGTTTTGAGTCGGGATTCTTTGAAATAAGAAGCGTCTGAATCTCGTTGATAATAATTTTCTAATGGAAGAGAAAAATCGAGTTTTCGTATTATAGATTTTATTTTATGTCCAAATCAAATTTCGAAATAGTCGATGTGAAATCGTTTATACGCCATAACGATTTATTTAAATATAATTAAATATTGACTTCGAACTTGGACAAATCCTTTGAGGCGTAGTTATAATTTAATTTTTAGAATTTTACTGTAATTTTTATTTCGCAAAAATAGCAAATTTTTATTTGGAGTGTTTCGCACCCTATATCAACATTTTGAGATATCACAATATAAGTTAATCTACCGACATTATTATATATTAGTGATCGTGGCGAAATACTGAACGCGATGGTATATTTATTTCTGTCGGTGGCAAGTCATATGAGGACGAAGTTGTATATAACTGGAGTTGTCAAAATCTTTGAATAAACTATTACAAAATCTTTTATAAAGTCGTCCATATCTCTGAAAATCCACTAAATCTCTCGTGAGGTCCTTATCAACTCTCAAAACAGCTCATCCTAATCTCTTCTATGCACCTAGCTACCACCTACTGCCTTTCATATATCCTTTCAACTTCAACTCACGCACATGGGAGCCAGAGCACAGCTATCCTTCTACAGTTACCTCCCCTGTACACAAACTGACCTCTACATTGCCGTGCTCCCCAAATTTTCCAATACCGTGACCGCCAAGCTTTTCAATACCGTGCTAAACAAGGCATCTCACATGTATATATACCCGTTGCTAAGTTCTGTTCTTCCTCATTTTACTGTGCTTGAGATTTGAAACTCACTCCACAAAGCTACCACATTTATACATCACAACCGCAGCCATATTTTTATACCCTCGCTCATATTTTCACAACAATGAATACACAACACAGTTAAACCGATACCTCTATTCTAAGTTACTTACTTTAGTACAACATCACGGAGACACTAAACTATAGCCTACTTAAGTCTATATTTGACAGCTTGTGCAATACACGAAAAACGAAAATTTCAGGCCTAAGTAAATGAAATAGCAAACCTACCCTACGAACCGTCTTTAATATATAACATGCAGATGCCCTGCTGTGAAAGCCAAACGTGACGGCCAAACTGTAGTACACCCCTGTCTTTTCTTTCAACTTAAGTGAACCGTGCCGACAAAGTTTCGCCTCGAGAATCCCAGGCATACAGCTAATCCACCTACCCTATGTTCACAGACGTGCCCCCCAAACTTCTAAACCGTGCTGCCCACGATGCTCCCCCTATAAATACTGCATTCTCCCATTTCTTTCAGGATAACAAAATGAAAAAAAAAACGCCTGGAAGAGGAAAAACGCAAGTATGGGGAAGGTAAAGGGGACATGCGCATGGTTGCCTGGGTGTTTTCATGCAAGGAATGGAGGAATAAACACGTGGGGAGGATTGTGGCTAAAAACCGAAAACTGGAAGGATGCTTTGACGTTTGCTGTGTTGACAGCAAAAAGGGTAGTGATGGTCACAAAGTAGGGATGGGGAGTTTGATGTCTTGGTGCGGTGACAGTATACATGAAGTTGAAGTGCTGTGCAATATAAAAAGAGAATGGGAGAAGACAAGTCGGATCCGGTAGCACTTGAAGGAAGCATGGTGTGGGTGCGTGGAGAAGTCTTGTGGCATGTACATGTTTACGGTGAGATGTATGCAGTAGCAGGTTATAAGTTGGATGATGGAGTAAATATTTGCATGAAGTTTAATGATGGTATAGGCGGCAAGGAGGAAGGTGCGATGGTGAGGAGCCACGTGAGGTCGGTGGTGTTTACATACGTGCATAGGGAGTTGAAATTGGTATCATGCGGTTTACAGGGGAGTTGAAGGAATCAGTTATAGGGAGGAAGTCAGGTGGGTTCTGACGTCAATTAGTATGGGTTCCAGTATTTGGCAATTGGTGAAGACGTATTGATGCGTGGAGTAAAGGATTAACGAATTGCGCAAAACCGGATCCGATGGAAGTGCAGTGCAGAGTACTACTACTGTGATAATTTAGAAAGGAGCGGAATTAATCGGATTTTCCGTTTAATTTTAGATGCTGATTTAAAATTAAACAAAGAGGTGCGTGAACCGTCAATCGAAAAATAACAGGTGAGTTAATTCTCACACATTTCTGAAATATTTCGATGTGCTAAATTCATATAAATTTAAATTGGTTGATTGGATGCCTTGGATGCCTATGGTTGATTTAATGGTTGATGTTAATTTTATTATTGTCATTTTAATTATTTCTGTCTACCGATATGAAATATTTTAATGGCCTGTGTTGCAGGGAAGAACAGGTAGGAGAAATCAAACCGGTTCCTCAAACCTTTAATGTACTGTTATTTCATATTTTATATGAATTGTTTGAAAACCCGTTGACTTTAAAACCCTGTTGATTGTTGGTTGTTGATTGTGGTTGAACTTTAAATCAATATATAGTATTGATTGTGGAATAAATAACAGATGGTCATGATATACACCGTTTTATAAAAGATCGATTCACCGTCAGATGAATCGCTAGAAAAAAAAATTGTGAAATTATTTTATAACCAATATAGATGTTTAAAATACATTATTTTCAATAAAGTTCTAATAAGGAGAATAAACCAACTACATAAATATGTTGGTTGGTTTAACCAAATTGACCGTGCGCGAAGCACGTGCTTATTAAGTGACTATTAAAAACGATTTTACTTAGCTAAATCAAGTGGCCAGATTTGACGAACAATTAGAACGGGTTACATTGATATTGATTTAAATAAAATCAAAGTGAATAGAATTATTTAGATCTATTTATTTTTAAATGGCAAGATTTAGAATGATTAACTAACTGGTTAATCGTGTTTAGAGTTGAACAGCTAATGGCGTTAACTGAAATTGTTATTTTAATTAGTTCACTAATTTAAGAAGGATCATTAATGGTAAAACAAACCCATGTCTATTTTGATAAGAAGGGTAAAGGATGATTATTATTTATTTAATAATAATCAAATGGGATTATCTAAATTAATTAGTTTGGTGATTAACTTAAATGGGAAGATAAATTAAGATTTGATTAACAAGTTAATCGTGTTAGAGTTGAATAAGTCAACTGGTTAACTAAAATGGATTTATCAAATTAATATTTATTTGATGGAAATGATAATTGGTTAAGTAAACCATATTTTTAAATGTGAAATTTGATTAACATTTAACAATAATCAAATTGGAAATTTTGGGACTTAAAAGGGAAAATGGGATTTTGGGAAAAGACAAGGCTCATTAATATTTTAAATAAATGATATCAATGAAAATAGAAGTTAAGTTTAAATCGTGGCTTAAAGGGAAATCCTATTTAATCGGATTTATGAAATCCAAGATTTCGACGGAGAATGAAACCTAAGGGGTATTGAATATATTAGAAATGGCATTTGAGCCAGAGTATGAAATTAAAGTATTGGAGTTTAACTGGAAATCAGATGAAATGAGTGATTTCTAAATGTTAATCTGATGTTGGTTTCGGCCTTCGGGTAAATATTTAGGGAATTATTTTTGGACAATTAAGAACTACTGTAGATATGAGAAGGGAAGTCAAAAGGTAAACCCAAAATTGAATTAGAGTAGTTAAACGAGATCAGTTATAAAGATGCGATATAGATTGTTTCAAGGAAAAGATAGTGTTTCATAAAGAGGGAATTAAAATAAGATTTGTTGTGATATGGAAATAAGAATTGGTTTTTGTAATTACAACTGATATATATCTGACGATAAGAACGTTGTTGATCAAGGTTTGAGAGGTAATTAAAATACCCCAACTTGAACAGCTTCAGGATTATCGAAGGATGGTGTTAGTCGTAATGGTGAAAGTGTTGAAATAAAATATTTTGATAAAATAAAAATGTAACATTACTTGAAGGATTTATATATATATATATATATATATATATATATATATAATGAGATTCCAAGATAAAAAGGAAATAAAAAGGGGATTGGTGGTATGAAATGGTATTTCCATAATAAAAGAAATAACAAGGAGGTTGGTGGAAATATAACGATATTTTTCTAAGTTAAGAAAGGAGATTTAAACGGGTTTATTCTAAAAGAATGAGTGTTGGTTTTGGTATTCATATATGAAGCCAAAGAAGATGTCGTAAAAATCATTTTTTCGAATGATAAGTGATTCGATAAGATAATAAGAAATGTTATGGCCAAGTGATGCTGTGTATAAACCAATGGATCTGTTTGTTTTATGGTTGTTTATTTTGATAGTTAAATAACCAACTATCAAAATCTGACCCAACGTTATTGGTACGGGAAGACCGGGATCGAATTTATATTCGAAAACCATTCCGACCAATAAATACGAATACGTCGAAGACGCTGATCGAGATGGAGCAAGTGAAGACCGTAGATCTTCATGAAGCGGAAGAGTTACTTACAATCTCTGTCTGATCCCTAGAGATATACTGTGATTCTGTCGTGATTGGAATCTACGGGTTGCAAGGACTTCTCGCTGCTGATTCATGGGGTGATTCCTATATTGGATGCAGTAGGAGAGTGCCTTCGGCTCATCCTGTACCTGGATGACGTGTATGGATGATGTGAATGGTGGCCAGATGTTTCAAAAGTCGATTATAGCCTCAAGCCTCATCAACCAGGAAAAGACAAAAATCGGGCAGGCAGCATGGCTATGTGGGTCGCACCCATTAGGGTGTATTGTCACCATCTAGAGAATATTCATATTTGTTACTTCTTTTCAATTCTGTATCTCCCGGGGATTTCGGTGGTCGCGACAAAAAGCCGAAAAGGTGACAGTACATTCGATACACTCAAGAGAAATGAGTGGTCGGTCATGTGAGGGCCGGGTTGCAAGACGTTCTTGTTGAACCCAGTGTATTCGTCTCTAGAGATACACTAGCGGTAGGTGGTCCCATACCTTGTCATTGTTGGAAATCAAATCTCCAATAAGCGCCTGCGGTTTTGATTGTATACTATATATGTGGAGCGTGAGATGCAAGCGTTCTGCTAGATTCTGTTTACTTGTATTTAGACACTATGATAATATCAGAAGAAGATATTGATTTCAAAACGATTTGGGTTATAGTAAGGTAAAAACCGTCCGTGTTTATGTGTGGACTGGTCTTACTATTATCCTTTTGTTTCAAAAGGATTTCAAAGTTAAACAAGTTGGTTGCTATATGAATTTATCACTGAAAGTATTTCAGACTGATCCGGGTGAATTTTGTTTTAAATTAAATGTGCTCGGGTCAGACCGAGTACACGTACAGGTTAGGTTTCGCTTGGAGCTTCAGAAGAGGAGTTGAAGTCGAGACGTATTCCATATATATACTGGTACTAGTTTATTTCCGCTGTGTGTTGTATTGATCTGAATGTATACTCTGATGTTGTGATATCAATTCTTTGATAAAGTATTATTGATTATTATATTTTGTCCATTCCGCTGTGAGACTCTGATCTTCTTATTCTTCTATTCTAATATTTCTTTCTTTCTTCTCTCACCCTCTAACTTCTTTCTATTAGCTTTCTGGGTTTTCGGTACTTGAGTTTGGACACGGGACGTGTTAGTGTCTGGATTCTAGTGTCGAAAATCCCGGGTCGCTACAGTTGGTATCAGAGCAATGGTTTAGAAATAACCTTGGCTTTATAGTGTAACTCGATAGAGATTGGGGTAGTAATACCCTAGATCGAGTTGAGTGTATATATATACGAGAGTGCGTAGATGTAATTTCATATAAAATTATTTATGTATATATATTTTATAAGGTAAAGTTGATATTTTCTCAAATCATTATTTTAATTCCAAACTTATATGAAGTTGGAAACATTTCGAATTTGAAATGGGAATTAATTTTAACTGGTATGAGTTGAAATGAATCTTTTGAATTGGAATTGAGACAAGCCAACAAGAATTTGACTTATTTGGGTGAAATGGAAAGTGAATAAATCCAAACTGAAGGAATGGAAATTTGTTGGATTATATATTTGGAATAAAATTCATGAATATGGATTTGAATTGGAATTTTGAACCAATGAATGAGTTGGGCTCGTTAAGATGAGATTCAGTGGTAAAACCAGAAGGAAATTTAAATTATCGTATTGGTAGTAAAATTTGAATATGAAATTAAATATTTAACTAAAGACAAGTTAAATAAAAATTAAAAAGAAAAGTGAAATGATTGGATTAAGTGATTGTTGCTTACTTGGCTGGATTGGATTAAATGGAAACCATTAATAGTTAATTAAGAAGTTGGATGGATTAAAAAGAAAGGAATTCCAGCATAACGACTTTTGGATGGGATTATATAATATAACCCGATATCAGTTTTTGCATTGGAAGTTGAGTAAAGGGCAGACTACCAGAAGGCTATGATAACAGAGATTGAAGCACATGTTGGGAAATGAAGAGTTGTTGATTGATTTGCTTCGAAACTAGGATGAAGTTACCGACAAAAAGGTAAACCTTAATATATATTGATTTGGGTGATGATTTTATACCCGAGATGGGTAGCCGCTTGGCGTTTATTTTCTTTGGATCGATATAAGAGGCCCAGAGTGGCGTTGTAGTTGTTTGGATCGAACAGTACAGAGGGGGTGCTTGCGAATTTTTCGAAATTTTATAACTTGATAATATTTTGAATTAATTATTTTGAAAATTAATTGAGTTCAGAAAATTCTTATTACTTAGCAATTTCGAGGACGAAATTATTTTAAGGGGGGAAGAATGTAACGACCTGGATTTTTCGATCATTTGAATTGAATATTTAAATTGGTTTTAAATATTATATTAAGGAATTGATATGGAATTCGTTTCTAAGACGACGATAAAATGTTTATATTTATATTTAATATAAAACGAACTCGAAACAGCGCGGTAGTTCGTAAAATCGAGTTTGAACTTCAATTGACCATACAAGATTCGTTTTGAGTCGGGATTCTTTGAAACAAGAAGCGTCTGAATCTCGTTGATAATAATTTTCTAATGGAAGAGAAAAATCGAGTTTTCGTATTATAGATTTTATTTTATGTCCAAATCAAATTTCGAAATAGTCGCTGTGAAATCGTTTATACGCCATAACGATTTATTTAAATATAATTAAATATTGACTTCGAACTTGGACAAATCCTTTGAGGCGTAGTTATAATTTAATTTTTAGAATTTTACTGTAATTTTTATTTCGCAAAAATAGCAAATTTTTATTTGGAGTGTTTCGCACCCTATATCAACATTTTGAGATATCACAATATAAGTTAATCTACCGACATTATTATATATTAGTGATCGTGGCGAAATACTGAACGCGATGGTATATTTATTTCTGTCAGTGGCAAGTCATACGAGGACGAAGTTGTATATAACTGGAGTTGTCAAAATCTTTGAATAAACTATTACAAAATCTTTTATAAAGTCGTCCATATCTCTGAAAATCCCCTAAATCTCTCGTGAGGTCCTTATCAACTCTCAAAACAGCTCATCCTAATCTCTTCTATGCACCTAGCTACCACCTACTGCCTTTCATATATCCTTTCAACTTCAACTCACGCACATGGGAGCCAGAGCACAGCTATCCTTCTACAGTTACCTCCCCTGTACACAAACTGACATCTACATTGCCATGCTCCCCAAATTTTCCAATACCGTGACCGCCAAGCTTTTCAATACCGTGCTAAACAAGGCATCTCGCATGTATATATACCCGTTGCTAAGTTCTGTTCTTCCTCATTTTACTGTGCTTGAGATTTGAAACTCACTCCACAAAGCTACCACATTTATACATCACAACCGCAGCCATATTTTTATACCCTCGCTCATATTTTCACAACAATGAATACACAACACAGTTAAACCGATACCTCTATTCTAAGTTACTTACTTTAGTACAACATCACGGAGACACTAAACTATAGCCTACTTAAGTCTATATTTGACAGCTTGTGCAATACACGAAAAACGAAAATTTCAGGCCTAAGTAAAGGAAATAACAAACCTACCCTACGAACCGTCTTTAATATATAACATGCAGATGCCCTGCTGTGAAAGCCAAACGTGACGGCCAAACTGTAGTACACCCCTGTCTTTTCTTTCAACTTAAGTGAACCGTGCCGACAAAGTTTCGCCTCGAGAATCCCAGGCATACAGCTAATCCACCTACCCTATGTTCACAGACGTGCCCCCCAAACTTCTAAACCGTGCTGCCCACGATGCTCCCCCTATAAATACTGCATTCTCCCATTTCTTTCAGGATAACAAAATGAAAAAAAAAACGCCTGGAAGAGGAAAAACGCAAGTATGGGGAAGGTAAAGGGGACATGCGCATGGTTGCCTGGGTGTTTTCATGCAAGGAATGGAGGAATAAACACGTGGGGAGGATTGTGGCTAAAAACCGAAAACTGGAAGGATGCTTTGACGTTTGCTGTGTTGACAGCAAAAAGGGTAGTGATGGTCACAAAGTAGGGATGGGGAGTTTGATGTCTTGGTGCGGTGACAGTATACATGAAGTTGAAGTGCTGTGCAATATAAAAAGAGAATGGGAGAAGACAAGTCGGATCCGGTAGCACTTGAAGGAAGCATGGTGTGGGTGCGTGGAGAAGTCTTGTGGCATGTACATGTTTACGGTGAGATGTACGCAGTAGCAGGTTATAAGTTGGATGATGGAGTAAATATTTGCATGAAGTTTAATGATGGTATAGGCGGCAAGGAGGAAGGTGCGATGGTGAGGAGCCACGTGAGGTCGGTGGTGTTTACATACGTGCATAGGGAGTTGAAATTGGTATCATGCGGTTTACAGGGGAGTTGAAGGAATCGGTTATAGGGAGGAAGTCAGGTGGGTTCTGACGTCAATTAGTATGGGTTCCAGTATTTGGCAATTGGTGAAGACGTATTGATGCGTGGAGTAAAGGATTAACGAATTGCGCGAAACCGGATCCGATGGAAGTGCAGTGCAGAGTACTACTACTGTGATAATTCAGAAAGGAGCGGAATTAATCGGATTTTCCGTTTAATTTTAGATGCTGATTTAAAATTAAACAAAGAGGTGCGTGAACCGTCAATCGGAAAATAACAGGTGAGTTAATTCTCACACATTTCTGAAATATTTTGATGTGCTAAATTCATATAAATTTAAATTGGTTGATTGGATGCCTATGGTTGCTTTAATGGTTGATGTTAATTTTATTATTGTCATTTTAATTACTTCTGTCTACCGATATGAAATATTTTAATGGCCTGTGTTGCAGGGAAGAACAGGTAGGAGGAATCAAACCGGTTCCTCAAACCTTTAATGTACTGTTATTTCATATTTTATATGAATTGTTTGAAAACCCGTTGACTTTAAAACCCTGCTGATTGTTGGTTGTTGATTGTGGTTGAACTTTAAATCAATATATAGTATTGATTGTGGAATAAATAACAGATGGTCATGATATACACCGTTTTATAAAAGATCGATTCACCGTCAGATGAATCGCTAGAAAAAAAATTGTGAAATTATTTTATAACCAATATAGATGTTTAAAATACATTATTTTCAATAAAGTTCTAATAAGGAGAATAAACCAACTACATAAATATGTTGGTTGGTTTAACCAAATTGACCGTGCGCGAAGCACGTGCTTATTAAGTGACTATTAAAAACGATTTTACTTAGCTAAATCAAGTGGCCAGATTTGACGAACAATTAGAACGGGTTACATTGATATTGATTTAAATAAAATCAAAGTGAATAGAATTATTTAGATCTATTTATTTTTAAATGGCAAGATTTAGAATGATTAACTAACTGGTTAATCGTGTTTAGAGTTGAACAGCTAATGGCGTTAACTGAAATTGTTATTTTAATTAGTTCACTAATTTAAGAAGGATCATTAATGGTAAAACAAACCCATGTCTATTTTGATAAGAAGGGTAAAGGATGATTATTATTTATTTAATAATAATCAAATGGGATTATCTAAATTAATTAGTTTGGTGATTAACTTAAATGGGAAGATAAATTAAGATTTGATTAACAAGTTAATCGTGTTAGAGTTGAATAAGTCAACTGGTTAACTAAAATGGATTTATCAACTTAATATTTACTTGATGGAAATGATAATTGGTTAAGTAAACCATATTTTTAAATGTGAAATTTGATTAACATTTAACAATAATCAAATTGGAAATTTTGGGACTTAAAAGGGAAAATGGGATTTTGGGAAAAGACAAGGCTCATTAATATTTTAAATAAATGATATCAATGAAAATAGAAGTTAAGTTTAAATCGTGGCTTAAAGGGAAATCCTATTTAATCGGATTTATGAAATCCAAGATTTCGACGGAGAATGAAACCTAAGGGGTATTGAATATATTAGAAATGGCATTTGAGCCAGAGTATGAAATTAAAGTATTGGAGTTTAACTGGAAATCAGATGAAATGAGTGATTTCTAAATGTTAATCTGATGTTGGTTTCGGCCTTCGGGTAAATATTTAGGGAATTATTTTCGGACAATTAAGAACTACTGTAGATATGAGAAGGGAAGTCAAAAGGTAAACCCAAAATTGAATTAGAGTAGTTAAACGAGATCAGTTATAAAGATGCGATATAGATTGTTTCAAGGAAAAGATAGTGTTTCATAAAGAGGGAATTAAAATAAGATTTGTTGTGATATGGAAATAAGAATTGGTTTTTGTAATTACAACTGATATATATCTGACGATAAGAACGTTGTTGATCAAGGTTTGAGAGGTAATTAAAATACCCCAACTTGAACAGCTTCAGGATTATCGAAGGATGGTGTTAGTCGTAATGGTGAAAGTGTTGAAATAAAATATTTTGATAAAATAAAAATGTAACATTACTTGAAGGATTTATATATATATATATATAATGAGATTCCAAGATAAAAAGGAAATAAAAAGGGGATTGGTGGTATGAAATGGTATTTCCATAATAAAAGAAATAACAAGGAGGTTGGTGGAAATATAACGATATTTTTCTAAGTTAAGAAAGGAGATTTAAACGGGTTTATCCTAAAAGAATGAGTGTTGGTTTTGGTATTCATATATGAAGCCAAAGAAGATGTCGTAAAAATCATTTTTTCGAATGATAAGTGATTCGATAAGATAATAAGAAATGTTATGGCCAAGTGATGCTGTGTATAAACCAATGGATCTGTTTGTTTTATGGTTGTTTATTTTGATAGTTAAATAACCAACTATCAAAATCTGACCCAACGTTATTGGTACGGGAAGACCGGGATCGAATTTATATTCGAAAACCATTCCGACCAATAAATACGAATACGTCGAAGACGCTGATCGAGATGGAGCAAGTGAAGACCGTAGATCTTCATGAAGCGGAAGAGTTACTTACAATCTCTGGCTGATCCCTAGAGATATACTGTGATTCTGTCGTGATTGGAATCTACGGGTTGCAAGGACTTCTCGCTGCTGATTCATGGGGTGATTCCTATATTGGATGCAGTAGGAGAGTGCCTTCGGCTCATCCTGTACCTGGATGACGTGTATGGATGATGTGAATGGTGGCCAGATGTTTCAAAAGTCGATTATAGCCTCAAGCCTCATCAACCAGGAAAAGACAAAAATCGGGCAGGCAGCATGGCTATGTGGGTCGCACCCATTAGGGTGTATTGTCACCATCTAGAGAATATTCATATTTGTTACTTCTTTTCAATTCTGTATCTCTCGGGGATTTCGGTGGTCGCGACAAAAAGCCGAAAAGGTGACAGTACATTCGATACACTCAAGAGAAATGAGTGGTCGGTCATGTGAGGGCCGGGTTGCAAGACGTTCTTGTTGAACCCAGTGTATTCGTCTCTAGAGATACACCAGCGGCAGGTGGTCCCATACCTTGTCATAGTTGGAAATCAAATCTCCAATAAGCGCCTGCGGTTTTGATTGTATACTATATATGTGGAGCGTGATATGCAAGCGTTCTGCTAGATTCTATTTACTTGTATTTAGACACTATGATAATATCAGAAGAAGATATTGATTTCAAAACGATTTGGGTTATAGTAAGGTAAAAACCGTCCGTGTTTATGTGTGGACTGGTCTTACTATTATCCTTTTGTTTCAAAAGGATTTCAAAGTTAAACAAGTTGGTTGCTATATGAATTTATCACTGAAAGTATTTCAGACTGATCCGGGTGAATTTTGTTTTAAATCAAATGTGCTCGGGTCAGACCGAGTACACGTACAGGTTAGGTTTCGCTTGGAGCTTCAGAAGAGGAGTTGAAGTCGAGACGTATTCCATATATATACTGGTACTAGTTTATTTCCGCTGTGTGTTGTATTGATCTGAATGTATACTCTGATGTTGTGATATCAATTCTTTGATAAAGTATTATTGATTATTATATTTTGTCCATTCCGCTGTGAGACTCTGATCTTCTTATTCTTCTATTCTAATATTTCTTTCTTTCTTCTCTCACCCTCTAACTTCTTTCTATTAGCTTTCTGGGTTTTCGGTACTTGAGTTTGGACACGGGACGTGTTAGTGTCTGGATTCTAGTGTCGAAAATCCCGGGTCGCTACAGCATTCCTAACATGAAAATATCAAATAAATGACATTTTTAATATGATGACATTATCTAATAAATAACATTTCTATTAACATGGTATTTCTAATGAAATGATATTTCTATTAACATGGCATGATTCTAACATAGATGATATTTTTATTTACATGACATGATTCTAAAAAAAATGATATTTCTAATTAAGTGACACTTCTAATCAAATCTAATTAAATGGCATTTTTTTTTATTCTAACATAAATGACATCTTTTTAATTCTAACATAAATGTTCTTTTTGATTCCAACGTAAATGTTCTTTTAAATTCTAACATAAATGTTCTTTTTAATTCTAACATAAATGTTCTTTTTAATTCCAACATAAATGTTCTCTTTTTAATTCTAACATAAATGAAAATTTTGAATTCTAACATAAAAGATATATTTATTTACACAATATTTCCTCTAACATAAACGACATGTATATTGACAAAATATGATTTCTACATAATAGACATATTTGTTGACAAAATATGATTTCAATGTAAATGAAAAATTTATGACGAATTATGATCACTACATAAATGACATATGTACTGACATTTTTAATTAACATGACATTACCTAATAAAAGGACATTTTTATTTCATCATGACATTTTCTAACTGAATGATATTTTTATTTAACATATCATGATTCTAACAAAATGTCATTTTTAATTAACATAACATGATCTAACAAAATGACATTTTTTATATTAATATAACATTTCTAACAAAAAAAATATGACATTTTTACTTTAATGTAACGTTATTCTATCTAAGTGACGTATTTTCATTTACAAAATATGTGTTAATAAATGACATATTTTCATTTACAAAATATAAATGTTAATAAATGGCATGTTTTCATTTACTACATATGAATGTAGTAAATGACATATTTTCATTTACAAAATATAAATGTTAGTAAATGGCATATTTTCATTTACTACATATGAATGTAGTAAATGACATATTTTCATTTACTAAATATGAATTGTAATAAATGACATATTTTCATGTCAACATGTTTTCATTCCAAAAGATGATCATTCTTAATACCCAATAAAAATGTGAAATTTCAGGTTAACATATTCTTATTTCAATTAGTGACATTAATTAACATGATATGATTCTAACAAAATAATATCTTTAATTAACATGATATTATCTAACCAAATGATATTTTAACCTAACATAATATTTTCTAATCAAAAATGTTATTTTAATCTACATAATATTTTCTAAGAAAAAAATGTTATTTTAATCTAACATAACATTTTTTAATCAAAAATGTTATTTTAATCTAACATAATATTTTCTAACCGAAAATGTTATTTTAATCTAACATAATATTTTCTAATCAAAAATGTTATTTTATATTTATAACATGAACGACATATTCACAGCATAACATTTATAACAAAAATGTTGCTTTTCTCTAATGCATAACATTTATAACGAAAATGTTATTTTACTTTGACAATAATCTAATTTAACAAATTTACATTTTTATTTTGTCAATTTTAATACAACAAAATTTACACTTTTATGTTGTGTAATAACCCGGAAATTCTGGGCCAGTTTAAAATTTTTATTTTGGCAATTTTAGCGAATTTTGATTATTTAAAATGAATTATTTTAAATAATATCGACGAGAAATTTATTTTGAATTGAATTAGAACGTATATATTATATACGTCGTCGTTAGAATATAAATATTTATATATAATTATAAATAGAATTGAAAATGGCGCGGTAGTTCGATAATTCGATTTCAAACTTCAATTGAATGTACCGGGCGCAAAACAATCCGGATTTTAGTGAAACCAAAAACATTAGGATCTAATTGATAATATCTTTCTATCGAATCCGAAAGATCAAGTTTTCATAGCGGGGATCAAAAGATATGTCCAGTTGAAAATTCTGAATAGTCGCTATGGAATTCAGGCCCTTAAAAATGGATATTTTGCAAACGACCTCGGATTTCGACGAAATCAGTTTTGTTGGATCCGTGATGTAAAGTTATGGCTGGGTTCCAAATTTTATAATTTTTCGAATCAATATGTGAGCGTGGCAAAGGAAAACGCGTTTGACCGGTTTCAGTTGATTTTAATCGACTGGAAATTGACCATTTTTCAAACGGTCTCAGAATTCGACGAAACTAGTTTTGTTAGGACCGTATCGTCAACACGAAGCTAGAAAATATTTTTCTGGAATTTTTCTAGTTAGTATGTGACCCCGGTAATTTGAAATGTACGTTTAAAATTCAATATAGTGATTTAAATGTAAATTCAACGGAAACTTATCGAAACGATCAAATCAGCCTGCGATACATATCCCATTGTGTTCGGAATGGGGGTAAAACGCTATGGACGACAGGTGGTGGGCCTCGTTTCGAGGTCGTATGTGAAAGTCAACTTTTTGGCCGAATTAAATAATTAAATAAAAAAAAGAAAAAAAAGAAAACCCCTTCTCCCTTAACCAGCCCCCCCCCCCCCCCCCGATTTCATCTTTCAGAAAAAAATATATATAAAAAAAAACAAAAACAAAAAAAAAAATCTCTCGAGCCTCACTGCTCGTCGGAGGATCACCGCTCCACCGCCTCCTCACCATCGTCGCACCCCATCGCCATCGCCCTCCACATCACCAGCATCGACGCCGTCCATCTCTGACAGGCGCGAGATCCTTCCTCCACGAAACGTGCCGCCGCTCCTCAAAATCGCCTCTCCAATCGCACCCACAGCCGCCGCCCTCTGCCCCTCGCCACCTCTGCAGTTCAACCGCCTCCAGCAGCCACCGCCTGACGCCAGCGCCCCCCTCAGACTCCCTCCGCCACCATCTGAAGCCCTCCGCGCCACCGCAGTCAACTCCCCTCCCGTCACCTCAAGCCAGCACCCCTCCTTCGCTGAAAAGCCGTAAGCTTTTAATTTAACTTGTTTGTTTATTTATTTTCTTTATGTTTTGTTTTAAATAACATTAAAGAATAATCAGTTTTAATTCATATGATATACAGTTTTAAAATCAGTCTTTTTATCTTATAGAAAACATAGGATAAAATCAGTTTTTTTGGGATTTAGTTGCATAAAAATCTGATTTTTTTTTTGGTTAGGTAGAAAGATGATTTTTCGTTGCAAAAAAGATAGGATTTTTATGGTTAAAAAGTTGAGTTTTTAACAAGAGAAAGATGTGGTTTTTACGATATTTTTAAAAGTGAAAAGACGATATTTTTAAAATAGAAAAGATTTGATTTTTAACAATAAAAATATGATTTTTATATATTGAACTTCGAAATAAAAATATGATTTTTATATATTGAACTTCGAAATAAAAATATGATTTTTATATATTGAACTTCGAAATAAAAATATGATTTTAATATATTGAACTTCGAAATAAAAATATGATTTTTATATATTGAACTTCGAAATAAAAATATGATTTTTATATATGGAATAGCGAAGTAAAAATTCGATTTTTACATAGGTGGTGAAAGCGGACAACGAAGATGACGAAGATGCGATAGCGATGAAGATTTCTATCAATGAAGTGCCGGGGAGCTATGATAGCTATAGGTGAGAATTTCTCACCTTTCAATTTCTTTTCTAGTTATATATATATATATATATATATATATATATATATATATATATATACTAGGATGCAGACGGTGTTTAGTAGCACCCGACACAATCGTCCACAGACCATGGACTTGTTTGTTTGGCTGTTTGGTTATTGATTGCGATATTGGTTTGAAGGTGGTTTGTGGTGTGAAAAATCGAATCGATAAATTGGTTAGGATTAGACGTGCGCCGTTATAAGGCGAAGGAGTAAGGCTAGGTTAGACTCTTACTCCAAATTTTGTGGTTTGCATAACGAAAGTGATTTGATTGATATGGGTATGGCGGTGGCCATTATTAGACCGGGGACAAGGCTAGGCCTTATCCCGTTTCTAGCATAGCGCCGTTATGCCGCCGAAATTTTCTAAAATATGTTAGAAAAATAAAAATATCATTTTTATTGGAAATGAATAAAATAACATATTCATTTACAAATCAAAACGATTTGTTGATGTACACCTATTTGAATGACGTTAATTGGGTCGATAAATTTTACACATCGCCCAACTGCACAAATAAAATCTGTGTTTGATTGTTTGAAACCCCACACGGGTGTTGGGATGAAATTTGAAGTTCACTCATCCTGATTGATTGAATATGTCGATCGATTGATTGACATGCTGTTATAAGCGTTAGATATCTATATTTGATGCTTATACAGTGTAGTGCACTTTGGTTGATGGTTGATTATTTTTCAATACTATTATATACATGTGTTGTATGGAAATCCATATAATTAATTTTATATGGTAATTGATTGGGCCTCATTCCAATTTGAAAAATAAAGAAAATTTGAAAATAGAAATTTATGAAGCCGTGTTGATTAGATTGACGCCATTTTGACGTAAACGATATTTATATCGATTTCGAAATGAATTGAATTGAAAACGATTTCGAAATGAATTGAATTGAAAACGATTTCGAAATGAATTGAATTGAAAACGATTTCGAAATGAATTGAATTGAAAATGATTTCGAAATGAATTGAATTGAAAACGATTTCGAAATGAATTGAATTGAAAACGATTTCGAAATGAATTGAATTGAAAATGATTTCGAAATGAATTGAATTGAAAACGAATTCAAATTGAATTGAAAGCGAATTGAAATGAATTCAAATTGAATTGAAATTTGAATTGAATAGAAATGAATTTTAAAACGAATTTATAAAGAAGAAGTCAGTTTTGATTTGAATTGAAATGGAAGTTGAAATTGCTTTTGAAACGAATTTAAAACTATTTATATAATTCGTTTTAAATAGAAATCGACGAAATATATATTATATATATAATATAATGGCCTGAATAGAACGCGCCGCGCCGCGGCAGTTCGTGAATTTCGACCATTCATTTCAAACGGACATTACGGGAGATCCGACCGTCGGATTCTCCTAAAACCGGAACCGTTGGGTTCGTATCGAAAAGAGCTTTCTAATGAATATTAGAAATTAGAAATCTAACGGTTGGATTTGGAATTATGTCCAAATCAAATTTGAAAAAGGTCGCTATAAGTGCAGTTCGATGGCCATTGATGGAAATCGACTGTACGGGCCTTGATAAAATTATTAAAAATAGTAATAATTTGTGTAAAATCGTGAGAAATGATTTGTGAAGATTTGGGATGAAAAACTCCATATTTGAAAAGATAAAAATAGATTTTTATCGAAATGAACTAGTTTTGAACTAGGATTATAATTCTATTTATTTTTAAATAAATAAACTGAATTTGAAAAGGGTTTTAAAAATAACCAAAATTTCCAATGATTGCATTGGAGTGGATTTGAATCGAAATTGTCTTCGGAATATTTCGATGTTGGAATTCGTGATTATACAGATGTTGTTATGGAAATTTGAAAGATATATATTTATATCGTTATTTCCAATACGACATTTGTTAGTCGTAGAATTTGATATTGAGTATAAGCCGATATATTTTCTATTCAGAGCCTTGTATTGAATATCGAATGTGATTTGGGTCTGTCGTGAGTGGTGTCTTCACTAACACTGTTCTTGAACCCAGTTGAGAAAAGGTTAAATCTTTTTATTTAGATTTAATGAAGTGTACCAATTAAAGAATATTTAATTGAAATTGAATTGATATTGATTTTTGGGTTTATCGTGGACAGTGTTTTAAATAACACTCGTTCTTTAACCCGATAATCAATGGAATGTGACTTTGGGTTTATCGTGGACCGTGTTTTAAATGACACTGATTCTTTAACCCAGTTAAAGATTAAAACTAAGTGGAGTTTTAATGAATCTTTAATTAGATTGAAATGATCGAAAATGGAGTATCACCAGTTTTGCTCCAGGCGATGGTTAAATCTTTAATTAGATTTGAACGTGAAATGGTAATTGAATTTACCGATAACACTGTGGTGTTAGATATGAAGTATTACCAGTTTTACTTCCTGGGATGAATAGGTCGGGATTGGGAAATAAAATAAATGATTACTTCGGTGTGGTTCGCTAATCCCGACTAGTTTGAATTGATATTCAAAGGAGATTAAAGAATAAATTTAAAGAATTTATCTTGGATAAAATTAATGGGAACTTTTCCCAAAGTATAGGAATATTTGAATAAAAGAATATTCTGAATTGGAATGAGGCGTGTGTTGTGTTTGTGTAACACTTTTATAATATATACGCGAGTTATTCAGAAAGACCGGGTTTATCCCATTCTGAATAACTGATTCGACGTGGTGTCGAAGATGAAGACGGTGGTCGAAGACCGGAAGTCTTCACGTCGTTTGGGTGATTACTGATGATCTTGATTGGGCTGTACACCCAAGAAGATGGAAACAGTTAGTGATCGTCCAGACGTGCTTGGAGATCGATGGATATGCGGGGTACTAGGTGCCTCCGGTTTCGTTCAGACCCAGAACGGACTTGTAAATGGACTGTGTGTCTGACATTGGATTTTAGTCTGTGTGTTTGATTTCTATTAAATATATATCTGTTTGGCGGCGGAGAATTTATTCTCTTGCTTAACGCCATTCTCTGAGACGTACGAGCTCAGGGGTTATATATTGATGGATATCAAACGCATGGAGTGAATTGCCTGTGTGGCATGCCTAAGTGGCAATTGATCGAGGCTTCTGTTGAAAAGCAAAGTCTTGTGGTGATGATCAAAGCAAGGCCTGTGTGGCGTAGCTTTGTGTAACGTTGATTCGTGAGTATCACACCCGGTATGAACCAAAAACGGGAGACAGACCTCAGGGAGGGCATGCGTTTCTTTCTAGTTAGAAGTGGCGTCAGTGGTTTTACACGCCCTGACGAGTTTGACTTATGTGGTTGTTGTTGTTGCGAGGCGCCTCGGATTGATCGGTCGTTCTCGAACCGATGGAGTCATTTGGTTGGCTCATTTACGCCCCAAAGGGCGGGGAAACGTAGTGTTCAGGCATTTTAATCCACATCGGTGGACCGGCCCTGTCGCTCCAAGGGCTCACCTAAGTCTGGGTCCTGTGGCTCGGGCTAGAGAGTCACGAATCGGTTGAGGACTATCTTTTGCCTCGGTTCATAGATGGAAATCCAATTTCCAAATACGTGACATTTGCGGTTTTATTTGTAAACCTATATATGGCGACATGATATATGGTACCCATGCCACCTATGATTGATACTTATGATTTGAAGTTGTTTTATACACTATGCACTTATAATAGTATCAAATGATTTGTTTTAAACGTATCAAGCATTCTTTGGCTGTTATAAGGGAAAATCCTATCCCCCGGCTTGCGTTGCATTGTGTGATAGGACCTGGGTCTTATAACAGCTTCATTTTTCTTTATTTAGCATTGCGCTGTTTGTTTTATGCACTGGTATTCTTGGGAGGAAACCCGTTCCGTGTTATACGGCGTGGTCCCTTGATTTACCAAACTTTAAAAATAAAGATTAACTGTTTTAGTTCTCACACCAGTCCCATGACTGACCTGGAGTTTATTGTTTTAACCTAAACTCTGGGTGCCCTTATTTTGACACGGGCAGCTAGTAGTTTTGGTTTTGCAGATTTATATTCACATGATCCTGGTTTACAGCTGGAACGGTATCCGGAAAGCTTTGTATCCGTATATCTCTTCTAGTTGTGTATTTTATTATTTTCCGCTGCGATGTATTTAAATGTAATTTAAATCTCTGATATTTCTGTGTAATATTCATTTATACTCTGTATATCCTTGTATTCTGATGCGTTGTTATAATAAGCAATGAAATGTTCTTCTGTATGCGTTCTGTTTTGTCGTGTTCTCAAACGATAGGGCGTTTCGAATGGCCTGGATCGGTTTAGCGACTGGTTCGGACCGAGCGAAATTCCTTCTCGTCACAGTTGGTATCAGAGCTTTGGTTTACAAAGCAGAGAACAAGGCACATTAGAACCATATGAAAGAATTCATCAGATATTGGGTTAGTAATATCCAATTAGAATGACTCGTTAGAGATAGGATCAATAGTATCCTAGAACGAGTGTGAAGAGTATATTTTTCAAATGAAAACAAGTTTTGTTTTGAAAATTTAAATCAATTATTCGTATTTGATTATTTATTTATATTGATTTGGACAGTCCTGTATATAAAGATTTTGCATATACGCCTTGCAAACGTGTGTTTGAAGTTTTAATATACTGGATAGATATAGAATTACACTCTAGTCGCCCGGGGGTGATTCTGATGATTGATCGATCATCATCCGAATTTATGTTCAAGTGACGAAAGTGGACTTTCTATATATTTCCTATTGACTGGTGTGAGAACCAAAATTAGATAGGACCTATTGTTGTGATTTGGCATCAAAAACATGATTTTTGTATATGTATCAAATTATGAATTTGAAACTCTAATTCACTAATTGATTGATGTTTTGGTTGTTTGTTTATTTGTTTGCTAATATTGAACCATTATGCCTAATAGAACCAAATATTGGATTATATTGAAAATTGGTCGCATTTGCTTGTATATACATATACTTATATTGAACAGGTCATAGCAAGGAGGCTAGAGCAGAGAATAAAATTTGTTTGCCCGACAAATAGGTACATGTTTACTACATAATTTACTGTTTTGTTTGGGTGATGATGATTTTATGAGCCTATTGGCTAGCCGCTTGGCTTTTTCTTTTTCTTTTTGAGATCTGAAGGACCGGGGAAGCTATTTGAAATTCCCCGATGCTCCCGGTGCAGGGGAGGTTATGGCGAAATTTTTCAAAAATTTAGGGTGTTAGCCAAATTTTTGAGATTTTGAAAATTCTCAGAAACTAAAAAGTTGAAGAACTTAAGCCGTAATCAAAACAATGGAAGTTGAGCTGAATAATCAAACCACTTTCGACTTTGTTCCTTTTCGGGGACGAAAAGTTTTAAGTGGGGGAGATTGTAATAACCCGGAAATTCTGGGCCAGTTTAAAATTTTTATTTTGGCAATTTTAGCGAATTTTGATTATTTAAAATGAATTATTTAAAATAATATCGACGAGAAATTTATTTTGAATTGAATTAGAACGTATATATTATATACGTCGTTGTTAGAATATAAATATTTATATATAATTATAAATAGAATTGAAAATGGCGCGGTAGTTCGATAATTCGATTTCAAACTTCAATTGAATGTACCGGGCGCAAAACAATCCGGATTTTAGTGAAACCAAAAACATTAGGATCTAATTGATAATATCTTTCTATCGAATCCGAAAGATCAAGTTTTCATAGCGGGGATCAAAAGATATGTCCAGTTGAAAATTCTGAATAGTCGCTATGGAATTCAGGCCCTTAAAAATGGATATTTTGCAAACGACCTCGGATTTCGACGAAATCAGTTTTGTTGGATCCGTGATGTAAAGTTATGGCTGGGTTCCAAATTTTATAATTTTTCGAATCAATATGTGAGCGTGGCAAAGGAAAACGCGTTTGACCGGTTTCAGTTGATTTTAATCGACTGGAAATTGACCATTTTTCAAACGGTCTCAGAATTCGACGAAACTAGTTTTGTTAGGACCGTATCGTCAACACGAAGCTAGAAAATATTTTTCTGGAATTTTTCTAGTTAGTATGTGACCCCGGTAATTTGAAATGTACGTTTAAAATTCAATATAGTGATTTAAATGTAAATTCAATGGAAACTAATCGAAACGATCAAATCAGCTTGCGATACATATCCCATTGTGTTCGGAATGGGGGTAAAACGCTATGGACGACAGGTGGTGGGCCTCGTTTCGAGGTCGTATGTGAAAGTCAACTTTTTGGCCGAATTAAATAATTAAATAAAAAAAAACCCTTCTCCCTTAACCAGCCCCCCTCCCGATTTCATCTTTCAGAAAAAAAAAATATAAAAAAAAAAAAAAAAAAAAAAATCTCGAGCCTCACTGCTCGTTGGAGGATCACCGCTCGACTGCCTCCTCACCATCGTCGCACCCCATCGCCATCGCCCTCCACATCACCAGCATCGACGCCGTCCATCTCTGACAGGCGCGAGATCCTTCCTCCACGAAACGTGCCGCCGCTCCTCAAAATCGCCTCTCCAATCGCACCCACAGCCGCCGCCCTCTGCCCCTCGCCACCTCTGCAGTTCAACCGCCTCCAGCAGCCACCGCCTGACGCCAGCGCCCCCCTCAGACTCCCTCCGCCACCATCTGAAGCCCTCCGCGCCACCGCAGTCAACTCCCCTCCCGTCACCTCAAGCCAGCAACCCTCCTTCGCTGAAAAGCCGTAAGCTTTTAATTTAACTTGTTTGTTTATTTATTTTCTTTATGTTTTGTTTTAAATAAAGTTAAAGAATGATCAGTTTTAATTCATATGATATACAGTTTTAAAATCAGTCTTTTTATCTTATAGAAAACATAGGATAAAATCAGTTTTTTTTGGGATTTAGTTGCATAAAAATCTGATTTTTTTTTTGGTTAGGTAGAAAGATGATTTTTCGTTGCAAAAAAGATAGGATTTTTATGGTTAAAAAGTTGAGTTTTTAACAAGAGAAAGATGTGGTTTTTACGATATTTTTAAAATTGAAAAGACGATATTTTTAAAATAGAAAAGATTTGATTTTTAACAATAAAAATATGATTTTTATATATTGAACTTCGAAATAAAAATATGATTTTTATATATTGAACTTCGAAATAAAAATATGATTTTTATATATTGAACTTCGAAATAAAAATATGATTTTTATATATTGAACTTCGAAATAAAAATATGATTTTTATATATTGAACTTCGAAATAAAAATATGATTTTTATATATGGAATAGCGAAGTAAAAATTCGATTTTTACATAGGTGGTGAAAGCGGACAACGAAGATGACGAAGATGCGATAGCGATGAAGATTTCTATCAATGAAGTGCCGGGGAGCTATGATAGCTATAGGTGAGAATTTCTCACCTTTCAATTTCTTTTCTAGTTATATATATACTAGGATGCAGACGGTGTTTAGTAGCACCCGACACAATCGTCCACAGACCATGGACTTGTTTGTTTGGCTGTTTGTTTATTGATTGCGATATTGGTTTGAAGGTGGTTTGTGGTGTGAAAAATCGAATCGATAAATTGGTTAGGATTAGACGTGCGCCGTTATAAGGCGAAGGAGTAAGGCTAGGTTAGACTCTTACTCCAAATTTTGTGGTTTGCATAACGAAAGTGATTTGATTGATATGGGTATGGCGGTGGCCATTATTAGACCGGGGACAAGGCTGGGCCTTATCCCATTTCTAGCATAGCGCCGTTATGCCGCCGAAATTTTCTAAAATATGTTAGAAAAATAAAAATATCATTTTTATTGGAAATGAATAAAATAACATATTCATTTACAAATCAAAACGATTTGTTGATGTACACCTATTTGAATGACGTTAATTGGGTCGATAAATTTTACACATCGCCCAACTGCACAAATAAAATCTGTGTTTGATTGTTTGAAACCCCACTGTGGGGATGAAATTTGAAGTTCACTCATCCTGATTGATTGAATATGTCGATCGATTGATTGACATGCTGTTATAAGCGTTAGATATCTATATTTGATGCTTATACAGTGTAGTGCACTTTGGTTGATGGTTGATTATTTTTCAATACTATTATATACATGTGTTGTATGGAAATCCATATAATTAATTTTATATGGTAATTGATTGGGCCTCATTCCAATTTGAAAAATAAAGAAAATTTGAAAATAGAAATTTATGAAGCCGTGTTGATTAGATTGACGCCATTTTGACGTAAACGATATTTATATCGATTTCGAAATGAATTGAATTGAAAACGATTTCGAAATGAATTGAATTGAAAACGATTTCGAAATGAATTGAATTGAAAACGATTTCGAAATGAATTGAATTGAAAACGATTACGAAATGAATTGAATTGAAAACGATTTCGAAATGAATTGAATTGAAAACGATTTCGAAATGAATTGAATTGAAAACGAATTCAAATTGAATTGAAAGCGAATTGAAATGAATTCAAATTGAATTGAAATTTGAATTGAATAGAAATGAATTTTAAAACGAATTTATAAAGAAGAAGTCAGTTTTGATTTGAATTGAAATGGAAGTTGAAATTGCTTTTGAAACGAATTTAAAACTATTTATATAATTCGTTTTAAATAGAAATCGACGAAATATATATTATATATATAATATAATGGCCTGAATAGAACGCGACGCGCCGCGGCTGAAACACCCCACCTCCGTTAGGGTCACTCTCAAAGGGAATGCCCTAATTTTGGTGGAGGTTTATAAGTACAAGTCACAGATATACAAGACAGATATAAGAACACATATTTGTAAACAGCGGAAGAACAACAAACTTTTATTTCATAAAGTCAAATACGTGTTACAACAACATCCTTTCCAAAAACATAACATAACACTTTCATAATCTGTCTTGAATACATTATTTAAAGAAGCATAAATAAAACGTAGATAAACTGCAAAAGCCCCATAGTGGATTGTCCAAAGCCATAGTTCAAAACAGGAAAGTCCAAGCAATACATTTCTCTTCTTCAAGCTGGATGTTGAGGTAGGTCAAGCTGCTGTGTTCCCTCCCTGAGGACCTGGGGGGGGGGGAACGGAAGAAAGAAGACGAAAGAAAAATAGAGTCAGACATAAAGCCTGAGTAAGTCTAGTGATACTTTGTCTATGAATAAAGAACTGGGTATGATAAGTAAAACAGGAAGTGGGCAAACACTATGAACTTGGTTAAGTTACCTAGGGTCGAATATGCTATCGTACCCCATGTTAATCTCTGAACCCATATAAACTAGTTTCCAATTTGCACCCCATAATCAGGGTGATGTGATCCATTCAATGATGATCGGCTCCTACTCGCATAGTTACATGTGTCTTACGGCCCCCGATGTCTTGTAGTTACCTATGCTGGTCCCACCATGGGGTGTATCAAGTCCCATAGTGGCAACCCGACACAACCTTAGAGTGCACAGGTATGCTACTGGTGTCCAGTGCCTTATTTTTCTGCGCCGGAGTGTGTGCACGCCCGCACTCCGTTAGAACCTACACTGCTACACCACCGCCGTCGCTTTGACCTCTTACAATCAGCCCAGTAATCGTGCCCCACCCTGCCTAGTTTCAGGGTATCCTGATACACCTTTTAGGGTTACTGCTGAAAAGGGTCCCCCGTTACTAGGTTTTCTATCTCTAGCCAACATGCTAAGTTGGTTAAGTGTTTCCTACCTAACCCCACCAGTCTGTTTAGTTTAGCATGTTCCATTTTGATTAAGTCTTTAGTTCACTTAATCCTAACAATCCTGACTCAGCCTTAATTGTCTTATTAAGGCCCTAACCTCTCACATTAGACAGGTATTGCTGTGGCTGCCTGTTGCCGGTCGGTTCCGGGCAGTCTTACGCCACAACTCAGTCTAACCTCGGGTCCTTATTGGGCTCCATGTTTAACCTCCCACATTGGATAGGTATTGTTGTGACTACTGGACAGCCGGGCGGTTCCGGGCAGGTTTACATCACAACTCAATCCAACCTCGGGTTAAACATATCGTATTTTCTACATTTATATATCTTGTCATTCTTCTTTATTTCTTATATGTAAATATTTGCGGCCCATTATTAAGTTAATGGTGTAAAGGTTACACCAATCATGGGCCCAACCCATACTTGAATTTGGGCCCTTCTACTTTAGTTTTCATTCATTAGTAATTTTAACCCAACATTATTTTCCCCCGTTTTACACGTCCGTTTATATATATTGGGCTTAGCCTTTTAAAGCCCAATTTAGCCATGCGAAAAGGGGAGGCTTAAAGCGTGATTACATACACAAAGAGGGGAAGGTGAGCGCATGAACTTGCATATGACGTTGGAAATACATAATAGAAACTGGTGTACTTGCATAGTGGTAACATAGGTGACATGAATCAAAGCATGTGAACTTGTAATTGAGATATCATTATTGACCCATGAACCTATATTTTTACTTAGGCATAATGTCAAACATAAGCATGGCATAAATACTTTTAGCATAAACATGGCATAATGTCAAACATGGCATAAATACTTCTAGCATAAACATGGCATAATGTCAAACATAAGCATGGCATAAATACTTCTAGCATAAACATGGCATAATGTCAAACATAAGCATGGCATAAATACTTCTAGCATAAACATGGCATAATGTCAAACATAAGCATGGCATAAATACTTCTAGCATAAACATGACATAATGTCAAACATAAGCATGGCATAAATACTTCTAGCATAAACATGGCATAATGTCAAACATAAGCATGGAACAAATACTTCTAGCATAAACATGGCATAGTGTCAAACATAAGCATGGCATAAATACTTCTAGCATAAACATGGCATAGGTATAGTTAAATTTGTTCATGGCATAAATATAAACAAGTCATGTTCATAAGGTTTCTACATGTTTACAAAGAGGATACTTTGTTACTAACACAAAAGCATAGTTCAACTTAATTAAATTTAATCACATAACGATGGTATACTTATGCATAAATATTCCTAATCATGGTGTTTGCTTTTAACTTGCAAAAAAGGGATTTTTGTGTCTAACTTAGCCATGTCTCACATATGTCATCAGATAATTCTTTTAAACAAGATAGACTTAATCATGAATTTCAATTATGCCTAATATCATTCATAGCCTAGCCATATTCATAAGTTTTGCAAAAGCATGACTTAATACATGGATTATGGTGTCAAAATTCCAACATAGTTTCATATGAACTATAACAACCAAACTTGTCTCAATTACTTGCAAAATGATTTATGCACAAAATAGACATCATGATGGCATAATAACAAAGCCCCAAACTTGCATGAATTTCAATCAACTACATACATGTAGCTTCAACATAGACTACATAATTTGCGCAATATTCCAAACGTATATTTGCATAGAACTACCGCATGTAGTTCTTTATAATTGAATGACATAATTCAGAATATCCAAAAGTATATAAATCGCACAAATACGAATTTCATTGCCACAATTCAAGCATACATATCTACACAATCATTTGTTCATACCAAAGTAATACTCTACTTACAATGGTTGCGGCAAATTCTCTAATTAAGAGATATGATTCCTTTGTTGAATTGATTAGCTTTAGGTTGCTTGAATTGCTTTAGGCTTTAGAACTTTCTCCCTAATCCTCTCTCTCTAGATGGCGGCTACTCTTAGTCGTTCCTCAGCAACATGGCGGCTATGCTCTTAATTTGAATGAATAGATTAGGGTTTAGTCTAGGGTTGTTTATATAGAGGTTAGGAATTGATTAGAACCATTGATGTTGCTAGGTTAGATCGTAGCCATTCATTAGATAGAGAGACCAATTAAAACTTGCCACCTAGCCCTAATGACAAAGCAACCCACAGAAATTCGACCAAACACAGACCAGGCCAGCCAGGAGGGACTGAGTTCGATTTTCAAAAATTAAACTTTAAATTGAGCTGTTTTAGTCTATTTGAATTTTATCTATTGTATACATATATTTTTGCATATATATATATATATTCTCATATATATACATATATTTTCTTTATTTCCTTATATGTACGTTCTTATCCTTTCAAAATTTGAATTTGTATACGTACATGTATTTGCATGCTCAGTTGGCCCTCTCTAAAACAGAGATAAAAATTATGTCGCCGCCGGGGTTCGAACCCCCGACCTCCATGCTACAAATCCAATGCCTTAACCAACTGAGCTACAGAGGCTTTTGTTAATAAGTCTTAGAATAATAATAATTATTGTCCTCTCCTTACTTCTCTTTTTTCATGTTTTGCTGTAATATTTAAATTAAAGATATCTTCTTCATACGTTATCCGTTTTGCGCAAACTCGGACTCTATCTCAAGCAGAATTCCGAGGCGAACGCAATGGTGATGTCCGTTTCCCTTAATTTTTCTGTTACAATTTAATTATACTTTAATTTGTTAATTTACTGTTAACGGAAAAATCCGGGGTGTTACAGTGGCAGTTCGTGAATTTCGACCATTCATTTCAAACGGACATTACGGGAGATCCGACCGTCGGATTCTCCTAAAACCGGAACCGTTGGGTTCGTATCGAAAAGAGCTTTCTAACGAATATTAGAAATTAGAAATCTAACGGTTGGATTTGGAATTATGTCCAAATCAAATTTGAAAAAGGTCGCTATAAGTGCAGTTCGATGGCCATTGATGGAAATCGACTGTACGGGCCTTGATAAAATTATTAAAAATAGTAATAATTTGTGTAAAATCATGAGAAATGATTTGTGAAGATTTGGGATGAAAAACTCCATATTTGAAAAGATAAAAATAGATTTTTATCGAAATGAACTAGTTTTGAACTAGGATTATAATTCTATTTATTTTTAAATAAATAAATTGAATTTGAAAAGGGTTTTAAAAATAACCAAAATTTCCAATGATTGCATTGGAGTGGATTTGAATCGAAATTGTCTTCGGAATATTTCGATGTTGGAATTCGTGATTATACAGATGTTGTTATGGAAATTTGAAAGATATATATTTATATCGTTATTTCCAATACGACATTTGTTAGTCGTAGAATTTGATATTGAATATAAGCCGATATATTTTCTATTCAGAGCCTTGTATTGAATATCGAATGTGATTTGGGTCTGTCGTGAGTGGTGTCTTCACTAACACTGTTCTTGAACCCAGTTGAGAAAAGGTTAAATCTTTTTATTTAGATTTAATGAAGTGTACCAATTAAAGAATATTTAATTGAAATTGAATTGATATTGATTTTTGGGTTTATCGTGGACAGTGTTTTAAATAACACTCGTTCTTTAACCCGATAATCAATGGAATGTGACTTTGGGTTTATCGTGGACCGTGTTTTAAATGACACTGATTCTTTAACCCAGTTAAAGATTAAAACTAAGTGGAGTTTTAATGAATCTTTAATTAGATTGAAATGATCGAAAATGGAGTATCACCAGTTTTGCTCCAGGCGATGGTTAAATCTTTAATTAGATTTGAACGTGAAATGGTAATTGAATTTACCAATAACACTGTGGTGTTAGATATGAAGTATTACCAGTTTTACTTCCTGGGATGAATAGGTCGGGATTGGGAAATAAAATAATTGATTACTTCGGTGTGGTTCGCTAATCCCGACTAGTTTGAATTGATATTCAAAGGAGATTAAAGAATAAATTTAAAGAATTTATCTTGGATAAAATTAATGGGAACTTTTCCCAAAGTATAGGAATATTTGAATAAAAGAATATTCTGAATTGGAATGAGGCGTATGTTGTGTTTGTGTAACACTTTTATAATATATACGCGAGTTATTCAGAAAGACCGGGTTTATCCCATTCTGAATAACTGATTCGACGTGGTGTCGAAGATGAAGACGGTGGTCGAAGACCGGAAGTCTTCACGTCGTTTGGGTGATTACTGATGATCTTGATTGGGCTGTACACCCAAGAAGATGGAAACAGTTAGTGATCGTCCAGACGTGCTTGGAGATCGATGGATATGCGGGGTACTAGGTGCCTCCGGTTTCGTTCAGACCCAGAACGGACTTGTAAATGGACTGTGTGTCTGACATTGGATTTTAGTCTGTGTGTTTGATTTCTATTAAATATATATCTGTTTGGCGGCGGAGAATTTATTCTCTTGCTTAACGCCCTTCTCTGAGACGTACGAGCTCAGGGGTTATATATTGATGGATATCAAACGCATGGAGTGAATTGCCTGTGTGGCATGCCTAAGTGGCAATTGATCGAGGCTTCTGTTGAAAAGCAAAGTCTTGTGGTGATGATCAAAGCAAGGCCTGTGTGGCGTAGCTTTGTGTAACGTTGATTCGCGAGTATCACACCCGGTATGAACCAAAAACGGGAGACGGACCTCAGGGAGGGCATGCGTTTCTTTCTAGTTAGAAGTGGCGTCAGTGGTTTTACACGCCCTGACGAGTTTGACTTATGTGGTTGTTGCTGTTGCGAGGCGCCTCGGATTGATCGGTCGTTCTCGAACCGATGGAGTCATTTGGTTGGCTCATTTACGCCCCAAAGGGCGGGGAAACGTAGTGTTCAGGCATTTTAATCCACATCGGTGGACCGGCCCTGTCGCTCCAAGGGCTCACCTGAGTCTGGGTCCTGTGGCTCGGGCTAGAGAGTCACGAATCGGTTGAGGACTATCTTTTGCCTCGGTTCATAGATGGAAATCCAATTTCCAAATACGTGATATTTGCGGTTTTATTTGTAAACCTATATATGGCGACATGATATATGGTACCCATGCCACCTATGATTGATACTTATGATTTGAAGTTGTTTTATACACTATGCACTTATAATAGTATCAAATGATTTGTTTTAAACGTATCAAGCATTCTTTGGCTGTTATAAGGGAAAACCCTATCCCCCGGCTTGCGTTGCATTGTGTGATAGGACCTGGGTCTTATAACAGCTTCATTTTTCTTTATTTAGCATTGCGCTGTTTGTTTTATGCACTGGTATTCTTGGGAGGAAACCCGTTCCGTGTTATACGGCGTGGTCCCTTGATTTACCAAACTTTAAAAATAAAGATTAACTGTTTTAGTTCTCACACCAGTCCCATGACTGACCTGGAGTTTATTGTTTTAACCTAAACTCTGGGTGCCCTTATTTTGACACGGGCAGCTAGTAGTTTTGGTTTTGCAGATTTATATTCACAGGATCCTGGTTTACAGCTGGAACGGTATCCGGAAAGCTTTGTATCCGTATATCTCTTCTAGTTGTGTATTTTATTATTTTCCGCTGCGATGTATTTAAATGTAATTTAAATCTCTGATATTTCTGTGTAATATTCATTTATACTCTGTATATCCTTGTATTCTGATGCGTTGTTATAATAAGCAATGAAATGTTCTTCTGTATGCGTTCTGTTTTGTCGTGTTCTCAAACGGTAGGGCGTTTCGAACGACCTGGATCGGTTTAGCGACTGGTTCGGACCGAGCGAAATTCCTTCTCGTCACATGTTGTCAATTCTAATACAACAAAAATATTCTGTCATATCAACAGAGCAACAAACAACATCAAACAATCAGATCATGTACCACAAACAACATGAATTTTTACAGCAAATAAATAAAAATTTCCAATGCATAACAATTTATTTTAATTTTAATTTTTAAAATAAGAGATCTCACCATGATTTTATCTGAATTTTCAACATGCTCTGTTTAACCTCTAATCAGTTCCATTACGTAGATTTGGTCCATACGATCCCAACACAATCAGTTTTGCCTGATTCGGTTTCTGTTTGCACAAGATATGGATTTTTGAAATCCAATTACATTAATAAACAATTTGATAATATAATTAAATTCTTAATTAAATTCTTCAATTACATTTTCTTTAGGGTTTTCCGCTCCTTCCTTCTCCTACAGGAATCCAAAGCGAACCTAGAAACCCATAGCATCGCACAAAAAAAGCATCACCACTCGTCACATCGGGCCACCATGCTCTGATCAACCAATACAACGTGGAAGCCCCAACCACCACCTCTGCAATGCCAAAACCCACTTCGAATGCAACATGTTTGAGAGCAGAGAATGAACAAAGTATTCAATGAATCTTCATCGCCACCGTTCATCACTTAGATTTTTGTTAGCTCTTTGATTTTTTGCTTTTATGGATTTAGAAATCGCTGAGTGGATTAGAAGAGAAAAGAGGAGGAAGATCACTGTTTTTCAGCCATAGATAAAAGACATGGCAGCTGGCTCTTGAAGATAGATTAGGGTTTTGTTTGTTTGTGAATTTATGATAAAACAATATTTAATTTCTAATTTTGCAAATAAACCCATTAATATGTCTTTTCACATATAGTAGTTTACAAAGTAATTTAATTATCTGACTAGGCATGATAGGACCACACTTATTATTCATTCAAATTTCAAAAGTAAAGAGAAAGGGAATAAAAGGAAAAATGAATGTTTGATTCATTTTCTCTGATTTCATTTCATGACATTAAAAATGAGGTTTTTAATGCAAACATGTTTTTACATTTAAAACATGTACATTATTCTATGTTCTCAATTACCTTAAAAATGTAAACTTTATATTTTTAACTCCTTTACATTAAACACATGTTGCATAAAAATATAATCCATTTCATGTTGTATATAAATATAATCTTTTTATATTAAGTAAAAATGTAATCTTCTTACACTGAATAAAAAAGTAGCTTTTTTATATTACATAAAAATGTAATTATTTCCTATTCTTTTCTTTTGTAGTCTTTTTATTTACATTGAAAATGTGAGATTCTATGTAATCTTTTATTTACATTGAAAACGTGAAATTTCTTAATGTAAACACATTTCTGTTAAACTAAGAAATTTTTTAATCATTCTATCTTACATGAAAAATGTAATCTTTTTAATATTTCTTTTATTACATTAAAAATGTAATCTTTTAATTTTTTTTTTTGAAATTCTGAGGCATTTTCTATTTAAAATTTCATAAAATAAAATTTTAAATTGGTTCTGAATTTCCGAGTTGTTATAACTAATGTCCTAGAATGAGTATGGCAGAATGAAATACACCTCCATAGATGCATTTACATTTAAATATATGTCTCTATGTTTTACAATATCTTTTCTGTTGGCCCGACTCTTTGTTTGCTATTTGCAGTCATAGTAGAAAATGAGTGGAAGAAACAGAAGAAGTAATTCTATGGTTCAATAATCTAATGAGACAATTGTGCTCCCATAGTCAGAACCAGATCTAGAAGCTCTAGTAAAGAAGTATCGGAATCTGGGTGGAGTACCATTCTTGGGCAAAGAATCTATTATTGAAACACAAGCATGGATGCGTTCTTCTGAGAGAATTTTTGAAGGCTTAAAGCTGAGAGATGATCAGAGAAGATTACTGGCATATTGGGCACTCAAAGACGAAGCTTTAATCTGGTGGGAAACTGTTACTAAGGAAAATCTAGATGGTAATATTACTCGGGATGGATTTAAAGAAATTTTCAAAGAAAGATTTATTCCTCCAGAAACAACTGAGCGGCTTACCATCTGAAACAAGGAGATATGATCATCCAGGAGTATCAGATTAAATTCAATGAAGTTTCTCGTTTTGCCCCGAAGCTAATTGAAGATCCTTTGAGGAAGAATCCGAGATTTATGGACATCAAAGAAGGTACGAAAGTAGAGTAATTGCTCATGTGAATCTTCCTTTTTCTAAAATGATACAAATGGCTTGTCTCTATGAGGATCTTGATAAGCAAGGTGTTTTGGAAGACGAAGAGAAAGTTAGTTCTAGCAACAAAAGGAAGTCTGCAACTGATAGCCCTGAGGCAAGTACAAAGCCTGAGGTCAGTAAGAAGACTAAAGCCAATAAGAAAGGGGCAAAATCTAAGAAAGAACCATTAACAACTGCCACATGCTCTAACTGCAATAGGCAAGGACATTTGTCGATAAATTGCAAATCTTCGAAGAAACGAAAGAATAATGTATCTAAATCCAATAAAAAGTTTCAAGAGAATAGAGAATGCAATCTTTGCTATCAGACTGAACATGTAAAGCAAGATTGCCCACTTTTAAAAGTGACCAATGTGGCTTAAGTCAATAAAGTGGCAGAATCTCCAGCACCCTCAGCTAGTTGGGAAAGGCCAGATGTTTTGAAAGGCACGCTCACTGTCAACAATATCCGGTTAAAATATTGTTTGACACAGGCGCATCACAAAGTTTTATTCGATTAATATGGTTAAGAAATTGAATTTGAAATTGAGAAATCTTAAAGAATCCATTAGAGTTCACAATCCGATAGGAGGTTCCCTTGTTCTCAGTTTATATTACAGGGTGCCCGTCTCTTATTCTTATTATTATTTTTCAATCGATTTGATTGTCACGGATCTTACTAAGTTTGATATTATAATTGGGTTGGATTGGTTAACAAAATATTAAGTCGAGGTTAAGTGTGCATAAAGAATCATTAAGGCGAAGACCAAGTATAAAAATTATATAACGATACCATGCATAGGCCAGAATTCTGATAGAAAAGAATTTTGGTCTGCTCTTGATGTCTCTCCTGCTTCTATAGAAAGTATTCCTGTCGTTAAGAATTATGCAAATGTGTTTGAAGAAGTTGATAGCTTAATTCCCCAAAGAGAAATTGACTTCAGGATTGATTTAGTTTTGAATGCAAGGCCAGTTGTGCACGCTATTCGAAAAATGACATTGAAGGAGAAAGAAGAATTGAGTAATCAAACTAAACAGCTTTTGTGGAAAGGTCTGATTAGGCCTAGCTTTTCAATGGGGTGCAACAGTAGTGTTTGTCCCAAAGTCAGACGGTACTCTCAGATTGTGTGTGGATCATCGAGACCTCAATAAGAAGACACTAAAGAATAAATATCCATTGCCGCGTATTGATGATTTATTAGATCGCTTGAATGGAGCGCAAGTAGTTTCTAGAATGGACCTAGCTACAGGTTTCCATCAATTGCGTATTGCTGAAAAGTGTGTTCCTTTGACAGCTTTCAGAGGTCTGGAAATATTTTATGAGTGGTTAGTAATGCCGTTCGGCTTATGTAACACTCCTACTTACTTTGTCGATTTAATAAATAGAGTATTCCGTGATGTCTTGAATAAATTTGTGCTAGTTTTCATTGACGACATTTTAATCTTCTTTAAATCAACTGCCGAGCATGCGAAACTTGGAAGAGGTTTTGGAAATTCTGAGAAAGAATGTTTTAAAAGCCAAATTTTCTAAATGCATATCCTGTCAAGAAGAAGTGAAGTTCCTCGGTCATGTAGTGTTAAAGGAAGGAATTTCAGTGGATCCAAGTAAGATCACAGCCATTCGAGATTGGATGCAGCCTAGCAAGCCTACAGAATTCAGAATTTTTCTAGGATTGGCTGGCTATTATCGGAAATTCGTTAAAGATTTTTCAAAGTTATCTTGTCCATTAACGAAACTTATCAAGAAGCATACAAGGTTTAATTGGACACCTAAATGTGAGGTAGCTTTCCAAGAGCTGAAATTAAGGTTGACTACTGCTCCAGTGTTGACTATTATCGATGGCAATCAAGATTTGACAGACTATACCGATGCTTCTCTAGAAGGTGTCGGTGCAGTATTAAGGCAAAGAGGCAAAGTAGTTGCTAATGCAAGCTGTCAGTTGAAAGCCGCATCAGAAGAGATATCCTACTCATGATCTTGAGTTGTTAGCCGTCGTGTCTGCTTTGAAGATATAGAGGCACTATATTTTGGGTGAGAAGTTCGAATTATATACAAATCATAAGTCATTAAAGTATCTGTTCACCCAGAAAGACTTGAATTTGAGGCAACAACGTTGGTTAGAATTTCTTGCGGCATACGATCTAGATATTTTGTATACTCCAGGGAAAGCTAATGTTGTAGCAGATGCACTTAGCAGAAAGAATGCCATTATCGCTAATCTCATTATTACGCCTTCATTCATTGAAAAAAATCTCTGCTCTTTAGAAATATGATGAATTTATTCAAAGAATTAGTAAAAGAGTTCAGGAAGGCGAACCCTCGGGCTTCTAGATTAATAACAAAGGAGTTTTGAGGTTATTAGGCCGAATTTGTGTTCTGAATATTCCCGAGCTCAGAAGGGAAGTAATAGATGAATGTCAAAAATCCAAGCTTAGTATTCATCCAAGGGTGAGCAAGATGTATCATGATCTCAAGCATACGTTCTGGTGGAAATCTATGAAAAAAGACATTTCCATTTATGTTAACAGGTGTTCTACTTGCCAATAAGTAAAGAGTGCCAGTAGAAACTCGCCAGATTGTTACACACATTAGAGGTTCCAAATTGGAAGTGGGATCAAATTTCCATGGATTTCATTAATGGTTTGCTCCGAACCAAGAAAGGTAACGACAGTATATGGGTGATCGTAGATCGTTTCATGAAGACCGCTCATTTTATTCCTGTCAGATCGATTAGAACAGCTCAAAGTCTGGCGTAGATTTATTTCAAAGAAATTGTCAGGCTACATGTAGTTCCCAGTAGTATTGTTAGTGATCGTGATCAGATATTCACCAGTAAATTCTGGGAAGCATTCTAGGTAGATCTGGGGACAAAATTAAATCCTAACACCGCATATCATCCTCAAACAGATAGCCAAATTGATAGAGTTAATCGTATACTAGAAGACTTGTTGCGGGCATTAAATCTTGATTTTGGCGGATCGTAGGAAGATCACTTGCATTTGGTTGAGTTTTCATATAATAACAATTACCAAGCAAGCTTACAAATGTCACCATTTGAAGCATTGTATGGCAGGCCATGTAGATCTTTCGCATGTTGGGTAGAATCAGGAAATCATCTAGTATTGGGTCCTGATATGATTCTAGAAGCTTCGGATAAGGTCGATTTCATTAAGAAGCGACTACAAACAGTTCAAAGCCGACATAAGAGTTATGTAGATTTAAGAAGAAGAGGTTTAACATTTGCTGTTGGTGATTATGTATATTTGAGAGTTTCTCCGATGAGAGGAGTAGTCCGATTCGGGAAAACAGGGAAGTTGGTGCCTAGATTTATTGGTCCATTTACTATACTCAAGAGGATTGGAACTCTTGCTTATAGGGTTCAGTTACTTGACTGGTTGCCAGGAGTACATGATGTATTTCATGTGTCTTAACTTTGAAAGCATGTACATGATCTAGACTTGATTGTGGAAGAAGCAACACAACAAGATTTGGATATTACTCCAAGCTTAGCAGTGAGAAGAGAGCCAGTAAAGATTATTGGCAAGGAAACTAGAGTTCTAAGGAACAAGAAGATACACTTAGTCAAAGTGCAGTGGAGCAGAGATTCTAGAGACTGTACATGGGAGACAGAAGATAGCATTAAGCAGGCTTATGCCAAGTGCAGAGTGGACACCTCTGATTAGCTCTGGAGCAAGGTACATTTACAATATTTTGCATTTTCGTTTTGTTTCCTACTTTACTATTGTTTCCTTTTCGCGGACGAAAAGTTTTAAGTGGGGGAGATATTAACACCTGGAAAAGCAGAACCAACTTAAAATTTTTATTTTAGTTATTTTTATGAATTTTGAATATTTAAAATGATTTATTTTAAATAATAACGATTTAAAATTTATTTAAATCGAAGTTGGAATGTATATATTTATTTTAATTATATAACGAGCCTGAAATGGCGCGGTAGTTTAAAAATTCAATTTTAAATTTCAAATGGATATATAGAATTCAAAATAAATCGGATTTCAGTAAAACCAGAAATATTTGAATCTGTTTAATTATATCTTTCTAAAAAATGTGAAAAATCCAGATTTCATAACGAGAATTGAAAGTTATGTTCAGTTTAAAATTTAAAATAGTCGCTATGGAATTTAATATAATATAATAAATAGCCATTTTGCAAACGGCCTCCGTTTTCGACGAAGCCATTTTTGTTGGATCCGGAATGTCAAATTATTGCAAGATTCCAATTTTCATAATTTTTGGAATTGATATGTGAGAGTGGTAAATCAAAACGCGTTTGGTAGTTTTAATTTGAATTGGATCGACCAGAAAAAGACCATCAATAATCATCCAAACGATATGAAGACTTGCGGTCTTCAACCACCGTCTTCATTTTCGGCATATCGTCGAATCGGTTATTCAGAATGGGTATAAAGTAGGCCTTTCCGAATAACCCGCGTATATAATAAACAAGTGTTACAAAAACATAACATACGCCTCATTCCAATTCAGAATATTCTTTTATTCAAAAATTCACATCCTTAGGGAAAGGTTCCCATTAATTTTGTCAAAGATAAATTCTTCTAAATTTATTCTTTAATCTTCCTTTAGATATCTTTTCAAAGCATGTTAAGGTTTTCCAAACTAGTCGGGATTAGCGAACAACACCGAAGTAATTATTTATTTTATTTCCCAGTCCCGACCTATTCATCCCATAGAGCAAAACTGGTAATACTCCATATCTAACACCACGGTGTTATCGGTAAATATTAATTACCATTTCACGTTCAAATCTAATTAAAGATTCATTAAAACTACGCTTAGTTTTAATCTTCCCAAAAATCAATATCCTGTCTTTAACTGGGTTAAAGAACCAATGTCATCTAAAACACGGTTCACGATAAACGAAAAATAACTTTCCATTGTTAATCGGTTTAAAGAACAGGTGTTATTTAAAACACTGCTCACGATAAACCCCAAAAATCAATTCAAATTCAATTCTAATTAAATATTATTTTATTGGTACAATTCATTAAATCTAAATAGAAAGATTTAATCTTTTTCTCAACTGGGTTTAAGAACAGTGTTAATGAAGACACCATTCACGACAAACCCAAATCACGTTTGATATTAAATACAAGGCTCTGAATAGAAAATATATCGGCTTATATTCAATATCAAATTCTACGACCAACAAATATCGTATTGGAAATAACGATATAAATATATCTTTCAAATTTCCATAACAATATCTGTATAATCACGAAATCCAACATCGAAATATTCCGAAGATAATTTCGTGTAACGACCCGTGTTTTTCGACCATTTGAATATGAATATTTAAATTAGTTTTAAATATTATATTGGGAATATAATGAAATTTAATATTTAATTCGTTATGTAAAACGAAGTTCGAACGTTATATATTTATATATAATATAATTCGAGCTTGAAAATGGCGTGCAGTTCATAAATTTGAATTTTTAACTTCAACTGAGAATACAGGATTCGATATAAGTCGGATTTCTGTGAAACAAGACACGTTGGAACTGTATTGACGATAATTTTCATATGAAAGATAAAAATCCAGATTTCGTGTTGTTGATAGTAAGTTATGGCTAAATCAAATTTTGAAATAGTCGCTATGGAAAAACGTTATTTAATTATAGGCCTTTAAAATAGCCGTTTTGCAAACGGACTCAGATTTCGACAAATTCAGTTTCATTAGAACCGTATCATTAAATTATTGCACGGTGTCAAATGGCGTGGCAAACCGATGTCGTATGTGACCACGGTAGCCATAAACGCCCGTTCAATTTCTATAGCGCATATTTAAATAAATAAAGGGGTATTTGAGTGTAACTTGAGCAGATGATCGAATTAGGCCACGAAACCAGTTCCGTTGAGTTCGTATCGTCGATTAGGGTCAGGATAGGCATATAGTTTGTTATTTTTGGAGACCGAGGAATTTGGCATTAAAAAGGGTAGGGCGGTTCAGGGTAAAAACAGCCTACCGGGGCAACAGTCTCAGAATGCGACGAAATTAGTGCCGTTGGGTTCGTATCGAAAAGTTATTGTCGATGTTCGCAGTTTCGAGCTGATTTGATTTATCTGGTGATCGTGGAAAAATTAAATGTGTGTTCATTTCTGGTTTTATAAGGGAATTTTTTTCAAACGATGTCGGATTTCGACGAAACTTGTTCCATTGGATCCGGAATGTTGTTTTGCATCAAGAACAACCTTTTTATCAGTAAACAGAAATCAATTGAGGATAGTTTTACGTGTGACTTTACCATGAAGTTTCGTTAGAAATAAAATAATGTTTTGCCCACAATATAAATACATGCAGACCTATTTTCTTAGACACTGTCTCCTATATAGTACGAAACCACGCCAAGTCTAAATCAAAACATATTGAAGCACATGGCCATCCTACTCTTTCCTGTACAAATGGAAACAAGGCGCAGTTGGCATTTCATTTCAGTCGACCTCGCCTAGCCTACCCTATATGATACAGTAGTCCTACAACAAGCTATGACGTGGTTGCCAATCTTCTATGTCGTGCGAGCCAAGGTGTCTGATGTTATAAATACCAAGATTAGTTCAAGCTTTCGACATTTTACAGTAAACTTAAGAAAATAAATGGCGAGCTACCTTTCGGAAACTAAAACAATGACCCCTCTTCAAATATATAGAAACAAACTCCATTCATGAAACAAGATCAGCGGACCTCCCTTATATATATTATCAACCGAACTTCCCTTCTCTGTTTGGTGATAAGCATGTTGGGTTACACGGTGGAAGTGAGTTCAGAGGAGGACGTGGTGAAACAGGGAGGGACCGGAGGTGTGAGGCTCTGGCCGATGACGGAGGAGGCAGGCATCTCGAGGGTGGAGGCGCAGTCGGTGGCGGCTGTCGATGGGATTCCGGCGCAAGCGTCGAGGCGCGGTGGTCTTGATTCCTAGGCGTGGTGAGTTGGGTCAGAATGAAGGGTAGCCACGTTTTTTCTTGGAACTTTTTTCAAAGTTGAAGACGAAGGAGACCTGGCAAAAGAAATTTCTGTTAACCGATTTTCAAGGCAACGTAACCAAGTTAGTGGATTTATAATTAAACAGTAATTTTGTATTAGAGTTCCTAAGTAAGTGCAATGTTTAAAATAGTGAACAGGAGCTGTGATGCGTTCATGAAAAAGAAATACATCGGACCCTATTCATTGATCAGAAGCTAACCGATCGGATGGGTTATACAAAGTAATTAAGTTATTTATTTTATAATAAAAACGTAGCAAATCTAATTAAGATCATATATGTACTAAATTGTGAACTTGGCACATTTCAGGAACGCTAGAATGAACAAAGCAATGTAATTTAGAGAGTCAGACTGTTCTTTCTTTTGGACCCGGCCATTAACACTTAAAACATAATTTAGTTTAAATTAAGTGGTTAAGTAAATTAAATTTTTAATTATACCAAGTTAGTTTATAACATGTATGATTCACTCATATCTTAACAGAATTCGATAACAAAGTGGCGTTGGAGTCATCGTGACTCGATCTATGCTATGGGACAAAACTGGACAAGATTGGAAGCAACTGAAGGTTACAGTTAAATTAGACGGCTGTTTGACTTAACTGTAACCGAACCAAATCAAATCAAGGTGAGTTAAACTCACTCAGTTACCCTTTTTATAATTTATATAAATTGGGTATTTTTATTTTGTGTGCCCTGCTTGCCAATGATTGACTGTTTTGCTAATTATCTATTCATCTGTTAGTTAACCGATGAAATTAAACTGTGTTTAATTTCAGTGAAATACCAAATCGTTACTTTTAACGATTGGTTCCAATAAAGGTAACTCACCTTGGTTGGCCACGTTTATTTATAAACGTGTTTAAATGGTTGAATTGTTTGAATTGCTTATGGTTGATGTTAAATGGTCGTTATTTAATTTATCAGTTAAACAAAACTGAATGGTCTGATTTGAGATAACCATTTGAATACAGGGAAGAACAGGTTGGAGGAATCCAACCGGATTCCTCAAATGTATTATTTATTTTCATATTATCATATATGAACTGATCTGTTTGTGTGATTGATTTGATGGTTGATTATTGACTGAATATTCAACATCTATTTGGTTTAAACCAATGGGCGATATTGGTTAAGTATTTGGCAGAGTATGGCCTTTAAAAATCAATCGGTTTATAGATATGGATTCACCGTTAGGTGAGTCGATAAAGGTGAAGCTATAAAGTTTATTTTATAACTGGACTCAGATCTTGAAATATATTATTTGAATAAAGTATAAAAAGGGAATTTAAGACCTTGATTTATGGTTGGTTTATTTTATAAAGTATATGCTGATGTTAATCAGATTTTCAAGTATGAAAATAAGAAATAAATCGAAAGGGTTAAACTTTGATCATTGTTTTGTAAAGAAAATAAATAATTAGAATCTATTTAAATTAATTATATTTTTAATTAATTTAAAGCGAGGATTGTTGGAATCGGTTAATGAGGTAATCAAGTTTTTGAGTTAATTAAATCGACCATTTGGAACTAGAATTGTTTATCAAGTTAAGGTGTTTTGACTAAAGTAGTTAATGTTTGAAATAAGTTATCATTTTAATAAATGATAAAGTTAGGAATATATTTTTAAATGGGAATTCATTTAAAAAGCTACCGAATGTGAGATGCAAGCCAATTGAATGGTGAAAGGAAATAAACGTACTCAATTATATGAATTAAGTGAAAGGAGATTACGATAAAAGGGTTTATTATAAACCAGAGTTATAAATGGAATTTTGGCATTGATTATAACTGATATTTATCTGAGGATAAGACCGTTGTTTGATCAAGGTCTGAGAGGTAATTAAAATACCCCAACTTGAACAACGTCGGGATTATATGAAGATAATGTTAGTTGGTAATCGTAGGAGACGTTAGTGAATATGTTTGAAATCTAAACAGCGAATTTAGCGCTGTTGTTATAATATATGTTTTGTAAATCTAATATAGCGATTATAGCACTTTTGCTATAGTAAATGGGTTGTAAACCTAAACAGCGATTATAACGCTGTTGTTTTGTAAATCTAAATAGTAATTATAACGCTATTGTTATAACATACGTGTTATAAATTTCTTTGTTAAAACTAATGGATTTCCGAATATAAAAGATGATTTGAAAAAAAGATGGAAGTGGGAAATTGAATATAGTTATTCGAGATAGAATTAGCCAAACATAATTATTCGGCTAAGTTGCCATTTCGTACGACTGCTAGCGTAATTCGCAGGGCTGCAGATAGCCTACGGCGGTCGGATGTTTCCTGAGGGAATCAGGCGTAACCATTGTGATCGCTGTGATCTAGAGTCAAGCGAATGGAGTTAAGACGAATGTTAATAAATCAATTAGAGTTATTCAAATATTGTATTTTTGAATATTAAAAGAATTGGAAGTTGCAATTTAACAAAAAGGAAATCAGTTTGTTAAAGGCCAAGTGATGTTGGATACTGAACCAGTGAACTCATTGGAGTGTCATGTTTGAAACACTGTATATTTTGATAGTTAAAACACCGACTATCAAACCTGACCAATACGATTGTTGGTATGGAAAGACCGGGATCGAATTTACATTCGAAAACCATTCCGACCAACAAATACGTGAAGATATTTGAAGACGGTCGAGATGGAGCATTGAAGACCGTGGATCTTCATAAGCGGAGGAACTGCTAAGAATCTCTGGTTTAGCGGCCAGAGATAAAACTGTGGTTCGGTCGTGGTTGGAATCCACGAGTGCAAGGACTTCTCGCTACTGATCCATGGGGTGATTTCTATATGGATGCAGTAGGAGAGTGCCTTCGGTTCATCCTGTTCCTGGATGACTTGTATGGACGGATGTCTGACAGAGTATTTCCAAAGGGTCACGTACGTTGATTTCTTCAAACGTACGATAGTTGTTGGTAGGGAATTGCTATTCTCTAGCTTTCAGCTAGAGTATTTTTGTGGATATCAATTAGTGATATCTGACGGATCTGACGATGTGGCATTCAAAGTGAGTGATGACCAGATATTCAGAAGTATTCTGACCTCAAGCCTCATCAACCGGGAAATGACAAAAATCGGGCAGGCAGCATGGCTATGTAGGTCGCTCCCATTAGGGTGTATAATCACCTATCTAGAGGAAGTCCTATTTGTTTCTTAAAGTCTATATTCGATGCTGTCCCTTGTCGGGAGGCGGTTGCTGATCCCAACCGTCGGTGATATACATTCGATACACTCAAGCGAAATGAGGGGTCGGTCATGTGAGGGCCGGGTTGCAAGAAGTTCTTGTTGAACCCAGTGTATTCGTCTCTAGAGATACACTATCGGAAGGTGGACCCATACCTTGTCAAGTTGGAATCCAATCTCCAATAAGCGCCCGCGGGTTTTGTTTGTATACTATATATGTGGAGCGTGAGATGCAAGCGTTCCACTAGATTGATATTTACTTGTATTTAGGCATTATTATAATATCAGAAAAGATATTGATTTCAAAAGTGGTTTGGGTTATCGTAAGGTAAAAACCGTCCGTGTTTATGTGTGGATTTGGTCTTACGATTATCCTTTTTCTTTTTGAAAAGTTTTGAACTTAAAAATCATGATTGGATGGTTCACCCTTATTACTGTGCGAGTTTATCTCACTCTGGTTCACCAGACTGACCCGGTGTTTTGTAAATGCTCGGGTTAGACCGGGTTGTACAGGTTCAGGTTATCGACTGCTGTGAAGAGACGAGCTGGAAGAGTCCAGACGTATGATATTATTACTATTCCGCTGTGTGTTATATGAGGACAGATTATTATCACTGTCCAGATGTGTACTCTGACCTTGTAAGTATTTCAAAAGCTTTCAATAAAGATTATTTCTGTATTATATTTTGTTCCGCTGCGATGTGAGACTCTGTGTGGTGTTCTTCTTCTTCTTCTATTCTAATATTTCTATCTTATCTATTCTCACCCTCTAACTTCTTTCTATTAATGATCTGGAATGTTCGATGTCTGAATGGTCAACATGGTAATTTGATGTTGATTTTCGGAGTCGAAATTCCCGGTTCGTTACAGTGGTATCAGAGCTGGTTGCTTAATTGGTACGGATGATAGGGGGTTCTCGCTTCGCGTTAGGTGGCGAACGGGAGACTCTTACCCCTACATCTCCCGACAATGTGGGTTGGTCGAGTCGAGAGGCTGGCCGTAAAAGCAGTTCTGAGGTATCTCTGTAAGCCACGCTGGGAGGTTAGCCCAGTGCCGAGGGAGGAGAGGATGGTTGAAAAGCCTACTCGAATCCCGGGGTCGTTACAGTGGTATCAGAGCTATTGGTTAAGTAATTACCTTGGCTCTGTGGCGTGACTCAGTAGAGATGGGGTTAGTAATACCCTAGATTGAGTTTGAGTGTATATATATGAGCGCGTATTTGTAAATTGTTATAAAAACTGTCATATATTGTGTTGATTGGTTTGTCGAGTAGTTTATGAATTCTGGTCGATACAGTAATGCAAACTGTGTCGATAAGTGTTTCTAAACTCTTGAACAGAATAATTCGACACAGTATGTTTTTGAAAGAGGGTAAATGAAATAATTTTACCCAAAATATATTTTGATATAAAAGAATGATTAAGATTTGAAGTATTATAGTTCATTGGATGTGTTGTAATGGAATGGTTATGTAAGTAACCAATCAGGATTCCTATGGATATAATATATGGAATCAGATGAATTAAATTTGAAGTTAAACCAGAATTTAGATTGAAATTGTGAAAGATTAGAAGAGTGTGAAAAGTGATTTTGGGTTAAATATATGAGGAATTTAAGATCCTGGGAGATTTTAATTTTGTTTTACAAGCCTTGCAAAGGATATTTTGAAAAGATTTCAAAATGGAAATGTTTAAATATGATTTTGAATGGTTATATTGTACTGAACTCACTTCGATAGCTGGAAAATAGATTCCGATGATGATCCGGACATCATCGGTGTTCATTTTCAAGTGGTAAGTGACGGATTACTACCAAAGATTTTGTTTGGAATTGCTTTGAGAAAAACAAGTTGTTTTGAATCCTGAAAAGGAGTATTTGATTTTGAAAGGTTTGAACTATTTAAAAACTCCCAGGGAAATTGTTGAACAAAAACGAAATTTAATAGAATTTGTGAAAGCAAATATTAATTGAATTAAAGCCAATTAACTGGAAATTGAATCGAGATATATTATATCGAGCAGAACCAGATTTTGAATTGTGAGACGGGAATCTGAAATGGTATTGGACTGGTGAGTTAAGAGTTGAAATTGATGATGGATGGAAATTGAGTTAAGAATGGTATTTGGCTTGGATGTGTGAAGGATTTGGTTTTGAGGATAAAATTGGAATTTTGTTTGGGAATGCAATTGTATATGCTGACAAGATAGCAGATGGAAAAGATATAATGATATGCCCGACAAAAAGGTACACGTTTACTTTATATGGGATTGGTGATTTATGAGCCTATTTGGCAAGCCGCTTGGAAATTTTATTTTCTTTTGGATTTGAGAAGGCCTAGAAAGGCGAGTTGGAGTTGTACCGATTGAACCGTACAGAAGAGGTGCTGGCGAAATTTTTCGAAATTTTAAAGTGTTAGAAAATTTTCGATATTTTTGAAAATATTTATTTACAGTATTGAATTGGTTTCTAATTTAATATAAAATTAGATTTGAAATTAATGAGTTTATAACGTTCTTTCTTACCTTAGCAATTTCGAGGACGAAATTATTTTAAGGGGGGAAGAATGTAACGACCCGTGTTTTTCGACCATTTGAATATGAATATTTAAATTAGTTTTAAATATTATATTGGGAATATAATGAAATTTAATATTTAATTCGTTATGTAAAACGAAGTTCGAACGTTATATATTTATATATAATATAATTCGAGCTTGAAAATGGCGTGCAGTTCATAAATTTGAATTTTTAACTTCAACTGAGAATACAGGATTCGATATAAGTCGGATTTCTGTGAAACAAGACACGTTGGAACTGTATTGACGATAATTTTCATATGAAAGAGAAAAATCCAGATTTCGTGTTGTTGATAGTAAGTTATGGCTAAATCAAATTTTGAAATAGTCGCTATGGAAAAACGTTATTTAATTATAGGCCTTTAAAATAGCCGTTTTGCAAACGGACTCAGATTTCGACAAATTCAGTTTCATTAGAACCGTATCATTAAATTATTGCACGGTGTCAAATGGCGTGGCAAACCGATGTCGTATGTGACCACGGTAGCCATAAACGCCCGTTCAATTTCTATAGCGCATATTTAAATAAATAAAGGGGTATTTGAGTGTAACTTGAGCAGATGATCGAATTAGGCCACGAAACCAGTTCCGTTGAGTTCGTATCGTCGATTAGGGTCAGGATAGGCATATAGTTTGTTATTTTTGGAGACCGAGGAATTTGGCATTAAAAAGGGTAGGGCGGTTCAGGGTAAAAACAGCCTACCGGGGCAACAGTCTCAGAATGCGACGAAATTAGTGCCGTTGGGTTCGTATCGAAAAGTTATTGTCGATGTTCGCAGTTTCGAGCTGATTTGATTTATCTGGTGATCGTGGAAAAATTAAATGTGTGTCATTTCTGGTTTTATAAGGGAATTTTTTTCAAACGATGTCGGATTTCGACGAAACTTGTTCCATTGGATCCGGAATGTTGTTTTGCATCAAGAACAACCTTTTTATCAGTAAACAGAAATCAATTGAGGATAGTTTTACGTGTGACTTTACCATGAAGTTTCGTTAGAAATAAAATAATGTTTTGCCCACAATATAAATACATGCAGACCTATTTTCTTAGACACTGTCTCCTATATAGTACGAAACCACGCCAAGTCTAAATCAAAACATATTGAAGCACATGGCCATCCTACTCTTGCCTGTACAAATGGAAACAAGGCGCAGTTGGCATTTCATTTCAGTCGACCTCGCCTAGCCTACCCTATATGATACAGTAGTCCTACAACAAGCTATGACGTGGTTGCCAATCTTCTATGTCGTGCGAGCCAAGGTGTCTGATGTTATAAATACCAAGATTAGTTCAAGCTTTCGACATTTTACAGTAAACTTAAGAAAATAAATGGCGAGCTACCTTTCGGAAACTAAAACAAAGACCCCTCTTCAAATATATAGAAACAAACTCCATTCATGAAACAAGATCAGCGGACCTCCCTTATATATATTATCAACCGAACTTCCCTTCTCTGTTTGGTGATAAGCATGTTGGGTTACACGGTGGAAGTGAGTTCAGAGGAGGACGTGGTGAAACAGGGAGGGACCGGAGGTGTGAGGCTCTGGCCGATGACGGAGGAGGCAGGCATCTCGAGGGTGGAGGCGCAGTCGGTGGCGGCTGTCGATGGGATTCCGGCGCAAGCGTCGAGGCGCGGTGGTCTTGATTCCTGGGCGTGGTGAGTTGGGTCAGAATGAAGGGTAGCCACGTTTTTTCTTGGAACTTTGTTCAAAGTTGAAGACGAAGGAGACCTGGCAAAAGAAATTTCTGTTGACCGATTTTCAAGGCAACGTAACCAAGTTAGTGGATTTATAATTAAACAGTAATTTTGTATTAGAGTTCCTAAGTAAGTGCAATGTTTAAAATAGTGAACAGGAGCTGTGATGCGTTCATGAAAAAGAAATACATCGGACCCTATTCATTGATCAGAAGCTAACCGATCGGATGGGTTATACAAAGTAATTAAGTTATTTATTTTATAATAAAAACGTAGCAAATCTAATTAAGATCATATATGTACTAAATTGTGAACTTGGCACATTTCAGGAACGCTAGAATGAACAAAGCAATGTAATTTAGAGAGTCAGACTGTTCTTTCTTTTGGACCCGGCCATTAACACTTAAAACATAATTTAGTTTAAATTAAGTGGTTAAGTAAATTAAATTTTTAATTATACCAAGTTAGTTTATAACATGTATGATTCACTCATATCTTAACAGAATTCGATAACAAAGTGGCGTTGGAGTCATCGTGACTCGATCTATGCTATGGGACAAAACTGGACAAGATTGGAAGCAACTGAAGGTTACAGTTAAATTAGACGGCTGTTTGACTTAACTGTAACCGAACCAAATCAAATCAAGGTGAGTTAAACTCACTCAGTTACCCTTTTTATAATTTATATAAATTGGGTATTTTTATTTTGTGTGCCCTGCTTGCCAATGATTGACTGTTTTGCTAATTATCTATTCATCTGTTAGTTAACCGATGAAATTAAACTGTGTTTAATTTCAGTGAAATACCAAATCGTTACTTTTAACGATTGGTTCCAATAAAGGTAACTCACCTTGGTTGGCCACGTTTATTTATAAACGTGTTTAAATGGTTGAATTGTTTGAATTGCTTATGGTTGATGTTAAATGGTCGTTATTTAATTTATCAGTTAAACAAAAATGAATGGTCTGATTTGAGATAACCATTTGAATACAGGGAAGAACAGGTTGGAGGAATCCAACCGGATTCCTCAAATGTATTATTTATTTTCATATTATCATATATGAACTGATCTGTTTGTGTGATTGATTTGATGGTTGATTATTGACTGAATATTCAACATCTATTTGGTTTAAACCAATGGGCGATATTGGTTAAGTATTTGGCAGAGTATGGCCTTTAAAAATCAATCGGTTTATAGATATGGATTCACCGTTAGGTGAGTCGATAAAGGTGAAGCTATAAAGTTTATTTTATAACTGGACTCAGATCTTGAAATATATTATTTGAATAAAGTATAAAAAGGGAATTTAAGACCTTGATTTATGGTTGGTTTATTTTATAAAGTATATGCTGATGTTAATCAGATTTTCAAGTATGAAAATAAGAAATAAATCGAAAGGGTTAAACTTTGATCATTGTTTTGTAAAGAAAATAAATAATTAGAATCTATTTAAATTAATTATATTTTTAATTAATTTAAAGCGAGGATTGTTGGAATCGGTTAATGAGGTAATCAAGTTTTTGAGTTAATTAAATCGACCATTTGGAACTAGAATTGTTTATCAAGTTAAGGTGTTTTGACTAAAGTAGTTAATGTTTGAAATAAGTTATCATTTTAATAAATGATAAAGTTAGGAATATATTTTTAAATGGGAATTCATTTAAAAAGCTACCGAATGTGAGATGCAAGCCAATTGAATGGTGAAAGGAAATAAACGTACTCAATTATATGAATTAAGTGAAAGGAGATTACGATAAAAGGGTTTATTATAAACCAGAGTTATAAATGGAATTTTGGCATTGATTATAACTGATATTTATCTGAGGATAAGACCGTTGTTTGATCAAGGTCTGAGAGGTAATTAAAATACCCCAACTTGAACAACGTCGGGATTATATGAAGATAATGTTAGTTGGTAATCGTAGGAGACGTTAGTGAATATGTTTGAAATCTAAACAGCGAATTTAGCGCTGTTGTTATAATATATGTTTTGTAAATCTAATATAGCGATTGTAGCACTTTTGCTATAGTAAATGGGTTGTAAACCTAAACAGCGATTATAACGCTGTTGTTTTGTAAATCTAAATAGTAATTATAACGCTATTGTTATAACATACGTGTTATAAATTTCTTTGTTAAAACTAATGGATTTCCGAATATAAAAGATGATTTGAAAAAAAGATGGAAGTGGGAAATTGAATATAGTTATTCGAGATAGAATTAGCCAAACATAATTATTCGGCTAAGTTGCCATTTCGTACGACTGCTAGCGTAATTCGCAGGGCTGCAGATAGCCTACGGCGGTCGGATGTTTCCTGAGGGAATCAGGCGTAACCATTGTGATCGCTGTGATCTAGAGTCAAGCGAATGGAGTTAAGACGAATGTTAATAAATCAATTAGAGTTATTCAAATATTGTATTTTTGAATATTAAAAGAATTGGAAGTTGCAATTTAACAAAAAGGAAATCAGTTTGTTAAAGGCCAAGTGATGTTGGATACTGAACCAGTGAACTCATTGGAGTGTCATGTTTGAAACACTGTATATTTTGATAGTTAAAACACCGACTATCAAACCTGACCAATACGATTGTTGGTATGGAAAGACCGGGATCGAATTTACATTCGAAAACCATTCCGACCAACAAATACGTGAAGATATTTGAAGACGGTCGAGATGGAGCATTGAAGACCGTGGATCTTCATAAGCGGAGGAACTGCTAAGAATCTCTGGTTTAGCGGCCAGAGATAAAACTGTGGTTCGGTCGTGGTTGGAATCCACGAGTGCAAGGACTTCTCGCTACTGATCCATGGGGTGATTTCTATATGGATGCAGTAGGAGAGTGCCTTCGGTTCATCCTGTTCCTGGATGACTTGTATGGACGGATGTCTGACAGAGTATTTCCAAAGGGTCACGTACGTTGATTTCTTCAAACGTACGATAGTTGTTGGTAGGGAATTGCTATTCTCTAGCTTTCAGCTAGAGTATTTTTGTGGATATCAATTAGTGATATCTGACGGATCTGACGATGTGGCATTCAAAGTGAGTGATGACCAGATATTCAGAAGTATTCTGACCTCAAGCCTCATCAACCGGGAAATGACAAAAATCGGGCAGGCAGCATGGCTATGTGGGTCGCTCCCATTAGGGTGTATAATCACCTATCTAGAGGAAGTCCTATTTGTTTCTTAAAGTCTATATTCGATGCTGTCCCTTGTCGGGAGGCGGTTGCTGATCCCAACCGTCGGTGATATACATTCGATACACTCAAGCGAAATGAGGGGTCGGTCATGTGAGGGCCGGGTTGCAAGAAGTTCTTGTTGAACCCAGTGTATTCGTCTCTAGAGATACACTATCGGAAGGTGGACCCATACCTTGTCAAGTTGGAATCCAATCTCCAATAAGCGCCCGCGGGTTTTGTTTGTATACTATATATGTGGAGCGTGAGATGCAAGCGTTCCACTAGATTGATATTTACTTGTATTTAGGCATTATTATAATATCAGAAAAGATATTGATTTCAAAAGTGGTTTGGGTTATCGTAAGGTAAAAACCGTCCGTGTTTATGTGTGGATTTGGTCTTACGATTATCCTTTTTCTTTTTGAAAAGTTTTGAACTTAAAAATCATGATTGGATGGTTCACCCTTATTACTGTGCGAGTTTATCTCACTCTGGTTCACCAGACTGACCCGGTGTTTTGTAAATGCTCGGGTTAGACCGGGTTGTACAGGTTCAGGTTATCGACTGCTGTGAAGAGACGAGCTGGAAGAGTCCAGACGTATGATATTATTACTATTCCGCTGTGTGTTATATGAGGACAGATTATTATCACTGTCCAGATGTGTACTCTGACCTTGTAAGTATTTCAAAAGCTTTCAATAAAGATTATTTCTGTATTATATTTTGTTCCGCTGCAATGTGAGACTCTGTGTGGTGTTCTTCTTCTTCTTCTATTCTAATATTTCTATCTTATCTATTCTCACCCTCTAACTTCTTTCTATTAATGATCTGGAATGTTCGATGTCTGAATGGTCAACATGGTAATTTGATGTTGATTTTCGGAGTCGAAATTCCCGGTTCGTTACATTTCGATTCGAATCCATTCCAATTCACATATTGGAAATTCTGATTATTTTTAAAACCACTTCAAGTCCAATTTATTTATTCGAAAATATTGGATTATAATTCTAGTTCAAAACTAGTTCATTTCGATAAAAATCTATTTTTATCTTTACAAATGTGGAATTTTTCATCCCAGTTATTTCCAATTCATATATTATGATTTTACACAAATTATTAATATTTTTAATAATTTTATCAAGGCTCGTACAGTTGATTTTCAATAATGGCCACAAAACTGCACTTATAGCGACCTTTTCCAAATTTGATTTGGACATAATTCCAAATCCAACCGTTAGATTTAAAATTTCTAACATTCATTGGAAAGCTCTTATCGATACGAACCCAATGGTTCTGGTTTTAGGAGAATCCGACAGTCGGATCTCCCATAATGTCCATTCGAAGTCAATGGTCGAAATTCACGAACTGCCGCAGCGCGGCACGTTCTATTCAGGCCATTGTATATATAATATATATATTATATATATGTCGTCGATTTTCTTTTAAAACCTATTTTATAAATTGTTTTAAATTCGTTTTCGAAACGATTTCAACTTCATATTCAATTTCGAATCAAAATTGAATATTCCACATCAGCGATATACAAATGATAATATTTTCAAAACGTTATATTTTGAAATCACTTCCTTTTCTATATTCATTATAAAAACGAATATAATCGATATAAATATCGTTCGCGTCAAAATGGGGCATCTCTAATCAATACGGCTTTATATATTTCAATAACTTCTTTATTCTATTCAACAAATGAATATTTATTCTATTCAACACATGAATCTATATTTCTTTCAACACATGGATATTCTCAACACATGAGTATCGTCAACACATTACTATTTATGTTATTTAATATATTTTATAAAATTATGATTTCTATCGTTTAATTCTGAATCAGATTCCAACCGTAAATTAGTAAGAGAACGATTCCATAAGCATTAACACCGAAGGCAGAAACCAACATCAGATCAATACACAGGAGACCACTCATCTTATATATTTTCCAGTTAGTTTCTAATTTTATATATGATGAAGATGTAAATTTTTGTTGTTAAAATATTTCGTTCAACACATGATAAGTTTCAACACATGAGTATCGTCAACACATGACTATTTATTCTATTCAACACATGAATCTTTATTTTATAATATTCTTTATTCTACAAATTGGAATGAGGCCCAATCAATTACCATATAATGTTAATTATATGGATTCCATACAACACATGTATATAATAACAACGATAAATAATCAACCATCATTCAAAGTGCACCACACTACTGCATAAGCATTAAACATAAATAATTAACGCTTACACAGTATGTCAACCTATCGATTGACATACAACTAAACAATTGGGATTAGTGTACGCCAAAAATCATCCCAACACCTGTGTGGGGTTTCAAATCAACAACACAGATTTTTATTTGTGCAGTTGGGCGACGTGTAAATTTATTGTCCCAATCAATATCCTTCAAATAGGTGTACATAAACAAATTGTTCGATTTGTAAATGAATATTTATTCACATTCACGTTAAAAATTATTATTTTAACGATAATTAATTTATTTCCACACATTAATGTTTTATTATCCATTTCACATCAACATCACAAACAAACTTCACAACACATCAAATAATCATACAAGTCGTCCATGGTCTGTGGACGACGGGTGTCGGGTGCTGCTAAGCACCGTCTGCATCCTAGTATATATTTATAACTAGAAAACAAGTTTTAAAGTGAGAAGTTCTCACCGACTAGCTAAACCAAACGCCACGACTCTTCTTATGTAGAAATCTTGACCGTGCCCGCCTTTGTCAAGTTCATTGTCCGTAGCCACTACATATATAAAAATCACATTTTTATATTGTTGCTATGTATATAAAAATCACTTTTTTATAATCACTCTATATGGATAAAAATCACATTTTTATACCGTAGTATATAGATAAAAATTCTATTTTTATACCGCTACTATATAGATAAAAATTCTATTTTTATACCGCTACTATATAGATAAAACTTTTTTTTTCATACTGCTAGTAATATAATAAAAATTATATTTTTGTTACACTATATGAATAAAAATCATATTTTTATTCTTTCTATGATATAAAAATCATATTTTTATTATTTCTATAATATAAAAATCATATTTTTATTATCGTACATACATAAAAATCTCGTCTTTACTATCACAAACATCATATCTTTATCTTATTAAAAATCATTTCTTTGCTATGATATAAATCGCTTCTTTATCTTCATACGATTAAAAATATAATCTTTATACATTTAAAAATCAAACCTTTCCATGGGTTAAAAATCATAGCTTTTTAAAATCAAAATCAAATCCTTTCACATTTAAAATCTAAGTTTTACCTAAATAAAAATCCTAACTTTATCTGTAAAAATCAGAATTTTATAGTGTAAAAAAAATCAGATTTTTAATGTTTAAATATATAAAAACAAACTAAATAAATTAATTAATTTTAAATTACCTTTCTTCACTTAACTAATCGGGAGGAGTGGCTCGAAGGTGGTTGCGGTAGAGGAGGCGGTTGGATGGAGTGTGTTGTGGCAGAGGCGGTGGCCCTCAGGCGCGGTAGCATTGGTCTTTGGGGTGATTGGGGGAGGTTTGCTCGAATTGGAGGGGTTTTTTGGGATTCAGAGGGGGGCCGAGGTCAGGCGCGGGGAGGGGAGGTGGTGGCACACCTCGCGGTGGCTGGAGGTTGGGCAGGGGGCCGACGACGTGGGGTGCGGTGTTCAGAAGAGGAGAGGGAGAATGGAGCGAGAGGGGGAGGAAGAAGGGTGGTACAGAAGGGGGAGGAAGGAGAGAGGCAATGGGAGGAGGAGGAGGTGAGGGAGAGGACGCGGTGGCTGACCTGAGCGGCGGCGGTCGACGATCGAGGGGGGGCTGAAGCATCGGCGGGTTCTTTTCTATTTTTTTTTTTGTTTTGATGTTGAATGAAGAGAGAGTGGGAGAGTTATATATTCATTTTAATTTCAAAAAGTAACTGTAACACCCCACATCCGTTAGTGTTACTCACAAAGGGAATGCACTAAGTTCTGTGGAGCATTTTGCGTAAAAGATGCAGATAAATTACAAGACAGACAGAAATTAAACAGCGGAAAATAAAACTTTGCTTTTATTGATAAAATAGTTTGTACAATGATTTCTTTACAATATCAGAGTATCATCTGTCTTACAAAATAAAGAAGCATAAAATAACATTTATATTCCCCAATTCTAGCAAGAGCCAGCCATAGCATCTGAAAAGAGAATCCAAGCAAAACTTCGACAAATCTTCAAGCTGGAAAAGAGTGACAATCCAACTTAACCTGAGCTATATTATTCCCTCCTTTTACTACCTGGGGGGGGGGGGGAACGGAAGAAAAGAAGACGAAAGAAAAACAGAGTCAGACATAAAGCCTGAGTAAGTTCAGTAACTTCTAGCATGTGAACATGGAAAAACAAAACGACATGAATTAACTGAATACAAGATAACACCATGATGATAGGGTCAGCAAGATTAGACAAGGTAATCACAAGATATGCTAATGATAAGATAAACTGGATATGCTTTAATACTTTCGCCGCTTCGCTATTTCCTTGTTATACTGATTTCTATATCTCTGCACCACCTAACTAGTGTCCCAACTAGTAACGATAACGTGATCCCAATCCCTGTATTTTTCATTGCCTTCAGGCATACATTTATTATTTATTACCTAGATCTAATCTAGTGTTTTCCATCAAATGCTTTCTAGATTCACCCAAAGTTTACGCTATCTGCTGAACGCTTCTCGGATTCAGGGTTTATGCCACCTAGTCCAACTATGGATTATGCTACCTATCGAACGATGCCCCCAAGTCTAGGACACACTACCTAGAGTGGTATATGTTCCTATACTTCCCCACGCATGTATCGCGAATCGTTATCGCTTGTCTAGATGCACATGTCCTGTAATGTGCGGCTCGAGTCCTGTGGCATGGCAAATCAAGAAACACAGAACTCGATCGGGAGCTTTCAGATATCTGCCGATGCAGATGCTAAGGTCTGTTTTTATTCCGGTGGCTATGGTCCCACTTGACCCCTCCCTCAACTAATGAAAGGCACACCTTGAAAAATGAGAACTATATGCAGGCCCTTTATGCCCCACTATCCTATGGCCATCCGCAACCATAACTAGATAGCAAGTATATGGTCTTTTGGAGTTCTCCGCCTTTCCGCTTCACGTATCTCAATTGACTGAAGATGGATGGTAGACGACGAGTTGCTATCACAGGGCTACCGGTTTCTCGCCGAATCACGCTGGTCCATCCTAGTCTTTAGGTTGCCATATTTTGCAACCAAGGCATACCCTTGGTTCTTCTACCACAGACCTTAACCTCTGTGAGCCCAGGAGGATCATCTGTAGCCTCACAGAGGGATACCAAGAGTACCCTCACGTCCCCTCGAAGCCTCGGGCTTCGTAACCCAATTCGTTGGAGCCTTCGTTTTAATCAGACGGACGTTCGCTCCTTCCCGTGTTATACTAAGAATTACTACTTAGTTCTACTAACTAAGGTTTACCACTTAGTTTCCAAAATCGTTGTTTTCTTAACTAAGGTTTACTACTTAGTTCCTTTTAACTAAGGTTTACTGCTTAGTTCTCTTTCTCGTCAATTTGGATTGGTTAAGTGTCATTAGTCAATTCAAGCTAACTTAACCCTCTTCATTTATCCTGTTAAACTGGTTAAGTGTTATCAGCAATTCATGTTGACTTAACCCTACCATAAACCAAGTTATATTGGTTAAGTATTTCTTATTACTTAACCCTGCCCATTCATCCTGCATTGGTTAAGTGTTCCTTTTTAACTTAACCTTGCCCGTCTGTTTTAACTAACATGTTATTAATGGTTAAGTATTATCCCTTCATGTTTTAGACTTAACCCTATTCCTTTATCACAATCTGATGGTTAAGTGTTCAAGTTTACTTAACCCTACAGTCTAGCCCAGCTAACATATCAAATTGGCTAAGTGTACTAAATTTTACTTAACCCCAACCTCTAGTCTAGTTAACATGTTAATTTGGCCGAGTGTATTAACTTTACTTAACCCCACCTTCTAGTCTAGTTAACATGTTAATTTGGCTAATTGTTTTCTTAGTTACTTAACCCCTGCAAATCTTGTCTTGTTACCATGTTAAGTTGGTTAAGTGTCCCTATGGACTTAGCCCTCCCATTCTAGCTTAACTGTGTTAAGTGTCAGTATGAACCTAACCCCACCCACCGGTCCGGTTATCATGTTGAATTGGTTAAGTGTCTTAGTTAACTTAACCCTACCATTCTTGTTCTAGCTTTAACTAAATAAATTAAAGCCGCGACCGCTCACATTAGACAAATATTGTGGTGAATACTGGATGTGTCGGTTGGTTCCGGGCAGGTTTACATTGCAACTCAGTCTAACCTCGGGTTAGGCATATTCGTGTTTTCTAAGTTCAAAGGGTTTTGATTAATTTTCAATCAGGTTTTGAAAATAACCATCCCGTCCATCGGATCAGTTAGGGATAGCCAGGGAGAGCAGGAAACTTGTATTTTCCAAACCCAAGCCTCGACACTATCCTCTCTGTCACCCTAGAACTTTCTGGTGTATTATTAAAAGAGATGTCGTTAATAAACCTTTAATTCGTCTAAATTTACATTTTCTCGTTTAGGACAAATGCTATAAGTAAATTATTCTTAATTTACTTATTTCCTAATTACTCTTTCAATGTAAATTGTCAACACTTATTCTTATGGCCCATTTTCCCCTCTATATCATATTTAGGCTTTTTGGTATGTAAACTATACCAAATTAAGTGTCACTAACCATGATTTTCCTAAACATGACAATTATGGCCAATTTCAAATTTATACCAATATACTTGTTATGCCAAAATAGCTAATCCAATTCTGATTTAACATTCTAATTACAGTTCATGTCCAACTAGACTTATTATTCTAGTTCACAATTCATGTAAATACTAGATTTACAAGTCAATACCAGATTCAAATTACACATCCTATAATTCATGTCAAATTTATCCAATTTGCATTCTTATAAACATGCCATAATACATGTTCCCAATTTATGCCAATTTCCAAGTTAAAAACTACGTTTTTAGTAAATTTCATATTTTGCCCAAATCGTATTCCCACCGTTCGTATAATCGTGATTCAATCTAGATTATAGATAAATCTAGCTTTGTAGAAAATAGGGAATGAACCAAAGATGCTATGAAAAAGATAGACATAATAACTGGCATAAAATGATAATTTACTAATTATAGACCTAACGAATTACACTGAAATTGACCTAAAACATCGAAAGCCTATAGGTCTGAAAATCTTATGGCATAAAAAGGGTTGAATAACGATGTAGGTTCAAGAACATGGGTAGACCTAACTTAATAGGTAAATTCCCAAGGTCTAAAACCAAAGAAAACCAAGGATAGACAGAATAGAAAATCAGGTTTAGACCCAACTTCACAGTCACAAAACTTAAGCAACACTTTCCTAGTCATGAATCATGGGTGTTTAATCACAGTTGTCCTTGTTACGTCATAGGCAATAGTTTATGTTTCCTAATCAAAGGCTTAGGCTTGTGTTTATAGTCAAGGAAATAATTCTCACAGTCACAGTCACAGTCATAGGCAATGTTCATAGTCATAGGCAATGTTCATAGTCATAGGCAAGGCCTAATTGGTCATCGAATCATAACAGTTCTTAATTAGTTCCAAGGATATAGGCACAGATTCGAATAGAAAGATTTGGCATATTCTTTTATTCCTTTAATTTCATGTCACGAATAGAGAAAGCGTTCAAATCTAAAAAGTAACCGACTTACATTGATCGGTTTTTAGAATAGAAAAAGATGGCGTTGCTATGATTCGTGCGACGTTGCTCGAAGCCGTTTAAGTTAGTCTTTGATTCTTGTCTTGAAGCTTTAATCTTGATTCGAATCTCTTCTGGAAAACTTGAGCAGCATAACCTTGTCTTGGATTTTCGTATTATTTTCGTATTTTTACTTGTTTATACATTTTCTCAGAGGCACGTCAGGATAGAAAAGAATTGTGAATAGAGGAGGAGACTAAGGCTGGTTATATAGGATTAGGCGGACAAATCTGGTCAGAATGGCATCCGGATACATCAAAATGAACCCAGGTTCAAAACCTGGATTTCGGGGGCAGGTCGACCCCCAGGTCGACTACCCAGTCGACCTGGTCAGGGGGGTCGACCCCCAGGTCGACACCCTGGTCGACCTGGGTACCCAGGTCGACTCACAGGTCGAACCCCTGGTCGACCTGGGTCCTGGGCGGGAAATTCCCGCCCAGCCCGCTTCTGGGTCTGTTTTGAAATTTGAACTCATTTTCGACCTGTTCGAATTTTAAATCGAATTCTGAAACTTCGGAGGGTCATACCTCCTTCATACGAACTCCGATTCTCGCAAACTCGGACTCTTTTTCATGCAGAATTTCGAGATGAACGCAATGACGTAGCCCGTTTCCCTTGATTTTGATTTTAAATTTTAATTCTGCCTTGATTTGTGAATCCTAGTGTTACATAATTACGGGGTGTTACAGTAACTTTTTGTTTCGACCTCCAAACGAGACCCACCGCCTGTCGTCCCTAGCTAATTACTCCCATTCCGAACACAATGGGATATGTACCGTAAGGCAGTTTGGTTGTTTCGATCAGTTTTCGTCAAAATCAAAATATAACTCTATATATTGAATTTGAACGCACATTTAAATTTACCGGGGCCACAAACGGACTTTAAAAATTCCTGAAAAATATTTTCTAGCTTCGTATTGACGATACGGTCCTAACAAAACTAATTTCATCAAATTCTGAGATCGTTTGAAAAATGGTCATTTTCCAGTCGATTAAAATCAACTGAAACTGGTCAAACGCGTTTTCCTTTGCTACGCTCACATATTGATTCAGAAAATTACGAATTTTGAAACCTAGCAATAACTTGACATCATGGATCCAACAAATGTGGTTTCATCGAAAACCGAGGTCGTTTGCAAAATTTCCATTTTTAAGGGCCAGAATTCCATTGCGACTATTCTGAATTTTCAAATGGGCATAACTTTTTATCCCCGCTATGAAATTTTGATCTTTCGGATTCGTTGGAAAGATATTCTCAATTAGATTCTAATATTTTTTGTTTCGCTAAAATCCGGTTTATTTTGAATCATGTACATTCATTTGAACTTTGAAATCAAATTTTCGAACTATCGCGCCATTTCCAATTCCTTTTATAATTAAAAATAAAATATTTATATTCTAACAACGATTTATATAAATATATACATTCTACCTCTATTTAAAATAAATTTCTCGTCGTTAGTATTTAAAATAATTTGTTTTAAAAATTCAAAATTCGCTAAAATTGCCAAAAAAAAAAAAAAAAAAAATTGGCTCAGATTTTCCGGGTTGTTATAATCTCCCCCACTTAAAACTTTTCGTCCCCGAAAAGGAACGAAGTTGAAAGTTGTTTTACAAACCAAATCAACTTCCATTATTTTCTTTACGGCTTAAGTTCTTCAACTTTTCAGTTTCTAAGAACTTTTCAAATTCTTCAAAAATTTGGCTAACACCCTTAATTTTCGAAAAATTTCGCCATAACCTCCCCTGCACCGGGGAATTCGGGATATTTCAAATAGCCTCCCATTGCCCTCATCAATCCAAAAAGAAAAAGAAACAGCCACACGGCTCATAAAATCATCCAAACCCAATAAATTTGTAAACATGTACCTATTTGTCGGGAAAACAATTTTATTCTTCTGCTCTAGCCACCTTGCTATGACCTGTCCAATGTAAGTACATGTATATGCATGCAATTGTAATCATTTTTCAATGCAGTTCGATATTCGGTTCAATTTGGCATAATGGTTCAAAATTTCAAACCAATAATCAAACAACACAACCATCAATCAATTAGTGGATTATCGTTTCAAATTCATAATTTGATATATATACAGAAAATCATGTTTTTGATGCTAAATCACAACAATAAGCCCTATCTAAGTTTTAATTCTCATACTAGCCTAATGGAAATATATAGATATCACACTTTCGAAACTCGAACACAAATACTGATGATGTTGCAATCATCATCAGAATTGTCCCCGAGCGACTAGAGTGTGATTCTATATCTATCCAGTATATTAAAATTTCGAATATACGTTCATGACGCGTATATGCAAAATCTTTATATACTCGATTGTCAAAATTCAATACAAATAAATATTCAAATACATATAAAACGATTTAAATTTCAAAACAAAATTTGTTTTCATTTTTTATTCGAAAAATATACTCTTCACACTCGTTCTAGGATACTGTTGATCCTATCTCTAAGGAGCCATTCTTATTGGATATTGCTAATCCAATTTCTGATGAATTCTTTCGTTCAGTTCTAATGTGTCTTATTCTCGAGCTCTGTAAACCAAAGCTCTGATACCACTATATAACGACCTAAACTTCCCCGTGAAGGAAAGCGCGGATTGCTTTGAGAACAACACACATCGGAATGCAAACAGAAGAACATTTCATTGTATATTACAACAATTCCTCAGAATACAAGAATATACAAAGTATGAATAAATATTATACATTTGACAAATATCAGAGATTTAAATTACATTTAAATAGATAGCAGTGGAAAAATAATGCAACACACAACTGAAAGGATAGATACGGATACAGAGCTTTCCGAATATCATTCCAGCTGTAAACCAGGATCCTGTGAATATAAATCTGCAAAACCAAAACTACTAGCTGCCCATGTCGAAAATAAGGGCATCCAGAGTTTAGGTTAAAACAATAAACTCCAGGTCAGTCATGTGACTGGTGTGAGAACTAAAACAGTTATTAATCTTTATTTTAAAGTTAGGTAAATCAAGGGATCACGCCGTATAACACGGAACGGGTTTCCTCCCAAGAATACTAGTACATAAAACAAACAGCACAATGCTAAATAAAGAAAAATGAAGCTATTATAAGACCCAGGTCCCATCACACAATGCAACCCAAGCCGGAGGATAGGTTTTACCTTATAATAGCCAAAGAATGCTTGATACGTTTTAAAACAGATTATTTTGATATTACTATAAGTATATAGTGTCAAAACAATTTCAATCATAAGTATCAATCATAGACGGCAAAGCTACCATCTACTATGTCGCCATACTAGGTTCTACAAATAATACCGAATTATCACGTATTGGAAATTGGATTCCATCATGAGTCGAGGTAAGAGGCAAGCTCCTCTCTATTCGAGACACTCTAGCAAATGTCTCAGGACCACACACAGCGATCCTTGGAATCGGTTGGGCCGGTCCTCTCTTACTTTTGAGGATTAGTTATTCCTAAACACACGTTTCCCGGTCCTGTAGGACCTATATAATGGTATGTACATCGGCTCACATAGTGCCAGTTATCAACCATATATTCGAGGTGCCTCACATTCCAACAACCACACAGGTAAAAAAGTATATAAATGTCAGGGCTGGTAGGTCACTGACATCACCCATAGCTAGAAAGAAACGTCGTGTTCTCCCAACGGTCCTTATCCCGTTTTTGACTCGTACCGAGGTGTGAGGCTCGCGAATTAACGTTATACACAAAGCTATGCCACACAGGACGTGCTTTGATCATCAACCACAAGACATTGATTTTCAACAGAAGCCTTGATCATTTGCCACCTATGCATGCCACACAGGCAATTCACTCCATGCGACTGATGTCCATCGATATACAACCTCTGAGCTCGTACGTCTCAGAGAAGGGAATTAAGCAAGAGAATAAATTCTCCGCTGCCAAATAGATGTATATTTAATAGAGATCAATCAACACAGAATAAAATCCAATGTCAGATACATAGTCCATTTACATGTTCGTTCTGGGTCTGAAGAAAATCGGAGGCACTTTCCTCGCATATCCATCGATCTCCAAGTACGCCTGGACGATCACCAACTGATTCCCTCCTCTTGGGTGTACAGCCCAATCAAGATCATTAATTATCATCCAAACAATGTGAAGACTTCCGGTCTTCAACCACCGTCTTCATTTTCGACATACCGTTGAATCGGTTATTCAGAATGGGTATAAACCAGGCCTTTCCGAATAACCCGCGTATATAATAAACAAGTGTTACATAATCACAACATACGCCTCATTCCAATTCAGAATATTCTTTTATTCAAAAATTCACATCCTTAAGGAAAGGTTCCCATTAATTTTATTAGAGATAATTTCTTCTAAATTTATTCTTTAATCTTCCTTTGGATATCTTTTCAAACCATGTTAAGGTTTTCCAAACTAGTCGGGATTAGCGAACCACACTGAAGTAATTATTTATTTTATTTCCCAATCCCGACCTATTCATCCCATGGAGCAAAACTGGTAATACTCCATATCTAACACCACGGTGTTATCGGTAAATATTAATTATCATTTCACGTTCAAATCTAATTAAAGATTCATTAAAACTCCGCTTAGACTTAATCTTCCCAAAAATTAATATCCTGTCTTTAACTGGGTTAAAGAACCAATGTCATCTAAAACAAGGTTCACGATAAACCAAAAATGACTTTCCATTGTTAATCAGGTTAAAGAAAAGATGTTATTCAAAACACCGTTCACGATAAACCCCAAAAATCAATTCAAATTCAATTCCAATTAAATATTATTTAGTTGGTACACTTCATTAAATCTATATAGAAAGATTTAATATTTTTCTCAACTGGCTTTAAGAACAGTGTTAATGAAGACACCATTCACGACAAACCCAAATCACGTTTGATATTAAATACAAGGCTCTCAATAGAAAATATATCGGCTTATATTCAATATCAAATTCTATGACCAACAAATATCGTATTGGAAATAACGATATAAATATATCTTTCAAATTTCCATAACAATATATGTATAATCACGAAATCCAACATCGAAATATTCCGAAGATAAATTCGATTCGAATCCATTCAAATTCACGTATTGGAAATTCTGATTATTTTTAAAACCACTTCAAATCCAATTTATTTATTCGAAAATATTGGATTATAATTCTAGTTCAAAACTAGTTCATTTCGATAAAAATCCATTTTTATCTTTACAAATATGGAATTTTTCATCCCAGTTCTTTCCGATTCATATATTATGATTTTACACAAATTATTAATATTTTTAATAATTTTATCAAGGCCCGTACAGTCAGTTTTCAATAACGGTCACTGAACTGCACTTACAGCGACCTTTTCTAAATTTGATTTGGACATAATTCCAAATCCAACCGTTAGATTTCAAATTTCTAATATTTATTGGAAAGCTCTTTTTGATACGAACCCAACGATTTTGGTTTTAGGAGAATCCGACGGTTGGATCTCCCATAATGTCCATTCGAAGTCAATGGTCGAAATTCATGAATTGCCGCGGCGCGTTCTATTCAGGCCATTATATATATAATATATATATTATATATATTTCGTCGATTTCCTTTTAAAACGTATTATATAAATCGTTTTAAATTCGTTTTCGAAACGATTTCAACTTCATATTCAATTTCCAGTCAAAATTGAATATTCCACATCATCGATATACAAATGATAATATTTTCAAAACATTACATTTTGAAATCACTTCCTTTTCTATATTCATTATAAAAACGAATATAATCGATATAAATATTGTTCGCGTCAAAATGGTGCATCTCTAATCAACACGGCTTTATATATTTCAATAACTTCGTTATTCTATTCAACAAATGAATATTTATTCTATTCAACACATGAATCTATATTTCTTTCAACACATGGATATTCTCAACACAAGAGTATCGTCAACACATGACTATTTATGTTATTTAATATATTCTATAAAATTATGATTTCTATCTTTTAATTCTTAATCAGATTCCAACCGTAAATTAGTAAGAGAACGATTCCCTAAGCATTAACCCCGAAGGCCGAAACCAACATCAGATCAATACACAGGAGACCACTCATCTTATCTATTTTCCAGTTAGTTTCTAATTTTATATATGATGAAGATGTAAATTTTTGTTTTTAAAATATTACGTTCAACACATGATAAGTTTCAACACATGAGTATCGTCAACACATGACTATTTATTCTATTCAACACATGAATCTTTATTTTATAATATTCTTTATTTTCCAAATTGGAATGAGGCACAATCAATTACCATATAATGTTAATTATATGGATTCCATACAACACATGTGTATAATAACAACGATAAATAATCAACCATCATTCAAAGTGCACAACACTACTGCATAAGCTTAAATATAAATAATTAACGCTTCCACAGTCTGTCAACCTATCGATTGACATACAACGAAACAATTGGGATTAGTGTACGCCAAAAATCATCCCAACACCCGTGTGGGGTTTCAAATCAACAACACAGATTTTTATTTGTGCAGTTGGGCGAAGTGTAAAATTTATTGTCCCAATCAATATCCCTCAAATAGGTGTACATAAACAAATCGTTCGATTTGTAAATGAATATTTATTCACATTCACGTTAAAGATTATATTTTTAACGGTAATTAATTTATTTCCACACATTAATGTTTTATTATCCACTTCACATCAACATCACAAACAAACTTCACAACACATCAAACAAGCATACAAGTCGTCCATGGTCTGTAGACGACGGATGTCGGGTGTTGCTAAGCAATGTCTGCATCCTAGTACATATTTTTATCTAGAAAACAAGGTTTAAAGTGAGAAGTTCTCACCGACTAGCTAAAACAATCGCCACGACTCTTCTTATGTAGAAATCTTCGTCGTGCTCGCCTTTTGTCAAGTTCATTGTCCGTAGCCACTACATATATAAAAATCACATTTTTATATTGTTGCTATATATATATAAAAATTACATTTTTATAATCACTCTATATAGATAAAAATCACATTTTTATACCGCTACTTTATATATAAAAATTCTATTTTTATACCGCTACTATATAGATAAAAATTCTATTTTTATACCGCTACTATATAGCTAAAAATTCTATTTTTAAACCGCTACTATATAGATAAAAATTCTATTTTTATACCGCTACTATATAGATAAGAATTCTATTTTTATATTGCTAGTAATATAATAAAAATTATATTTTTATTACTTTACATGAATAAAAATCATATTTTTATTCTTACTGTGATATAAAAATCATATTTTTATTATTTCTATAATATATAAATCATATTTTTATTATCGTACATTTTTAAAATCTCGTCTTTACTATCATAAACATCATATATTTATCTTATTAAAAATCGTTTCTTTGCTATGATATAAATCGCTTCTTTATCTTCATACGATTAAAAATATAATCTCTATATATTTAATAATCAAACCTTTACATGGGTTAAAAATCATAGCTTTTTAAAATCAAAATCAAATCCTTTCACATTTAAAAATCTAAGTTTTACCTAAATAAAAATCCTAACTTTATCGATAAAAATCAGAATTTTATAGTGTAAAAAAAAATCAGATTTTTAATGTTTAAATAAATAAAAACAAACTAAATAAATAAATAAATTTTAAATTACCTTTCTTCTCTTAACTAAGAGGTAGGAGTGGCTCTGAGGTGGTTGCGACAGAGGAGGCGGTTGGATGGAGTGTGCTGTGGCGGAGGCGGTGGCCCTCAGGCGCGGTGGTGTTGGTCTTTGGGGGTGATTTGGGGGAGGTTTGCTCGAATTGGAGGGGGGTTTTGGGATTCAGAAGGGGGCCGAGATCAGGCGCGGGGAGGGGAGGTGGTGGCATACCTCGCGGTGGCCGGAGGCTAGGCAGGGGGCCGACGACGTGGGGTGCGGTGTTCAGAAGAGGAGAGGGAGAATGGAGCGAGAGGGGGAGGAAGAAGGGGGAGGGTGGCACGGAAGGGGGAGGAAGGAGAGAGGCAACGGGAGGAGGTGAGGGAGAGGGCGTGGTGGACCACCTGGGCGGCGGCGGTCGACGATCGAGGGGGGGCTGAAGCATCGGCGGGTTCTTTTCTTTTTTCCTTTTTTTGTTTTGATGTTGAATGAAGAGAGAGAGGGAGAGTTGTATATTTATTTTAATTTCAAAAAGTAACTTTTTGTTTCGACCTCCAAACGAGACCCACAGACTGTCGTCCCTAGCTAATTTTCCCTATTCCGAACACAATGGGATATGTCCCATAAGCCAGTTTGGCAATTTCGATCAGTTTTCGTCAAAATCAAAATATAACTCTATATATTGAATTTGAACGCACATTTCAATTTACCGAGGCCACAAACGGACTTTAAAAATCCCCGAAAAATATTTTCTAGCTTCGTATTGACGATACGGTCCTAACAAAACTAATTTCGTCAAATTCTGAGACCGTTTGAAAAATGGCCATTTTCCAGTCGATTAAAATCAACTAAAACTAGTCAAACGCGTTTTCCTTTACTACGCTAACATACTGATTCATAAAATTATGAATTTTGAAACCTAGCAATAACTTGACATCACGGATCCAACAAAAGTGGTTTCGTCGAAAACCGAGGTCGTCTGCAAAATTTCCATTTTTAAGGGCCAGAATTCCATAAAGACTATTATGAATTTTCAACTGTGCATAACTTTTTATCCCCGCTATGAAATTTTGATTTTTCGGATTCGTTGGAAAGATATTCTCAATTAGATTCTAATATTTTTGGTTTTGCTAAAATCCGGTTTATTTTGAATCCTGTACATTCATTTGAACTTTGAAATCGAATTTTCGAACTACCGCGCCATTTCCAATTCCTTTTATGATTAAAGATAAAATATTTATATTCTAACGATGATTTATATAAATATATCCGTTCTAACCCTATTCAAAATAAATTTCTTGGTGTTATTATTTAAAATAATTCATTTTAAATATTCAAAATTCGCTAAAAAAAATGGCTCAGATTTTCCGGATTGTTACAATCTCCCCCACTTAAAACTTTTCGTCCCCAAAAAGGAATGAAGCCGAAAGTTGTTTTACAAACCAACTCAACTTCCATTATTTTATTTACGGCTTAAGTTCTTCAACTTTTCAGTTTCTAAGAACTTTTCAAATTCTTCAAAAATTTGGCTAACACCCTAAATTTTCGAAAAAATTCACCATAACCTCCCCTGCACCAGGGACTTCGGGATATTTCAAATAGCCTCTCATGGTCCTCATCAATCCAAAAAGAAAAAGAAACAGCCAAGCGGCTAGCCAATCGGCTCATAAAATCATCCAAACCCAATAAATTTGTAAACATGTAACTATTTGTCGGGCAAACAATTTTATTCTTCTGCTCTAGCCTCCTTGCTATGACCTGTCCAATGTAAGTACATGCATATGCATGCAATTGTAAACATTTTCCAATGCAGTTCAATATTCGGTTCAATTTGGCATAATGGTTCAAAATTTCAAACCAATAATCAAACAACACAACCATCAATCAATTAGTGGATTATCATTTCAAATTCATAATTTGATATATATACATATACAGAAAATCATGTTTTTGATGCCAAATCACAACAATAAGCCCTATCTAAGTTTTGGTTCTCACACCAGCCTAATGGAAATATATAGATATCACACTTTCGAAATTCGAACAAAAATACTGATGATGTTGCAATCATCATCAGAATTGTCCTCGGGCGACTAGAGTGTGATTCTATATCTATCCAGTATATTAAAACTTTGAATATACGTTCATGACGCGTATATGCAAAATCTTTATATTCTCGATTGTCAAAATTCAATACAAATAAATATTCAAATATGTATAAAATGATTTAAATTTCAAAACAAAATTTGTTTTCATTTTTTATTTGAAAAATATACTCTTCACACTCGTTCTAGGATACTATTGATCCTATCCCTAAGGAGCCATACTTATTGGATATTGATAATCCAATTTCTGATGAATTCTTTCGTTCTGTTCTAATGTGTCTTGTTCTTGAGCTCTGTAAACCAAAGCTCTGATACCATTCTATAACGACCCAAACTTCCCCGTGAAGGAAAGCGCGGATTGCTTTGAGAACAACACAATCGGAACGCAAACAGAAGAACATTTCATTGTTTATTACAACAATTCCATCAGAATACAAGAATATACAGAGTATGAATAAATATTACATATTTGACAAATATCTGAGATTTAAATTACATTTAAATACATAGCAGCGGAAAAATAATACACACACAACTGAAAGGAGATATACGGATACAGAGCTTTCCGAATATCATTCCAGTTGTAAACCAGGATCCTGTGAATATAAATCTGCAAAACCAAACTACTAGCTGCCCGTGTCGAAAATAAGGGCACCCAGAGTTTAGGTTAAAACAATAAACTCCAGGTCAGTCATGTGACTGTTGTGAGAACTAAAACAGTTATTAATATTTATTTTAAAGTTAGGTAAATCAAGGTACCACGCCGTATAACACGGAACGGGTTTCCTCCCAAGAATACCAGTGCATAAAACAAATAGCGCAATGCTAAATAAAGAAAAATGAAGATATTATAAGACACAGGTCCCATCACACAATGCAACGCAAGCCGGAGGATAGGGTTTTACCATATAATTGCCAAATAATGCTTGATACGTTTAAAAACAGATTATTTTGATATTACCTATAAGTGTATAGTGTCAAAACAATTTCAATCATAAGTATCAATCATAGATGGCATAGCTACCATCTACTATGTCGCCATACTAGGTTCTACAAATAAAACCGAATTGTCACGTATTGGAAATTGGATTCCATCATGAGTCAAGGCAAGGGGCAAGCTCCTCTCCGTTCGAGGCACTCTAGCAAATGTCTCAGGACCACACACAGCTATCCTTGGAATCGGTTGGGCCGGTCCTCTCTTACTTTTGAGGATTAGTTATTCCTGAACACACGTTTCCCGGTCCTATAGGACCTATATAATGGTCTGTACGTTGGCTCACATAGTGCCAGTTATCGACCATATATTCGAGGCGCCTCGCATTCCAACAACCACACAGGTAAAAAGTATATAAATGTCAGGGCTGGTAGGTCACTGACATCACCCATAGCTAGAAAGAAACGTCGTGTTCTCCCAATGGTCCTTATACCGTTTTTGACTCCTACCGAGATGTGAGGCTCGCGAATTAACGTTATACACAAAGCTATGCCACACAAGCTGTGCTTTGATCATCAACTACAAGACTTTGCTTTTCAACAGAAGCCTTGATCATTTGCCACCTAGGCGTGCCATACAGGCAATTCACTCCATGCGACTGATGTCCATCGATATACAACCTCCGACCTCGTACGTCTCAGAGAAGGGCGTTAAGCAAGAGAATAAATTCTCCGTTGCCAAACAGATGTATATTTAATAGAGATCAATCAACACAGAATAAAATCTAATGTCAGACACACAGTCCATTTACAAGTTCGTTCTGGGTCTGAACGAAACCGGAGGCACTTTCCTCGCATATCCATCGATCTCCAAGTACGCCTGGACGATCACCAACTGATTCCCTCCGCTTGGGTGTAAAGCCCAATCTAGATCATCAATAATCATCCAAACGATGTGAAGACTTCCGGTCTTCAACCACCGTCTTCATTTTCGACATATCGTCGAATCGGTTATTCAGAATGGGTATAAACCCGGCCTTTCCGAATAACCCGCGTATATAATAAACAAGTGTTATACAAACACAACATATGCCTCATTCCAATTCAGAATATTCTTTTATTCAAAAATTCACATCCTTAGGGAAAGGTCCCATTAATTTTATCAAATATAAATTCTTCTAAATTTATTCTTTAATCTTCCTTTGGATATCTTTTCAAACCATGTTAAGGTTTTCCAAACTAGTCGGGATTAGCGAACCACACCGAAGTAATTATTTATTTTATTTCCCAATCCCGACCTATACATCCCATGGAGCAAAACTGGTAATACTCCATATCTAACACCACGATGTTATCGGTAAATATTAATTACCATTTCATGTTCTAATCTAATTAAAGATTCATTAAAACTCCGCTTTGTTTTAATCTTCCCAAAAATCAATATGCCGTCTTTAACTGGGTTAAAGAATCAATGTCATCTAAAACACGGTTCACGATAAACGAAAAATCACTTTCCATTGTTAATCGGGTTAAAGAACAGGTGTTATTCAAAACACCGCTCACGATAAACCCCAAAAATCAATTCAAATTCAATTCCAATTAAATATTATTTAATTGGTACACTTCATTAAATCTAAATAGAAAGATTTAATCTTTTTCTCAACTGGGTTTAAGAACAGTGTTAATGAAAACACCATTCACGACAAATCCAAATCACGTTTGATATTAAATACAAGGCTCTGAATAGAAAATATATCGTCTTATATTCAATATCAAATTCTACGACCAACAAATATCGTATTGGAAATAACGATATAAATATATCTTTCAAATTTCCATAACAATATCTGTATAATCACGAAATCCAACATCGAAATATTCCGAAGATAATTTCGATTCGAATCCATTCCAATTCATGTATTGGAAATTCTGATTATTTTTAAAACCACTTCAAATCCAATTTATTTATTCGAAAATATTGGATTATAATTCTAGTTCAAAACTGGTTCATTTCAATAAAAATCTATTTTTATCTTTACAAATGTGGAATTTTTCATCCCAGTTCTTTCCATTTCATATATTATGATTTTACAAAAAATATTAATATTTTTAATAATTTTATCAAGGCCCGTACAGTCGGTTTTCAATAACGGCCACCGAACTGCACTTACATCGACCTTTTCCAAATTTGATTTGGACATAATTCCAAATCCAACCGTTAGATTTTAAATTTCTAATATTCATTGAAAGCTCTTTTCGATACGAACCCAACGGTTCCGGTTTTAGGAGAATCCGACGGTCGGATCTCCCATAATGTCCATTCGAAGTCAAAGGTCGAAATTAACGAACTACTGCAACGCAGTGCGTTCTATTCAGGCCATTATATATGATATATATATTATATATATTTCGTCGATTTCCTTTTAAAACATATTTCATAAATCGTTTTAAATTCGTTTTCGAAATGATTTCAACTTTATATTCAATTTCGAATCAAAATTGAATATTCCACATCATCGATATACAAATGATAATATTTTCAAAACGTTATATTTTGAAATCACTTCCTTTTATATATTCATTATAAAAATGAATATAATCGATATAAATATCGTTCGCGTCAAAATGGCGCATCTCTAATCAACACGGCTTTATATATTTCAATAACTTTGTTATTCTATTCAACAAATGAATATTTATTCTATTCAACACATGAATCTATATTTCTTTCAACACATGGATATTCTCAACACATGAGTATCGTCAACACATGACTATTTATGTTATTTAATATATTTTATAAAATTATGATTTCTATCGTTTAATTCTTAATCAGATTCCAACCGTAAATTCGTAAGAGAATGATTCCCTAAGCATTAACCCCGAAGGCCGAAACCAACATCAGATCAATACATAGGAGACCACTCATCTTATCTATTGTCCAGTTAGTTTCTAATTTTATATATGATGAAGATGTACATTTTTGTTGTTAAAATATTTCGTTCAACACATGATAAGTTTCAACACATGAATATTCTCAACACATGAGTATCGTCAACACATGACTATTAATTCTATTCAACACATGAATCTTTATTTTATAATATTCTTTATTTTCCAAATTGGAATGAGGCCCAATTAATTACCATATAATGTTAATTATATGGATTTCATACAACACATGTATATAATAACAACGATAAATAATCAACCATCATTCAAAGTGCTCCACACTACTGCATAAGCATTAAACATAAATAATTAACGCTTACATAGTCTGTCAACCTATCGATTGACATACAACCAAACAATTGGGATTAATGTACGCCAAAAATCATCCCAACACCCGTGTGGGGTTTCAAATCAACAACACATATTTTTATTTGTGCAGTTGGGCGACGTGTAAAATTTATCGTCCCAATAAATATCCTTCAAATAGGTGTACATAAACAAATTGTTCGATTTGTAAATGAATATTTATTCACATTCACGTTAAAAATTATATTTTTAACGATAATTAATTTATTTTCACACATTAATGTTTTATTATCCATTTCACATCAATATCACAAGCAAACTTCACAACACATCAAACAAGCATACAAGTCGTCCATGGTCTGTGGACGACGGGTGTCGGGTGCTGCTAAGCACCGTCTGCATCCTAGTATATATTTTTAACTAGAAAACAAGATTTCAAGTGAGAAGTTCTCACTGACTAGCTAAACCAAACGCCATGACTCTTCTTATGTAGAAATCTTCATCGTGCTCGCTTTTTGTCAAGTTCATTGTTCGTAGCCACTACATATATAAAAATCACAATTTTATATTGTTGTAGTGTATATAAAAATCACATTTTTATAATCACTCTATATGGATAAAAATCACATTTTTATACCGCTACTATATAGATAAAAATTCTATTTTTATACCGCTACTATATAGATAAAAATTCTATTTTTATACCGCTACTATATAGATAAAAATTCTGTTTTTTACCGCTACTATATAGATAAAAATTCTATTTTTGTACCGCTACTATATAGATAAAAATTTTATTTTTATACTACTAGTAATATAATAAAAATTATATTTTTATTACTCTACATGAATAAAAATCATATTTTTATTCTTCCTATGATATAAAAATCATATTTTTATTCTTCCTATGATATAAAAATCATATTTTTATTATCGTACATATATAAAAATCTCATCTTTACTATCATAAACATCGTATCTTTATCTTATTAAAAATCGTTTCTTTGCTATGATATAAATCGCTTCTTTATCCTCATACAATTAAAAATATAATCTTTATATATTTAAAAATCAAACCTTTTCATGGGTTAAAATCATAGCTTTTTAAAATCAAAATCAAATCCTTTCACATTTAAAAATCTAAGTTTTACCTAAATAAAAATCCAAACTTATCTATAAAAATCAGAAATTTTTAGTGAAAAAAAAATCAGATTTTTAATGTTTAAATAAATAAATACAAACTAAATAAATAAATAAATTTTAAATTACCTTTCTTCGCTTAACTAAGAGGGAGGAGTGGTTCGAAGGTGGTTGCGGCAGAGGAGGCGGTTGGAAGGAGTGTGTTGTGGCGAAGGCGATGGCCCTCAGGTGCGGTGGCGTTGGTCTTTGGGGTGATTTGGGGGAGGTTTGCTCGAATTGGAGGGGTTTTTTGGGATTCAGAGGGGGGCCGAGGTCAGGTGCGGGGAGGGGAGGTGGTGGCACATCTCGCGGTGGCCGGATGCTGGGCAGGGGGCCGACGATGTGGGGTGCGGTGTTCAGAAGAGGAGAGGGAGAATGGAGCGAGAGGGGGAGGAAGAAGGGAGGAGGGTGGCACAGAAAGGGGAGGAAGGAGAGAGGCAACGGGAGGAGGAGGAGGTGAGGGAGAGGGCGCGGTGGCCCACCTGGGCGGCGGCGGTCGACGATCGAGGGGGGGCTGAAGCATCGGCGGGTTCTTTTCTTTTTTTCTTTTGATGTTGAATGAAGAGAGAGAGAGGAGAGTTATATATTTATTTAAATTTCAAAAAGTAACTTTTTGTTTCGACCTCCAAACGAGACCCACCGCCTGTCGTCCCTAGCTAATTACCCTCATTCCGAACACAATGGGATATGTCCCGTAAGCCAGTTTGGCCGTTTCGATCAGTTTTCGTCAAAATCAAAACATAACTCTATATATTGAATTTGAACGCACATTTCAATTTACCGGGGCCACAAACGGACTTTAAAAATTCCCGAAAAATATTTTCTAGCTTCGTATTGACGATGTGGTCCAAACAAAATTAATTTCATCAAATTCTGAGACCGTTTGAAAAATAGCCATTTTCCAGTCGATTAAAATCAAGTGAAATTGGTAAAACGCGTTTTCCTTTGCTACGCTCAAATATTGATTCAGAAAATTACGAATTTTGAAACCTAGCAATAACTTGACATCACGGATCCAACAAAAGTGGTTTCGTCGAAAACCAAGGTCGTTTGCGAAATTTCCATTTTTAAGGGCCAGAATTCCATAGCGACTATTCTGAATTTTGAACTGGGCATAACATTTTATCCCCATTATGAAATTTTGATTTTTCGGATTCGTTGGAAAGATATTCTCAATTAGATTCTAATATTTTTGGTTTCGCTAAAATCCGGTTTATTTTGAATCATGTACATTCATTTGAACTTTGAAATCGAATTTTTGAACTACTGCGCCATTTCCAATTCCTTTTATAATTAAAAATAAAATATTTATATTCTAACGACGATTTATATAAATATATACGTTATAACTCTATTCAAAATAAATTTCTCGTCGTTATTATTTAAAATAATTCATTTTAAATATTCAAAATTCGCTAAAATTGCCAAGATAAAAAAAATTAAATTGGCTCAGATTTTCCGGGTTGTTACAGGGAATTTTTGGAATCAGTATGTGGCCCCAGTAAATTAAAATGTACGTTCAAATTTAATATTGAATATTTTACATTTTAATTTAAAGAAAGCAGACTGAAATGGTCGAATAGGCTTACGAGACATAGGCCATTGTTTCCGGAATGTGGGTATTTAGCTAGGGGCGATAGTCGTTGGACTTGATTTGGAGTCCATATGGGGTAACGGGCCTTTTTGTAAATTAAGGAAATTAAAAAATTAAAATGTAAATCCATTGGCCAATCAAAGTAAAAACGCATTGACCATTTCATTCAAAGAAAAACCTGACACCCACTCAGTTCGATGGCGATAGAAGCTCTTTCCTTCGCTCCTCGTTTTCTCCCAATCCACGCAACAAAACCCATATGACCTTTGGAGGATTTTGTATATCTCCTCTTCCACTTCAAATCCATATAGATTTTATAATTTATTGTTGAGTATTTTCTCCAAATCACCTCCAGGAAGTCAGTGTGTTCAAGCTGTCGAATCTCCGCCGTCCGACTGTCGACCTCGACCGCTACACCATCGATCAGAGCGCCCCTCCTCCCCGTTCGACGTCGTATAATCCGATCGCTGCCAAGTAGCTCAAAAATTGCAGACCTAGTTTTGAACCAAATAGGAAGTTAACGGCTGAGGTAATTAAATTGATTTCCAACACTTTAAAACCGTGGCTAATTCAATTTATTTATAAAAATCGTATCTTTCCTATACGAAATCGAAATCCGATGAAACAGGAAGCATTGTGATCTTGACAACGTCTTCTACATTCTAGAAGAGACCGGGAGAATTTTAGAGCCATCTACAATTTTAGGCGAAGTCAAAACCAATGTGAGATTTCTAAATTCAAAAAAAAATAAACAAATAAATTTATATTTGGTTGCAAATGGAGTTTAGTAACTCCTGACACCGTCGTCCACAGACCATGGACGACTTGCTTGTATTATGGTGTGAAATTGATTACGATTGTGTGTGACTGATTGTGGTTGCAACAAAATTGATTGTGTTTGTGGTAAATTCACAGTGTTGTGGAAATGAATTGTATTGTGAAAAATATAAAAATGAAACCCATGAATCGCCGCGAGGCCTACGATAGCAGAGGAGCCGTACTGGACACGGTGCCGGTTTTAATTACCCAGCCGTTATAATGCCAAAATTTTCTGAAATATTCATGTGTTGTAAAATATTAATGTTTGAAATAAAATTGGTTTGAACAATAAAATATCACATTTTAATTGTATATATATAAATATGTAAAAATGATCATTTTTGAAATAATAATATGTTAACAATAAAAAAATCACATTTTTATTGTATATGTATAAAATATGTAAAAATGATCATGGTTGAAATAAAAATATGTTAACAATAAAAAGCATATTTTTATTGTATGTATAAAATATGTGATATAAGAAGTGATTAAAAATGATCATTGTTTTGAAGTAGAAAAGTTAACACTAAAAATATACATTTTATTACATGAATAGAATATGTAAAAATGATCATTTTTTGAAATAGAAAAGCTCAACAATAAAAATTTACATTTTTATTGTATATAAGAAATGATTAAAAATGATCATTATTTTGAAGTAGAAAAGTTAACAATAAAAATTTACATTTTTATTGTATATAAGAAATGATTAAAAATGATCATTGTTTTGAAGTAGAAAAGTTAACAATAAAAATTTACATTTTATATATGAATAGAATATGTAAAATGATCATTGTTTGTAATAGAAAAGCTCAACAATAAAAATTTACACTTTTATCGTATATAAGAAATGATTAAAAATGATCATTGTTTTGAAGTAGAAAAGTTAACAATAAAAATTTACATTTTATTGTATGAATAGAATATGTAAAAATGACTATTGTTTGAAATAGAAAAGCTCAACTATAAAAATTTACATTTTTATTGTATATAAGAAATGATTAAAAATGATCATTGTTTTGAGGTTGAAAAGTTAACAATAAAAAATTTACATTTTATTGTATGAATAGCATATGTAAAACTGATCATTGTTTGAAATAGGAAAGCTCAACAATAAAAATTAACATTTTTATTGTATATAAGAAATGATTAAAAATGATCATTGATTTGAAGTAGAAAAGTTAACAACAAAAATTTACATTTTATTGTATGAATAGTATATGTAAAAATGATCATTGTTTGAAATAGAAAAGCTCAACAATAAAGTTTATATTTTTGTTATATATAAGAAATGATTAAAACTGGTCATTGTTTTGAAATAGAAAAGTTAATAATAAAAATTTACATTTTATTGTACAAATAGAATATGTAAAAATGATCATTGTTTTGAAGTAGAAAAATATTCATTGTTTGGAATTAAATGTTTTTGACAATAAAAATTACATTTTTATTGTATGTTTGATTCATTAAAAATAATCGTGTTTTAAACAAAAAGATTAGACAATAAAAATTACATTTTTTATTGTATTATTGATTCATTAAAATAATGTGAATTACATATTAGAGAAGTTAGAAAAAAAGTTCATTTGTTAAACATGTAGTGATTCATTAAATAATGTTAATTACATGCGTGCCCTGTATATTCAAAAGGGATTTGAGCCAGAAGAAGATGAGGCGAGCGTTAGTGAGGAAATGGAAACAACTAAGTCTTAGTTAGGTTTAGGTTGTTAGATAATAAATGGTGTTGAAATCGTCGAACGAATTATATATATATATATATATAATAAAATTAAACGAATCGCGCGAGGTAGTTCGCGTTTTGGAATAGTAGCTTTAAACGATTATACCGAGGGATCCGACCATCGGATTTTTCCCAAAGGGTTCGCTTTGGAAATATCTTTCCAACGATATAAAATTTGCTAAGATCCAATGGTTAGATTTTGAGAAATGTGTAATTCAAATCTAAATAAAAACAGCGCCAAGGCCGCGTAATGACCTGAAACGTCGAATAAAATGAGCTACTTTTATATAAATAAAAATAGCGATAAATCATTATAAAATATTATAAATGATATGGAATAGGAATAAACCAATTTCACTTGGTTTATAAAGTAATATGGACGGTTAGATTCTTTGACATTAACTTATAGGATTGAATTGAATTTAACCAAAGAAAAGAAATTATTTGAAATATATATATATATTCAAGAATTATTTGAAAAGACTGAGTTAAATATCATTTCAAATAATTATACGACGACTAGAAGTCGAAGATATTGAAGACGGTGGTTGAAAACCGACGATCTTCACATCGAATGAACGACTACTGATGCCTTTGATTGGAGTTGCTGACTTGACAGGGTTACAATGGTAGTTGTTCGGACGTACTTGTTGATTGTCCGGATATGCTAAAGCCTCTCTTCCGTATTGGACATATGGAACGAGGAATATGGTGTCTCTGGTTTCGTTCTGACACAGAATGGACTTGTAAATGGATGTGTATCTGACACTGGATTATATTCTATGCTGATTGATTTCTATTAAATATATATCTGTTTGGTGGCAGAGAATTTATTCTCTTGCCTAACACCATTCTCTGAGACGTACGAGCTCAGAGGTTATACATCGATAGACTTCAGTCGCATGGCATGAATTGTCAGTGTGGCATGCCAAGATGCAAATGATCAAGGCTTTTGTTGAAAAGCAGAGCCTTGTGGCTGACGATCAAAGGACAACTTTAATTAGCATAGCTTTGTGTATAGCGTTACTTCGCGAGCCTCACACCCTGGTATGAACCAGAAACGGGAAGGGATAGCAGAGAGGACATACATTTCTTTCTAGCTAGGAGGGGTGTCATGGTATGGAGCCAAGACATTTTTACTTATGTGGATGATGGAAAGCGAGGTACCTCGGATTTGATTCCCTAGTAGCCCTAAATTTACGCCCTATGGGACGGGGAAACATATTATTCAAGAATAACCAATCCACTAACGTAAGTGTGGACCAACCCTGCAAGATCCAGGTGCAGTTGTGGCTATATCCTGAGGCTCAGGCTAGAGAGTCTCGAATTCGGTAAGGACGATCCCTTGCCTTAGTTCATGATGGAAATCCAACTTCCAATACGACATCGCACGGTTTTGATTGTAAAACTAGTATGGCGACATAGTATATAGTAGCTATGCCGCCTAGGATTGATACATTATGATTGAAAATGTTTTTGAAACGTATACACACTAATAATAATATCAAATGATTTTGATTTATACGTATCATGCATATTTGGCCATTATAAGGTAAAACTCTATCCTCCGGTTTGCATTTCATTGTGTGATGGGACTTGAGTCTTATAGTGGCTTCATTTTTCTAAAAAGCATTGCGTTATTTAAATGATTTACTTTATTTATGCACTGGCAATCCAATGAAGTAAACTCGTTCCACGTTAGCGGCGTGGTCTTGTGATTATCCTTATTATTAAATAGGTTAAGTAAGATTTCTCATACCAGTCCCATGACTGACTCGTAGTTTGTTTCACTTTGCAAACTCGGGTTTCCTTATTCTCCACACGGGCAGCCATGTATTCGGGTTTTAGCAGATTCATTCTAGATATCTATGGAGCTGAAGATGGATTCTATCATTTCAATTATGTTGTTCAGACTTCATTTAGTATATTATGTTTGATTCCACTGTAGACATTTTATATTAAGCTGAAACTATATTTTGTACTAAGTATGATCCTGTTATGCTGTGTAACTCTGATGTTGATATTATTTCCGGTGTAACTTTGATGTACTTTATCTGGTGCAATTCTATAATTATGTTTTGCTGTTATTGGTTATGTGTTATATTCCAATGATTATCCTGGCTTTCGTGGCACAGGAGTTTGGGGTCATCACAAATTGAATGTTTAATAGTTGTTTATCACTATTTTTGAATACATTTGATGTATGGAATCCATATAAATAAAATTATATGGTAATTGATTGAGTCTGATTCGAATTCAAAAATAACAAATATTTTAAATTAAAATTCAGTGAAGAATCAAAATATGATTTTGATGTCTGATTTTGGATGGACACGAAAATATAAAAATATGAAGCTGAGTTAAGTATATGACTATTATTTTAACTGGAACGGATTTTTATATCGATTTTGTTCATTTTTATAATGAATATCGAGAAGATTGACTTTCAAATCTGACATTTAGAAAATATTATCATTTTGAGATTATAATAAAATGAGATGTTCAATTTTTATTAAAATTGAAATGGAACTGGAAATCGTTTTTAAACAAATTTAAAACATTTTGTAAAATATGATTTAAATGGAAATCAATGATATATATTATATATATTTATATGACTTGAATAGAATGCCGCACAACGACCATTCGCAAATTTCAACCATTGACTTCAAATTGACATAGTGGGAGATCTGACCATCGGATTCTCCTAAAACTAGAACCATTGGTCTTGTATCGAAAAGACCTTTCTGATAAATATATGAGATTTAAATTTGTATAGTTAGATATTAAAATATGTCCAAATCAATTTCAGAAAAGGTCGTTATGGATGCAGTTCAGTGACCATTATTGGAAACCGACTGTAAGGGCCTTAATAAAATTATTAAAAATATGGAAAAATTATATAAAAACATAATTTACGATTTGAAAAGATTTTGGATGAAATATTCTAAGTTTTGAAAAGATAAAAATTATTTTTATCCAAATGAACTAATTATCAACTCAAATAATAATCCAATAATTTTTAAATTAATAAATTGGATTTGTAAATGGTTTTGAAATAACCAAAGTTTTGCAATGAATAAATAGGAATGGATTTGAATGGAAATTATCTTCGGATATTTTTGATATTGGATTTCGTGATTATACAGATATTGTTGTGGGAATTTGGAAGATATTGATATTATTATTCCAAAACGATATCTGTTGATTTCATAATTTGGTATTGAATATAAGTCAACGTGACTTCCATTTATGATCTCATATTTAATATGAAATTGGATTTTGGTTTTGTTGTGAATTGTATCTTAAATAATACTGTTCTTGAACCCACCTGCAAAAGAATAAATCTTCTAAATAAGATTTAGAGAAGTTTTCCAGTTTATTTAATTAAATTAGAATTGAATGGAATTCGATTAATAATAATCGAGATGAGCTTCAACGAAGGAAGGCTTTTAGTATTTAAGGAATTTAAAAAGGCGTTGTCGTTATTCCATTTATAGTATTGGTCTAATACAGAAATTTATATCGATTATGAATTGTTCAAATTTCCGTGAAGATTCCATATTAATGGAAAATGACTTTGGGTTTATCGTGAACCGTGTTTTAAATTACATTTGTTTTACAACTCAAATAAAGACTGAATTAATTTCCTAAGTTGAAAAATCATTAAATAATGATTTCTGGAGATTAAAACTGAACTAGAGTTTTAATGAATCTTTGATTAAACTAAAATGTAAAAAGTGGTAATTAAATTTACCAAATTTAAGAAACGTTCGAGATGGAGTACCCCGCTCTTCTCCCCCCAATTTTTACTCCATGCGATAGTTAATTCTTTAATTAGATTTGAACGACAAATGGTAATTAAATTTACCAACAACAATGGGTGTTAAATATGGAATACCACCAGTTTTGCTCCATTGGATGAATAGGGTGGGACTGAGATTAATAAAATAAATGGTTACTTCGGTAAGGTTCGATAATCCTAACCAATTTGTAAGCCTTAATTTGGTTGAAGTGGTAAAAAGATAAAATAAATCTTCTGAAAATGATATCCAAAGGAAGATTAAAGAATGAGTTTAAAACAATTTATCTTTGATAAAGTTAATGGGAACCTTTCCCTAAAGATGTGAATATTTGAATAAATGAATATTCCGGATTGGAATGAGATGTGTGCTATCTTTTAGTATTCATCACATGATTATAAAGATATGCTAGTTATTCAAAAAGACTAGATTTAACCCATTCTGAATAACTATTATGACGACTTAAAGTCGAAGATATAAATACAGTTGTTAAAGACCAACGATCTTCACATCGAATGGATTACAGCCGATGCCCTAGATTTGGGTAGCTTCCATGAAGGGGTTATATTGGTAGTGGTTCGGACGTACTTGTTGATTGTCCGGATGTGCGAGGGCCTCTCTCCTGTATTGGACATATGGGATAAGGAACAAGGTGCCTTCGGTTTCGTTCAATCCCAGAATGGACTTGCAAATGGATTGTATGTCTGATATTGTATTCTTTTTGCTATATTCGTTGATCTCTACTAAATATATATTTGTTTGGTGGAAGAGAATTTATTCTCCTGCTTAACACCCTTCTTTGAGACGTATGAGCTTAGAGGTTATATATTGGCAGACGTCAATGATATGGCTTTAATGGTAATGTGGCATGCTGAGTTGCAGTGATCCAAGCTTTTGTTGAAAAGTAGAGCTTGGTGGACAATGATCAAAGCATAGCTTTAATTAGCATAGCGTTGTGTAGTGTTAATTAAAGAGCCTCACACTTCGGTATGATGGTGGACTGATGGTTAGATCAATATACTTTAGAGATGAGGATGAGCAACCTACGGGTTGAAGACAACTTTTAGGGTTGTCATGGATCAGTCGACCGAGATGGACTGGGCGTGGTCGCTCCACACCTAGTAGGGATAAGGCTTATACCTGATTCCCAGATGGATAGAGTAAGCGGTGTTTTCCAAAGCCCTAGACGTTAGCCGCGACGTTACTTGTAATACTGGATATAGTACGGATGTGTATTACGGTGTTTTCCAAAGCCCTGGACGTAAGCCGTCGACATACACTACGTGATCAATCTTTCGAATCAGTTGCCATCATGATGGAAATCCAACTTTCCAATACGAGCTTTACGGTTTTAGTTGTAAACCTATATGGCGACATAATATACTGTGTATGATTGATACATTTATATTTGAAGTTGTGTCTGACACTATGCATTTATAATAATATCAAAGATATTTGATTTTAAAGCGTATCAAGCATGTTTGGCTATTATAAGGTAAAACTTTATCCTCTAGTTTGTGTTGCAGTGTGTGATGGGACCTGAGTCTTATAATAGCTTCATTTTCCAAAAAGCATTGCGTTGTTTATAAATTATTTTGTTTCAGAGTATTCATGGGAGTAAACCTGTTCTGTGTTATGCGGCGTGGTCCCGTGAATTACCCATTTTAAAAGTAAAGTTTGATAACTGTTTTAGCTCTCACACTAGTCCCATGACTAACTCAGAGTTTATTATTTCCACCTAAACTCTGGGTGCCTATATTTTCCATACGGGCAGCTGGTAGTTTTGGTTTTGCAGATTCTTTATTTTCACAGGATCCTGGTTTATAGCTGGTGCTATATTCGAAAAGCTTTGTATCTGTGTATTTCTTTCAGTTGTGATAGTTGATGTATTTCCGCTATGCATTGTATTTATACATTTAATTTCTGCTGCTATGTAAATTATTAATCTCTGATATTATTTTTCCATTGTATAATATTTATTCATGCTCTGATATTCTTGTTATTTGACGTAAATTGTTGTAATAACAATGAAATGTTCTCATATTTGGGTTCTAATGCGTTGTGTTCTGTAATAACCCGGAAATTCGAGCCAATTTAAAAATTTTATTTTGGAAATTTTAGCGAATTTTGAGTATTTAAAATGAATTATTTTAAATAATAACGACGAGAAATTTATGTTGAATAGAATTAGAACGTATAGTTTTAATTGAATCGTCGTTAGAATATAAATATTTATTTTTAATTATAAAATGAACTGAAAATGGCGCAATAGTTTGAAAATTCGATTTCAAATTTCAAATGAATGTACAGGATTCAAAATAAACCGGATTTTGGCGAAACCAAAAATATTAGAATCCGTTTGAAAACATCTTTCCAAGAACCCGAAAAATTGAAATTTCATAACAGGAATAAAAAGTTATGCCCAGTTGAAAATTCAGAATAGTCGCTATGGAATTTTAGCCCTTAAAAATGGAAATTTTGCAAACGATCTCTGTTTTCGACGAAACTACTTTTGTTGGAACCGGGATGTTGAATTATTGCTAGATTCCAAAATTCATGATTTTTCGAATCAATATGTGAGCATGGAAAAAGAAAACGTGTTTTGTCAGTTTTTGTCAATTTGGATCGACCTGAAAATGGCCACTTTTCAAACGGTCTCAGAATTTGACGAAATTAGTTTTGTTATGACCGTTTCGTCAATACGAAGCTAGAAAATATTTTTCGGAAATTTTTAGAGTCCGTTTGTGGCCCCGGTAAATTGAAATGTGCGTTAAAAATTCAATATATAGAGTTATATTTTGATTTTGACGAAAACTGATCGAAACGGCCAAATTGGCCTGCGATACATATCCCATTGTATTCGGAATGGGGGTAAATAGCTAGGGGCGATAGTCGGCGGGTCTCGTTTGGAGTTTGTGTTAAAAAGTTACCTTTATAAATTATTAAAATATTTAAATTAAATAAACCCCCTCCCCTTTTTCTTTTGAAAGTCGACCCCCTCCCCCCCCCCCCCCCCACGTTCAAAATCAAATTCAATAATAAAAAAACGGAGGGGGAGATCGTGATCTCATCGCCCCCCAGAGAACCACCGACGCCGCCGCGTCTGGCGGAGCCACCGCCGTGCTTCGCCCCTTCCCCTTCTTCTTCCCCGACGCAGCGCTCCCCCACCCTCTTCTCCTCCACCTCTCAGTCTCTCTCCCCTTCGTTAAAACCCCACACCCTAACCCGAAGACCGACCCCGCCACAACCCATGGACCAACCACTGCCTACCGCGATCTCCAGCTGCACCACCATCCCCCTCAGTCCATCGTTCAACGGTGTTGCCCCTCCGCCTTCGAAAAACCATATAAAAATGTGAGTTTTCTAATTTGTTTTCTTTTATTTAACATATTGTTAGCAATTAGAAATAGGATTTGTGGGTGGATAAAATAAAATATGATTTTTCATGTAAGTAGAATAAAAAGATTTAATTTTTATTTTAGAAAAGATTAGATTTTTCATTGCAAGGAAGATATGATTTTCATATATGTTAAGGTGGTATAAAAATTAGATTTTTATATATAACTTTGGATTAAAAATTTGACTTTTATTTATTTGAATATAGAAATTAGCAAGGTAGAGATTCTATTTTTATATAGAAAATAGCGAGATAAAAATTCGATTTTTATATATACGAAGTTAAGATAAAAATTCGATTTTTATATATATGAAGTGAAGATAAAGATGTGATCTTTATAGAAGTAGCAATGTAAAAATATAATTTTTATAACATGAAAAGGTTTAATTCTTATAACATGGAAAGGTTTGATTTTTGAAAATATAAAGCTATGACGTTTGTAAAGATATAGAAATGTGATTTTTGTATATACATTAACAATATAAAAATACGATTTTTATGCTTTTGTTTAATTAAAAATATGATTTTTTAAGCTTGTAAAGTTATGATTTTTAAATATAGAAAAGATAGGATCTTTAACCTTAGAAAGTTAAGATTTTTAATCAAAGAAAGTTTAGGTTCTTATTTAAAGAAAATATAAACTTTATTTTATATGTAGCAATATAAAAATATAATCTTCAGATATGAAGCAGTGATGTTGAAAATGTGATTTTTTTTAATATAAATTTCGTGAAACATATCTCGTTGATAACGCTGCGAAGATTTTCTACATATGAAGAGTCGTGGTGTTTGGTTTAGCTTCTAGGTGAGAACTTCTCACTTTTAATTTATTTTCTAGTTAAAATATATATTAGGATGCAGACGGTGCTTAGCAGCACCCGACACCCGTCGTCCACAGACCATGAATGACTTGTTTGTTTGATTGATGTGATGTGAAAATTGATTGTGTGATGTGGAATGAATAAATATTTTATAGTTAAAGATATCATTTTCAACTTGTATATAAAATAAATATTCATAAACAAACCGGACGATTTGTTTATGTACACACATTTGACTGATATTGATTGGGACGATAAATTTTACACGTTGCCCAACTGCACAAATACTATTTTGTGTTTGTTGATTGGAAACCCCACACGGGTGTTGGGATGATATTTGGCGTACACTAATCCCAATTATTTAGTTGTATGTCGATCGATTGGTTGACTGACTGTGTAAGCGTTAATTATTTATATTTAATGTTTATGCAGTTGTGTGGTGCACTTTGGATGATGGTTGATTATTTATCATTGCTATTATATACATGTGTTGTATAGAATCCATATAAATAACATTATGTGGTAATTGAGTGGGTCTCATTCCAATTTAGAAAATAAATTATATTCATGTGTTGAATAAAAAAAATAGTCATGTGTTGACAATACTCATGTATTGAGAATATTCATGTGTTGAAACCATTCATGTGTTGAAAATATTCATGTGTTGAATAAAATATTTAAACAATAAAATTCACATTTTTATTGTAAGTAAGAATTAATAAATATTCATGTGTTGAATAAAATATATATTCATGTGTTGAAGAAAATATTCATTTGTTAAATAGAATAAATAAGTTATTGAAATATATAAAGTCGTCTGGATTAGATTTGCGCCATTTTGATGCGAACGATACTTATATCGATTATATTCATTTTTAAAATGAATATAGAAAAGAAAGTGATTTCAAAATATAACGTTTTGAAAATATTATCATTTATATATTAATGATATAGAATATTCAATTTTGATCTAAAATTGAATATGAAGTTGAAATTGTTTTTAAAACGAATTTAATATAAAAGACGTTTTAAAAGGAAATCGAGGAAATATAATATATATATATATATATTATATATAATGGCTTGAATAGAACGCGCCGCGCTGCGGCAGTTCGCGAATTTCGACCATTGACTTCGAATGGACATTTCGGGAGATCCGACCGTTGGATTCTCCTAAAACCAGAACCTTTGGGTTCGTATCAAAAAGATCTTTCTAACGAATATTAGAGATTTGAAATCTAACGGTTGGATTTGGAATTATGTCCAAATCAAATTTGGAAAAGGTCGTTGTAAGTGCAGTTCGATGGCCATTGATGGAAATCGACTGTACGGGCCTTGATAAAATCACTAAAAATATCAATAATTAGTGTAAAATTATAAGAAACGATTTGGAAAGAATTGGGATGAAAAACTCCATATTTGAAAAGATAAAAACAGATTTTTATCGAAATGAACTAATTTTGAACTAGAATTATAATCCATTTATTTTTGAAATAAATAAATTGGATCTGAAAGGGTTTTAAAAGTAACCAGAATTTCCAATAATTGAATTGGAATGGATTTGAATCGAAATTGTCTTTGGAATATTTCGATGTTGGATTTCGTGATTATACATATATTGTTATGGAAATTTGAAAGATATATTTATATCGTTATTTCCAATACGATATTTGTTGGTCGTAGAATTTGATATTGAATATAAGCAGATATATTTTCAATTCAGAGCCTTGTATTTAATATCAAATGGGATTTGGGTTTGTCGTGAATGGTGTCTTCATTAACACTATTCTTAAACCTAGTTGAGAAAAAGATTAAATCTTTTTATTTAGATTTAATGAAGTATACCAATTAAATGATATTTAATTGTATTGAATTGGAATTGATTTTTGGGTTTATCGCGAACGGTATTTTATATAACACTTGTTCTTTAACCCGATAATTAATGGAATGTGAATTGGGTTTATCGTGAACTGTGTTTTAACGACATTCGTTCTTTAACCCGATTTACAGTGAAATGTGATTTGGAATTTATAAATCTTTTGTTAAGATTTAAAGGAGATTTTCCAAAGTAAAGTTTTCCAATTTAATAAAATAAATTGGAATGGAATGGAATTCGATTTGGTAATAATCGAAGTGAATTTCTGTGGAGGAAGACAACTAATATATCTAGAATTCAGAAAGGTTTTCCCGTTATTCCATTTATATTATTAGTCGGATATGGAAGTTTATATCGATTATATATATCGATTTGTTTTCCATGAAGATTCCATTGTAAATGGAATGTGATTTTGGGTTTATCGTGAACCGTGTTTTAAATGACATTGGTTCTTTAACCCAGTTAAAGACAGGATATGATTTCCCAAGTTAAATAATCATTGATATTGATTTTTTGGAAGATTAAAACCAAGTGGAGTTTTAATGAATCTTTAATTAGATTGAAATGATCGAGAATGGAGTATCACCAGTTTTGCTCCAGGCGATAGTTAAATCTTTAATTAGATTTGAACGTGAAATGGTAATTGAATTTACCGATAACACTGTGGTGTTAGATATGAAGTATTACCAGTTTTACTTCATGGGATGAATAGGTCGGGATTTGGGAAATTAAAACAAATGATTACTTCAGTAAGGTTCATTAATCCCGACTAGTTTGGATGAACCATAATTTGGTTTGAATTGATATTCAAAGGAAGATTAAAGAATAAATTAAAGAATTTATCTTTGATAAAATTAATGGGAACCTTTCCCAACGTATAAGTATATTTGAATAAAAGAATATTTAGAATTGGAATGAGGCTTATGTTGTGTTTGTGTAACACTTGTTTATTATATACGCGAGTTATTCAGAAAGACCGGGTTTATCCCATTCTGAATAACTGATTCGACGATGTGTCGAGGATGAAGACGGTGGTCGAAGACCGGAGGTCTTCACATCGTTTGGATAATTACCGATGACCTTGATTGGGTTGTACACCCAAGAGAAGGGAATCAGTTAGTGATCGTCCAGACGTACTTGGAGATTGATGGATATGCGAGGTACAAGGTGCCTCCGGTTTTGTTCAGACCCAGAACGGACTTGTAGATGGACTGTGTGTCCGACATTGGATATCATTCCGTGTGATTGATGGATATCGGTTGCATGGAGTGGTTTGCCTGTGTGGCATGCTAAGATGCAAATGATCAAGGCTTCTGTTGAAAAGCAGAGTCTTGTGGTTGATGATCAAAGCACCGCCTGCGTGGCACAGCTTTGTGTAGCGTTAATTCGCGAGCCTCACACCCCGGTTGTGAACCAGAAATGGGAGAGGACATCAGGGAGGGCATGCGTTTCCTTCTAGCTAGGGTGGTGTCAGTGACCTACCAGCCCTGACATTTATATTATTTTCACCTGTGTGGTTATTGGATTGCGAGGTGCCTCGGATATATCGGTGACTATGTGGAGCCGACGGAGTCATTTGGCACATTTACGCCCCAAAGGGCGGGGAAACGCAGTGTTCAAGCATTTTAATCCACATAGGTGGACCGGCCCTGACGATCCAAAGGCTTGACTGAGTACTTGCCTAAGGGGCGGGCTAGAGCGTCTCGAATTCGGTAGAGGACTATCTTTTGCCTCGGTTCACAGATGGAAATCCAACTTCCAATACGACATTTTGCGGTTTTAATTGTAGAACTAGTATGGCAACATAATATATGGTACCCATGCCGTCTATGATTGATACATTTATATTTGAAGTTGTTTTCTTCACTTATAGTAATAATTAAAGATGAAATTTAGCGTATCAAGCATTCTTTGGCTATTATAAGGTAAAACCATATCCTCCGGCTTGTGTTGCATTATGTGATGGGACCTGGGTCTTATAATAGCTTCATTGTTCTTTATTTAGCATTGCGCTGTTGTTTTATGCACTGGTATTCTTGGGAGGAAATCCGTTCCGTGTTATACGGCATGGTCCCTTGATTTACCTAACTTTAAAATAAAGATTAATAACTTTTTTGGTTCTCACACCAGTCACATGACTGACCTAGAGTTTATTGTTTTAACCTAAACTCTGGGTGCCCCTATTTTCCGCAGGGGCAGCTAGTAGTTTTGGTTTTGCAGATTTATATTCACAGGATCCTGATTTACAGCTGGAGCGATATTCGGAAAGCTCTGTATCCATGTATTACTTCCAGTTGTGTTTTGTATTCTTTTTCCGCTGCAGTAATGTAATTTAAATCTCTGATATTTTATGATGTGTAATATTTATTCATACTCTATAATCTTGTAATCTGATGAAATTGTTGTAACAAGCAATGAAATGTTCTTCTGTCTGTGTTCTGATTCGTCTTGTCCTCAAGGCAATCCGTTCTTTCCATACCGGGGAAGTTACAGGTCCTTACATGTTCTCAAAGCAGCCCGCCTTGTTGTTCGATCTAGGCCGGCTAGGAAGTCCGGGTCATCACATGTGGTATCAAAGCTTTGGTTTACAAAGCTCGAGAACAAGACACGTTTGAACCAAACGAAAGAACTCATCCGAGGTAGGATTAGTAATTCCTATTAAAGAATAACTCATTAGAGATAGGATCAGTAGTATCCTAGAATGAGAAACTCATTAAAGATGGGGTCGGTAACGCCCTAGAATGAGTCGGAAGAGTATATATAGAAAAGATTTAATTTATTTATTTATTAAAAATGAATTTAATGATGAATGATTTTATTTTATAACATGATTTTGAGTATTTTATTTTGACGTCGAAGTCGGACTATCGAGTATAAGAAGATTTTGCATTTACGCCTTGCAAACGTATATCCAAAGTCTTGAATATACTTAATTGATATAGAATCACATTCTAGTCGCTTGTGGATAATTCTGGTGATTGACGCGTCATCATCAGTGTTTATTTTCGAGTTTCGAAAGTGGGATGGTTATATAATTCCAATATAAACATTGAATTATACTTAATTGGCATTTGTAAATGATTTTAAATTTTAAATTTAACTGAAACGAGTTAAATAGATTGAAAATATACAAGTAAATCAAACAAATAAAAAAAATTAACTTAAGAGAAGTTAAATAGAAATTGGAATAAAACCAATATGAGAATAGAAGCTAAATTGAGAAAAATTAAATTCAATGTTGAACTAGTTTGAAATTTTTGCAATTGGATATATATATAGGTATATTTGTTAAGCACATTGACTTGATGCTGAGTAGAGAAATAAATTGCGTGCCCGACAAATTGGTGCACCTTAATGAGTTGGTTGCACAATTTTATTATTATATTAAACTACTGCGAATGATTTGGATGCATTGTGATGGTTGTTCTATGTGAAATCAAACATACGCCATATGATAGTAACAAATAAATTATGAACCACACCGCATGGCATACTTCATGGAAGACACCATAGCATATCTTATAATGACAAGATGGATTACCATACGGGCAAGATGCTTGTACGGCGAGGACTGATTTACAGGATGAACTGAGGACTGATTATGGACTTAATAACATATAATGACAAATTGCAGGATTAAATTACAAACCGTACATAGGTCTTGAGACGACTAAAAATATACACACGTCATGTCTCTCTTGTTTTAATTATCGGACGTGGGTTTGAGGGGGGAGCAGGGCTTATAGATTATTATGGGTGTGGACAGTTGTTTTGTATGCGATATATGATTTATTGGGTACCTAATACGGCCCAATAAATTTTTCCAGACCATCCCATACAAAGGAGGTTATGGCCAAAAAATTTAGAAATTTAGGATGTTAGCCAAATTTCAGAGAAATAAGGAAGTTCTTAGAAACTGAAAAGTTGAAGAACTGAATCCAAAATGAAAGTTGAGTTGGTTAGTTAAACAACTTTCAGCTCCATTTTTTTTTGGGGTGAAAAAGCTTTAAGTGGGGGAGGTTGTAACAACTTGTATTTTTGGAACCAATTTAAAATTTACTTTTAATTGATTTTAATAGAAATTAAATATTTTAATTGATTTATTTTGAGAATAAACGACAAAAAATTTATTTTAATCGAAGTTAGAATGTATAAATTTATTTTAATCTTAAAACGAGCTTGAAATGGCGTGGTAGTTTGAAAATTTGATTTAAATTTCAAATGAATGTACAGAATTCAATATAAATCAAAATTTGATAACAAGAAACGTTGGAATATTTTGAACTATAATTTTCTAACTAATATAAGAAACTGATATTTCACTTATAAATTGTAAGTTATGTCCAATTTAAAATTTAGAATAGTCGCTGTAGAATCTATGTATATATATATAAATATATTAATAATATATAAGCCCTTAAAAATAGTCATTTTTCAAATGACCTCCATTTTCGATGAAACCACTATTTTTGGATCCGGAATGTCAAATTATTGTTAGGTTTAAATTTTCAAGTCATTTGGACTTAGTATGTGAGCGTAGCAAATTTAAACGCGTTTTCAATTTCAGTTTAAATTTAAGGACAAAAATTCTTTTATGGCTTGTTTTAAAAGCTATTTCGCGTTTAAGGCCGATCTACAAACTTATTACCAAATAGGGATAGTTTCAGCCCAGTCAGTAGCCAAATCACCGATTTTGTAACCGCTAGAATTAGGCGCAACTCATAGTTGTGCCTTCTTCTTTTTTACATTTTTTTATCGGGCGCAACTTTGAGTTGCTCCCGTATACTTGGCAATGTTTACAGGGCAGCAGCCTTGTCTTTTATTTATTTATTATATGGGTGCAACTTTGAGTTGCTCCCATATAACTTGCAATAATTAAAAGGTTGCTAGCCTTTGTTTTTTCTCTTTATTATTATATGGGAGCAACTTTAAGTTGCGCCTTTTTTTTTAAATATGGGGCGCAACTATGAGTTGCGCCCGGACTAAGCAGTTACATTTTTACTGACTGTGCACAAACCAGCCCTGTCTGGTAATAAGTTTGAAAATCAGCTCCAAACGCAAAATAGTTTTTAAAACAAGCTCTGATCGAAAATTTGTCCTAAATTTAATAAGCCAGTTAAAAGGAAAATTTTCAAATGGTCTCCAAATTCGATGAAATTAATTTTTTTAGGACCGTATCGTCAAAACATAATGGGATTTCAATTTTCATAATTTTTGGAGTCAGTATATGACCCCGGTTAATTAAAATGTAAGTTGAAATTTATTATTGAACATTATATTAATTTATATTTTAATTTTAACAAAAACTGATCGAAATAGTCGAATTGGCTTACGAAACATATTCCATTGTGTTCGAAATGGGGGTATTTAGCTAGGGTCGATAGTCGTTGGGTTTGGTTTGGAGTTCGGAGCTTAAACAAGTTATTTGTGAATTAAATAAAATTAAAATATAAATGTATATATAACCCTAGGAGTCACTAAACCTTAATTTCTATCTTCATTCCTAGGTGCCTCCGTTTCTTCATTTAATAGCCGACATGCTCTAGGAAAGAATGCCACCGATCTCCTTCTACATTCGATAATTCACAAAACTCATAATTACAAAAATAACAAGCATCTCGAGATCTCCAAGCTATATGGTCGAGATCATTTTTAGTGGTAAAGGGAGCTCGATTTTTTACCTTGAACCACCACCTTTTCTCCTTGAATTGCGGTCAGGTAGGTGCATTGAACGACGAGCCAGTGGAGGCGTAGGGAGGAGGAGCCATGGTGATCAAGGTGGCGAAGTCTGATCTAGTCCAACGGCTCTGGGTATGGTGCGATTTGGAGAGAGAATGGCGGAGCGTTGGGTTCGGGTTTTACAGAAAAAGGAACGGAGGAGGAAGATTAAAAGAGAGGATTAAGTTAACTAATTATTAATTAATTTAATTATTTACTTATTTAATTATACAATGTATAAAATGTCATATCTTTTTCATACGAGATCGAAATCCGATGAATTCAGTTGCGTTGCGCTCGTATCAGCCAGCACTACAACATGGAACTGACCAAACCTGAAACGGAGCAAGTTGAATTTTTAGCTAAATTAAATGCCTATTTAATTTAGTTTAAAAATAAAATCCACCATTTAAGACCGACAGAGTGGAAACCAAAGTAAGAACTCTCTCACTAAAATATTTGTATAGTTATTTATTTTATAACTGAATATATAGATTTCCAGTATTGATTTTAATCAGTTTTTAATTATCACAAACGTTTTACGGTGCCTGTTAGCTCGCCTCACTGCTGTTTGAACACCCATGGATGATTTAATTGACCGCATTATCTTTGGATTGTGATGCTGAGTTGTTTAACATATAAAAAACATATTAATATAGTTGCGGTAGTTGAAATAACTATAAATATCCATTTATAATTTAAATTGTGAAAATTGATTAATTAGAAACATAATTTGAATCGTATTAGAATTGGTTAAATTTATTAACCAGTGATTAACTCGAATCGATCGTTGTTGGTTGAAAACCACACACGGGTCTGGGGATGATAATTAATCCACATCTCCCTTGGATTTAATTGTTTGTCAACCGATTGATTGACAGACTGTTATAAGTGTTATTTGATTATTTAATGCTTATATAGTTGTAAATTGCACTCTAGTTGTGAACTGAATGCTTAATAGTTGTTTATCTATGGTAACTGATTGAGTCTAATTCCAATTCAGAAATAATGAATATTTAAAATAGTATTAAGTGAAGAATCAAAATATGATTTTGATGTCCGATTTTGGATGGACACAAAAATATAAAAATATGAAGCTGAGTTAAGTATATGAATGCTATTTTAACTCGAATGGATTTTTTTTATCGATTTTAATCATTTTTATAATGAATATTGAGAAGACTGAATTTCAAAATCTGACATTTTGAAAATATTATCATTTTGAGATTATAATAAAATTAGATGTTCAATTTTAATTTAAAATTGAGATGGAACTGGAAATCATTTTTAAATGAATTTAAAATGTTTTATAAAATAAGTTTTAAATGGAAATCGACGATATATATATATATATATATTTTTTATTTATATGGCTTGAATAGAACGCGCCGCGCAGCGACCCTTCATTGATTTCAACCATTGACTTCATATTGACGTAATGGGAGATCCAACCATCGGATTCTCCTAAAACTGGAACCGTTGGGTTAGTATCGAAAAGATCTTTCCAATCAAAATATGAGATTTAAATTTGAAAAGTTAGATTTTAAAATATGTTCAAATCAATTTCAGAAAAGGTCGTTGTGGATGTAGTTCGGTGACCGTTATTGGAAACTAACTGTAAGGGCCTTAATGAAATTTCCAAAAATATGGAAAAATTGTTTAAAATCATAAATAATGATTTGGAAAGATTTTGGATGAAATATTCTAAGTTTTAAAAAGATAAAAGATACTTTTATCCAAATGAACTAGTTATTAGCTCAAATAATAATCCAATAATTTTTAAATTAATAAATTGGATTTGTAAATGGTTTTGAAATAACCAAAGTTTTGCAATGAATAAAGTGGAATGGATATGAATGGAAATTACCTTTGGATATTTTCTATATTGGATTCCGTGATTATACAGATATTGTTATGGGAATTTAGAAGATAATGATATCGTTATTCCAAAACAATATCTATTAATGTCAGAATTCAGTATTTAATATAAGTCAACGCGACTTCCATTTAAGATCTTATATTTAATATCAAAATGGATTTTTTGTTCGTTGTGAATGGTATCTTAAATAATATTGTTCTTGAACCCACTTGCGAAAGAATAAATCTTCTAAATAAAATTTAGAGATGTTTTCGGTTTATTTAATTAAATTGGAATTGAATTGAATTCGATTAAAAATAATCGAGATGAGCTTATGTGAAGAAAGGCATTTACTATTTATGGAATTTAAAAAGGCTTTGTCATTATTCCATTTATAGTATTAGTCTGATACGAAAATTTATATCGATTATGAATTGTTCAAATTTCCGTGAAGATTCCATATTATTTAAAAATGACTTTAGGTTTATCGTGAACCGTGTTTTAAATAACATTTGTTCTTCAACCCAAATAAAGACTGGATTAATTTACCAAGTTGAAAAATCATTAAATAATGATTTCTGGAGATTAAAACCAAACTAGAATTTTAATGAATCATTGATTAGATTGAAATATAGAAAGGGGTAATTAAATTTACCAAATTTAAGAAATGTTCGAGATGGAGTACCACCCTTCTTCCCCCTCGTTTTACTCCATGCGATAGTTAAATCTTTAATTTGATTTGAACGATAAATGGTGATTAAATTTACCAATAACACGATGGGTGTTAGATATAGAGTACCACCAGTTTTGCTCCATGGGATGAATAGGGTATGATTGGATTAATAAATTAAATGGATACTTTGGTAAGGCTCGATAACCCAGACCAGTTTGTAGGCCTTAATTTGGTTTAAGTGGTAAAAAGATATAATAAATCTTTTGAAAATGATATCCAAAGGAAGATTAAAGAATAAGTTTAAAAGAATTTATCTTTGATAAAATTAATGGGAACCTTTCCCTAAAGATGTGAATATTTGAATAATAGAATATTCTGGATTGGAATGAGATGTGTGTTATCTTTGTGTATTCATCACATGATTATAAAGATACGCTAGTTATTCAGAAAGACCAGGTTTAACCTATGTAGAATAACTGTTACGACGACTAAAAGTCAAAGATATAAAGACAATGGTTGAAGATCAGCGATCTTAACATCGAATGGATTACTACTAATTCCCTGGACTTGGGCAACTTCCATGAAGGGGTTATAATGGTAGTGGTCCAAACGTACTTTTTGATTGTCCGGATGTGCGAGGACCTCCCTTCTGTATTGGACATATGGTATGAGGAATAAGGTGCCTTCGGTTTCGTTCAGACCTAGAACGGACTTGCAAATGGATTGTATATCTGACATTGTGTTCTTTTTGCTGTATTTGTTGATCTCTACTAAATATATGTCTGTTTGGTGGCAGGGAATTTATTCTCTTGCTTAACACCCTTCCCTGAGACGTACGAGCTTAGATATTATATATTGGTAGACGTCAATAATATGGCATGAATGGTAATGTGGCATGCTGAGCTGTAGTGATCTAAGCTTTTGTTAAAAAGAAAAGCTTAGTGGATGATGATCAAAGAATGGCTTTAATTAGCATAGCTTTATGTAGCGTTAATTAGCGAGCCTCACATACCGATATGATGGTGGAATGATGGTTGGATCAATATACTTTTGAGATGAGGATGAGCAACCTACTGGTTGAAGACAACTTCTAGGGTTGTCATGGATTCGATCGACCGAGATGGACTGGGTGTGGTCGCTCCACACCTAGTACGGATAGGGCTTATACTCGATTCCCAGATGGATAAAGTAAGCGGTGTTTTCTAAAGCCCTGGATGTAAGCTACGGAATTACTTGTGATCCTGGATATAGTGCGAATATGTATTACGGTGTTTTCCAAAGCCCTGGACGTATGCCGTCGACATACACTACGTGATCGATCTTTCAAATCAGTAGCCATCATGATGGAAATCCAACTTTCCAATACGAGCTTTACGGTTTTAGTTATAAACCTATATGGCGACATGATATACCATATATGATTGATACATTTATATTTGAAGTTGTGTTTGATACTATGCACTTATAATAGTATCAAAGATATTTGATTTTAAAGCATATCAAGCATGCTTGGCTATTATAAGGTAAAACTCTACCCTCTGGTTTGTGTTGCATTGTGTGATGGGACCTAAGCCTTATAATAGCTTCATTTTTCAAAAAGCATTGTGTTATTTATAAATTGTTTTGTTTCAAAGTATTCATGGGAGTAAACCCGTTCCATGTTATGTGGCAATGTCTCGTGAATTACCCATTTTTAAAGTAAAGCTTAATAACTGTTTTAGCTCTCACACTAGTCCCATGACCGACTCAGAGTTTATTGTTTCCACCTAAACTCTGGGTGCCCATATTTTCCACATGGGCAGCTGGTAATTTTGGTCTTGCAGATTCTTTATTTTCAAAAGATCCTGGTTTACAGCTGGAGTTATATTCGGAAAGCTTTGTATCCGTGTATTTCTCTCAGTTGTGGTAGTTGATGTATTTCCGCTGTGCATTATATCTATACAATTAATTTCCGCTGCTATGTAAATTATTAATGTCTGATATTATTTTTCTGTTGTTTAATATTTATTCACGCTCTGATAATATAATGTAAATTTTTGTAATAATAATGAAATGTTCTCATATTTGGGTTCTAATGCATCGTGTTCTCAAAGCGGTCTGCCTTCCTGTACGGTCTAGGCCGGCCGGGAAGTCAGGGTCGTCACAACAATGGTGAATTACAATTATAACGTGCCTGATTAAAATGTTGAGCCTGATCGAAATTTATATTGCGCCTAAACCAATTATAGTGTGCCAACTGAAGTTAATATTTTGTAATAAAAATATGTATATAACATTAAGTGTAGATTAGCTAATAAATTAATATTAAAGTTTTCATAGCATTAGTTTAAATAGTAAATACCATATTGAATTTATAATGTTCTCATTCGTGCACATAATTGGAAAAATCAGTCGCGTTGAACAGTATTGGAGAGCAAGACATTTTGGAACTGGTTTGATCGCCAACGGAAATCAAGGTGAGTTCAACTCACTCAGTTATCTCGCTTATAATTTTATAAGCCGGGTTTTTATTTTGGGCGCAATGTTTGCTAATGATTGAACGATTGTTTTACATGGATGCTGAATATATTTAATGCTCATTGATTAAATTAAACATTTGTTTAATTTAATTGAAATGAATCGTTATTTTAACGATTATATTCCAAACGAGGTAACTTACCTTATTGGTTACGTTTATAATAATATAAACATATTAAATAAATAATTGGACGCTTGAATGGATGTTGTTAATGGATTGTTGACCGTTAAATTGTTTATTTCCGTTGATTGTGATAAATATATTGCCATATCGAAATTGAGATAATCCATTGTGATGTAGGGAAACACAGGTTGGAGGAATCCAATCTAGTGAAATTCCTTATTTGTTCTTCTTTCGCTTTTGTATCTCCACGGATGGATGGTGGGCCCTTAAAACCATCAGGTGATAATATATTTGGTCTACTCAAGTTAAATGAGTAACTAGTCATGTGTGGTCGGGTTGCAAGATGTTATTGTTGAACCGCAGTGTTTCCCCTCTAGGTTACATTGATCGGAAGATGGTCCTATACCTTGTCATAGTTGGAATCCAGTCTTAAATAAGTGCCCACGGTTTATGATTTTATGCTATGTATGTGGAGCGTGAGATGCAAGCTTCTGATATTTGTTATCTATTTGATAAAGACCCAATCATAATATCATCGGAGTTTCGTATCAAAATGTTTTGGGTTATAGTAAGGTAAAAACCGTCTGTGTTTATGTGTAGCCTAATCTTGCTATTACCCTTTCTTTCAAAAGGTTTTTCAAAGTTAAGTAGTATGGATGTTATCTATAACTTAATGAGTATTACTCACACTGATTCACCAGACTGATCCGTGATATTTGTAATGCTTGGGTTAGCCCGAGTTGTATAGATTAGGTTATCGGATGTTGTGAAGTCCAGGGACGAGCTAGAGGAGGTCCAGACGTATGATATATAGTTGTTATTCCTCTGTGTTGTATTCGAGCACATGTTGTTATAACTGTCTAGGTTGTTTTGACAGCTGTACTCTAATGATTGTAAGTATTTTGAAAAGCTCTCAATAAAGATTTATTTCTATATTATATTTTATTCTGCTGTGATGCGAGACTCTATGCGGTGTTGGTTTTTCTTCTGATTCTTCTATTCTATTATTTCTTTCTTATCTTCTCTCATCCTCTAACTTCTTTCTCTTAAATTTTTGCTTTTCTATATAACTTAGGTTGACTGTGGTAGTTAAACGTCGGCTTAAATTGTACGAAAAGGTGGGACGTTACATGAACAACCACATATTGATTGATCAATTTGTAATTAATCAACTAGTTGCAATCTTGCAAGTTGCATTTGAGCCAGTCAAAAGCAGGTATATATATAACATAGATTTCAAAAGTTTTTCTTTGGTTTAGATTTTATTACACCTATAAAGTTAAAATTGATTCTAGATCTGATCTAAAACTTTATTTAAACTATGCCTTATTAATTCATTAATTTAATAAATAATATATTTTGAATTAGAATCGAGTATTTCCAAATATACTCATGTATGTATTATGCATGTGGAACATAATATATTATATACATATTTAATGCGTATATGCACATTGGGATTTACACTGTAATATGCACATTGGCCCTTCATACACATACCACTATCCAAAAAATTATTTAAGAAATTATATATAAATAATTCAAAAAATTAACAAAATTATATTATGTTATCCAAGTGAATAATTATGAAATTAAAACCCATTTCCAAAATTTAATTATTTACTTAGTAAAAGCAAATTAAAAAAATTGGGATATGTTTATTTAAAATAATATATTAAAATCAGTTATAAATTATTATAATGATTTAAATAATATATAATTGAAAAAATAAGTGTGTGTATATGTATACACTAAACTAATTATGAAATTAAATATGATCTGCATAATAAAGATGCAATTCTAGAAAAATCCTTATGTTATAAAATAAAAAATAATTTATAAAATCAAAATAACTGTATAAATATTAACTAATATATCATTAGCATCAAAAGAAGGCACAAACACCCAAAAAATCTAAAGAGAACAAGAGTGAATAGGTAAAACGTAAAAAGAGGGAATAAACAGTAGAAATGCAGGAAAAACCAGAAAACAATCATTTACAGTTGTTCAACATTGTATGGCTTACTCTCTTAGGTAGCTACTAATTATAATTGTAGGTTGTCATAAATATCTTTTGAAATGTCAAAGGTCGTTGACAAAGTCACATAAAGGGAGCCTAGTCCAAGGATGCACCAAGTGAGAGACTGATATTAATCCGTTTAGTTTCTCATACCACATGGTATAATCCTGGTATGGCTCTATCATGTCTTCTTCGTAGTTCTGATGTTGGTTTTGTAGTTTCCTTGTTGTTTGAGAGACACAAAATGATATTGGGTGAACTTGAACTTTCAGCTAGTTTGTCATAGAGTCATACCAATCCAGACCATTAAGTTAGTCCGACCTCTCACATGACAAGCTCCCAGATGACGTGTTGCTGCATTCACTTGAACATCGTCTCATGGTGCTATCAATACTTGATGTCTAAACCTTATGGTCATTCTCTGGGTGAATCGCCTCGATAATCGTCAAGTTGCATTAGTTTGGATACCAGAAAGTGGTCTGGCGCAAATACTATGTAACATTTTCCCTACAAAGTAAGTTTTGTGGCATATATGATGTGCTATGAATAGAGACAAACCTTGCCAGTTGGAATGGACTAGAGGAGTGAGCAAAAAATCACAAACTATATAAATTCATCTTATCACTAAATGTGGCTTATACCAAATAAAAGCGATATTTCTCTCATCTATCCCCTAGATTAGACTATTCACGCTTGGAAGAGTGGACCAATTATTTCCTAGCTACTTTCGAAAATGCAACTTACTTACAAATAATTATAATATTGTAAAAATTCTAAATTACTCATAAAAAGATTGATATTAACATATGAATCACTTTAGTAAATTATTAACTTGATAATTTCTCCTCTGCCATTTAATGATTATCCTTGTAACCCTATCCATTTTCCACATTGCATCTAATATCCCTCATTTTTCTCCCATTTCTTTTTATTTTGAAGTTCTTGTTCTTCCCTTTTTACTTTGGATATTTTTTATTCACATCTTCTTAGACGCGAAATTGTATGAACACTCGGAAGTAAAATGAATTAGAGAAGGATCATCTACATACTAAGGTTCGTCATATAAGATAAAGATAAAATAATTATCAAAGTTTGTACATTTATAAATTAATAACAAAAATAATAACTTTAACCCCTTAACTAATGTGCAAAATGTATAAACAAGGATATGAAAGTTAAGAAATTCCAATGAACCGAAGATACATGATGTAATATTCAAAAATTGTTTAAAATGTTGATATGGATTTTTAAATGGTTTGAATTTTATAATTTTGAATATTATATTTATTAAATAATAAAACAATAACTTAATTTTGAAATAGTCGGGATTGGCTGAATTTGCAATATTGTATGATTTGCTAATATAAGAGGATTTATTTAAGTTATATTTAATTTTATTAACGATTTCGTTTGTTAAACGAAGTTTGAACGTTTAATTTATAGGTTAATTATAAATCGAGTTGTAGCGGTGCGGTAGTTCGTAATATATCAACTAACTGAATTATCGTACTATTTGAGTTGACTACATACATCACACGTGCAACCCAAATTGCACAGAAATACGAATCATTATGAAGAAGAAAAATATAGAAGAAGAATATAAACAACAAGACAAAATCTCACAGCATAGCGGAATAAAATATAATATATATATATATATATAACAGCTTTTGGAATAAAAAAAATTAACTGTATATACATGTACATACCATCATCAAAGTGCAATACAACACATGGGAAAATACATAGTAAATATCTAACGTTGAAGCTTCCTGCTCCAATCTCTTCCAAGTATATGTAAACACCTAAACTACTTGACTGCCCGTACAAATTTGGGCATCCAAGAGTTTAGGGTAAAACAAAACAAAATAATCTCCGGGCCAGTCATGGGACTGGTATGACTCTATGAGTAAACATTTAAAATAGTTTGAGTAACAAAACGATATCTCATAAGACCACGCCGTATAACATGGAATGAGTTTTTCCCTTATGAGAATCCAAAACACTTGATTTAACTTTCAAAAGTCCTTTTGAAAGAAACGTTAATTTTTATATCAAAACTCTTTTGATATTATAACAGTGTGTGCCAAATAAATAACAATCTAGTGGAATGTTTGCATCTCACTCTCCACATATATAATATACAATCAAAAACCGCGAGCACTTATTGGGTAATGAATTTCCAACTATGACAAGGCATGTAACCACCTTCTGATAGTGTATCTCTAGAAAGAATACACTGGGTTCAACAAGAACACCTTGTAACCCGGCCACACATGACCGACCACTCATTTCTCTTAAGTGTGTTGAATAAATATCACCAATGATTTGGATCAGCAACTGTTTTCCAGAATGGGACAACATCGATAGATTTAAGAAGGAAATAAAAATTTATCTAGATAGGTGATAATACACCCTAATTGCCAGCTACCCACTTAGCCATGCTTCCTGCCCAATATTTGTCATTTCCCAGTTGTTGAGGCATGAGGCTACGATTACTTACCATTTATTGATAGCATAATCACTTTAAATGCCACATTGTCAGATCCGTTAATCATTAATTGATTTGCACAAATATATTCTGGATATTATGCTAAGAGAATAAATTCTCTGCCATCGTATATATTTATACAGACCAACATATACGATCATTGGAAATACACCCTCAGACATTCGTCCATACACTTCGTTCTGGGAATAAACGAAACCGAAGGCACAATTTCCATTAATCCATCTTAGGCAATTTCTACCTCGGATTAACAAAAAAAGCCCTTGCACTTTACTTCGTCTTCGATTAGCTTCATACAATCTGATTCGCAACGCTACTGCCAATACAGAGTGATTATCGGATAATAATCCAACCGGTCTCTCCATGTTGACAACAATATTGGCTAATACTTTGATAGTCGGTTATTTAACTATCGAAGAAAAACAAACATTCATCCAAAGCATCAAACAATCATTAGGCCCCTTAATTAATATTTCATTAATTAAATCACTTCTCCATTTCCTTATTTATATTTGTTAACCCAATATTTTCAACATCGTCTTGGACTCTTACGCTATTAAATAAACATTGCCATATATTGCCTTCTTTTATTTTCAGTACTTAGAAAATATCTTCTATTTATAATTGGAAAATATTCCAGTTACTTCTCCCTTTCATGACCATTCATTTCTATACTTAGTAAATATTTATTATTATATTTCACAGGATTCCACTTACTTGGGTCAAAACGAATGTTGTGTAAAACATCGTTACAACAACCCAAAAATACTGTATTCAACTAAATATTATTCAAACATTTATCTTCGAGACTTATTCTTGTTATTTGTTGGTTAATAATGAAATCAATGAAGTTGAGGTATAACTAACTCTCAGACCTTGATTGAATAACATTCTTAACTCCAAAACAAACAAGACTACTTATCTCGAATAATCAACACCATAAAAACCAATTATTCATTTTTAAAATGTGCATACATTTCTCTTTCTATTCTGACTAGATTTGATTTATAGATTTCCTTTTTTTTTATAATATTCTATTTTAAGTTGTTTCCTTATTGAATTATATATATATCGATATATATATATATATATATATATATATATATAGATTTCTATTTACCAAATTTTCTTAAAAATATTCCAACTCCTAAAATTTTCATAAATTTTCGCAAGCACCTCCTTTGTACTGTTCAATAGCTCAAACTCCAACTCGCCTCTCTAGGCCCTTTCCATTCAAAAAGAAAACGAAAATGCCAAGTGGCTTGCCGATTCGGTGCATAAAAACTCATATGGAATTCAAACGTGTGCGTTTTTGTCAAGAATTCGAGTTATATTCTTCATACACTTCATTCCATACCTATCTAACCCATATATGTCCATTTCTAATTTATTCCAATTCAATCTGATCATTTTTAACTCAATTCGCTAATTTATTCTTTAATCAGCTCTTTTGCCTATTTCATTTTTTATTTGAACATAACACTTTCAAATAAAATTTTAACTTTCTTATAAACTAATCAAATTCCATTTTCAACTTAAGTTTCATATTCGATTTCGAATATAAATTCTCAAACCTCATTTGCCTTTCAAAATTCAATTTTGATTCAATTTTCATTAACTAATTATTCTTCAAATTAGTTAATTCTATTCAATAGTTAAAATATGATTTTTTTTTGAAGCAAAAGGTAGTGAATCTAATGATTCACGCCTAGAGATATCATATATATAGAGTTCGGTACAGTACAAGAAATATAGTATATGTACATCATTTACCAAACCAGCCACAAAAAGAACATCATAACCTGACGCAGCAGGTACATAATAAACTTAAACATAATAAGCATAATACATAAACAACACCAAGAAGCTAGCCGCGCCTGCATTTGCGATCGTGAACCCTTGCAGCTATGGTGTCGACGAACTTCTCCTTTTCCATCCCTGCCCACAGTAGAACATATTTAAGAATAATGAAGATAGTTTTATCAGGTGATCTCATCTTGAATTTGAACTTTCTAGAGTTTCTCTCATGCCATAATACCCAAGTATAAGCGAAGTTAAGTAGAATAAAAAGACTCTTTTTATGTGTGTTGTCTAAATTATGTAAAAAGGTTAACCAAAAATATTGCTGGTCTTCGATTGAGTCCCTCCAGTCTAAGTTTAAATCAAGATACACGATACACTTCGTCCATACATAAAACGCAAAATCACATCTCCAAAAAACATGTTTGTAGTCTTCATCAGCTTCATCACAAAAAGCACAGCCAGTATTGACAACAAAACCTTTACACCTTAGTCTGCAACCGGTATTCAGTCGATCATGGAGCACAATCCACATATGAATCTTAACTTTCAGCGGCACCTTCTTTGTTTTCCACATTTGATCAAACTCCAGTCTTCTACAACCCGAAAAGGTAATCAGTTTATACACACTCCTAACTCGAAACACCTCCTTACTATCATCCCCCATACACACAAACTCATCCTTTCCTTCAGTTAAATGGACATTCGCCAACCTCAAATACAGCTGGCAAAGTTGTTGAAGAGCATCACCATTGACAAGTCGGTAGAAAGATAGTCTCCACTTAAAATCAGTAGCCTCAGAGTTATACATATCTCCAACAGACCAGTGTGTGTTACATGCAATTTCAAATAGCTCCTTCAATTCCTCTTTTAATGGTATAGGCAATAACCAAGCGTCATGCCAGAATGATATGTTAAGCCCATTGTGAACCACCACTTTAGTGCCAATCTTGATCCACTGCGAGAAACCCATAACCCCTTTCCAGAAAACAGAGCAGCGTGACCACTCCCTGTTCCAATCAAAAACACACCCATAGTAAACATTTATAATCCATTCTTTCCAAAGGGCTTTCCTTTCGCCAAGCATCAACCACAACCATTTGCAGAGAAGTGCAGAATTCATGTCTTTCAAATTAAGCACTCCTAATCCACCTTGATCTTTAGCTTTACAAACCTGCCCCCAAGAAACGAGACAGCTTAATTTCTTAGTCTCCTTCTCGCCCGTCCAGAAAAAATTCCTTCGCATCCTATCAATCATGTCTATGACCCATCTCGGACACCTGAAAAAGGAGAGCCAGTACAGAGGCAAGGAGGAGAGAACTGAGTTAACTAGTACCAGTCTGCCTGCTCTAGAGAGGGATCGGCCTTTCCATCTAGCCAGCCTCACGTCAACTTTCTCAATGAGATGAATCCAGTCCTTTTTGAAAAGCTTCTTTGGTCTAATGCACATACCCAGATAGTTTAAAGGGAAGTTGTCCTCCTTGCAGTTGAGCATCATTGCACAGTTCTTTGACAGCTCAGCATTGCAACCCAGAGTGTAGACGCTGCTCTTATGAAAGTTAATTTTCAAGCCTGATAAACTCTCAAAAGCATACAACAAAAATTTGAGTGTAGCAATGTATTTACAATCAGGTTTACTAAAAATGATAGTTTCATCTGCATAGTGTAAAGAATTGATACCGCCCACCACATGCTCCTCCCCAAAGCTCTGTAGCATCCTGCTAGCGGAACTAACCTTCAGAATACGAGAGAAAACATCAGCCACCAGGTCAAAGAGGAGGGGGGATAAAGGGTCCCCTTGCCTTAAACCCCTTTTCGAATAGATGGTACTACCAGCAATACCATTCACACAAATGTTGGATCTGCTCGAAGACAAGATCATAAGAATCCAGTTAATCCACCTCATAGGAAAGCCCCTTGCAGTAAGAATGTCAATTAGGAATCTCCAATCCACTGTGTCAAAAGCCTTAGCAACGTCCAGTTTGATGATAGCACATGGAACATTATATCTGTCGCAATATGAGATTACCTCCTGAACCAGAACAGCACCATCCAAAATAAATATGCCTCTGATAAAAGCCGTTTGAGAGTGGTCAATTAAATCATCCAACTTCTTTTTCAACCTATTTGCCAGCACCTTCGTGATTAGTTTAAAAGTGGTATTTAAGAGGCTAATAGGTCGGAAATCTACCACCGTAACATTTCCTTCTTTCTTGGGTATTAAAACAACATTTGCGTAGCTCAACATCTCAAGTCTGATAGAGCCATCATACAGTTCATCAAACAGTCTTAAAATATCCTTTCTCACCATTTTCCAATATCTTTTGATAAAGAAGTTAGGAAACCCATCAGGTCCTGGCGATTTGTCCCCAGGCATCTCTTCAAGAGCAGACAAAATCTCTTCCTCTGTAAAAGCGTTTTCAAGATCATCAAGTTTAATATCAGAAGGATAAAGTTTGCTCCAATCCACCATGCATCTGTTTTCAATCCTCTCCGCAAAAATGCTTTTATAAAACTATGTGAAAACTTCGCTAAGTGTCTTCTGGTCCCCAATTTCTTCACCATCTTTCCAAATACTACTAATCATGTTTGTTTTGCGTCTTCCATTTGCAATTCTATGAAAGTAACTTGTATTGCTATCTCCTTCTTTGAGCCATTGACTTCTAGATCTTTGACGCCAATAAATCTCCTCTTGATCAGTCACCTTCAACAGTTCCTTTTCTTTTTCCAAAAGCACAGACCTCTCTTCTTCATTCAACAATCCTCTCTCTTCCAGAATGTTGAATTCCAGGATTTCTTTTTCAAGCGCTGCTTTTTTGATCTTGATATTGCCAAACACTTCTTTGCTCCATTTAATCAAAAATTTACGTAACATCTTCAATTTCCTACATAAGTTGCTGGCAGCATCTCCACGATCTCCAAAACCATCCCATTTATCCACAAGAATTTCATCAAAATTGTTTTCCAGACACCACATCTTTTCAAATCTGAAAAAAAACTTTTGCATTGACTAAGTCTCCAGTATCCAGAAAAATAGGGCAGTGATCCGAAATAATCGAGGATAAACCCTTCTGAGAAGTAAGAGGATGTAAATCTTCAAAGGATGTATTGATGAAGAAACGATCTAACTTAACCAGGGTAGGTGGATTTCTACGATCACTCCAGGTGTACCGTCTATTATTCAAGGGAAGATCAATCAGGGCACAATCACTGACAAACATCCTAAAGTCTTCCATATCTCCCAAGTGGTTTCCCATACTGTTACTTCTCTCATAATCAAATCTAGTCACATTGAAATCACCACCAATTACCCAAGGTCCATAAGACAGATTGTAAAACTCCATCCCTTCACTCCATAAGGTCTTCCTCTCAATTCTAGTATTAGGTCCATATACATTAGAAAAGAAGTATAACACTTTGCTTTTTCTACATTCCAACGCAACATGAAGACAGTGGGTCTATTTAATATCTTGTTTAAAAGACCAGAGATTACTATTCCATCCAGTAAATAAACCACCAGCACTCCCCACAACAGGAATGAAACACCAAGAGTCAAGAACACCCCAACCCAGACTTCTAAAAATATTATCACCAGGTGTTTCAAGTTTTGTCTCTTGCAACAACACAATGTCTGGCTTATTAGATTTTAAGTAATTTTTGACTCTAAGACACTTATCAAAAGTTCCTAGACCTCTAACATTCCATGTTATAATAATCATGGTACAACATTTGCCCTCTCTAATTCTTTATTCTTAATATCATTTATAACTTGGTCATTTAAAACGAGGCCTGAATTTCTAGCTAACTCATTCATTTTATCATTAGATAAAGAATTAAACAAGGCAGGGACATAAGTGCTACCTTCAAGCGGATGTTCCAGCCTTCTAGCACTTCTTCGCAGCATCACCACTCCCTCATCCAAAGCCTTTTTGTCCCTGGAAATGATTCTTCTTGATGATGAACATTCTCCTGACATAGTAGCCTCCTTGCCTCTGCGTGTAGAGTAATCACCAACTTCATTGAGATCCATTGACTCCTCAGCATTGCCACCATTTACTGAATTACTATCTTCCAGCCTTTCAGCATCATTCCTATTTCCTTGATTAAGCACCTTGGCCGCACCCACAATGTTTCCCGCAACATCAAATTCAACTTGTATACCACCCTCATGGATTACAATCTGGTTCCCCACATCACCTTCTTCTCCCACTCCTGCTCCATCACCAGAGGAAATAATGAATGTGTTGCCACTTCCACCGTCCAAAGTCCCATCATCGTACCCCTCGACATTATCAACAACATTTCCGTCAGCAATGCCATCACTAGAGTTGTCAGCGCTACCTCGTTCCCCCTCATTACCTTCCTCATTCCCATAACCAGCAATATTAACACCCCCAACCTGTCTTGCAGTATATGAAAGAGCCCTTAACCTCCCTTCACTATCCATCGAAAAAGCACGATTTTTAAATCTCAACACTTCATTAGTAGGAAAAGGCTCACCATCATCACATTCCTCAATTAGAATTTTATGGAGAAATCCTTCAACAGGGACCCATTTTGTTATAGGAAGGGCAATTGGATCTTCCACTAACAATTCAGCCTTCAACCATGAAAAATCAGGTACATGCAGTGCTCTGTATTGCACCCTGTTAACCTCCCCAATCTCCGCCAGAGCCGCCTTCAACACGCTTAATCTTCTACAAACCACTGGTGCATGTTTGATCAAAACCCACTGCTTCGTCTTCTCCTTCTGGAGGCAGCCAAAATCAGGTGACCACCTTCGCAATTGCAAAGATCCTTCATTTAGTCCAATAGCGTACTTCCAGTTATCAGTAGTCAACAAGAAAGGTGGAAATTTCACGATAAAGTTGTCTCCCATCTTCCAAATATTTCAATTCCAGAAAGGAGCCCTCACTCCAAATCTATTTTTGAGAATCCGCTCCATTTGTGTCATTGAGAAGGATCCACGCTCAATAGAAATTACAACCATCGAGCGCGCCCAATTGAATTCCCTTGGGAAATTCCTTGCAGAGATCGGCACAGGAGAATTCGCCATTTTTGAAGGAAAAGGAAACGATGCTTTACAATTAAATCCTTTATGACCCGTTTTTCGACATTTAAAACAAACCAGAGGATTACGACACGAACGCGCCCAGTGATCATTAGATCCACATCGAAAACACCCCTTATTCGATTTGATGTTTCTGAGAAAGGAGTCATAATTATCTCGGTTTCTAGCTGACGATTCGAATTTAGTGCCTTGAGATTTAATTGGAAAAGTATTTATACTCTCAGATCTAATATTTAAAAAAGGATAACGCTTTACAGGTGGGCGTTGAAGAATGTCCTTGTATGTAGGGGGAGGATCTTTGTCTTGTCTGCCTTTGTCTGTATCTGAATTTTGCTTACCAAACGAAGATGCTAGGGAAGAGAAAGCATTTTTCAATTTGAGTTTTGAATTCTCTAGGACGGATCTAAAGGACGCCATTAAAAACGAGAATTTTTTTCGTCAAACCTCCAACTACAAAACATATATTTTACACAAGCTTTTAGTTAAAATATGATTTTTGTAAAAAAAAAACAATCCATTTACTTCACTTGAGCTCATATTTATTTTATAACTCAAGTCTGGATTTTTATAATGAAAATCCGTATTTTATTTGCTTAGAATCCTTATATTAATTTAAATGAACCATTATGGTTTTATAATGGCTATGGCGTTGTTTTTCTGAAAATTTGATTTTGACATAACTCAAAATCTATAAGACGAAATCCAAAATTTTCTTTTCCATTAGAAAATTATTATCAAATTGGTCCTGGCGATTCTTGTTTCAAAGAATTCCGACTTAAATTGAGTCTTATATACTCAACTGAAGTTCGAAACACCAAATTACGAACTACCATGCTGTGGCAAGTTCGTTTTAAATTATATTTAAATATAAACGTTTAAACTTCGTGTAACGAACTGAATTTTCGACTCCGAAAATCAACACAAAATTACCATGTTGACTATTCAGACATCGGAAATTCCAATTCTATTTCAATTCAATTTCCTCTTAACTGGTTTTAATTCAATTCTAGTTTACTTTCACAAATTTCTATTTAAATTGGTTTTAGTTCAAACAGTCATTTCCTAGGAATTTAAATAACAGTTTAGCTCTTTCAAAAAACAAATATTCCTTTTTAGGATTCAAAACAACTTGTTAGTTGTTCAAAACAATTCAACACAAAATCTTTGGTAGTAATCAATCACTTACAACTTGAAAATGAACACTGATGATGTGGCCAACATCATCAGAGTTATTTCCCAGCTATCGAAGTGAGTTCAATACTATACCACTTTTCAAAACACATATTTAAACATTTCCATTTTGAAATTCATTTTAAAATATCCTTTTCAATGCTTGAAAACAATTTAAAATCTCCCAGGATTTTAAAATTTTCTTAAACATAACTCAAATCCACTTACGAACACTTATTCAATTTTTTGGGATTTTAATCCCAATTCTGATTTTAATTCAGATTTAATTAATCTGCTTTTATATTATACGAACTCAAATTGGTTATTTATATAACCATTTCAATTATAATCAACCAACACATCCAACGTACTATAATATTTCCAATATTAATCATTCATTTATATTAAAATATAGTTTGGGTAAAAAAATTCATTTACCCTCTTTCAAAACATACTGTGTCGGTTTATCATACTTGAGTGTTTAGAAACCCCTATCGATACAGTGGATCAAACTGATCGACCAGAATTCACAAACTACCCAACCAATAAATATTCACTATATAATTTTTTTATATAAAATCAACAAATACGTTCACTCGTATATATACACTCAAACTCAATCTAGGGTATTACTAACCCCATCTTTACTGAGTCACGCCACAGAGCCAAGGTAATCACTTAACCTTCAGCTTTGATACCACTGTAACGAACTGAATTTTCAACTCTGAAAATCAACACAAAATTACCATGTTGACTATTCAGACATCGGAAATTCCTGATCATTAATAGAAAGAAGTTAGAGGGTGAGAATAGATAAGATAGAAAATTAGAATAGAAGACGAAGAAGAACACAATCAGAGTAAACACGAATCTCACATCGGAACGAATAAAATATAATACATAACATAACTTTGCAATAAAACAGTGTATATATATATAGAATAGCATTTTTAGAGTACAACACTTACACACAGCGGAAATAACAATAGTTATGTAGTCCTGAAGCCTCCTGCTTCAAGCTCCTCCAAGTATATCTGTAAAGACCTGAACTACTTGACTGCCCATACAAATTTGGGCACCCAAGAGTTTAGGGAAAACAAAACAAAATAAAACTCTCGGTCAGTCATGGGACTGGTGTGAGTATACTCAAATCATTTGGTTTAACTTTTCAAAATCCTTTTCAAAAGAAAAGATAATCATAAAACCGATCCACACATAAACACGGACGGTTTTTACCTTACGATAACCCCAAAAGTTTTTGAGATCAATACTTCTCTGATATTATAATAATGTCTAATCACAAGTAGTTACAATCAAGCAGAACGCTTGCATCTCACGTTCCACATATGTAGTATACAAATCAAAATCGCGGGCGCTTATTGGAGATTGGGTTCTGACTATGACACGGTATGGGACCACCTGCCGATATTGTATCTCTAGAGGTAAATACACTAGGTTCAACAAGAACGTCTTGCAACCCGACCCACACATGACCGACCACTCATTTCGCTTGAGTGTATCGAATGTATATCACCAACGGTTGGGAGCTACCCACCGTTTCCCGAAAAGGGACAACATCGATAAAAGATAAAAGAATGAAATGGACTTTCTCTAGATAGGTGATATACATCCTAATGGGAGCGACCCACTTAGCAATGTTGCCTGCCCGATTTCTGTCATTTCCTTGTTGATGAGGCTTGAGGTCATTACGTATCTTTTGAACACTTGACCACCATTCACTTTGAATGCCACATCGTCATACCCATCAAATCACAAATTGATTTCTCAAAAAAATACCACGGGTATAAAGCTAAGAGAAACGAATTCCTCCGCCACCAAATATAAGTACGTTTGAAGAGATCAACTTACGCGATCCGTTAGATATACTTTGTCAGACATTCGTCCATTCACGTTGTCCTGGGACTGGACAAACAGAAGGCACTATTCTGTATACAGAATAGCCCTTGCATAACTCCATCTTCAATTATTTTCATCATACTTGATCGCAACGCTAATGTAATGACCCAGATTTTCGGCGACTTTGGTTATCGACATAAGCACGATGTCGATAACCAAAACATCGAAAAATCCTGGTAATTAGTGAAAGAAATTAGAGGGTGAGGAAAGATAAGATAGAAAATTAGAATAGAAGAAGAAGAAGAACACAACATCAGAGTAACACGAATCTCACAGCGGAACGAATAAATATATTTCATAACATAACTTTGAAATACAAACTTGGTACTTGAATACACATATCATTATCAAAGTACAGCACTTACAACACAGCGGAAATAAACTATAGCTATATGATCCTGAAGCCTCCTGCTCCAAGCTCTTCCAGTATATCTGTAAATCCCGACTACTTGACTGCCCGTACAAATTTAGGCACCCAAGAGTTTAGGGAAAACAACAAAGTAAACTCCGGGTCAGTCATGGGACTGGTATGAGTAAAACAGTTTAAACAGTTGAACGAGTAAACGATATCTCATAAGACCATGCCGCATAACGGAACGGGTTTTTCCCTTATGAGAATCCAAAATATCTTTATATCAAAAACCCTTTTGATATTATAATAATGTCTATCAACCACAATATATATAATCATCTAGTAGAAACGCTTTCATCTCACGTTCTACATATATAGCATACAATCACAACCGCAAGCACGTATTGGGTAATGGGTTTCCAACTATGACAAGGTATGGAACCACCTTTCGCTCGTGTACCTCTAGAGAGGAATACACTGGGTTCAACAAGAACATCTTACAACCCGGCCACACATGACCGACCACTCATTTCGCTTGAGTGTATCGAATGTATATCACCAACAGTTGGGATCAGCAACCGTTTCCCGAATGGGACAGCATCATCAATAGATTTTTAGAAATGAATGAAACTCTAGATCAGGTGATTATACACCCTACTTCGGTGCGACCGACTTAGCCATGTTGCCTGCCCGATTTCTGTCATTTACCGGATGATGAGGCTAGAAGCTACGCTTTATCATCACATCAGATTCACTTGAATGTCACATCATCAAATCCATCCAATCACTGATTGACGTCCTCAACAATACATTATGTGTTAGCTAAAAGAAGTTTCCTTCCTCGCTTCCACTCTTGGTACGGTTGGAGAAATCAATATACGTGATCGTCTGGAAATACTCTGTCAGACATCCGTCCATACAAGTCATCCAGGAACAGGATGAACCGAAGGCACTATTCTGTAAACAGGATAGCCCTTGCATAACTCCGTCTTCAATTTCCTTTGGCATATATGATTCGCAACGGTTATGCCAATACAGAGTGGTTCTTCGGATAATAATCCAACCGGTCTCTCCATATTAACAACGTTAAAATGGTCAAAACTTCGATAGTCTGTGATTTAACTATCGAATAAAAACAAGTGTGCAAACAACGATATTATTTCCAAATGGAAATTATATCAATCAAACATCACTCAACATTTCTTATTTTCTAAATTTAGAAAATATACGTTATTAAAAATGGAAAACATTTCCATTTCTCGTTTTCTTTATTAGAAAACATTTCTAGTTTCTTCTTTGGAAAACATTTCCAAAGCTTCTTCATTGGACTTAGACAGATGTTTAAACAAACCATCGCGATGCCAACTCAAACCATTTCCTTTACTGCCGCGCCTTAACTATTCCTTAGTAAAAACGAAGCCAATCAAGTTGGGGTAGAACTACCTCTCAGACCTTAACTGAACAACATTTCTAACTTTGAAATAGGCAAAGTTCACTTTATTCCTTTTACTATCTTCCTTACTTAACCCTCTTCGAATAGCTATATTCGATTGACTCTTTTCACTTAACTCTATTCGATTAACCCTTATCAATTAACTCTATTGGACTAACACTATTAGATTAACTCTATTTGACTGACGCTATTGATTTACTCATTTGCTTTAACTCTAATCGATTAAACTAACATCGATTAGCTCCTTTGCTTTTACTCTAATCGATTAACTAACATCGATTAGCTCCTTTGCTTTTACTCTAATCGATTAACTAACATCGATTAACTCCTTTTACTTTAACACTAATCGATTAAACTAACATGGATTAGCTCCTTTTACTTTATCACTAATCGATTAACTAACATCGATTAACTCCTATTGATAAACTACGCTTTCCATTACAACTATTTCCTTTTTATAACGTTTACTTACCGTTACAAATATTTCCTATTTATAACTTCTATTTACCGTTACAAATGTTTCCTATTTATAACTTCTATTTACCGTTACAAATGTTTCCTATTTATAACTTCTATTTACCGTTACAAATGTTTCCTATTTATAACTTCTATTTGTTTTCTATATTCCTTTTCTATTTCTATTTATTTTCTTAATAAATATTCCTTTTATATTTCTATTTATTTTCTAAATAAATATCCCTTTTCTAAAACCGTGTTCGTTTTATAAATATTTCCTTTTATAAAATCCTGTGATTTTATAAAATTCCTTTATTTCAATATACATTGAAATACTTCTTCTTTTTTTACATCCCAGGTTTCTTATGATATTTAAAATATCGAATAACAATGATCAATATCATTCCAACACCCATAATCCATAACAGATTATATAACACATCATATATCACAATATATGAAAACAGTAAAATAAATGTTGAGGAATCCAGTTGGATTCCTCCAACCTGTTTCCCTGCATCACAGATGTTAAACAATATAGATAACATCACTTTCAGTTCCATATGATATATTCTGTTAAACAGAATCAATATAGGAATCCAACTAACTGACTAGCAGTTCAATCAAACAGTCAACATACAGTAAATCAGACAATTTCTAACAGTTCTAAAAATACAACATGAAATTATAAACTGTTCAGAGTTAGTGAGATTTACTCACATTGGCGCGTTAATCGTTAAATAACGGTTTGCGTTATTTGATTCAGTCGGACAATTTATTTCGCCATAAATTGTAACGAGCTCGGATTCAGTCCCGGTCAGCCTCATTATGAAGCTCTCGTCCACACGATCCTAACGTGACTGACGGTTCGTGATTCTGACAATGTACGAGCAAGTTACGAATTTATAAAGTTTGTATACTAATTTAAATTAAAAATAAAACATGGGTTTATATCAAAATGGGCTTTAACCTTGAAATAAGGCCCGCTCCCTAAACCGCACGTGACCTGCACCCTATCTTCCCCAAACCAAATTCCAAAACCCGCCTCTTCCTGTAGACAATCCATTTCCATCAACCGCTTTAACCACCAACGCCTCATTTAGCTTACCACCGTTCAACATCCCAACTTCATCAGTGAGTCCCTGATCTCGCTCCCGACCTACTCAACCCCCTTCCACCTTACATCCGCACATTTCTGAACTCCCTCTTCACTCCTTTAACCATTCCTTAGCTCACGGTCAACCAACATTTTAAACAGCCCACACCGTTTTATCTCAACGTCCAAACCCATGAAACAAAACCCGTACCCGATGCTATAGTTCTTCAAACTCGATACCCTGCTTCACTTTGCCTCGTCCGATCCTCATTTTCCACTTTTCAGAAGCTTCGAACAACACAATTTGCTCCACGAACTCCGCCCAGTTATGTAACCAAACTTACTAATCATTAAACAAAACCTGCCATACTTACACATCCACATGTACTTCTCCTCCACCCTTTTCATGACATGCTTGATCGCCATCTGCAGTTGCCACCGGAGCTTCTCCATGCTGCCTAAACTCGCCGCTAGTTCCACTCGCATGTACCATCATTTCCACTCAGGCAGTATACAAAACGCAGCAACCCAAAACTAACATCGATTCGTATGTAATGTTAGAAGGAAGGAACAGTGCGTTACGAGGATGTCAGGAGTATAAGTTCTTAGATTTTTCGTGGAGAACTGGGTCTGTATTTGATTTTCTCTTTCGAGTTCTTGCGCTATTTGTTGAGGAACAAATTGTTGTGGCAGCTCGTTTTTTTGGGAAAGTGCAACTAGGGTTTTAGAGTAGTTTGTATTTATAGGATTTTTGCTTTGGATCCTTGTGGGGAAATCATTCCTCCACGTTTTGGGTTTAAGGGAGTGGCTGAAACAAAGCATGCGTGGCTTCTTTATCACCGCATGAAGGAAATGGGGATAGAATTTCATTATTTTAATATAATTAAATCTTCACGTGAAGTCTCGTTAAAAACAACCACATATGAGCTATTACGGACAAAACTAAAAATACCGTTGAAATCAGTAATGTGTCACAATCCCAAATATATAATAATATCGGTAGTTTAACTCATATTGTGAAAACCCAAAATATTGATACAGGGTGCAAAACACTCCAAATAAAAAGTTGCCTATTTAATTAATTAAAAATTACAGTAAAATTCTAAAAATTAAATTATCGCTATGCCCCAAAAGAACCTTGTCTAAATTCACGCCTGTTATCTAGTTATTTTGAAATAACCGTTATGGCCGATAAACGATTCTATAGCGACTATTCTGAAATTTGATTTGGACATATCTCAAAATCTACACGATGAAATCCTGATTTTTCTCTTCCACTAGAAAGATATACTCCACCAGCTCCATACATTTCTTGTTTCACAGAAATCCAATTTAAAACGAACCCTGTACATTCAGTTGAAGTTCGAATCACCAATTTACGAACTACAGCGCCATTTCCAGCTCTATTTTAATTATATTATAATTATATGTTCAACTGTCGACGATTGAATATATTCGTTATTCAAATTCAATTCTAAACTGAATTATATATCACAGATGATCCGGTTCACAACATATCGTCATTTCAGCCAATTTTGATTATTTCAGAATTAAATATATTATTTAATTTATTATTTTAATTAAATATTTACCATAGTTTAATTCCACAACCATTAAATTCTCTAAACCACCATTTCAACAATTAAATAAATTAATTATTATACCTCTGGCAATGCGGGTCATTACAATCTTCCCCACTTAAAATAATTTCGTCCTCGAAATTGCTAAAAGGTAGAGAACGACCCTATCGACTGGTTATTTGTTCACTTCTTAACTTCAGTTTCAACTGAACCAATTTAATTTTAATTAAATTATTAATTAATTCTTATCAACGAAAATTTTCAAAAATCCTGAAAATTTACTAACTCCTTAACCTTTCGAAAAATTTCGCCAGCACCTCCTTTGTACTGGTCAATCGGTCAAACTCCAACTCGCCTCTCTGGGCCATCTCCAACCCAAAAGAAAATCAAACAGCCAAGCGGCTTGCCTATTCGGCTCATAAATCTTATATTCAATAGAAATATAAACTGGTACCTTTTGTCAGCATATCATTTTATCCTTTCACCTGTTATCAATTTAACATATACCAGGGTTATCCCCATCAAACTCCAATCCTCTTTTTATCCACAATTTCAACCATTCGCCTATACCTAAGTCGAAATTTATTTCAAATTCGAGTTCCATTCTCGATTCTGAACTCTTTTACTTGATTATTAAGTTACACCTCAAATTTGAATCCCCCAAATCCAATTTGTCTCGATATCATTCAAATTCAATCTCAGTTACCACCTTACTGGCATTACTTTTAATTCAATTTTCGCTTTCACAAATTCTGTTAAATTTGTTTTTAATTCAAACAGTCTTTCCTTGGGAGTTTTTAAACAGTTTACTCTTTTCAAAAATCAAATTTTCCTTTTGAACATGTCACTGAGCCCTTAACTAATATTCCATTAGTTAAATCACTTCTCTATTTCTTTATCAATATTTGTTAACCAAATATTTTCAATAACTATATTGGCCTTTTACGTTATTTGGAAAACATTTCCGAATATCGCCTTCCTTTATTTTCTAAACTTTATAAAATATATGCTATTTATAATTGGAAAATATTCCAATTACTTATCTCTTTTCCGATCTCTTTTATTTCTATACTTAGGAAATATTCTTTATTCTATTTCCAAGTTACACTTATTTGGGTTAAAACGGATGTTGTGTAAAACATCGCTACGACAACCCAAATACTATATTCAACTAACTCTTACTCAACATTGATCTTCGAGCCTGAAATCTTACTATTTATTTGTTAATAATGAAATCAATCAAGTTGGGGTATAACTACCTCTCAGACCTTGACTGAATAACATTTATAACATCAAAACAGATATGACTACTTACTCGAAAAATCAATACCATACAACTACTTATTCCCTTTTAAACACGTATATGCTTCCTCTTTCTATTCTTACTAGATTTTATTCTTAGTCTTCCCTTTTGATTATACTATTCTATTTCTAAGTTTGTTTCGTTATCGACTTCTATACATATCGATACGTTGATTTCTAATTATCAAATTATCTTAAAAAAATATTCTAACTCTTTAAATTCCCGGAAAAATTTTCCATAACCTCCTTTGTACTGGGAGTATCGGGATATTTCAAATAGCCTCCCATGGCCCTTACCAATCCAAAAGAAAAAGAAAAAGCCAAGCGGCTAGCCGATACGGCGCATAAAATCTCATATGTGAATTAAATACATACCTTTTCGTCGAGCATTCTATCTATATACCTTCATATCTTATCCATGCATATCTCATGTATATTTGTACATTTCTAATACATTTCAACTTAATTCAATCGTTTTAACTTAGTTCGTTAAGTGATTTTCAAATTACTGGTTTGCCCATTCACTTCCATGTTTGAGTATAACATGTTCAAATATATTTTAACTTACTTATAAACTAATCAAATTCTACCCTTTCAAACTCAGGTTTCATATTCGATTTCGAATATAAATTTACCAGTCCCCTTTACTTATCTAAAGTTCAACTTCAATTCAAGATCCATTTACTAATGGCTAATTAACTGGTTTACCTATTTCACCTTTTTATTTGAATATACATGTTCAAATATAGGTTTAACTTGTTTATCAACTAATTAAATTCCATTTCAATTTTATTTGAATTTCCTATATTCAAATTCTATTTCGATTCTCTTATTCAAATTCTATATTTGAATTTCATTTCAAATCTCTTATTCAAATCCCATATTTGAATTTCTATATTCGAATCTCTTATTCAAATTCCATATTTGAATTTCTATATTCGAATCTATTTGAATTCTCTTTATTTCATTTGAATTCCCTTTGAATCTTCTATATTCAAACTTCAATTTCAATTCTATTTGAATCTTCTTTATTCAAATTTGCAATTTCAATTCTATTTGAATATTCTTTATTCAAAGTTCATTTCACTTTCGATATTCAAATCCTATATTTGAAATCCTTTATATTTTCTATATTCAAATTCTATATTTGAATTCCATTTGAATTTCTATATTCAAATTCTATATCACTTCCATTGAATTTAATATATTCAAACTCCCTTTGAATTTTCTATATTCAATTTTCCATTATTTAAATCTTCTTTATTCAAATCTCATTTGAATTTTTATATTCAAATCCCCTTTGAATTTTCTATATTCAAATTCTATGTTTGAACTTCCTTTCTTCAAATTCCTTTTCAAACTTTCTTTATTCATTCTTTACATAAGTCTCGATTTCAATTCCTTTTGAAATCGATATTACTACCTTTGGAAAATAGATTTCCCTTTCAATTTCACACTTGTATTTTATTTCTGAATTATCCAATGATAATTCTTTTCACTTCATTTATAAACTTCGTTTATAAAAGAACTATTTATAAACTTTGTTTATAAAGGAACTTCTCGTTTTATTTCTTTTAAACAAGTTAATATTTCAAATCTATTTAAAAATTCAAATTCTATATTTTAAATCCCATTTTGAAATTCAACACAACTTGTCTGTCCCAAAACAAATTCAAAACAATATCTCTGGTAGTAATTCGTCACTTACAACTCGAAAATGAATACTGATGATGCAGCTGTCACCATCAGAATCTATTATCCAGCGATCGAAGTGAGTTCAATACTATAAAACCATTTTTAACCTTTTCCACTTTGAAATTCATTTCAAAATATAATTCACACTGCTTGTAAAACAATTTAAAATCTCCCAGGATCTTAAATTTTCCTTATTTTTAATCCAAATCCATTTACAAACACTTATCAATTTTCCAGAGTTTTAATTCAATTTCTGGTTTAAATTTCAGATTTAACTCATCTGATTTCACGTATTTCACTTATATGAATTCTGATTGGTTATTTACATAACCATTTAATTTATAGTCTTACTTGATTATAATAACAACCAATATATCCAATATATCCAAAATATAATTTGGGTAAAATTATTTTGTTTACCCTCCTTTCAAAACATATCGTGATGGTTCATCGTATTCAAGTGTTTACAAAATCCCTACCGATACAGTGGATCAAACTGATCGACCAGAACTCATAAACTACTCAACCAATGAATCTCCACAATATAAAACAAATTTTTATATCAATAACAAATACGTTCACTCGTATATATACACTCAAACTCAATCTAGGGTATTGCTAACCCTATCTCTACCGAGTCACGCCACAGAGCCAAGTAATTCTTAACTTAAGCTCTGATACCAACTGCAATGACCCGGATTTTCGGCGACTTTGGTTATCGACATAAGCACGATGTCGATAACCAAAACATCGAAAAATCCTGGTAATTAGTGAAAGAAATTAGAGGGTGAGGAAAGATAAGATAGAAAATTAGAATAGAAGAAGAAGAAGAACACAACATCAGAGTAACACGAATCTCACAGCGGAACGAATAAATATATTTCATAACATAACTTTGAAATACAAACTTGGTACTTGAATATACATATCATTATCAAAGTACAGCACTTACAACACAGCGGAAATAAACTATAGCTATATGATCCTGAAGCCTCCTGCTCCAAGCTCTTCCAGTATATCTGTAAATCCCGACTACTTGACTGCCCGTACAAATTTAGGCACCCAAGAGTTTAGGGAAAACAACAAAGTAAACTCCGGGTCAGTCATGGGACTGGTATGAGTAAAACAGTTTAAACAGTTGAACAAGTAAACGATATCTCATAAGACTACGCCGCATAACGGAACGGGTTTTTCCCTTATGAGAATCCAAAATATCTTTATATCAAAAACCCTTTTGATATTATAATAATGTCTATCAACCACAATATATATAATCATCTAGTAGAAACGCTTTCATCTCACGTTCTACATATATAGCATACAATCACAACCGCAAGCACGTATTGGGTAATGGATTTCCAACCATGACAAGGTATGGAACCACCTTTCGCTCGTGTACCTCTAGAGAGGAATACACTGGGTTCAACAAGAACATCTTGCAACCCGGCCACACATGACCGACCACTCATTTCGCTTGAGTGTATCGAATGTATATCACCAACAGTTGGGATCAGCAACCGTTTCCCGAATGGGACAGCATCAACAATAGATTTTTAGAAATGAATGAAACTCTAGATCAGGTGATTATACACCCTACTTCGGTGCGACCGACTTAGCCATGCTGCCTGCCCGATTTCTGTCATTTACCGGATGATGAGGCTAGAAGCTACGCTTTATCATCACATCATATTCACTTGAATGTCACATCATCAAATCCATCCAATCACTGATTGACGTCCTCAACAATACATTATGTGTTAGCTAAAAGAAGTTTCCTTCCTCGCTTCCACTCTTGGTACGGTTGGAGAAATCAATATACGTGATCGTCTGGAAATACTCTGTCAGACATCCGTCCATACAAGTCATCCAGGAACAGGATGAACCGAAGGCACTATTCTGTAAACAGGATAGCCCTTGCATAACTCCGTCTTCAATTTCCTTTGGCATATATGATTCGCAACGGTTATGCCAATACAGAGTGGTTCTTCGGATAATAATCCAACCGGTCTCTCCATATTAACAACGCTAAAATGGTCAAAACTTCGATAGTCTGTGATTTAACTATCGAATAAAAACAAGTGTGCAAACAACGATATTATTTCCAAATGGAAATTATATCAATCAAACATCACTCAACATTTCTTATTTTCTAAATTTAGAAAATATACGTTATTAAAAATGGAAAACATTTCCATTTCTCGTTTTCTTTATTAGAAAACATTTCTAGTTTCTTCTTTGGAAAACATTTCCAAAGCTTCTTCATTGGACTTAGACAGATGTTTAAACAAACCATCGCGATGCCAACTCAAACCATTTCCTTTACTGCCGCACCTTAACTATTCCTTAGTAAAAACGAAGCCAATCAAGTTGGGGTAGAACTACCTCTCAGACCTTAACTGAACAACATTTCTAACTTTGAAATAGGCAAAGTTCACTTTATTCCTTTTACTATCTTCCTTACTTAACCCTCTTCGAATAGCTATATTCGATTGACTCTTTTCATTTAACTCTATTCGATTAACCCTTATCAATTAACTCTATTGGACTAACACTATTGGATTAACTCTATTTGACTAACGCTATTGATTTACTCATTTGCTTTAACTCTAATCGATTAAACTAACATCGATTATCTCCTTTGCTTTTACTCTAATCGATTAACTAACATCGATTAGCTTCTTTGCTTTTACTCTAATCGATTAACTAACATCGATTAACTCCTTTTACTTTAACACTAATCGATTAAACTAACATGGATTAGCTCCATTTACTTTATCACTAATCGATTAACTAACATCGATTAACTCCTATTGATAAACTACGCTTTCCGTTACAACTATTTCCTTTTTATATCGTTTACTTACCATTACAAATATTTCCTATTTATAACTTCTATTTACCGTTACAAATGTTTCCAATTTATAACTTCTATTTACCGTTACAAATGTTTCCTATTTATAACTTCTATTTATTTTCTATATTCCTTTTCTATTTCTATTTATTTTCTTAATAAATATTCCTTTTATATTTCTATTTATTTTCTAAATAAATATCCCTTTTATAAAACCGTGTTCGTTTTATAAATATTTCCTTTTATAAAATCATGTGATTTTATAAAATTCCTTTATTTCAATATACGTTGAAATACTTCTTTTTTTTACCTCCCAGGGTTTCTTATGATATTTAAAATATCGAATAACAATGATCAATATCATTCCAACACCCATAATCCATAACAGATTATATAACACATCATATATCACAATATATGAAAACAGTAAAATAAATGTTGAGGAATCCAGTTGGATTCCTCCAACCTGTTTCCCTGCATCACAGATGTTAAACAATATAGATAACATCACTTTCAGTTCCATATGATATATTCTGTTAAACAGAATCAATATAGGAATCCAACTAACTGACTAGCAGTTCAATCAAACATTCAACATACAGTAAATCAGACAATTTCTAACAGTTCTAAAAATACAACATGAAATTATAAACTGTTCAGAGTTAGTGAGATTTACTCACATTGGCGCGTTAATCGTTAAATAACGGTTTGCGTTATTTGATTCAGTCGGACAATTTATTTCGCCATAAATTGTAACGAGCTCGGATTCAGTCCCGGTTAGCCTCATTATGAAGCTCTCGTCCACACGATCCTAACGTGACTGACGGTTCGTGATTCTGACAATGTACGAGCAAGTTACGTATTTATAAAGTTTGTATACTAATTTAAATTAAAAATAAAACATGGGTTTATATCAAAATGGGCTTTAACCTTGAAATAAGGCCCGCTCCCTAAACCGCACGTGACCTGCACCTTATCTTCCCCAAACCAAATTCCAAAACCCGCCTCTTCCTGTAGACAATCCATTTCCATCAACCGCTTTAACCACCAACGCCTCATTTAGCTTACCACCGTTCAACATCCCAGCTTCATCAGTGAGTCCCTCATCTCGCTCCCGACCTACTCAACCCCCTTCCACCTTACATCCGCACATTTCTGAACTCCCTCTTCACTCCTTTAACCAATCCTTAGCTCACGGTCAACCAACATTTTAAACAGCCCACACCGTTTTATCTCAATGTCCAAACCCATGAAACAAAACCCGTACCCGATGCTATAGTTCTTCAAACTCGATACCCTGCTTCACTTTGCCTCGTCCGATCCTCATTTTCCACTTTTCAGAAGCTTCGAACAACACAATTTGCTCCACGAACTCCGCCCAGTTATGTAACCAAATTTACTAATCATTAAACAAAATGTAACATCCCAGAAATTTCGCCAGTTAAAATAAATAATTAGAGATTTAATTATCTGTAATCAATTTATATTTATACTTGAGTAAAATCAAATATATCATTTGAGCTGAATTGGATTTCATATTTAAAGTCAGAATGGTCGATTTAGGATTAAATATTTAGTATTTAATATTTGAATGAAATTTGGTTGATTGGATTCGAAATTCAATTGAAGAATTTCAATGATTGGATAAAAGGAAAAAAAAATTAATTACGTCAAATAAATAGGAGAATTTTATTTGTTGAGAAATATGTGTTTATTCATAAGGGAATTAAAATTTAACATTTTGCAAGAATTAAAATTGAACGGGATTATTTTGTGAACAGACGATGAAACAGTTTAAAATTAAAATATCGTTGTATACGAACGGAGTTGTATTACAATTAAATTAATTCTATTGAATTCAGGATGAGGAAATGGAAGGGTACGTATGATCTCTGTCGTATTTAAAACTAGGTTTACGTACAATTACTGAATGTTCAACGTCAGTTTACGGTGCGATTTTAATATTAAGTTAACCGTAAATAATCCTTCCCCAATAAATATCTCCCTGTACGTTGCCTCACCATATATCGCCGCCCCTAGTTAAATACGTATGCTACTGTTCCTGCCTTGCTTCCCACGGTTCTGCTTTTATAAATCACGCCCTATCTCCAAACCCTTAAGCACAAAATCGAAGCCATTTTCATTTAATGGCGGCCGAATGAATTTCCTCCCCAAAATCATAATCAAAGACCAGTTTTTCCTCAAATTGATTCGCTACCACCGATGATCGCTCCACCTTCGGTCTTGGAAAAAAACGGAGCCTCTTTCAAATTGAAGCTCCAACGCAGATCGAAGACCATTCCATTTTTTAGCATCTCGAATCGAAGCCATTGTTGCCGCCGTCGTCAAAAAGCAAAATACATCTCATTAGCCCTAAATCGCACCACGACCAAAGCCACCTCGTCAGTTGTAATTCGGTTGCCACGCCTTCTACGGATTTGAGGTGAGTTACCTCACTCGCGATTAATCTTGGTTTCAAGTAATTTGATTTCTATTAAATTGAATATAATAGTGAGTATTTAACTCATGATTTATCCCAGCTCAAGTAACTTAATTTATTAGGGATTTGAATGGATTGCCATAATTACTGTTAAATGGATTGCATGCCTTGTTTGCAAGATTTAATTTATACATAGTTTGGACATATGGTTTAACTGCTACGTTTGTGTGTGGCGGTTTACATTGTTTGGGAACCTTAAATATATACAAACTGAACTCAGGTATCTTGAAAGACGATTTTGTGCCTGCTAATTTAATTGCCTGTAACTAAGTTTTTTTTTTAGAGCATGTAATCGATAAATCCCCACTGGTTCGAACTGCTGCCAGAAATCTTTGTATTGCATCTTGCTTCATTTATGTGCATGATACCTACGGATTTTTGTCCAACCGCTTGGTGCTTGAACTGTTATGTAAGCTGCTCCTCGGGCTTACTGATCATATTTCGAGGTTTACCCTGTTGACTGAAAGTTTTGGAAAAAGTTTTAGTGCATATCTTACCTGCTTATACGCTAATCCTTTAGGAGAAATGCTGTGATCATGTTAAAGCTTTGGTCTCACAAATGTGTCTACAATACATCCCACTATGTTTTGAGAATATGGACATATGCATCTTCATAAATAGTTCAGTACACCTACGTATTTTTAATCTGTCTTGTACATCCATTTTGTGTTGATACTGCTACTGCTTCATGTGATTGTAACTCGCCTGAAAGTGCTTAAATGATATGCAAATGATTAGGCAGCCTGAACTAAAAAGAGGGGATAACCTAAATCGTATATGAATGTATTTTTATCTGTTGGAACCAATGATGAGCGTATTAAGAAACCTAATCACTTGTAGTTCGTAGTCAGTTATGTATATAAGCGGTTTGATTTCTATATTTCGCATCTTTCTGATCACTTGTAGTCTACTATCATACCTGTATAATTTGAAAAGAGCTATTTTGAAACTTGAAAACAAATTTGGCTTACATTCCTAACCTAGCTATATACCAAATTTGCTTACTTTATTGCATGCGCCATGGCTATGAGGATTTGCCTGCACTATTGTAACTTGAAATAACTTGGCACATACTTATCTTTCCTGAACATGTCCTTATGAATTTTTGTTTGTTCACTTATCTTCGACTTGTGCCCAGACTACTATATGCCATTTTTGAGTTGTCGTATCTACACTAAAAATTTGTTGAGACTACCAGGACAAGTGATTAATATGGCATGACCTGAAACACTTATATATATATGTATGTACATAGTCATTGTGTTTGTAGACTTGAAACAGTAGTAGGAAATTTAATAGTAGCAAATGTTATGTGTATAAGTAAATAAGTTTGCCCTCCCTTTGTTGCGTTGCATGTAGCATAGTCTGGGCAGACTTCAAGGGATGAGTTATTTAGGTAGCATGGCGTTTTTGATCACCAGTTTGACCACCTGCATATATGAAACTGCATGTTATGATTCTGAACATCTCTTGGATGTCATCATTTTGTTGCCCTGCTTGTTTTCATCCCTGTCCCCTGATATTGGCTTTGTTAATCAAATTGCTTTGCAGTTTGTTAAACCATTGAGCACATAGTTGTATATGATAACTTGTTGAAACATATGTTGTACTTATTCATCCCCAGTCTTGTTTTATTCATGAACTTTGGTTGTTTTGGTGATTTGCATGTCACATTCAATTTAAGAACACTGTCATATCCTGTGCCCGCACACTTGTTCACTTGCATTACTGCTTAGGTCCAGTGCTTGTTTGAACAGAAATTGTGTTATTTACTTTTGGATATTTCTCATTTATGCTGTATTCCGCAGTTGATGCTATGCACTCGGCTCATATCTGATATTTCCTTGTTTCTGGAAGCTGTGGTAGTGCACACATGTACCTGTACATGTGTGCATATGCAAGCTTCCATACCCGCTTGTCCCTAAAATAGAACTGATATGAACAGATACCACCACTGTTTATTATATAGATGACATCGATGTTAGGATTTACTATTATATTTAGTTTATATTGAAATTATTTTATTTGAACTATGATTAATCCTGACTCGAGTATTTTTATGTTTTTGCATGGGATGCTCGAGTCAGACCCGAGCATTACAGATTTAACGATTTCAGCTTAGGATTTGAAGATTTGCGAAGCTGGGGATTTCAAAGACGGCGCACTCTGAAGTTTTCAAACCAGTAAATATTTTTCTGTATTCAAACTATTTAAAGTCCACTGTATAGAAAAATGTTCTTGTATCAAAGAAAATTTTCTGGGTATATATAAAAGGTTTATTTCATTGTTCAATACTGCATTTTTATTTATTCTGTATTTTCTGTGTTCATTCTGTTTTTTTTTTTTTAAACTCTGTAAGCTAAATACGCTCCGTCGATTTGGACGTTTTAAGTTGGTTTAAATACCGATTTGAAGCGGTCAAAGAGGCGGGACGTTACAAGTGGTATCAGAGCTTTGGTTTATTCAAAGCTTAGCTTATTGGGTTTAAAAACAGATCTTGAAAATAAAGCGATTTTGAAAAATAATTATTTTTGAAATATCAAATATTTTGAAACTAGTATTTTGAAATTAATACAGTGGAAATGAAAATTTATTTTGAGATTTAAATTTTTGTTCGGAATCCCCAGTCTTCAGAAGTCTTCGAATCCAGGTTTGCGAGAATTATTCTTCAATAAGTTCCCTTAGGATTTGAATCTAGAACCCATCATCGGATGGTATCTAGGATAGATAGGAGAAAATCAACGAATTAATTTCGTTAAGCGTGAATTTTAGAAATCAAAGATAACTGAAGTTGATTGTAAATGAGAATTCAATTTGAATAGAAAAAGGAAATTTGGAATCATTTCAAAGAAGAAACGATGAATTTTGTTAAGAATGTAAGTTGATGAAAAACAAATAAAAAGGGTTAAGTGAAGAGATGACGATGTTTTATTTAACATTTGTTTAAATCAAACTAACAAATTTAGAGATGTTGCAAGAATAAAGTATATTCTCGATAGAAAATAAAGCTTTGTGAATATATGGAAATATTTTCCGATGACAATAAATGATTTTTAAGAATGGAGAAAATGAATAGAACAATTAGAAATGTTTTCAAGAGGATAAAGTACATTTTCGTCGGAAAATGAAGATTTGCAAATATATTGAAATGTTTTCCCAATAATAATAAGAGATTTCGTAAAATTGTAAAAATATGAATATGATAATTGGAAATGTTTTCCAGAAAACCGTGAGGGACTAACGAGTCCTGAAAAATCAGAATGGTGAGGACTGAAGAGCAAAAAGCCGCACGTCGAGAGCGAAGAGCGGCAGAACGTAAAAGAAAGGAAGAAGTAATGATGGAATACGAGAAGAGAATTAAGGAAAAACAGACAGCCGGCCCCTATGACAATGTCATTTGTTACAGATGTCAGAAAAAGGGACATTATGCGACTACGTGCGGAGAGAGAGACAAGGGAAAGAAGGAAGAAGGAAAAATTTACCGATCCAATATTTTTTGTTTTAAATGTCGAGAGAAGGGACATTTTCCCAGTCGGTGTCTCAAAGTGAGGAAGAAGAAGCCTGCCATTGCTGAGACGTTTGATGAACCAATCACTTGCTATCATTGTAAGCAAGTTGGACATATAGCTCGAAATTGTTCCGAGAGACAACAAGGAAGACAGACAATATTGCGCTCCGCTAGAGAGAAAACTGTGCAGTATGTAGATAAAAATGGCTCCATCTCGTATTATTGTAAGAACTGTAAGAAGTGGGGTCATGTGGATGAGGAATGTACAAACCCTTTTGTAGAGCCTTCAGCAAAATGAATATCGTGAAAGAAGCTTACGTAAAGTTGTGGATCATCGATCGAAAAGCAGACAATCATCAAGATTATGAATTCTAACCAAGTTGGCTCTGTTTTGTAATACTATTATTTGTAATCCTAAATCTCATATGTATGTGTTTTGAATAGATCAAAAGTATGTAAAATAGAAGGGTTATAAAAAAACATGAATTCTATGAAATTGCTACTAATGGTTCAATCTCATGATGTTATTTGAAATCGTGAAAGTGAAATATTTCTATGTAAGAATTATAATGATATCGTTACAATCAAGGGTTTTCATAAAAATAGATTCGTAAACTAAATTTGTGTATTTCGTAATAAATGATTTGATAAGGAATTAAGAAGTGGAATTAAGGAATTTAGAAAACGACTAGAGGTTAGTTAAGTAAATAATTTCCTGAGTGTTGATCTGATGTTGGTTTCGGCCTTCGGGGTTGATACTTAGGGGGTTGTTCGCTTGCTAATTGATGGTCGAGGTGTGGACGTAAAGGAGTGATAATGCATGAAGAGAAAAAAATTTGTGAAAAAAATATGGAATTTTGAGAGAATAAAGTTGTGACTGAAGTGATGAATTTTTAATTAGAGGTTTGGAAGAAGAATTGGTTATAACCAATAGATTCATAAATTCGAGTTAAAGGAAATATTAGATATCTGAATTGGATAAGAGATCAAACTGAAATTGAATAGAGATTTGAGGATGCTCGATGTGAGATAGTGGATATAGAAATTTTCAGAACTTATATGAGAAATGCATAAAAATATAGCGAAGTCGAGAACTATGGATTTGAAAGGTAATCGATTTAGATAAAAACTTATATAACGGAATTTATATAAGACGAGATGTTTGAAATATGATTTGGGAAGAAAATCTTATGTAAATGACATAAGTATGGTTTATGAAATAAAATACTATATGTATATAGTATAGTATGTTTTTCAAAGTAAAGATAAGGAAAGTACCTTCCTTCTCTTGAATTTCGAGCTTGGTTGAGATATGCTGCTGGTGGAAGTAGGTTGTCCGGACATAAAACTCATGAGTTGCCATTGAGCACGACTGCTAGCGTAATTCGCAGGGCTGCGGATAGCCTACGGCGGTCGGATGTTTCTTGTGGGAATCAGGCGTAACCATTGTGATCGCTGCGATCTAGAGTCGTTGGAATTCGACCGTGTAGCGAAATTCGCAGGGCTGCAGATAGCCTACGGCGGACGGATGTTTCTTGGGGGAACCAAGTGTAACCATTGTGACTGCTGCGATCTACAGTCGAATGTAAGGGCGTAATCCGCAGAGCTGTGAAAGCTTACGGGTATGGATGTTTCCTGGGGGAATCAGGCGTAACCATTGTGTACCTGCGGTCCATAGTATTTGAGATATCTTAGTGATAGTGAGCCACCTGTTTGATGCAGCAGTTAGTCTTCGTGACTTGATTGGTCTTCGTGACCTGATTTGTCTTTGTGACTTGTTTTGTCCTCGTGACTTGATTTATCTTCGTAATTGGATGATTTGATTTCGTGATCCTGAGAGAGAGCAACCAACGCTCAATGACCTCAGATCATGTTTTGATTCTTAAGTATCTTCTATTGATCTGTCCATGACGAAATTCGCAGGGAAGTGATTTCCTACGGATACAGATATTTTCTGGGGGATCCGGACGAAACCATTGTGTATCTGCGATTCATGAACAATCAACATATCAATATCACATTGGTACTTTCCGTATCTGTTTTTAAAGAGAATTTTTGAAATATTTTCGCTGAAAGTTGAAGCAAGGATATTTAGCACTTAGAGATTTTAGACATGCGCCTGGCCAGCGTATGACTAACATCTGTGAGAACGACAATAGACTTGTCAAACTTCTAGCTATCAATTATTTTCAAATCCATAATTTGTCTAAATAAGTTAAGAAAGGGAATTTTTGAAGCAATTCCAAGTACGTAGCTTTAGAGTAAAATACAGATATTTTCTGCATGAATTTCGTGTTGTAAAAAAACTATCAAAGATTTCGGATTTTGGAAATTTTCAAGTCAACAAGTGTAACTTGGAAATGAAATGTTATTTACACTCTCCAGTGGGTGTTGTGAAAGATTCAATGGAGTTGAATATAAGAAGATGGAGTTGAACTTGTGAAACGACGAATAAGTAGATATTGAAAGATGAGTAGCGGGATTTAAAAAAAAAAAAAAAAAAGATTAATTTTGAAAGAAAATGTGATTTTCCAAATTTATTGGTCATGATGGTTGATAGCTTAAATATCGATATTTGGATTAGTGGTGGAAAGTTTTCACGTAAAAATGAAAATTTGGAGTATACGTTGATGTAACTCTAGCGATCTTTCCTTTTCGAGGACGAAAAGTTTTAAAGGGAGGAAGAATGTAACATCCCAGAAATTTCGCCAGTTAAAATAAATAATTAGAGATTTAATTATCTGTAATCAATTTATATTTATACTTGAGTAAAATCAAATATATCATTTGAGCTGAATTGGATTTCATATTTAAAGTCAGAATGGTCGATTTAGGATTAAATATTTAGTATTTAATATTTGAATGAAATTTGGTTGATTGGATTCGAAATTCAATTGAAGAATTTCAATGATTGGATAAAAGGAAAAAAAATTAATTACGTCAAATAAATAGGAGAATTTTATTTGTTGAGAATAATGTGTTTATTCATAAGGGAATTAAAATTTAACATTTTGCAAGAATTAAAATTGAACGGGATTATTTTGTGAACAGACGATGAAACAGTTTAAAATTAAAATATCGTTGTATACGAACGGAGTTGTATTACAATTAAATTAATTCTATTGAATTCAGGATGAGGAAATGGAAGGGTACGTATGATCTCTGTCGTATTTAAAACTAGGTTTACGTACAATTACTGAATGTTCAACGTCAGTTTACGGTGCGATTTTAATATTAAGTTAACCGTAAATAATCCTTCCCCAATAAATATCTCCCTGTACGTTGCCTCACCATATATCGCCGCCCCTAGTTAAATACGTATGCTACTGTTCCTGCCTTGCTTCCCACGGTTCTGCTTTTATAAATCACGCCCTATCTCCAAACCCTTAAGCACAAAATCGAAGCCATTTTCATTTAATGGCGGCCGAATGAATTTCCTCCCCAAAATCATAATCAAAGACCAGTTTTTCCTCAAATTGATTCGCTACCACCGATGATCGCTCCACCTTCGGTCTTGGAAAAAAACGGAGCCTCTTTCAAATTGAAGCTCCAACGCAGATCGAAGACCATTCCATTTTTTAGCATCTCGAATCGAAGCCATTGTTGCCGCCGTCGTCAAAAAGCAAAATACATCTCATTAGCCCTAAATCGCACCACGACCAAAGCCACCTCGTCAGTTGTAATTCGGTTGCCACGCCTTCTACGGATTTGAGGTGAGTTACCTCACTCGCGATTAATCTTGGTTTCAAGTAATTTGATTTCTATTAAATTGAATATAATAGTGAGTATTTAACTCATGATTTATCCCAGCTCAAGTAACTTAATTTATTAGGGATTTGAATGGATTGCCATAATTACTGTTAAATGGATTGCATGCCTTGTTTGCAAGATTTAATTTATACATAGTTTGGACATATGGTTTAACTGCTACGTTTGTGTGTGGCGGTTTACATTGTTTGGGAACCTTAAATATATACAAACTGAACTCAGGTATCTTGAAAGACGATTTTGTGCCTGCTAATTTAATTGCCTGTAACTAAGTTTTTTTTTAGAGCATGTAATCGATAAATCCCCACTGGTTCGAACTGCTGCCAGAAATCTTTGTATTGCATCTTGCTTCATTTATGTGCATGATACCTACGGATTTTTGTCCAACCGCTTGGTGCTTGAACTGTTATGTAAGCTGCTCCTCGGGCTTACTGATCATATTTCGAGGTTTACCCTGTTGACTGAAAGTTTTGGAAAAAGTTTTAGTGCATATCTTACCTGCTTATACGCTAATCCTTTAGGAGAAATGCTGTGATCATGTTAAAGCTTTGGTCTCACAAATGTGTCTACAATACATCCCACTATGTTTTGAGAATATGGACATATGCATCTTCATAAATAGTTCAGTACACCTACGTATTTTTAATCTGTCTTGTACATCCATTTTGTGTTGATACTGCTACTGCTTCATGTGATTGTAACTCGCCTGAAAGTGCTTAAATGATATGCAAATGATTAGGCAGCCTGAACTAAAAAGAGGGGATAACCTAAATCGTATATGAATGTATTTTTATCTGTTGGAACCAATGATGAGCGTATTAAGAAACCTAATCACTTGTAGTTCGTAGTCAGTTATGTATATAAGCGGTTTGATTTCTATATTTCGCATCTTTCTGATCACTTGTAGTCTACTATCATACCTGTATAATTTGAAAAGAGCTATTTTGAAACTTGAAAACAAATTTGGCTTACATTCCTAACCTAGCTATATACCAAATTTGCTTACTTTATTGCATGCGCCATGGCTATGAGGATTTGCCTGCACTATTGTAACTTGAAATAACTTGGCACATACTTATCTTTCCTGAACATGTCCTTATGAATTTTTGTTTGTTCACTTATCTTCGACTTGTGCCCAGACTACTATATGCCATTTTTGAGTTGTCGTATCTACACTAAAAATTTGTTGAGACTACCAGGACAAGTGATTAATATGGCATGACCTGAAACACTTATATATATATGTATGTACATAGTCATTGTGTTTGTAGACTTGAAACAGTAGTAGGAAATTTAATAGTAGCAAATGTTATGTGTATAAGTAAATAAGTTTGCCCTCCCTTTGTTGCGTTGCATGTAGCATAGTCTGGGCAGACTTCAAGGGATGAGTTATTTAGGTAGCATGGCGTTTTTGATCACCAGTTTGACCACCTGCATATATGAAACTGCATGTTATGATTCTGAACATCTCTTGGATGTCATCATTTTGTTGCCCTGCTTGTTTTCATCCCTGTCCCCTGATATTGGCTTTGTTAATCAAATTGCTTTGCAGTTTGTTAAACCATTGAGCACATAGTTGTATATGATAACTTGTTGAAACATATGTTGTACTTATTCATCCCCAGTCTTGTTTTATTCATGAACTTTGGTTGTTTTGGTGATTTGCATGTCACATTCAATTTAAGAACACTGTCATATCCTGTGCCCGCACACTTGTTCACTTGCATTACTGCTTAGGTCCAGTGCTTGTTTGAACAGAAATTGTGTTATTTACTTTTGGATATTTCTCATTTATGCTGTATTCCGCAGTTGATGCTATGCACTCGGCTCATATCTGATATTTCCTTGTTTCTGGAAGCTGTGGTAGTGCACACATGTACCTGTACATGTGTGCATATGCAAGCTTCCATACCCGCTTGTCCCTAAAATAGAACTGATATGAACAGATACCACCACTGTTTATTATATAGATGACATCGATGTTAGGATTTACTATTATATTTAGTTTATATTGAAATTATTTTATTTGAACTATGATTAATCCTGACTCGAGTATTTTTATGTTTTTGCATGGGATGCTCGAGTCAGACCCGAGCATTACAGATTTAACGATTTCGGCTTAGGATTTGAAGATTTGCGAAGCTGGGGATTTCAAAGACGGCGCACTCTGAAGTTTTCAAACCAGTAAATATTTTTCTGTATTCAAACTATTTAAAGTCCACTGTATAGAAAAATGTTCTTGTATCAAAGAAAATTTTCTGGGTATATATAAAAGGTTTATTTCATTGTTCAATACTGCATTTTTATTTATTCTGTATTTTCTGTGTTCATTCTGTTTTTTTTTTTTAAACTCTGTAAGCTAAATACGCTCCGTCGATTTGGACGTTTTAAGTTCGTTTAAATACCGATTTGAAGCGGTCAAAGAGGCGGGACGTTACACAAAACCTGCCATACTTACACATCCACATGTACTTCTCCTCCACCCTTTTCATGACATGCTTGATCGCCATCTGCAGTTGCCACCGGAGCTTCTCCATGCTGCCTAAACTCGCCGCTAGTTCCACTCGCATGTACCATCATTTCCACTCAGGCAGTATACAAAACGCAGCAACCCAAAACTAACATCGATTCGTATGTAATGTTAGAAGGAAGGAACAGTGCATTACGAGGATGTCAGGAGTATAAGTTCTTAGATTTTTCGTGGAGAACTGGGTCTGTATTTGATTTTCTCTTTCGAGTTCTTGCGCTATTTGTTGAGGAACAAATTGTTGTGGCAGCTCGTTTTTTTGGGAAAGTGCAACTAGGGTTTTAGAGTAGTTTGTATTTATAGGATTTTTGCTTTGGATCCTTGTGGGGAAATCATTCCTCCACGTTTTGGGTTTAAGGGAGTGGCTGAAACAAAGCATGCGTGGCTTCTTTATCACTGCATGAAGGAAATGGGGATAGAATTTCATTATTTTAATATAATTAAATCTTCATGATCGACGCTAGTCTATGAATTAGAAAAGCGCGACATTTGTAATAAATTCTGCAAGCATACAGATGTGTAGCATACAGGTCGAACACAGGGAGGAAAGTTAAATTTTATTATTTATATGTTTCGTGGGCGTGTTAGACGAACTTTGGAGGTTGATTTTGAAAATAAAACAAAACAAAATTAAAACTGTGATTTGATTCAGAACAGATCTAACTGAACCGACGATCAGATCATAATTTCAATGGAAAAGAAATAAAACTATGAATTAGATTTGAATCTAATCAAATCCAATTTGACCTAAGAAAATAATAAAAGCAGAAATTGAAATTGCAGAAATTGAAATAACAAACAAGAATTAAAATTAGGATTTCCGCTGAATCTAATCAGACGGTAAATCACTAATGCAAATAAGTGCAAAATACAAATAGTGTTCTACCGAATCTAATCGTATAGACAACACTAGTTGCTAAGAAAACAAAAAAATGCAGAAAATAAAAGAGAAAGAAGAACTTTTATTAGAACAATGGAATAAGAGATGAGAGATGGTGGCTACAAGGTTATTACAAGGGTATATATAGGGTAGATAGCCAAACCCTAACCCTAACCCTAATGGTAAATGGGCCTGGTCATTACACCACTAATTAGTTACAATGAGAAACATAAATGGGCCTTAGATAAATAAAGCAAATTTGGGTTTTTTCTCTTTTTCCTCTTGCCTCCTGGACATTTCTTCATTGATTTGTGATGTTCAAAGCCTTTTTATCAATCCTTTTCTTGTCCAACAGCAACTAGATGTGATGTCTTCATCTACAATTCTTCAAAATGCAAATACATAGCAAATTGAACTCTATTTCTCTACATTTCTGGTTGCATGCGGGCTGGGTTGGAATATCTGTAAAAATAACAAAACAATACCCAAGTAATATTTATTTATATACAAAAGATAAGATATAAGAGCATAAAATAAACACATTTCTATGTCAATCACTTCACGTGAAGTCTCGTTAAAAACAACCACATATGAGTTATTACGGACAAAACTAAAAATACCGTTGAAATCAATAATGTGTCACGATCCCAAATATATAATAATATCGGTAGTTTAACTCATATTGTGAAACCCCAAAATATTGATACAGGGTGCAAAACACTCCAAATAAAAAGTTGCCTATTTAATTAATTAAAAATTACAGTAAAATTCTAAAAATTAAATTATCGCTATGCCCCAAAAGAACCTTGTCTAAATTCACGCCTGTTATCTAGTTATTTTGAAATAACCGTTATGGCCGATAAACGATTCTATAGCGACTATTCTGAAATTTGATTTGGACATATCTCAAAATCTACACGATGAAATCCTGATTTTTCTCTTCCACTAGAAAGATATACTCCACCAGCTCCGTACGTTTCTTGTTTCACAGAAATCCGATTTAAAACGAACCCTGTACATTCAGTTGAAGTTCGAATCGCCAATTTACGAACTGCAGCGCCATTTCGAGCTCTATTTTAATTATATTATAATTATACGTTCAACTGTCGACGATTGAATATATTCGTTATTCAAATTCAATTCTAAACTGAATTATATATCACAGATGATCCGGTTCACAACATATGATCATTTCAGCCAATTTTGATTATTTCAGAATTAAATATATTATTTAATTTATTATTTTAATTAAATATTTACCATAGTTTAATTCCACGACCATTAAATTCTCTAAACCACCATTTCAACAATTAAATAAATTAATTATTATACCTCTGCCAATGCGGGTCATTACAGCTAACGTCCATACAGAGTGGTTTTCAAATAATAATCTGATCCCGGTCTCTCCGTATTGACGACGGAAAAATGGTCAAAAACTTCGATAGTCGGTGATTTAACTATCAAAGAAAAATAGGTGTACAACTAACGATTTTATTTCCAGATAGAAATTCGATCGATCAATCATCAATCCACATTTATCTCTTTCTATTAAATTAATCACTAATTTATTCATTTCTCATTTCTATATACTCAATATTTCTTATTTTCTAAATCTAGGAAATATACATCATCAATCATTGGAAAACCTTTCCATCTCTATTTCACGTATCACTGTCATTCCAGTATTCTTTCTCATCAACATTACATTTTCTATGATTAGAAAATATCTCTGATTATATTTGGAAAATGTTTCCCAAATTTATTTGATTTAAACAGATGTTTAAATAAAACATCACTAAGCCAATTTAAACCATTACACTCAATAATTAAATTCACTTAATCAACCTTCACTATCGAACCTTACCCATCCCTTAGTTAAAAACGAAGTCAATCAAGTTGGGGTATAATTACCTCTCATATCTTAACTGAACAACATTTCCAACCCCGAAATAGACAAAGTTCACCTTTTAAACCTTTGACAACTTCCTTACATAACTCGGATTCTATTTATGAATCCCCTTCTTTATTTTAAACATTGATTTTAACTATAGCATTATAATCCCTTCTTAAATATCTAACTTCAAAATATAACATTTATTCCTTAATTTAACTAAATAACTAAACCACTAATTTATAAATAAATAAGTAAACCTTGATTAAAAACGGCAAGTAATTATTACTTTCCCGAATTCGATATAATCAAATTCAATGTATAATCCTCTTTCTTTTTCGAATAATCTCTATTCGATAACTCCTTTTCGAATAAACTATATTCGATTAACCCTTTAATTCTATTCGAATAAACTATTTCGAATAACTCCTTTGGATTAACTCATTTGGATTAACTCGATTTGATTAACTTATTTTGACTAACTCTACTTGATTAACTCAACTTATTTAACTTCTATCTAATAACTAATATTCGATTAATTTATATTCGAATAACTATGTCTGTTTAACTTTATTTCAAATGGATAATATTCAATTTAACTCCATTCGCTTGACTCTAGATCGCATCGATCACAATGGTTACGCCTGATTCCCTCAGGAAACATCCGACCGCCGTAGGCTATCTGCAGCCCTGCGAATTACGCTAGCAGTCGTACGAAATGGCGACTCGTCCTGAATAACTATGCTTGATTAACTCTATCTCAAATAACTATATTCGATCAACTCCAATTGAATAACTAATATTCAATTAATCTAATTTGATTAACTATGTCAACTTTCTCTATTTCGATTAATTCTAACTCTAATCGATTTACTCTAGCTGATTAACTCTAACTGATTAACTTCAACTGATTAACTCCTTTGATTAACTCTACGTTTATTCAGTTTCAAATATCAATGTTGAAATAGATTTTTACTTCTCTATATAAGTCCTGATTTATATATATTCTATTTATCCAATGATAAACATTTTATTTAATTTATAAAATATTATTTATAAATTTATTGTAATGACCCGCATTTTTACCGGTTCGTAATTGAATATTTAAATCAGTTTAAATATTGAATTCGTGGATTTATATATTAATTAAAACAAAGTTGAACGTATGAAAATATATATTAAATATAATCGAGCTCAGAACGACGCTGCAGTTCGTAATTCAACGTTCTGAACTTCAATTGAGTGTACAGAACTCGTTTTAAATCGGATTTCTTCGAAACAAGAAGCGTTGGAATCTGTTGAAATTTATCTTTCCAACGAAAGTGGAAAATGGAGATTTCGTCATATTCATTGCAAGATATGTCCAAATCAAATATTCGAAAAGTCGCTATAGAACCATTTATCGACCATAACGGTTTATTTGAAATAACTTCTTATCGGTTTCGAATTTAGACAAGGTTCTTTTGAGGCGTAGTTATAATTTAATTTTTAGAATTTTACTGTAATTTTTAATGAATTAAATACGCAACTTTTTATTTGTAGTATTTTGCACCCTTAATCAACATTTTGGGGTTTCACAATATAAGTTAAACTACCGATATTATTATATTTTTGGGATCGTATCACATCGCTCGTCACGATCACATTTTTATTTCTGTCCGTGGCAACTCGTACGTGAAGAAATCTTATGTGATAGGGTGCCGATATTTTAAAAGTATATATATACAAATACCTAAAATTTAGAAAACAAAGACATATGTGACTTCCAATGTTATATGCCATTTTCCAAAAGGAAACAAACATAACGGCATGATCGTTATTCTCATCCAACAATATAATATAATGTATATTACTTTCCTTGGCAACAAAGGAACCTCTCAACGCAGCCTACCTACATGACTTGTCAACATCTTTACAGGATATACCTATACGTGATTTCCTTTGCATCCAAGGCAAGGCTCGTACACCAGTCTCGTCAAAACACAGCTGCATTTCTACTGTTGCCTATCCTAAACCATCTCCCTAAACATTTATGAAACCGTACCCTACCATTCTTTTTATATTGAATATGGCAACTCTCAATGGTACAAACGAAAGAAAATAGGAAGGGGAAACATAACCTGTAGTATGCATGACATGTGAGTGACCCAATCCTAGTGTTATCCATCATCCTACTTTCACAAGCCTAAAACAAAGGCACATGCAGACCCATGCACCTCTCTTTACAACCTATACTAACCTATACTGTACGAAACTTGGCTGTTAAGGAATCATTCATTATAAATACCCATCGTTCTAACAACTTTCTCACCAAAAACATAAACAGCAAAATCATTCTCTTCCTTTCAATTTGAGCCGCAAGCACTTCATTCCTCTTGAACCGAAATCACGCCTCTTCATAATAATATATACCCTTTCACACCTGTTCAAACATTGCTTCACTATCGTCAGTTCGGAGCCGCGTTTTCCGTTCAACCGTGTCCGCAGGAGGAAAGCTTGAAGTCGGTTTGTCGAAGAGATGGTTACAAGAGCGTGTATGGCATGGGTAGCATCGCATGCTGTGTGTGCGTAAAATGAGGGTATTGTGTACTGGCAAATTGGAAGTGGAGACCACACATGCGTTGGGAGAGAAATGGTGTATAAAAAGGACTTGTTTCGTTTTACATGGGGGAGGAAATTGTGTACGTAAGGAAATAGTGATGGAAAATAAGAAAGATGGACGTTTTATCTGCGAGGGAGTTTGCAATGTGGAAATGACCATTTGAAAACACTGCACCGTGTTTGTTTTGGTAGAGAAAGGTACAGACGTATGGAGAAGCGGATTCAAACTGCTACAAGAAGAATTTCCCACCATTATTCACATCGGGATCGTAGGATCGCAGGCTACGCTACGACGTTGATTTGGAATCATTTAGAGCTCGTCGGAATTTATAGCATAATAATCCGCCTGTTGGAATTGACCGACGCAAATCGTTATTTAACGGTTAACGCGCCAAGGTGAGTAAATTCACTAACTTTATTTTATTTAAAATATTTTAATTATATTTTGAATAATGGTTGAATGCTGTGTGATGGTTGATTAGATAAATTACAGTTAAATTGGTTGAAATAAATATATGTCATTTCATATGCACACATCATTGGTTGGATACTGATTTGAATAACACCTATGGATGCGGAAATCGGTTGGAGGAATTCAACCGGATTCCTAAATAATTATATGTACGGTTTGTGCACTAGTTGAACCATGTTGAATGGAAATTCAACGTTATTTTGATAAACGATATCGATTAATTAAGGAAGCGGCAGCAACCGACATAAAATCCATCGTTGGGTTGAGAAATTGAATTGCCGATAGGCGGATCGCCGAAGTTGGTTATAAGAATTATATTTTTATAATTAAAGCTAAATTTTAAATTATAATAGACGTTCTATTATAAACTGACATTTTATGGTTCGTTTTATAAGGTAGATAAAACTGATTATTTGATAAGTTATGAAACTGTAATTATTCGGCAAGTAAATCTTGAATAATTATTTTAATACAAATCGGTTAGGGAATATTATTGGATTATATTAATCAAACAAGGAGAAGTAATTAAATCAGTTAACGAATTAACTGGTGAATTGAAGTTGATCAAATCAACTGTTTTATTAAAAATTGTTTATTTAAATAATTTCGATTAATCTATGCTAATGACTTAGCGAGAAATTGATCAAAATTAATAAGATTTATTATTAATTACTTTTCAATTAATGAAGTATAAATGATTATTGAACTGAGCACAATTAGTTATTATTTATTTAGGCAACTAATATGTTATGAAGAAAATTGTTTACTTCAGCAATGATAATTACTATTTAATTATGTTAATTAAAGCAAGTGTTTCTTAAATGGAGTACATTTAAGACGTTATTGAGTTGGGAAAGAGATATCAAAGATTTTTGTAACGAAAAGAGATATCAAGATTTTTGTAATGGAAAGGGATGTCAAGAATTTGTAACGGCAAGAGGTGTTGCGATTAATTATAAAGTGGGATATAATAGCATATTGCAAGTCCCAGAACTATAGCGATAAAATAACGCTGTTGACTAGGCTTAAGCGTGACTGTTATGTCAAGATTAGTTATAAAGGGATATAGCAGCGTATAGCTAGTTTGAACTGTAACGATAAATAAAACGCTGTTAACCAAACTTAAGCGTGATGTTGATATACAGTAGCATTCCCTAGGAAAGGGAAACAGCTTGGTTTGAAATTCACTTATTCAAAAGTAATAAGTAATGACATTTGTCCAAAGAAATATAAGAACGAATGTTAAAATAAAAAGTGCCGGTGATTTTTGTGATATTGGTTGTACATTGAATGGATGTTGTTTTTACTTCGATAGTTAAACAACCAACTATCGAAGTGTTTTGACCATCGTTGTCGATACGGAGAGACCGGTTGGATTTAATATCCGAGAACCACTCCATATAGGCATAAGCGCTGCGAATTGGATTATGCTGATGAAAATTGAAGACGGAGTGAAAATGCATGGGTCGTCCGGTTCCAGAATGGTGTTTTTAAGTTTGTCCAGTCCCAGGACAACTTGTATGGACGAATGTCTGACAGAGTACTCCTAACGGTCACACAAGACGATCTTTTCAAGGTATTACGTCTGGTGGCGGAGAAATTCGTTTCTCTTGACTTTTATACCCGTAATATTTTGGGAAGATCAACTAGTGATTTGACGGGTTTGACGATGTGGCATTCAAAGTGTATGATGGCCAGATGTTCTAAAAGGTAGGCGTAGCCTCAAGCTTCACAACCGGGAAATGACAAAAATCGGGCAGGCAGCATGGCTATGTGGGTCGCTCCCATTAGGGTGTATAATCACCTATCTAGAGAAATTCCTTTTGTTTCTTAATCTGTCGATTCTGCCCATTCGGGAACGGTGGTTTGAGTCCAACCGTTGGTGATATACATTCGATACACTCAAGCGAAATGAGTGGTCGGTCATGTGTGGGCCGGGTTGCAAGACGTTCTTGTTGAACCCAGGTGTATTCGCCTCTAGAGATACATCATCGGCAGGTGGTCCCATACCTTGTCATAGTTGGAATCCAATCTCCAATAAGCGCCCTGCGGGTTTTGATTTTATACTATGTATGTAGAGCGTGAGATGCAAGCGTTCTACTATTTGGTTATTTATTTGATTAGACATTATTATAATATCACTGGATTTTGATATCAATAATGATTTGGGTTATAGTAAGGTAAAAGCCGTCCGTGTTTATGTGTGGACCGGTCTTACTATTATCTTTTCTTTCAAAGGATTTTTGAATTTAAACCATATGGTTGGAGTTTTCTCACACCAGTCCCATGACTGACCCAGAGTTTATTTTGTTTGTTTTTCCCTAAACTCTTGGGTGCCCAAATTTGTACGGGCAGTCAAGTGTTTCAGGCTTTTACAGATACGCTTGAAGGAGCTAAAAGTAGAAGGCTGCACCGTTAGTATTTAGAGACTATTTCCGCTGTGATATGATGTATTGTACTCTGATAATGGTATGTATATACAATACAGTTTTGTATTTCAAAGTTATGTTATATAATATATTTTATTCGTTCCGCTGTGAGATTCGTGTTTACTCTGATTATGTTTAGCTGTGTTCTTCTTCTTCTCCTATTCTATTAGTTCTATCTTCTCTATCTCATCCTCTAACTTCTTTCTATTAATGGTCCGGTATTTTCGATGTCTGAACAGTCGACGTTGGGTTTTATGTCGATTTTCGGAGTCGAAAACCCCGGGTCGTTACAGTTGGTATCAGAGCTAAAGGTTAAGTGATTACCTTGGCTCTGTGGCGTGACTCAATAGAGATGGAGTTAGTAATGCTCTAGATTGAGTTTGAGTGTATATATATGAGCGCGTATTTGTAGATTTGATATAAAACTGTTTTATATTGTGTTGATTGATCTGATGAGTGGTATATAAATTCCAGATCGACGCGTTTAGCTGACGAGGTCGATAGGGATTTATAAAACGCTTGGATAGAGAATTTCGACATAGTATTGTTTTGAAGAGAGTAAATGAGATAATTTTACTCGAAATATATTTTGATATAAAGAAAACATATATATTGGAATTATCTAGTATATATTGAATGTGTTGGGTGAACTTATGATCGAATAAGATTTATAATTGATTTGGTTATATAAATAACCAATCGAAATATTTTATACATATAATATGTAAAATCAGATATACTGAATCTGAAATTTAAACCAGAATTGGAATAAAAATTCTGAAACATGAAAATGTTGTAAATGAAATTTGAATTAAGTATATGGAATTTTAAGATCCTGGGGAAATTTTGAAATATTATCCAAGTTTCGAAAAGATATTTTTGAAGTAATTTCAAATAAAAGTATTTGAATATGAGTTTTGAAAGTGATATAGTATTGAACTCACTTTGATCGCTAGGAAATGAATTCCGATGATGAAGTCGACCATTATCGGTATTCATTTTCGAGTGCTAAGTGACGGATTACTACCAAAAGGTTTTGTTTTTGAAGTGTTTTTGGAAAACACATTGTCAGAAATTCAAATGTTTGAATGGTCATGTTGTAGGTATATATGTGTATATGATTTCAAACTGATTTGAAGTAAAAATCCCAGGAATTTGAATTTTTAAATAATGATTTAACCTATGGAGTTAAAATGGTAAAAATAGAATTTAAACTAAGATAACAAAATTGGACTGAAATGGGAACGATCCAGAAGGGAAATTGTAAAAGAGAAATAGTGGAAATTCAAGTTATTAAAATGAATTGATTCGTGAAGAATAAGAATCGAATTTTGAATTTGGAGATGAAGATAACTGATTTGAGAAATGAATCAGTAAATGAAGTTGGAGTTGAGATAGAAATTTGGCTTAGTAAAAGCGAAAGATTGATTTGAGAATGGATTGATGGAGAATCAACCAAGGATTGAGTTATGGGGATGTGAAGTAAGAAATTTCAACCGAGTAGGTTGTGAGGAGTTAGAATTTGAGCATCTCCACTTCTTAGCAATTTCGAGGACGAAATTATTTTAAGGGGGAAGGAATGTAATGACCCGCATTTTTACCGGTTCGTAATTGAATATTTAAATCAGTTTAAATATTGAATTCGTGGATTTATATATTAATTAAAACAAAGTTGAACGTATGAAAATATATATTAAATATAATCGAGCTCAGAACGACGCTGCAGTTCGTAATTTAACGTTCTGAACTTCAATTGAGTGTACAGAACTCGTTTTAAATCGGATTTCTTCGAAACAAGAAGCGTTGGAATCTGTTGAACTTTATCTTTCCAACGAAAGTGGAAAATGGAGATTTCGTCATATTCATTGCAAGATATGTCCAAATCAAATATTCGAAAAGTCGCTATAGAACCATTTATCGACCATAACGGTTTATTTGAAATAACTTCTTATCGGTTTCGAATTTAGACAAGGTTCTTTTGAGGCGTAGTTATAATTTAATTTTTAGAATTTTACTGTAATTTTTAATGAATTAAATACGCAACTTTTTATTTGTAGTATTTTGCACCCTTAATCAACATTTTGGGGTTTCACAATATAAGTTAAACTACCGATATTATTATATTTTTGGGATCGTATCACATCGCTCGTCACGATCACATTTTTATTTCTGTCCGTGGCAACTCGTACGTGAAGAAATCTTATGTGATAGGGTGCCGATATTTTAAAAGTATATATATACAAATACCTAAAATTTAGAAAACAAAGACATATGTGACTTCCAATGTTATATGCCATTTTCCAAAAGGAAACAAACATAACGGCATGATCGTTATTCTCATCCAACAATATAATATAATGTATATTACTTTCCTTGGCAACAAAGGAACCTCTCAACGCAGCCTACCTACATGACTTGTCAACATCTTTACAGGATATACCTATACGTGATTTCCTTTGCATCCAAGGCAAGGCTCGTACACCAGTCTCGTCAAAACACAGCTGCATTTCTACTGTTGCCTATCCTAAACCATCTCCCTAAACATTTATGAAACCGTACCCTACCATTCTTTTTATATTGAATATGGCAACTCTCAATGGTACAAACGAAAGAAAATAGGAAGGGGAAACATAACCTGTAGTATGCATGACATGTGAGTGACCCAATCCTAGTGTTATCCATCATCCTACTTTCACAAGCCTAAAACAAAGGCACATGCAGACCCATGCACCTCTCTTTACAACCTATACTAACCTATACTGTACGAAACTTGGCTGTTAAGGAATCATTCATTATAAATACCCATCGTTCTAACAACTTTCTCACCAAAAACATAAACAGCAAAATCATTCTCTTCCTTTCAATTTGAGCCGCAAGCACTTCATTCCTCTTGAACCGAAATCACGCCTCTTCATAATAATATATACCCTTTCACACCTGTTCAAACATTGCTTCACTATCGTCAGTTCGGAGCCGCGTTTTCCGTTCAACCATGTCCGCAGGAGGAAAGCTTGAAGTCGGTTTGTCGAAGAGATGGTTACAAGAGCGTGTATGGTATGGGTAGCATCGCATGCTGTGTGTGCGTAAAATGAGGGTATTGTGTACTGGCAAATTGGAAGTGGAGACCACACATGCGTTGGGAGAGAAATGGTGTATAAAAAGGACTTGTTTCGTTTTACATGGGGGAGGAAATTGTGTACGTAAGGAAATAGTGATGGAAAATAAGAAAGATGGACGTTTTATCTGCGAGGGAGTTTGCAATGTGGAAATGACCATTTGAAAACACTGCACCGTGTTTGTTTTGGTAGAGAAAGGTACAGACGTATGGAGAAGCGGATTCAAACTGCTACAAGAAGAATTTCCCACCATTATTCACATCGGGATCGTAGGATCGCAGGCTACGCTACGACGTTGATTTGGAATCATTTAGAGCTCGTCGGAATTTATAGCATAATAATCCGCCTGTTGGAATTGACCGACGCAAATCGTTATTTAACGGTTAACGCGCCAAGGTGAGTAAATTCACTAACTTTATTTTATTTAAAATATTTTAATTATATTTTGAATAATGGTTGAATGCTGTGTGATGGTTGATTAGATAAATTACAGTTAAATTGGTTGAAATAAATATATGTCATTTCATATGCACACATCATTGGTTGGATACTGATTTGAATAACACCTATGGATGCGGAAATCGGTTGGAGGAATTCAACCGGATTCCTAAATAATTATATGTACTGTTTGTGCACTAGTTGAACCATGTTGAATGGAAATTCAACGTTATTTCGATAAACGATATCGATTAATTAAGGAAGCGGCAGCAACCGACATAAAATCCATCGTTGGGTTGAGAAATTGAATTGCCGATAGGCGGATCGCCGAAGTTGGTTATAAGAATTATATTTTTATAATTAAAGCTAAATTTTAAATTATAATAGACGTTCTATTATAAACTGACATTTTATGGTTCGTTTTATAAGGTAGATAAAACTGATTATTTGATAAGTTATGAAACTGTAATTATTCGGCAAGTAAATCTTGAATAATTATTTTAATACAAATCGGTTAGGGAATATTATTGGATTATATTAATCAAACAAGGAGAAGTAATTAAATCAGTTAACGAATTAACTGGTGAATTGAAGTTGATCAAATCAACTGTTTTATTAAAAATTGTTTATTTAAATAATTTCGATTAATCTATGCTAATGACTTAGCGAGAAATTGATCAAAATTAATAAGATTTATTATTAATTACTTTTCAATTAATGAAGTATAAATGATTATTGAACTGAGCACAATTAGTTATTATTTATTTAGGCAACTAATATGTTATGAAGAAAATTGTTTACTTCAGCAATGATAATTACTATTTAATTATGTTAATTAAAGCAAGTGTTTCTTAAATGGAGTACATTTAAGACGTTATTGAGTTGGGAAAGAGATATCAAAGATTTTTGTAACGAAAAGAGATATCAAGATTTTTGTAATGGAAAGGGATGTCAAGAATTTGTAACGGCAAGAGGTGTTGCGATTAATTATAAAGTGGGATATAATAGCATATTGCAAGTCCCAGAACTATAGCGATAAAATAACGCTGTTGACTAGGCTCAAGCGTGACTGTTATGTCAAGATTAGTTATAAAGGGATATAGCAGCGTATAGCTAGTTTGAACTGTAACGATAAATAAAACGCTGTTAACCAAACTTAAGCGTGATGTTGATATACAGTAGCATTCCCTAGGAAAGGGAAACAGCTTGGTTTGAAATTCACTTATTCAAAAGTAATAAGTAATGACATTTGTCCAAAGAAATATAAGAACGAATGTTAAAATAAAAAGTGCCGGTGATTTTTGTGATATTGGTTGTACATTGAATGGATGTTGTTTTTACTTCGATAGTTAAACAACCAACTATCGAAGTGTTTTGACCATCGTTGTCGATACGGAGAGACCGGTTGGATTTAATATCCGAGAACCACTCCATATAGGCATAAGCGCTGCGAATTGGATTATGCTGACGAAAATTGAAGACGGAGTGAAAATGCATGGGTCGTCCGGTTCCAGAATGGTGTTTTTAAGTTTGTCCAGTCCCAGGACAACTTGTATGGACGAATGTCTGACAGAGTACTCCTAACGGTCACACAAGACGATCTTTTCAAGGTATTACGTCTGGTGGCGGAGAAATTCGTTTCTCTTGACTTTTATACCCGTAATATTTTGGGAAGATCAACTAGTGATTTGACGGGTTTGACGATGTGGCATTCAAAGTGTATGATGGCCAGATGTTCTAAAAGGTAGGCGTAGCCTCAAGCTTCACAACCGGGAAATGACAAAAATCGGGCAGGCAGCATGGCTATGTGGGTCGCTCCCATTAGGGTGTATAATCACCTATCTAGAGAAATTCCTTTTGTTTCTTAATCTGTCGATTCTGCCCATTCGGGAACGGTGGTTTGAGTCCAACCGTTGGTGATATACATTCGATACACTCAAGCGAAATGAGTGGTCGGTCATGTGTGGGCCGGGTTGCAAGACGTTCTTGTTGAACCCAGGTGTATTCGCCTCTAGAGATACATCATCGGCAGGTGGTCCCATACCTTGTCATAGTTGGAATCCAATCTCCAATAAGCGCCCTGCGGGTTTTGATTTTATACTATGTATGTAGAGCGTGAGATGCAAGCGTTCTACTATTTGGTTATTTATTTGATTAGACATTATTATAATATCACTGGATTTTGATATCAATAATGATTTGGGTTATAGTAAGGTAAAAGCCGTCCGTGTTTATGTGTGGACCGGTCTTACTATTATCTTTTCTTTCAAAGGATTTTTGAATTTAAACCATATGGTTGGAGTTTTCTCACACCAGTCCCATGACTGACCCAGAGTTTATTTTGTTTGTTTTTCCCTAAACTCTTGGGTGCCCAAATTTGTACGGGCAGTCAAGTGTTTCAAGCTTTTACAGATACGCTTGAAGGAGCTAAAAGTAGAAGGCTGCACCGTTAGTATTTAGAGACTATTTCCGCTGTGATATGATGTATTGTACTCTGATAATGGTATGTATATACAATACAGTTTTGTATTTCAAAGTTATGTTATATAATATATTTTATTCGTTCCGCTGTGAGATTCGTGTTTACTCTGATTATGTTTAGCTGTGTTCTTCTTCTTCTCCTATTCTATTAGTTCTATCTTTTCTATCTCATCCTCTAACTTCTTTCTATTAATGGTCCGGTATTTTCGATGTCTGAACAGTCGACGTTGGGTTTTATGTCGATTTTCGGAGTCGAAAACCCCGGGTCGTTACATTTATCTTCTTACTTTATCTGTTAAAACAGATTCTATTTAAAATCTTTGCTTTAAATCCATAGCATGTTATACCCGTGTGTGAAGCACGGGTCTAAACCTTTCAAATGTAAAATTCACCTTTTATACAATTCTAGTCACTTTTCAAGTATTTCCTTTTAAAATCAATTTATTTACAAAATAAATCCCTTTTTGATAATTCTATTTATTTTATAAAATATTTTCTATTTATAAAATCTATTGATTTTATAAGTAATTCCTTTGATAATCTAACTATTTTCCTTTCTATTTATTTTACACAAATTTCCTCTTTCTATTCTATTCATTTTTTAAATAAATATCCTTTTTCAATTCTATTTGTAAATAGTTACAAATATTTCTTTTCGATTCTATTTATTTGATTAACAAATAAGTATTCCTTTTTAATCTATTTATTTCTAAATAAATAGTTTTCTTTTTATAAAATCTTTTGATTTTATAAATATTTCTTTTTCAATATAACATTGAAAATTTCCTTTCTTAACATTCCAGTATTCCTTATGGTATTTAACACATCATATAACAATGATCGGTATCATTCAACCATACAAAATCAACAACAGATTTCATATCACATCATATAACATAATATATGAAAAACAGTAAAATAAATGTTGAGGAACCCAGTTGGGTCCCTCCAACCTGTTTCCCTGCATCCATAGATGTTAAACAATAAAATTAACATCAATTTCATTTCACTATGAAATATTATGCTAAACAGAATCAATATTTGATTAATGATTTCTATTTATATCATTATCTATATTTTCAATCAACTGACTAGCAGTTCAACCAAAAAGCCAACACACAGCAAACAATCATTATTTATCCATTATAAAAATACGTTATAAAAATATAACTGAGAAGAGTTAGTGAGTTTACTCAGCTTGGACGATTATCGTTAATAACGATAACCATCGCTTGATTTGATTCAGACGGACAATTTATTTTTCAATAAATTGTAACGAGCTCGGATTCACTCCCAGTCAACTCCATGGTTTAGCCAACGTCCATACGATCCCGATGGATCTTGTTTTGCTGAAAACCGATATCATATGATAAAGTTATTCAGTTTCAAAGTTTATGTACATATAAATTAAAATAACTTAAACTATTTTCTAATTGGGCTTAACCAATTCAGCTCGGGCCCAACACAACATTGAACCGTACCTGTTAGCCATTCCTTCTTCCTCATTACTTTTCTTGCCGTGACCTGCTCATTTAATCCCAACTCCTTCATCCACAGTTCGATCCCTTTCTCCTCCATGCTTCACGATATTTCAAACCACCAACGCCAAACTCCAAGTCTTCTCGGTCTCAACATCACCACCCCACCGAAGTCCAACTCGATCCTACAATCGTTTTTGCGTCGCTCAGGTCTTAAACCGAAAGTACCCAGTGAAGCGCGACACCAAATGGAGCGAAATCCCACAAATAACTCAATACTCAATCCATTCAACGCCCTGAACCCAAATCCGAACCCCATTTCAAGTATTAAGGCTTCGATTTTCACCAAACCTCAACCCTAGTTGATCACTGGAAAAACCAGTGGACCAAAAACTGAATCGAACCCACATCTGTGTATGTAGAAATGAAGACAACCTCTTAATGATCACAAATAAACCCATTTCGAGATTTATAGATTTTTCTACGATTTTATATGAAATTTAGGAGGATCGAAATAATTTACTGGAACAAAATACTTGCGGCGGAACACTTTGACCAGAAATGAAAAGTGAATTAGGTTTTAGAAAGTTTAAGGATATTATATAGGATAGTTATATTTTTTTTATTCGATTATTTTATTTATTTTTAAGCATACGCTGTTTACATATGTCCTCTAAAATTCCTGTGATAACATACGATACCCAAAAATCACGAAACTGTACATGCAGCTACAGTTCGACATTATGGTCCCAATGAAACTGGTTTTGTCGAATTCCGACTCCGTTTGCTCACACAGCGTATTTTTAACCGTCAGAATATCCACTGTTTCTCACATTAAAATCCCGTACAACCACATACTGACTTCAAAAATCACGAAAACTGAATTCTAGAAATAATTTGATGTTACGGATCCAACAAAATTAGTTTTGTCGAATTCTGAGGTCATTTGAAAAACTGGCTATTTTTAAAGCTCTAAATAACCCATTTAAATATATAAATATATTTAAAAATATTTAAATTTAATATTTAAAAATAAATATTATTGTATATATTCATAATAGAATATCATACAGCTCCACTGGGATTTATAACTCGATATTCCAAATCCAGTGTTACATCGATATTCGATTTATATTTAAAAATCCATTTTAAAATATAAATAAATCGATATAAATTATAAAGGAATTCCATAGCGATTTTTCGAAATTTTGATTTGGACATAAATAAAAATCTTCACAATGAAATCCCGATTTTTCTCTTCCACTAGAAAAATATACTTCACCAGCTCCTAACGTTTCTTATTTCACAGAAATCCAATTTAAAATGGACCCTGTACATTCAATTGAAGTTCAAATTGCCAAATTACAAACTGCAGCGCCATTTAGAGCTCGATTTTAATTATAATATAATTATACGTTCAAACTGCCGTTCAAATAATATATTCGTTATTCTAACTCAATTCTAAACTGAATTAAATATCACAAATGATCCAATTCACACCATTTTGTGAATTCCACTATTTCTGACTATTTCAGGAATTAAATATATTATTATATTATTTATTTTAATTAAATATTCAGTATTATTAAATTCTGGTCATTTTAAATAACCAAACCATTATTTAAATAATTAAGTAAATTATTTATATCGCTGAAAAATGTGGGTCGTTACACTTCGTTTAATTTAAATTTCAATCTCATTCTAAAATATATTTTTATATATATTAAAACCAGATTTCAAATCCAACTTATTATTTCCGATTATCTCCAGTTGTTGATTTTTCATTACTCAGTTATAAATTTATTTATAACTCAATTTGCTATATTAAATTCCAATTCCCTTTATAAATAAATTATATATAAATTTCGATATAATTGGATTCTAATTATAAATTATTAGATTTATCTCAATTCCATTTATATTTCAAATTCCGGAATAACATACGCTATCCCCTTTTTGAAACGATTTACAATTCATTTTTAAATTCATACTTGAATTTAAACTTTTAAATTATCTAATGATAATTTATCTCACTTAATTTATAAACGTTGTTTATAAATTTAACTTCCTGGTTTTATAATTCAAAACAAGTTTCCATTTCAAATCCATTTGAAACCCAATTCCTATTCTGGAATATTTTATTGATTATAACTTATATATATAGTGAATCTATTTTCATATTTAAAATTTAATCATCTATTTAATACAATCCCAATATATTTTCTGGAAATATTTTATTTAAATAATTTCGATCTAATCGAATTCAAATCACAAATCCATACAGATTTATTTTAATTTAATTTACATTCTGAATATCAGAATAGATTTATCATTTGTCTTTGAAACTAAATTTCAATTTCCCTTTTTAAATTCACATCTAAATTTAGACTTCCTAAATTAGCTAAATGATAATTTTCCCATTTCAGTTATAAATACCATTTATAAATTCACTTAAATTTCTCGCATTATTTAATTTATAAACATCATTTATAAATTTACTTCAATTCCAGCATTATTTAATTTATAAACATCGTTTATAAATTTCTTTACTTATTTTTATTATTCAAAACAAGTGAATATTTCTTAGCCCATTCGAAACTCAAATTCTATTTTAAAAAATAGATTTTCCCGTTCAAATATCAAAAATCCCTTTTCATGATATTTTATATATCAATATTCAGGGCCCGTGATATTCAACCAATCAAAAACACACAATTATCAATCTCAGGTTTTCTAACACATCATATATGATAATAGATATGAAAGCAAACAAAAAATAATATTTTTTAAGGAATCCCGTTGGATCCCTCTAACCTATTTTCCTGCGTCCACAGATGTTAGCCAACATAAATAATACCCATCCTGCTTCGAGGCAGGATATCGCGGTATAAAAGGTCATCCACTATCATATTGTGGGGGCGTAGGGTCATCCGCTAATGATATTGCGGGAATCCGCTAATGCTACTGTGGGAAATATCCAACCACTTATATATATAATAATAGCCACATACACCAATCCTATATGACTAATAAATATATAGAATAGCCAAAAAATATATTTAAACTCATACAATCAACCAACAAATAGTATATAATATTATATTGAATAATCCAGAGAGTGAGTTTACTCACTTGATTTTATTTTCTGAAATAAATCGAAGAACGTACGATTTACATTCCAGCTGATTCTGAAAATTTTCCAATCTAACATTCGATTATATTTCTTGATTTTATCACCTTGTACAAGTTTTAATTTAGCATTTATCGAACATATGGATTATATCAGCTGATGAGATTAAAGGTAAATATTCAAATTTGATTTTTAATAACAATAATTATAAATTAATTTCTAGCTTAAATTAATAACATTCCTTAACCTCGGTATAATCTTCTTTTCTCTCCCCCAAATGAATATCACAATTATCCTGCTTGGCACCATTTAAAACTGAAAATTTCCCTTTCCCTTTAGCTAATTACAATTACTGAAATTAGCTTTTCTCGATCCCTCTTATCCATTTCAACAATTGCTAATAGATGTTAAAATCATTACCAATATTACACCATTATAGCCATCACAACAACTCGAGCATCTCAAATACCCTCGCTCACCAACGAACTCGAAACTACTTAGAATGTCGCGATTCAGAGTAGCTTGAACCCAACAATATCAATCACTGCTTCTTCTACTCCAACCAATCGCAACACCAGATCCCATGCCTATGAACTTCATCAACATTACCATTGAACTCCAACACAGTTTCGAACCCAACGCAGACTGTGCCTCAATCTAACTTCGCTCCCAAAAACACACCTTCAAAACGAACATTGCTCCCTTACAAAGTTAGAATCCCCTCAACCAAATTCTACTTGGTTATATATAAATTCTACTTGGTTATATACAAATTCTACTTGGTTATATATAACCATTTCCATTTTATAATCTCTTTTGATTATAATAATAACAACCAACACATCTATATAATATAATAATTTCAGAAAATTATTCCTTTTATTTAAAAATATAAATTTAGGGTAAAATTATTTCATTTTCCCACTTTAAAACAATACTGTGTTGAATTTCTCTGTTCAAGTGTTTAAAAATTCTCATCGATGTCATGGCGTCCCATGATTCAAACGAAATTCATAAACCACTCAACAGACAAGCCAACACAATATAAAACAATTTTTATATCAGTTAACAAATACTGTAATGTCCCTGATTTTTAGCGATTTAATCATTAATTTATTTAATTATTTTAATACGATATTTGCTAATTTAAATGGTTTGAATTCAAATATTTTGAATATTTAAAAAATATAGATGATGGAATAATAAAACTTAATTTTCGAAATAGTCGGAATATAGCTGAATTTGCAATTCTATGTAAATTGGGTAATATATGATATTTAATTGAGCTATATTCGAATTATAATAACGAATATATTATTTAAATAGACAGTTGAATGTGTTAATTATAATATAATTATAATCGAGCCCGTAACATCGCGGTAGTTCGTAATATTGAGTTTTGAACTTCAATAGAATATACAAAATCCGTTTTAAGTCGGAATTTTGTGAAATAAGAAATGTTTGAATCGATTAGATCATATTTTTCTAATGAAAGTGAAAAATAGAGATTTCAATTTATAGATTGTGGGTTGTGTCCAAATCAAATTTTCGTATAGTCGCTATGGAATCGATTATAAACCATAATGATTACTTAATTATAATAAATTATTTATTTCAAATTTGGACAAATTTTTGAGACGAAGTTATAATTTAATTTATAGAATTTTATCGTAATTTTTGTTTCGGAAAATAAGCGACTTTTTATTTGGGGTATTTTGCACCTTAAATAAATGTTTTTTGAACTTCATAATATAAGTTAACTTGTCTAATTTGTTATTTTTTGGGATCGTAACACATTGCTTGTCAAGAAAAAAAAATTGTCGCTAGTGGTCTGTAACTAAACAAAGTTGCGTAATGGGTACGCTATTGGGTAGTTAAGAAGTTTGGCTTATTAATAGATTTGAGATGGATATGAAGATAATGAAGTTTCGTTTTTAAGAATACATCAAAATGTTTCCTTTATAGATAAATGTTATACACATACACCACTTTTGCAATACATACTGATGAATGTAGTTCTGTGTCTAATGGTTGTTACATACTCATATTCATTTTTCAAGGTATATCTTGGAAAACTGTTTGGAATATTAGTATGGGTTAGATCATTATGTTATGGTCAGATAGTAGTTGTATCATTTTCATGAGCTCAACCAGTTATGTCTGATATATGCTAAGGTCCTTTTGAAGTTGTACACAACATGATAGTATTAGAAGTGTCATCTGGTGAAGCCACTCATAAAAGTATTGATATTGTTCACGTCACCAACTCAATGAAATATTACTCTATACATGAAAACTCGATGAAGTCACCAACTCTAATCTTTCTTTTCACAGACCCTAGGATGTATTACTAGACATAGACCTCTCAATACTTCATACCGAAGGGAAGTATCAACGCCTACAGATGTTATTGCACAGACTAGAAAATATAGGATTGCAGACCCTTTTACTTTTCACCCAGCTACGCAGTATTCTGAAACTCTATCCCATCTCCTTCTACTAGAGGCCTGCGTGTATTATTAAATCACCACAACTACCTAAGAAATGATGAAACAAGTGTAATTTCAATTCATAACTTGTTCTTCTTCCAACTGTCCTACATCACCTGCTCCTTGACACCCACGTTTGTAACACTATATATGACACAGCATGCTCGTGTATTGCCTCTTCACCAAACCACTAGACCGAGAGCCCTTCTCTTCTTCACGATTTAAAAATTCTAATAGCTAAATAAAATAAAATAAAAAGACACATAAGCTTCCATTGAACAAACCAAACTGCAAGTATTCCTAAACAAATCAAAAGGGTTCATGAGGGCCATGAAAGTTCAAAACAGAAGTTGTGCTGCGTTTCAGGCTTTCAGCCAAGAAGATGGGCGTGGTGCACTGTGCGGGTTTTGTGACGCGGTGGTTTGTGATACAACATGGGTGTTGTTTAAGTTTTTGCTAAGTGGTGGTATCTTGAATTGGTCGGAGAGAGCAAGCAAGAAGATTCAAACTTTGAAGTCAGTGCTGTTGTGGATAGGTGATTAACATAGAAATGTGTTTATTTTATGCTCTTATATTTTATCTTTTGTAAATAAATAAGTAATACTTTGGGTACTTTTGTGTGTTTTTACAGGTTGTCAAGAAATGCCTCCTTCGTTTCAAATTAAAGGCCAACTACAGATAAAAAGCTACTTCCCCGTATTAAAGCCATCTCAATTACAAAAGACGTTGTAGCTCACTGGTAAATGCATAGAGATTTATACTGAGAGACCTGAGCTCGATCCCCGTCGAGCTCACTTTTTGCCAAAGAACGGAACTTTCACACTGCCCTTTTGCTATGAAGAATATATTAATTAGTGTTATATTATATATATACATATTCATGTGTATATATAATATTCACTAATAGACATTTCAAGAGTAGTCATGGAAATCAATTCAGAACATTCATTTTTCAATTTCCAATTAGAATAATTTCTGATTGATTTATTGCCAAGAAAAGATCAATTTTGAAGATTTTATCATTTGTTGCCTTTGGAGTCTATTGAGTATCCTTGTTTGGAAGAATTAGTCACATGGAATCTGCTCATCAATCAATCAATCAATTTGCGACATGGAAGATAGGGAAGATTTGGAAGATATTCACCGTGATTTGCTTTCCAATCAAGCTTGGTCAAGAAAGGCAAGAGATATATGGATGATGAGGCCCATTTATTCATAGACTTAATTAGGATTTTTCCTATCTCATCTATAAATATACGTTGTAACCATAGTAAGAAGATCCCAATTTTTGTACTCTCTTTTAGTTTTAATAAAGCTCTTCTTCGTCTAGTTTAATTGCTTTACTTTCATAACAATTTGTGTTATACTCAATTAGTTTTGGTAGACAGAAATTGTTATTGTTATTTCTATTGCTTATTAGTGATTAGTCGTTTGATTAGTTTCAACGACAATCCTAATTTACTTTTTGTTATTCTTCTTTTCCTGCAATTTTACTTTCTTCATTTTATTTCTGTTTTGCAATTTACTTTCTTTAGTGATTAATCGTTGACTAGATTCAACGATAATCCTAAGTTCGCAATTCAATTTGTTTTTATTTCAACAAAATCTCCAGGCTTCGTCTAACTCGCCCAAGAGATTAGATAAATAATTTGATTTTAATTTACCTCCCTGTGTTCGACCTGTATGCTACACACCTGTATGCTTGCAGAATTTAATTTAAATGTCGCACTTTTCTGATTCATAGATTAGCGACGATCAATAGGATGCTCAACGTAGGAAGAGTTTTGGAAGCAGCTTACACTGGTGGATTTTATGGTATAATAGTATGCTACTTTTAGTAGCAGATGAAGTTGGCTGACGACAGCTTGTGTTTGTAAGGAGAGAAGGATGTTTACAGAGACATGGTTTTTTTTTTTTGAAGGATGCATGCACAGGCGTGTTCAACACGCACAAAAGAAAGAATGAAGTCTTGTGTTTTAAAGGAGAACATAGAATGGAGGTGAGTTTCAATGTGCGTTAATGGTAGTGAAGAGCAGCGGGATTATTTTGAGGGAGAAGGGAAATATAAAATGTGATTAGAAAAAGGAAGGATCGAAAATACTGTGTACTGAAATATAAAGGCGCAGTTGTTTTTGTACTGGAGAGGAAAAAAAATAAAGCTTGGAAGATAGATCATGACACGCGACTATTTGTGTACAAAAATTCACATTTACGATAAAGGAAAATGTGCGTGAACTCTCGCAGGTCCCATTTATGTAGCATCTTCAAAACATTTAGGGTGCGTTCATCAAGGGACCATTTGGAGAAAGCAATTCCCATGGGCAGTTGTGAACAAAAAGGGTGAGGCCGATTTTAAATAAACTTAAGTATTTTAATATAAAATAGTACGTAAACTTACAATGTTAATATCCCATATATACATTATCAGTCACTGACAAATTTGGATCCCCTAAGATCGTATGAACACAGACTACAAAATACTTGTTTGGAGCCAATAGGAGCACGTTAAAAATTTAGACAAAATAAAATGCTTGATTTGAATCAACCAATGTTAATCGTTATTTCACGGTTAACAAACCAGGTGAGTAAACTCACGAACTCTGCCCAGTTTTATAATTTTATAAACGTTATTTAATATTGATAAATGTTATTGTTGTGTGATGGTTGTTTGGATGAATTGCTTATTAATTGGTTGAAATTTTAGATAAAGTTATAAATTTAAACTGTTAGTTAAATATTGATCCCATCTTTTATAATATTTCATATTGATAAGAAATCAGTGTTATTATGTTGATTAACATATGTGGATGCAGGAAACAGATCGGAGGGATCCAACTGGATTCCTCGACAAATTATATTAGTTTTTTTATATATTGCATTATATGATGTGACGAATAATCTATGGTTGATTAATGTGTGTTTGGATGTTTGAACAACATTGACCAGAAGTAATTGGAATTAAAATACCGTAAATTATATTCAAATATATTGGATAAGAAATTGGGGTTTTAAAAAGGAAATTTCTATTTTTAAAATAGAGATTGAATTTCGATTGGCTAGAATATAATATCTTGTTTTAATTATATTAAAACAAGAAGTTTGATTTATAAACGATATTTAGAATGGAATAAAATAATTATTTTTAAATAATTTTTATTAATAATCCGTGAATGTTAATTTAAAATTGGGTAATGGTAAGGGAAATTGTTAAATTTATTTAAAGTTTCGGAATGTGAATATGAGTTGAATAAAACTATAAAGGTTTGTAATTATAATTCAACAATGTCAAATGTTATTAAAATATTTTATTTTTAGAAAATATATATTATATAATTTGGTGATGTATAGTATAATTAATATTGGTTTAAAACCAATAATTTACAATAGAGTATGTAAGCGAGATGAAGTTATAAACTTGATATATACTTAGCAAGGAGTTGACTCATGAACAAAGTCTACAAAGTGGGATATTAATATGAATTAATAAAATAACTAGATAGGTATGATTTTAAAACTGTAATTGTATTTATTATTTAAGTCAAGATTGGATTTAATAAAACGAGTCAAGATTTCTGTAAAGGAATAATATTCATGTTTTAAAGTGAATAATGATTTAATAGCAAACGTTTTGCAAATTGGAATGGTTATAAAGGGATTTGGTAAACGTTGGAAGTGATAAATCCAGAAATGAATTTAGAAATGGAGTTAACCTGAAACGGTATACTATTCAAAGATTGGAACAATAATTGAATGGAGAATATTCAAAAGAGAGTTATACATTAGAATTCAATTCTATCGAATTCAGGAAAATACCATTTACTTTCCAGTTATAATCAAGATTTATTTATTCATCTAATTAATTAATTATTTGTTTTATTTATTTAAATAAAAGTTATATTTTGAAATTAAATATTTCAAAGGCAGAGATTATAACGTTATCGTTAAAATCAAATATTTCCATAAAGAAGTGGATTCGTAAACTAAATACGAGAGTTGTGTAAATAGTTTTGTAAATAAGAAATTAAGAAATGGAGTTAAGGAAATTTGAAACTGACTAGAAATTAGTTAAGATGAATGGCTTTCTGAGTATCCATCTGATGTTGTGTAACAACCCAGATTTTCATAACCATTTTTTTTATTTTAGCTATTTTAATGAATTTTGAATATTTAAAATGATTTATTTTAAATAATAACGACTAAAAATTTATTTAAATTGAAGTTAGAATGAATAAATTTATTTTAATTATAAAACGAGCCAGAAATGGCATGGTAGTTTTAAAATTCGATTTCTAATTTCTAATGAATATACAGAATTCAATATAAGTCGGAATTGGATGAAACAAAAAATATTTGAATCTGTTTAACTTTATCTTTCTAACAAATGTGAAAAACTGAGATGTCATAAGGGGAATTGAAAGTTATGTCCAGTTTAAAATTCAGAATAGTCGCTATGGAATATATATATATATATAGCCCTTAAAAATAGCCATTTTGCAAACGATCTCCGTTTTCGACGAAACCACTTTTGTTAGATTCGGAATGTCAAATTATTGATTGATTCCAATTTTCATAATTTTTGGAATCAATATGTGAGTGTGGCAAAAGAAACGCTTTTGGTCAGTTTAGTTTAAATTTAATCGACTGAAAAATGGTCATTTTTCGAACGGTCTCCAAATTCGACGAAATTAGTTTTGTTATGACCATATCATCAAAACATAGCTATATATTTATTTTTCATGGATTTTTGGAGTCAGTATATGGACCCGGTAAATTAAAATGTACGTTGAAATCAATTTTGAACGCTAAATTAATTTATATCTTAATTTCAACGAAAACAGAATGAAACAGTCAAATTGGCATACGGGGAATATCCCATTGCGCTCGGAATGGGGGTAATTATCTAGGGACGACAGTTGTTGGGTTCGATTTGGAGTTCGGATAAAAAACATAACTTTTTGGAATTAAATTTAAAATTATATATATATATATATATATATATATATATATATATTGGTCAAAGCGAGAGGGTGAAATCCTTATCTCCATTCCACAGTCAAAATAGAAAACCGCACCTTTTCTTCTTCCCGTCGTTCAATTAGAAAAAAAAACTACGGAGGACCACCACTCCTCCTGAGACGACCCGAACTCCCCCGGTCTCCGAAGAGAAGGGAAAACGTTGATTGTTTTGAGAACACGACAAAACAGAACGCAGACGGAAGAACATTTCATTGTATATTACAACAATTCATCAGATTACAAGAATATACAGAGTATAAATGAATATTACACAGAAATATCAGAGATTTAAATTACATTTAAATACATAGCAGCGGAAAATAATACAATACACAACTAGAATGAGATATACGGATACAAAGCTTTCCGGATATCGTTCCAGCTGTAAACCAGGATCCTGTGAATATAAATCTGCAAAACCAAAACTACTAGCTGCCCATGTCAAAATAAGGGCACCTAGAGTTTAGGTTAAAACAATAAACTCCAGGTCAGTCATGGGCCTGGTGTGAGAACTAAAACAGTTATTAATCTTTATTTTTAAAGCTAGGTAAATCAAGGGACCACACCGTATAACACGGAACGGGTTTCCTCCCAAGAATACCAGTGCATAAAACAAACAGCGCAATGCTAAATAAAGAAAAATGAAGCTGTTATAAGACCCAGGTCATATCACACAATGCAACGCAAGCCGGGGGATAGGGTTTTCCCTTATAACAGCCAAAGAATGCTTGATACGTTTAAAACAAATCATTTGATACTATAATAAGTGTATAGTGTTTAAAACAATTTCAATCATAAATATCAATCATGGGCGGCATGGGTACCATATATCATGTCGCCATACTAGTTCTACAATTAAAACCGCAAATGTCACGTATTTGGAAATTGGATTTCCATCTATGAACCGAAGCTAGGGATCGTCCTCTACGGATTCGAGACTATCTAGCCCAAGTCTCAGGGACAGAACGCATCGACCCTTGGAGCGACAGGGCCGGTCCACCGATGTGGATTAGACGAAATCCTGAACACTACGTCTCTCCGCCCTATGGGGCGTAAATGAGCCAACGAATGACTCCATCGGACCCGGATCGTCCGATCAAACCGAGGTGCCTCGCAACAGAAACAACCACACAGGTGAAAAGTATATAAATGTCAGGGCTGGTAGGTCACTGACACAACCCTAGCTAGAAAGAAACGCATGTCCTCCCTGAGGTCCTCTCCCCTTTTTGGTTCACAACCGGGGTGCGAGGTTCGCGAATCAACGCTACACAAAGCTACGCCACAAAGGCCGTGCTTTGATCATCAACCACAAGACTTTGCTTTTCAACAGAAGCCTTGATCATTTGCATCTTAGCATGCCACCTATGCAACTGATATCAGTCACACAGAATGAAATCCGATGTCAGACACACAGTCCATTTACAAGTCCGTTCTGGGTCTGAACGAAACAGGAGGCACCTAGTACCCCGCATATCCATCGATCTCCAAGTACGTCTGGACGATCACCAACTATTTCCGTCTTCTTGGGTGTACATCCCAATCAAGATCATCAGTAATCACCCAAACGACGTGAAGACCTCTGGTCTTCGACCACCGTCTTCCTCTTCGACTTATCGTCGTATCAGTTATTCAGAATGGGATAAACCCGGTCTTTCCGAATAACTCGCGTATATTTTAAATAAGTGTAACACAAACACAACATATTCCTCATTCCAATTCATCAGTCACTAACCGTAAATTAATCAAGAGAATAATTCCCCAAATATTAACCCCGAAGGCCGAAACCAACATCAGATCAATATCCAGAAAACCATTCTGCTTAGCTAACCGACAGTTAGTTTCTAAATTTCATATTCATGGGGAAAGGTTCCCATTAATTTTATCCAAGATAAATTCCTTGAATTTATTCTTTAATCTACTTTTGAATATCAATTCAAACTAGTCGGGATTAACGAACTTTACCGAAGTAATCATTTGTTTTAATTTCCCAATCCCAACCTATTCATCCCATGAAGTAAAATTGGTAATACTTCATATCTAACACTATGGTGTTATCGGTAAATTCAATTACCATTTCACGTTCAAATCTAATTAAAGATTTAACTATCGCCTGGAGCAAAACTGGTGATACTCCATTCTCGATCATTCCAATCTAATTAAAGATTCATTAAAACTCCACCTAGTTTTAATCTTTAACGGGGTTAAAGAATCAGTGTCATTTAAAAAAAACACTGTTCACGATAAACCCGAAGATCACATTCCATTAATTACCGGGTTAAAGAACAAGTTTTATTTAAAACACTGTTCACGATAAACCCAAAAATCAATATCAATTCAATTAAATATCATTTAATTGTTACACTTCATTAAATCAAAATAAAAAGATTTAATCTTTTCCCAACTGGGTTCAAGAAAAGTGTTAGTCAAGACACCATTCATGACAAACCCAAATCACATTTGATATTAAATACAAGGCTCTGAATAGAAAATATATCGGCTTATATTCAATATCAAATTCTACGACCATCAGATATCGTATTGGAAATAACGATATATATATCTATATCTTTCAAATTCCCATAACAATATCTGTATCATCACGAAATCCAACATCGAAATATTCCGAAGACAATTTCGATTCAAATCCATTCCAATGCAAATATTGGAAATTCTGGTTCCTTTCAAAACCATTTCAAATCCAATTTATTTATTTAAAAATAAATAGAATTATAATTCTAGTTCAAAACTAGTTCATTTCGATAAAAAAAACTATTTTTGTCTTTTCAAATATGGAGTTTTTCATCCCAATTTTTCACAAATCATTTCTTATGATTTTACACGAATTATTACTATTTTTAATAATTTTATCAAGGCCCGTACAGTCGATTTCCATCAATGGCCATCGAACTGCACTTACAGCGACCTTTTCCAATTTTGATTTGGACATAATTCCAAATCCAACCATTAGATTTCAAATTTCTAATATTCGTTAGAAAGCTCTTTTCGATACGAACCCAACGGCTCCGGCTTTAGGAGAATCCGACGGTCGGATCTCCCGTAATATCCGTTCGAAGTCAATGGTCGAAATTCGCGAATTGCCGCGGCGCGGCGCGTTCTATTCAGGCCATTATATTATATATATATAATATATACTTTGTCGATTTCAATTCAAAACGTGTTTTATAAATCGTTTTAAATTTATTTTCAAAACATTTTCAACTTCATATTCAATTTCAAATCAAAAATGAATATTCCACTATAAAATTCGTTTCAAATTGATTTCAATTCAAATCGATTTTGAATTCACTTTCAGTTCGTTTTCAATTCAATTCGAATTCAATTCGAATTCATTTATATTCAATTTCAATTCGAATTCACTTCTATTTAATTTCAATTCGAATTCATTTATATTCAATTTCAATTCGAATTCATTCTATTCAATTTCAATTCGATTTAATTTCAATTCAAATTCATTTCTATTCAATTTCAATTCAATTCAATTTCAATTCGAATTCATTTCTATTCAATTTCAATTCGATTTAATTTCAATTCGAATTCATTTCTATTCAATTTCAATTCGAATTCACTTCTTTTCAAAATTTCAGATTTTGAAATCACTTTCGATATTCGTTATAAAATGAATAAAATCGATATAAATATCGTTCACGTCAAAATGGCGTAAATCTAATCAATACGGCTTCATATGTTTCTATTTTCAAATATTCTATTTCAAATATTCCTTTTTCAAATATTTCTTTCTCAAATATTTCGATTCAAATATTTCTCTTCAAATATTTCTATTTCAAATATTTTTATTTCAAATATTTTTATTTCAAATATTTCTTTTTCGAAACTGGAATGAGGCCCAATCAATTACCATATAATGTTAATTATATGGATTTTCTACAACACATGTATTCAATAACAACGATGAATAATCAACCATCATACAAAGTGCATTCTACACTGTATAAGCATCAAACGTAAATATTCAACGCTTATAACAGTCTGTCAATCAATCGATCGACATACAACTAAACAATCGGGATTAGTGTACGTCAAATATCACCCCAATACCCGTGTGGGGTTTCAAACAATCCAACAAAGATTTTATTTGTGCAGTTGGGCGATGTGCAAAATTTATCGTCCCAATCAATATCAGTCAAATGTGTGTATATAAACAAATCGTCCGATTTGTTTATTTTTATTTCATTTCATATACACGTTAAAAATTCTATTTTTAACTATAAAATATTTTTAACTATATAAATGTTTTATTTCAATTCACATCACATCACACAATCAACTACACATCAAAATCAAACAAACAAGCATACAAGACGTCCATGGTCTGTGGACGACGGGTGTCGGGTGCTACTAAACACCGTCTGCATCCTAGTATATATTTTAACTAGAAATAAATTAAAGAGTGAGAAATTCTCACCGAATTGCTAATCCAACGTCACGACTCTTCTTAGGTAGAAATCTTCGTCGTTCTGCCTCTTGTCACTTTCTCTGCCCGTATTCCTACACATGTAAAAATCGCATTTTTACTTCACTATTCAATATATAAAAATCGAATTTTTACTTTGCTATTCAATATATAAAAATCAAATTTTTACTATGCTATTCAATATATAAAAATCGAATTTTTATTTCGCTATTCAATATAGAAAAATCATATTTTTACTACGCTATTCAATATAGAAAAATCATATTTTTACTACGCTATTCAATATAGAAAAATCACATTTTTACTACGCTATTCAATATAGAAAAATCATATTTTTACTATGCTATTCAATATAGAAAAATCAAAATTTTACTTTGCTGTTCAATATATAAAAATCACATTTTTACATCGCTATATACATAATAAAACTATATTTTTATCGCTATGCTTTTTAAACAAAAAATTTAATATTCGTTGTTAAAACTGAATTTATCAAATAAAAAAAAACAATGTTTTAAATTGATAAAGTGAAATACTTACAGTTAACAGAAGAGGGGGGGACTTGCGTGCACGTCAGATGAGGAGGGGGTGTCAGCGCGAGGCAGTGGGGTGTATCGCGAGGCCAGGGGGGTATCGCGACTGGCGCAGAAAGGGGGGGTGTCGGCGCGAGGCAGAGGGGGGTGTATCGTGAGGCCAGGGGGGGTGTATCGCGACTGGCGCAGGAAGGGGGGGTGTCGGCGCGAGGCAGAGGGGGAAGAAGATGAAGGAGCGGCGGCGGCAGGCGTTTGGGGGGGGGGGTCTTCGATCGAATTAGGTTTTTTTTTCTCTGTTTTGATTTTTAATCGGGGGGGGGCCTGATAGTATAAAGGAGGAAGGGGAGGAGAGAGGAAGGATTTTATTTTATTTTAATTTAATAATTTAATTTAATTTAATAACTCTATATATTGAATTTGAACGCGCATTTCAATTTACTGGGGTCACATATTAACTCGAAAATTTCCAGAAAAATATTTTCTAGCTTCGTATTGACGATACGGTCCTAGCAAAACTAGTTTCGTCGAATTCTGAGACCGTTTGAAAAATGGCCATTTTCCAGTCGATTAAATTCAACTGAAACTGGTCAAACGCGTTTTCCTTTGCCACACTCACATATTGAATCGAAAAATTATGAAATTTAAAACCTACCAATAATTTGACATCACGGATCCAACAAAAGTGGTTTCGTCGAAATCTGAGGTCGTTTGCAAAATTTCCATTTTTAAGGGCCTGAATTCCATAGCGACTATTCAGAATTTTCAACTGGACATATCTTTTGATTCCCGCTATGAAATTTCGATTTGTCAGATTCGTTGGAAAGATATTATCAATTAGATCCTATTATTTTTGGTTTCACTAAAATCCGGATTGTTTTGCACCCGGTACGTTCAATTGAAGTTTGAAATCGAATTATCGAACTACCGCGCCATTTTCAATTCCTTTTATAATTATATATAATTATTTATATTCTAACGACGGCATATATAATATATACGTTCGATTTATATTCAAAATAAATTTCTCGTCGATATTATTTAAAATTATTCATTTTAAATAATCAAAATTCACTAAAATTGCCAAAATAAAAATTTTAAACTGGCCTAGATTTTCGGGTTGTTACAATCTCCCCCACTTAAAACTTTTCGTCCCCGAAAAGGAACAAAGTCGAAAGTGGTTTGATCAATCAACTCTACGTTCGATCTGGCTTTCATTCTCCAACTTTTCAGTTTCTGAGAATTTTCAAATTCTTCAAAAATTTGGCTAACACCCTAAATTTTCGAAAAAATTCGCCATAACCTCCCCTGCACCGGGAGCCACGGGAAAATCCCGAAATTGCCATATAGGCCTTCAGATCTCAAAAAGAAAAAGAAAAAGCCAAGCGGCTAGCCAATCGGCTCATAAAATCATCATCACCCAAACAAAACAGTAAATTATAGTAAACATGTACTATTTGTCGGGCAAACAAATTTTATTCTCTGCTCTAGCCTCCTTGCTATGACCTGTTCAATGTAAGTACATGTATAGGCTAACAAATTCGACCAAATTTCAATACAATTCACTATTTGTTACAATTTGGCTCAAGGTTCAACATTTTAATTAATCAAACTAAAATCAAACAACACAATCAGCAATCAATTAGTTAATTACCATTTCAAATTTATAACTTTGATATATAGTCAAAAATCAGATTTTTGATGCAAAATCACAACAATAAGCCCTATCTAATTTTGGTTCTCACACCAGTCAATAGGAAATATATAGAAATCTCACTTTTGTCGCTCGAAAATAAATACTGGCGATGGTGCCCTATCACCAGAATTATCCCCGGGCAACTAGAGTATGATTCTATAACTACCCAGTATATTAAAACTTCGAATACACGTTTGCAAGACATATATGCAAAATCTTTATATATTGGATTGTCCAAATCTATACAAATAAATAATCAAATACGAATAATTGATTTAAATTTCAAAACAAAAATTTGTTTTCACTTTAAAAATATACTCTTCACACTCGTTCTAGGATACTACTGATCCTATCTCTAACGAGTCATTCCCATTGGATATTACTAATCCAATATCTGATGAATTCTTTCGTATGGTTCTAATGTGCCTTGTTCTCTGAGCTTTGTAAACCAAAGCTCTGATACCACGATGAGACGACCCGAACTCCCACGGTCTCCGAAGAGAAGGGAAAGCGCGGATTGTTTCGAGAACATGACAAAATAGAACGCGGACGGAAGAACATTTCATTGTATATTACAACAATTCATCAGATTACAAGAATATACAGAGTATAAATGAATATTACACAGAAATATCAGAGATTTAAATTACATTTAAATACATAGCAGCGGAAAATAATACAATACACAAATAGAATGAGATATACGGATACAAAGCTTTCCGGATATCGTTCCAGCTGTAAACCAGGATCCTGTGAATATAAATCTGCAAAACCAAAACTACTAGCTGCCCGTGTCAAAATAAGGGCACCCAGAGTTTAGGTCAAAACAATAAACTCCAGGTCAGTCATGGGACTGGTATGAGAACTAAAACAGTTATTAATCTTTATTTTTAAAGCTAGGTAAATCAAGGGACCACGCCGTATAACACGGAACGGGTTTCCTCCCAAGAATACCAGTGCATAAAACAAACAGCGCAATGATAAATAAAGAAAAATGAAGCTGTTATAAGACCCAGGTCCTATCACACAATGCAACGCAAGCCGGGGGATAGGGTTTTCCCTTATAACAGCCAAAGAATGCTTGATACGTTTAAAACAAATCATTTGATACTATAATAAGTGTACAGTGTTTAAAACAATTTCAATCATAAATATCAATCATAGGCGGCATGGGTACCATATATCATGTCGCCATACTAGTTCTACAATTAAAACCGCAAATGTCACGTATTTGGAAATTGTATTTCCATCTATGAACCGAGGCTAGGGATCGTCCTCTACGGATATGAGACTGTCTAGCCCGAGTCTCAGGGACAGAACACATCGACCCTTGGAGCGACAGGGCCGGTCCACCGATGTGGATTAGACAAAATCCTGAACACTACATCTCTCCGCCCTATGGGGCGTAAATGAGCCAACGAATGACTCCATCGGACCCGGATCGTCCGATCAAACCGAGGCGCCTCGCAACAGCAACAACCACACAGGTGAAAAGTATATAAATGTCAGGGCTGGTAGGTCACTGACACCACCCTAGCTAGAAAGAAACGCATGTCCTCCCTGAGGTCCTCTCCCGTTTTTGGTTCACAACCGGGGTGCGAGGTTCGCGAATCAACGCTACACAAAGCTACGCCACAAAGGCCGTGCTTTGATCATCAACCACAAGACTTTGCTTTTCAATAGAAGCCTTGATCATTTGCATCTTAGCATGCCACACAGGCAAACCATTCTATGCAACCGATATCAGTCACACAGAATGGAATCCGATGTCAGACACACAGTCCATTTACAAGTCCGTTCTGGGTCTGAACGAAACCGGAGGCACCTAGTACCCCGCATATCCATCGATTTCCAAGTACGTCTGGACGATCACCAACTATTTCCATCTTCTTGGGTGTACATCCCAATCAAGATCATCAGTAATCCCCCAAACGACGTGAAGACCTCTAGTCTTCGACCACCGTCTTCATCTTCGACTTATCGTCGTATCAGTTATTCAGAATGGGATAAACCCGGTCTTTCCGAATAACTCGCGTATATTTTAAATAAGTGTTACACAAACACAAAATACGCCTCATTCCAATTCATCAGTCACTAACCGTAAATTAATCAAGAGAATAATTCCCCAAATATTAACCCCGAAGGCCGAAACCAACATCAGATCAATATCCAGAAAACCATTCTGTTTAGCTAACCGACAGTTAGTTTCTAAATTTCATATTCATGGGGAAAGGTTCCCATTAATTTTATCCAAGATAAATTCCTTGAATTTATTCTTTAATCTACTTTTGAATATCAATTCAAACTAGTCGGGATTAACTAACTTTACCGAAGTAATCATTTGTTTTAATTTCCCAATCCCAACCTATTCATCCCATGAAGTAAAACTGGTAATACTTCATATCTAACACTATGGTGTTATCGGTAAATTCAATTACCATTTCACGTTCAAATCTAATTAAAGATTTAACTATCGCCTGGAGCAAAACTGGTGATACTCCATTCTCGATCATTCCAATCTAATTAAAGATTCATTAAAACTCCACCTAGTTTTAATCTTTAACGGGGTTAAAGAATCAGTGTCATTTAAAAAAAAACACTGTTCACGATAAACCCCAAGATCACATTCCATTAATTACCGGGTTAAAGAACAAGTGTTATTTAAAACACTGTTCACGATAAACCCAAAAATCAATATCAATTCAATTAAATATCATTTAATTGTTACACTTCATTAAATCTAAATAAAAAGATTTAATCTTTTGTCAACTGGGTTCAAGAACAGTGTTAGTCAAGACACCATTCACGACAAACCAAAATCACATTTGATATTAAATACAAGGCTCTGAATAGAAAATATATCGGCTTATATTCAATATCAAATTCTACGACCAACAGATATCGTATTGGAAATAACGATATATATATATATATATATATCTATATCTTTCAAATTCCCATAACAATATCTGTATCATCACGAAATCCAACATCGAAATATTCCGAAGACAATTTCGATTCAAATCCATTCCAATGCAAATATTGGAAATTCTGGTTCCTTTCAAAACCATTTCAAATCCAATTTATTTATTTAAAAATAAATAGAATTATAATTCTAGTTCAAAGCTAGTTCATTTCGATAAAAAACTATTTTTATCTTTTCAAATATGGAGTTTTTCATCCCAATTTTTCACAAATCATTTCTTATGATTTTACACGAATTATTACTATTTTTAATAATTTTATCAAGGCCCGTACAGTCGATTTCCATCAATGGCCATCGAACTGCACTTACAGCGACCTTTTCCAATTTTTATTTGGACATAATTCCAAATCCAACCATTAGATTTCAAATTTCTAATATTCGTTAGAAATCTCTTTTCGATATGAACCCAACGGTTCCGGTTTTAGGAGAATCCGACGGTCGGATCTCCCGTAATATCCGTTCGAAGTCAATGGTCGAAATTCGCGAACTGACGCGGCGCGTTCTATTCAGGCCATTATATTATATATATAATATATACTTCATCGATTTCAATTCAAAACGTGCTTTATAAATCGTTTTAAATTTATTTTCAAAACGGTTTCAACTTCATATTCAATTTCAAATCAAAAATGAATATTCCACTATAAAATTTGTTTCAAATTCATTTCAAATTGATTTCAATTCAAATCGATTTTGAATTCACTTTCAGTTCGTTTTCAATTCAATTCAATTTCAATTCGAATTCATTTATATTCAATTTCAATTCGAATTCATTTCTATTCAATTTCAATTCGATTTAATTTCAATTCGAATTCATTTCTATTCAATTTCAATTCGATTCAATTTCAATTCGAATTCATTTCTATTCAATTTCAATTCGATTTAATTTCAATTCGAATTCATTTCTATTCAATTTCAATTCGAATTCACTTCTTTTCAAAATTTCAGATTTTGAAATCACTTTCGATATTCGTTATAAAATGAATAAAATCGATATAAATATCGTTCACGTCAAAATGGCGTAAATCTTATCAATACGGCTTCATATATTTCTATTTTCAAATATTCTATTTCAAATATTCCTTTTTCAAATATTTCTTTCTCAAATATTTCGATTCAAATATTTCTCTTCAAATATTTCTATTTCAAATATTTTTATTTCAAATATTTTTATTTCAAATATTTCTTTTTCGAAACTGGAATGAGGCCCAATCAATTACCATATAATGTTAATTATATGGATTTTCTACAACACATGTATTCAATAACAACGATGAATAATCAACCATCATACAAAGTGCATTCTACACTGTATAAGCATCAAACGTAAATATTCAACGCTCATAACAGTCTGTCAATCAATCGATCGACATACAACTAAACAATCGAGATTAGTGTACGTCAAATATCACCCCAATACCCGTGTGGGGTTTCAAACAATCCAACAAAGATATTATTTGTGCAGTTGGGCGATGTGCAAAATTTATCGTCCCAATCAAATCAGTCAAATGTGTGTATATAAACAAATCGTCCGATTTGTTTATTTTTATTTCATTTCATATACACGTTAAAAATTCTATTTTTAACTATAAAATATTTTTAACTATATAAATGTTTTATTTCATTTCACATCACATCACACAATCAACTACACATCAAAATCAAACAAACAAGCATACAAGCCGTCCATGGTCTGTGGACGATGGGTGTCGGGTGCTACTAAACATCGTCTGCATCCTAGTATATATTTTAACTAGAAATAAATTAAAGAGTGAGAAATTCTCACGGAATTGTTAATCCAACGTCACGACTCTTCTTAGGTAGAAATCTTCGTCGTTCTGCCTCTTGTCACTTTCTCTGCCCGTATTCCTACATATGTAAAAATCGCATTTTTACTTCGCTATTCAATATATAAAAATCGAATTTTTACTTTGCTATTCAATATATAAAAATCGAATTTTTACTATGCTATTCAATATATAAAAATCGAATTTTTATTTCGCTATTCAATATAGAAAAATCATATTTTTACTACGCTATTCAATATAGAAAAATCATATTTTTACTACGCTATTCAATATAGAAAAATCAAATTTTTACTTTGCTATTCAATATATAAAAATCACATTTTTACATCGCTATATACATAATAAAACTATATTTTTATCGCTATGCTTTTTAAACAAAAAATCTAATATTCGTTGTTAAAACTGAATTTATCAAATAAAAAAAACAATGTTTTAAATTGATAAAGTGAAATACTTACAGTTAGCAGAAGAGGGGGGGGATACTTGCGCGCACGTCAGATGAGGGGGGGTGTCGGCGCGAGGCAGAGGGGGGGTGTATCGCGAGGCCAGGGGGGTGTATCGCGAGGCCAGGGGGTATCGCGACTGGCGCAGAAAGAGGGGGTGTCGGCGCGAGGCAGAGAGGGGTGTATCGTGAGGCCAGGGGGGTGTATCGCGACTGGCGCAGGAAGGGGGGGTGTCGGCGCGAGGCAGAGGGGGAAGAAGATGAAGGAGCGGCGGCGGCAGGCGTTTGGGGGGGGGGGGGTCTTCGATCGAATTAGGGTTTATTTTTTTCTATGTTTTGATTTTTAATCGGGGGGGGCTGATAGTATAAAGGAGGAAGGGGAGGAGAGAGGAAGGATTTTATTTTAATTATTTAATTTCAAAAAGGTTGACTTTTTCATACGACCTCTAAACGAGGCCCACCGCCTGTCGTCCATAGCATTTTACCGCCATTCCGAACACAATGGGATATGTATCGCAAGCTGATTCGATCGTTTCGATCAGTTTCCGTTAATATCAACATATAACTCTATATATTGAATTTGAACGCGCATTTCAATTTACTGGGGTCACATATTAACTCGAAAAATTCCAGAAAAATATTTTCTAGCTTCGTATTGACGATACGGTCCTAACAAAACTAATTTCGTCGAATTCTGAGACCGTTTGAAAAATGGCCATTTTCCAGTCGATTAAATTCAACTGAAACTGGTCAAACGCGTTTTTCTTTGCCACGCTCACATATTGAATCAAAAAATTATGAAATTTAAAACCTACCAATAATTTGACAACACGGATGCAACAAAAGTGGTTTCCTCGAAATCCGAGGTCGTTTGCAAAATTTCCATTTTTAAGGGCCTGAATTCCATAGCGACTATTCAGAATTTTCAACTGGACATATCTTTTGATTCCCGCTATGAAATTTCGATTTGTCGGATTCGTTGGAAAGATATTATCAATTAGATCCTATTATTTTTGGTTTCATTAAAATCCGGATTGTTTTGCACCCGGTACGTTCAATTGAAGTTTGAAATCGAATTATCGAACTACCGCGCCATTTTCAATTCCTTTTATAATTATACATAATTATTTATATTCTAACGATGGCGTATATAATATATACGTTCGATTTATATTCAAACTAAATTTCTCGTCGATATTATTTAAAATTATTCATTTTAAATAATCAAAATTCGCTAAAATTGCCAAAATAAAAAATTTAAACTGGCCCAGATTTTCGGGTTGTTACACCTCCCCACCACACCTGTCGCGCCCCCCTATTGGCTGCGCCGCCGCCTCCACCTCCTTCCCCTCCTTCAATGCCTCCTCTCTCCTCTCTCTCTTTCTCCTTCTCTCCTTCTGAAAACAGCCCAGAACCCAAACCCTAACAGCCCAAATCATCCACCGCCGGTCGCCAGAGCCTCCTCACTGCCTACCCCAACTTCCAACGCCACGGTGGACCCTACTCCATCAAATATAGTGTAACAACCCAAAATTTCAGAAACAATTTAAAATTTTTATTTTAGAAATTTTAATGGATTTTAAGAAGTTAAAATGATTTATTTTAAATAATAACAACTAAAAACTTATTTTAATCGAATTTAAAATGTAATAATTTAATTTAATTATAAAAGGAGTTTAAAATGGTGCGGTAGTTCAAAAATTTGATTTCAAATTTCAATTGACTGTACATGATTCAAAATAAATCGGATTTCAGTAAAACCAGAAATATTAGAATCTGTTTAACAATATCTTTCTAACGAATGTGAAAAATCCAAACTTCATAACATGAATAAAAAGTTATGTCTAGTTTAAAGTTCAGAAAAGTCGCTGTAGAATTTATATATATTTTAATATAATATATAGCCCTAAAAATAGTCATTTTGCAAACGATCTCTGTTTTTGACAAAACCACTTTTGTTGGATTCGGAATGTCAAATTATTGCTAGGTTTCAATTTTCATAATTTTTTGAATTAATATGTGAGTATGGCAAAAGAAAATGTGTTTTGTCTATTTCGGTCAAATTTAATCGACTTGAAAATGGTCATTTTTCAAACAGTCTCCAAATTCAACGAAATTAGTTTCGTTAGGACCATATCGTCAAAACAAAGCCAAATATAATTTATTTGTAATTTTTGAAGTAAGTATGTGGCCTCGGTAATTTAAAATATACGTTAAAAATTCAATATATTTATTTATATTTTAATTTAAAGGAAAACATATCTTAACAGCCGAACTGGGTTATGAAACCTAGTCCATTGTGTCCGGAATAGGGGTATTTAGCTAGGGGTGATAGTCGTTGGGTCTCGTTTGGAGTTCGGATGGTTTAACCATTTATTTCTGAATTAAATAATTAAATAAATTAGAATATACTATTATAAATACACCCTATATACACGTATTCCATATTTCTGCAAAACCCTAATCTAAAAGCACAACCGCCACTCACTTTTCAATGGCTAATATTGTCGTATTTTAATTCTTCAATCTCACACAATATACAGCAAATTAGATCCTACTTCTTAAGCATAAATCATAGTTCTCCCTATGATCTTTCAATTGATATGGCGGTGATCAAGTTTAACGTTGTGAGGTGGTAGATTTTGGTACTCGAAGGTAGCACGTTTGGGCGTGGCTTCTGATGCGCTGGGGGGTTCGATTCAGGCGCCAGTCACAACGGTGAAGGAGGAGGCTTAGGCCGACAGGGTGGTACAGCTTGATCTTGTTCCGGTGCTTTGGAGTGTGTGCAATGTGACCTAGGTTGCGAGATTTATGGGTTCAGCATCGGGTATTCTTCTAGGAAGATGAAGATGACAAGAAACGAAGGGGGGAGATTAAAATCAACGATGATAATTAAGTTAAACACTAACTTATTACTTTGGGCCTAATTAATCAATGTATTTAACATTTAAATGTTTGTATCTCCATAACTTCTGCATACAAACACGAAATCCAGCAAAACTAAGTCCGTTGGAATCGCAGAAACGAGATCTACAACATGGAACTGACCAGATCTGAAACGGAGCGATCTAAAATTTTGAATAACTCAAAACTACCAATGTGTGATTTCTTTTTTTATTTAAACTAGTTAATTATTATTGTATTTATAAATTCTTACATTTACGCTGTGAATTCAGTTGTGTTCTTCATGATTGGATTTGGTTTATTTGTTGCTGTTATGATCGATCTGTTGATTGGATGAACAATTTTTGTTTAAATAAAATAAGTTAGAAACAAAAATAACAATTTTGTTAAATAATTTTGTGCTAAAACAAAACATCAAATTTTTTTAATTAGATAATTGTTAACAATAAGAAGTCATTGCTTTTATTCATTTTTGTTAGAAAATGTATGCTAATTAATAATGTCATTTTACATAGAAAATGAATGTTAATCAAAAATGTCATTTTACATAGAAGAGGTTATGTAATTAAATATGTCATTTTAGGGAGGAATGTTTATTTAGAATAAAAATATTATTTTGGTATAAAATGTGAAGTCAAAAATATCATTTTTGTTGAATCATATTTGTGTCAAACAAAATATCATTTTTGTTGAATCATATTTGTGTCAAAACAAAATATCATTTTTGTTGAATTATATTTGTGTCAAACAAAATATCACTTTTGTTGAATTATAATTGTGTCACATAAAAATATTATTTTTATATTGAATTAGAATTGTCAACAACATAACAATATCATTTTTATTTGTGATGTTGAATTAAAATTGTCGATAACACAAAAATATTAATTCTTATGTGTTATCTTAACATTGAATTTGTATACAAATAAAAGTAATCATTTTATTTGTTATGCTAAAGATAAAAATTTGTGTGCAAATAAATTTACACTTTTATTTGTCATTTTTTTTAAACAGAGCTAACTGTATGCAAATAAAAACACTTCCTTTTATTTGTCATGTTGAGATTAGAAATGTTTGCAAATAAAGTATCCCTTTTTATTTGTCATTAAAGAGCATAGGAAATGTTATAAAAATAAAACATTCTTTTTATTTTCCCTTAGAAACATAGAGAATGTTATGTTAATTAAATATATCATTTTGTTAGAACCATGTTATGTGAATTATAAATATCATTTATTTAGAACATAATTACATTAAAAATTTCACATTTTTAATGTAATGTTAGAACTTAGAAAATGTACATGTTTTAAAAATGAAAAGATGTTTTACATAAAAATTCACTTTTTAATGCAATAATAGAATTTAGATAAAGGTTCATGTTTTAAAAAGTAAAACTTATTTTACATTAAAAATTCATTTTTAATGTAATAATAGAACTATAGAAAATATTCATGTCTTAAAAAATGTAAACCTATTTTACATTAAAAATTCACTTTTAATGTAATGATAGAAGTTGGACAAACATGCATGTTTTAAAATAAAACATGTTTACATCAAAAACTTTGTTTTTAATGAAATGAATGAATCACTATAAAATGTTCATTTTTAAAACAAAAGCATGTTAACATTAAAAATATCATTTTTACAAAAGAATGATTCATATAGAAATTGTTCATATTTGAATAAAAGTGTTGAAAACATTAAAATCACATTTTAATGTAAATCTTGATTCATTGGAAATATTGACCGTTTGAATAAAAATGTTACGTTAAACTAAAATATCATTTTTGTTAGAAAATGATATATTAGATTAAAATATCATTTTTGTTAGAAAAGGTTATGATAGATTAAAAAACCATTTTATTTGAATCATGTCATGTTAATATAAAAACATCATTTGTTTAGAAATGTTATGTTAATATAAAAACGTCGCTCTTATTAGAAATGTTTATTTAAAATGAATATGTCATTTTATTTAGTAATGTCATTTATGTTAATTTTGAAAATGTCATTTATGTCAAACATAATGCCATTTATTGAATTAGAAATGTTAATGATAGAAATGTCATTTACGTTAGAAAAGGGTTATATTAGATTAAAAATAACTGTTTTGTTAGGAATGTTATATTAGATAAAAAATAACATTTTTTTAAAGAAATGTCATTACATTGGAAAATGTCATTCATATAAAAATGTCATTTATTTAGTAATGTCAGTTATATAAAAATGTCATGTTAATAAAAATGCTATTTGTTAGGAATGTCATGATGAAGATAAAATATGTAAATGATAAGATTACATTTTTATAGTACATATAGAAATGATCATTAATTGGAAATAAAAAATTCACTAGATTAAAATATTATCATTATTATGATTAGCGATATTTAAAATAATACAAACTGAATTAAAATTAGTTAAATTTATTAACTAAAGATTTAGTTAAATAAATTGTTGTTGTTGTTGCTTGAAAATCCCACACGGGTGTTGGGATGATATTTGACCTACACTAATCCCAATATTTAGTTATATGTCAATCGATGGATTAACAGTCTGTGATGAGCGTTATTTATTTATTTTAATGCTCACACAGTTATAAATTTCACTCTGGATGTGAATGGATTCTTTAATAATTATTTATTATTATTGTTATATACATATGCAATGTATGAAATCCATATGACCGAGTTTATATGGTAATTGACTGAGTCGCGTTTCGATTCAGAATATTTTTAATAAAACACTAATTTAAAATAAAGAACATCTTTATATAAAGAATATTTTAAAGTAAAGAACCTTGTAAATAAAGAGTATTTTAAAATAATGAATATTTTAAAATAATATTCAATGAAGAATAAAAATATTGAAATATTAAGTCGTGTTATGTAGGAACGCTATTTTTAACCCGAACGGGTTTGATAATCGATTTTATTCATTTTATAATGAATATAAGAAGAAGTGATTTATAAATCTAATATTCTGAAAATATAAATATTTTAATATGATAAAATATAGGATATTCAAATTTTCTTTAAAATTGAAAATGAAGTTAAAATTATTTTAAAACAAATTTATAAACATTCTGTAAATACATTTTAAATAGAAATCGACGATATATTATATATATTTATATAATGGCCTGAATAGAACGCGTCGTGCAGCGACCGTTCACAAATTTCGACCATTAACTTCAAATTGTTGTAACGGGAGATCCGACCGTCGTATTCTCCTAAAACCGGAACCGTTGGGTTAGTATCAAAAAGAGATTTCCAATGAATATAAGATTTTTAAAATCTAACGGTTCGATTTGGAAAGATGTCCAAACCAAATTTGGAAAGGTCGCTGTAAGTGCAGTTCGGTGGCCGTTATTGGAAACCGACTGTAAAGGCCTTAATAAAATTATTAAAAATATGGGAAAATTATGTAAAATCATAATAAATGATTTGAAAAGATTTTGGATGAAAAATTCCATATTTAAAAAGATAAAAATATATTTTTATCGAAATGAACTAGTTATTAACCAGAATAAATCTTTAAATTAAGATTTAATGGAGTTTTTCAATTAATTAATATTTAATTGGAATTAAATAGAATAAATTGGATTTTTGGGTTTGTCGTGAATGGTGTCTTCAATAACACCATTCTTAAACACCGTTGAGAAAAGAATAAATCTTTTAATTAAGATTTTTAGAGTTTCCAATTATATTTAGTAATTAGAATAAAATGAAATGTGAATTGGGTTTATTGTGAACTGTGTTTTAAGCGACATCTGTTCTTTAACCCAATTGACACTGAATGTGTAATTTGGAAGTTATAAATCTTTTTATTTGGATTTAATGGAAATTTTCCAAAGTAAAGTTTTCCAATTTAATATATTAAATTGGAATTCAATTTAATAATAATTGGGATAAGCTTTTGTAAAAGAAGACCGATACTATTTTTGGAATTTAAGAGGCTTTGCCGTTATTCCATTTATATTATTGGTCTGATACAGAAATTTAAATCGATTATATATTGATTTGATTTCTGTGAAAATTCCATACTTAATGGAAGACGATTTTGGGTTTACCGTGAACTGTGTTTTAAATGACATTAGTTCTTTAACCCAATTAAAGATAAGATTTATTTCTCAAATTTAAATAATCATTAAATAATGATTTTTGATGTTTAAAACCAAATTGGAGTTTTAATAAATCTTTAAAAGAAAGATTTAAGAATAAATTTAAAGAATTTATATTTGATAGAATAATGTGAATATTTTATTAAAAGAATATTCTGAATTGGAATGAGGCATTTGATGTGTTTTTATAACACTTGATTTTTGATTATAAAATACGTGAGTTATTCGGGAAGACCGAGTCTAACCTATTCTGAATAATTATTGCGACGATAAAAAGTCGAAGTTGAAGACGATGGTTGAAGACCGGCGATCTTTACATCGAATGGATGACTACTAATGCCTTTGATAGGAGTTGCTTCCTTGAAAGGGTTATAGTGGTAGTTGTCCAAACGTACTTGTTGATTGTCCGGATAAGCGAGCACCTCTCTTCCGTAATAGACATACGGGACGAGGAATAAGGTGACTCCGGTTTCGTTCAGACCCAGAACGGACTTGTAAATGGATGTGTGTCTGACATTGGATTTCATTCCATGTAAATTAAAAAGATTTCTATTTAATATATATCTGTGGTGGCGGAGAATTTATTCTCTTGCTTAACACCTTTCTTTGAGACGCACGAGCTCAGAGGTTATATATTGGTAGTTATCAACCACATGGCGTATATTATCAATGTGGCATGCTAAGATGCAATTGATCGAGGCTTTTGTTGAAAAGCAGAGCCTTATGGATGATGATCAAAGCAAAGCCTATTTCGGCATAGCTTTGTGCATAACGTTACCTCGCGAGCCTCACACCCCGGCAAGAGTCAGAAATGGGAAGGGAACGCAGGGAGTGCACATGTTTCTTTCTAGCTAGAAGTGGTGTTAGGGTTTTTACAAGGACCGACATTTTTTACTTATGCGGTTGATGGAATGAGGCGCCTTAGATTTATTGGTCGATTGACCATTTTATAGGTTCACTAAGACCGGGAAGCGTGTGTTCAGGAATTGCCAATCCACTAACATTATTTATGGACCGACCCTGCAGGATCCAAGGATTGCCCGTAGGTGTGATCCTAAGACATTGCTAGAGTGTCTCGAATCGGTAAGGAGATCGTTCCTAACCTTGACTCATGAAGGAAATCCAACTTCCAATAAGACATCATGCGGTTTTGATTGTAAAACTAGTATGACGACGTAGTAGGATGGGGTACTATGCCGTCTATGATTGATACATTATGATTGAAATTGTTTTGAAACATATACACACTAATAATAATATCAAATCCGTTTATCGTATCAAGCATTTTTGACCATTATAAGGTAAAACTCTATCCTCCAGCTTGCGTTGCATTGTGTGATGGGACCTGAGTCTTATAATGGTTTCATTTTTCTAAAAAGCATTGTGTTGTTTTAAATGATTTACTTTATTTCATGCACTGGTAATCAAATGGAGTAAACTCGTTCCGCGTTAGCGGGGTGGTCCTGTGATTAGCCTTATTATTAGATATGTTAGGAAAGATTTTTCATACCAGTCCCATGACTGACCCGTAGTTTGTTTCACTTTGCAAACTCGGGTGTCCTCTTTTCCACATGGGCAGTTGAGTAGCTTATTTTGCAGATATATTGAACATGATTCTGGATCGAAGCTTAAAGCTGTGTCCAGAGCATTGATAGACTTCCGCTGTATCATTTAATTCATTTTCGCTGCAATGTATTAAATTATTGTAAAGTATCTTCCGCTGTATTTTATCGATGTACTCTGATATTCTATACTCTGATGTAACATTATTATAATGTTTATAAAAATCTGTTGTTATTTGTTCTGATGTGTTGTATTCCAAGAGTTAGTGTATTCGGGTTTTGAGCGGTCTTGGTCGATTTAGCGATCAATTAGGTCCGGGCGAAATCTGAATCGTTACAGTTGGTATCAGAGCTCTGGTTTGCTCAAATCTTTGGGGTACAAATCGTTAGAACTGGATAAAAGACTCATCAGAGATTAGATTAGTAATATCCAATAAGAATACTCATTAGAGATAGGCTCAGTAGTATCCTAGAATGAGAAAACTTGTTAGAGATGGAATTAGCAATGCCCTAGAATGAGTTGAGAGTAACAAGTTTATAATTAACATATTTTTGACTATATATAAAATCCAATCTTAGAAAATATGATTTTTGAATATATAAAACTTATATATATTTGAAAGGCTAATCAACTAATTTATTGATGATTGTGTTGTATGATTATTAGTTCAACTAATAAAATTTCTAAAACCAATAAAAATGAAAGTTGAGAAGGTTAATTAAACAACTTTTAACTCTGTTCCTTTTCGAGGATGAAAAGATTTTAAGTGGGGGAGATAGTAACAACCCGGAATTTCTGAACCAATTTAAAATTTTTATTTTAGAAATTTTAATGGATTTTAAGAAGTTAAAATGATTTATTTTAAATAATAACAACTAAAAATTTATTTTAATCGAAGTTAAAATGTAATAATTTAATTTAGTTATAAAAGGAGTTTAAAATGGCGCGATAGTTCGAAAATTCGATTTCAAATTTCAGTTGACTGTAAGGATTCAAAATAAATCGGATTTCAGTAAAACTAGAAATATTAGAATCTGTTTAACAATATCTTTCTAACGAATGTGAAAAATCCAAATTTCATAACAGGAACAAAAAATTATGTCTAGTTTAAAATTTAGAAAAGTCGTTGTAGAATTTATGTATATTTTAATACAATATATAGCCCTTAAATATAGCCATTTTGCGAATGATCTCCATTTTTGACGAAACCACTTTCGTTGGATTTGGAATATCAAATTATTGCTAGGTTTCAATTTTCATAATTTTTCAAATTAATATGTGAGCGTGGCAAAAGAAAATGTGTTTTGTCTGTTTCGGTCAAATTTAATCGACTTGAAAATGACCATTTTTCAAACAGTCTCCAAATTTGATGAAATTAGTTTTGTTAGGACCGTATCGTCAAACAAGCCAGATATAATTTTTCTGTGATTTTTGAAGTCAGTATGTGGCCCCGGTAATTTAAAATGTACATTTAAAATTCAATATATTGATTTATATTTTAATTTAAAGGAAAACATATCGTAACAGCTGAACTGGGTTATGAAACCTAGTCCATTGTGTCCGAAATAGAGGTATTTATCTGGAGGCGACAGTCGTTGGGTCTCATTTGGAGTTCGAATGGTTTAACCATTTATTTCTGAATTAAATAATTAAATAAATTAGAATATACTATTATAAATACACCCTATATACACGTATTCCGTATTTCTGCAAAACCCTAATCTAAAAGCACAGCCGCCAGTCACTTTTCAATGGCCAATACTGTCGTATTTTAATTCTTCAATCTCACACAATATACAGCGAATTAGATCCTACTTCTTAAGCAAAAATCATAGTTCTCTCTATGATCTTTCAATTGATATGGTGGTGATCAAGTTTAACGTTGTGAGGTGGTAGATTTTGGTACTTGAAGGTAGCACGTTTGGGCGTGGCTTCTGATGCGCTGGGGGGTTCGACTCAGGCGCCAGTCACGGCGGTGAAGGAGGAGGCTTAGGCCGACAGGGTGGTACAACTTGATCTTGGTCCGGTGCTTTGGAGTGTGTGCAATGTGAAGACCTAGGTTACGAGATTTATGGGTTCAGCGTCGGGTATTCTTCCTGGAAGATGAAGATGACAAGAAGCAAAGGGGGGAGATTAAAATCAAAAGTGATAATTAAGTTAAACACTAATTAATTACTTTGGGCCCAATTAATCAATGTAATTAACATTTATATGTTTGTATCTCCATAACTTCTGCATACGAACACGGAATCCAGCAAAACTAAGTCCGTTGGAATCGCAAAAACGAGGTCTACAACCTGGAACTGACTAGATCTAAAACCAAGCGATCTAAAATTTTGAAGAACTCAAAACCGCTAATGTGAGATTTCTTTTTTATTTAAAATAAATAATTATTATCGTATTTATAAATTCTTACATTTACGCTGTGAATTCACCTGTGTTGTTCACGATTAGATTTGGTTTGTTTGTTGCTGTTATGATTGATCTGTTGATTGGATGAATAATTTTTGTTGAAATAAAATAAGTTAGAAACAAAAATAACATTTTTGTTAGATAATTTTGTGCTAAAACAAAACATCAATTTTGTTTAATTAGATAATTGTTAACAATATGAAGTCATTACTTTTATTCATTTTTGTTAGAAAATGTATGCTAATTAATAATGTCATTTTACATAGAAAATGAATGTTAATCAAAAATGTCATTTTACATAGAAGAGGTTATGTAATTAAATATGTCATTTTAGTGAGGAATGTTTATTTAGAATAAAAATATCATTTTGGTTTAAAATGTAAAGTTAAAAATATCATTTTTGTTGAATCATATTTGTGTCAAACAAAATATCATTTTTGTTGAATCATATTTGTGTCAAAACAAAATATCATTTTTATTGAATTATATTTGTGTCAAACAAAATATCATTTTTGTTGAATTATATTTGTGTCACATAAAAACATCATTTTTATGTTGAATTAGAATTGTCAACAACATAACAATATCATTTTTATTTGTGATGTTGAATTAAAATTGTCGATAACACAAAAATATTATTCTTATGTGTTATGTTAACATTGAGTTTGTATACAAATAAAAGTAGTCATTTTATTTGTTATGTTAAAGATAGAAATTTGTGTGCAAATAAATTTACACTTTTATTTGTCAGTTTTTTAAATAGAGCTAACTGCATGCAAATAAAAACACTTCCTTTTATTTGTCACGTTGAGATTAGAAATATATGCAAATAAAATATCCCTTTTGTTATGAAAGAGCATAGGAAATGTTATGAAAATAAAACATTCTTATTATTTTCCCTTAGAAACATAGAGAATGTTATTTTAATTAAAAATATCATTTTGTTAGAACCATGTTATGTGAATTATAAATATCATTTATTTAGAACATAATTACATTAAAAAGCTCACATTTTTAATGTAACGTTAAAACATAGAAAATGTACATGTTTTAAAAATGAAAACATGTTTTACATTAAAAATTCACTTTTTAATGTAATAATAGAATTTAGATAAAGATTCATGTTTTAAAAAGTAAAACATGTTTTACAATAAAAAATCATTTTTAATGTAATAATAGAACTATAGAAAATATTAATGTTTTAAAAAATGTAAACTTGTTTTACATTTAAAATTCACTTTTAATGTAATGATAGAAGTTGGACAAACATGCATGTTTTAAAATAAAATATGTTCACATTAAAAACTTTGTTTTTAATGAAATGAATGAATCACTAGAAAATGTTCATTTTTAAAACAAAAGCATGTTAACATTAAAAATATCATTTTTATAAAAGACTGATTCATATGAAAATTGTTCATATTTGAATAAAAGTGTTGAAAACATTAGAATCATATTTTAATGTAAAGCTTGATTCATTGGAAATATTGACCGTTTGAATAAAAATGTTACGTTAAAATAAAATATCATTTTTGTTAGAAAATGTTACATTAGATTAAAATATCATTTTTGTTAGAAAAGGTTACGATAGATTAAAAATACCATTTTATTTGAATCATTTCATATTAATATAAAAACATCATTTGTTTAGAAATGTTATGTTAATATAAAAACATCACTCTTATTAGAAATGTTTATCTAAAATGAATATGTCATTTTAGTTAGTAATGTCATTTATGTTAATTTTGAAAATGTCATTTATGTCAAACATAATAAAATGTCATTTTCTTGAATTAGAAATGTTAATGATAGAAATGTCATTTACATTAGAAAAAGGTAATATTAGATTAAAAATAACATTTTTGTTAGGGATGTTATATTAGATTAAAAATAACATTTTTGTTAAGAAATGTCATTACATTGGAAAATGTCATTCATTTAAAAATGTCATTTATTTAGTAATTTCAGTTATATAAAAATGTCATGTTAATAAAAATGCCATTTGTTAGGAATGTCATGATGAAGCTAAAATATGTAAATGATAAGATTACATTTTTATAGTACATATAGAAATGATCGTTAGTTGGAAATACAAAATTTGCTAGATTAAAACATTATCATTATTATGATTAGCGATATTAGAAATAATTCAGATTGAATTAAAATCGGTTAAATTTTTAACCAATGATTTAGTTAAATAAATTGTTGTTGTTGTTTGAAAACCCCACACGGGTGTTGGGATGATATTTGACCTACACTAATCCCAATATTTAGTTATATGTCAATCGATGGATTGACAGTCTGTGCTGAGCGTTATTTATTTATTTTAATGCTCACACGGTTATAAAATTCACTCTGGATGTGAATGGATTTGTAACAAACTAATTTTTTTTCTAAGTTCAATAAGAATTTCAAATAGCATAATTTGAGTTATCCAAGTATAAATTTAAATTTTTAGATTTAAGTACTGATTTTTATTTTTATTTTAATTTAATAAGTTTTTATATTTGGTTTAATGAATATTTGCTCTTGTTTACAAATATAGTTTCGAATAAGGAATTTTTTTTATTTGTGTTGACCATAAATTTTATAGTTAAGAATATTATTTATATTTATAAGTATCAATTTTGTAAAAGAGATAACTTTAGTTTAACTGCTAGTTAATAATGTAGGAGATAAGTAAATGGATTTTATTACTAATAATTCTTTCAAGGATTTAAAGTATCATTTTGTAAGGTATAACGATGTCATATATTTCATGTAAAGATTTATTAGAAGATATGGATTTTTATAAATATTTAAAATTTATAATTGTTTGGTTGGTATAGGAATTTAGAAATGTCAAATATTATAAATAATGGTTGAATTTATAAGTTGTAACATATTTGGATAGTTGCACATATATACACTGAGAGTTTGTAAAGAATGGAAATTTATTTTTAAAGAGATGTTGAATTTTAAAATTTTATTTTGGTCAATATCTGGTTATAGTTAAAATTTGATAAAAGAAAATTTATCTTAAGGATATGATTAGTTATAAGATTTTATAAGTGATAATATTTTTCTAAGTGTATATATATATATATTTGAAATTTTATTCAGATTTATATTGGTTAAGCCATATATATAAAGTAATAGTATCTTATTTACTGATGAAAAAAAAAATCGATGAATTATAAATTTTATAAATTATGATGATTATATGGGAATTTTATTTGTTAAATGCTTATAAGCTTATAATTATTTTTGGTTTATATGAAATTTTGATGTAGTGTATGTTTAAATAATGTTTTGGAATTTATGTAAATGTTTAAAATTGGTTACACAAATATTTGATGCAAAGGTATCACCAAAAATTCAATTTACAAATAAATAAATTACCTTATTTTGGCTCACATGCATTGGCTGAATTTCAAATAAAAATGAGGTGTCCTTATGCTAGAGAATAGGGTGCCAAGTGTATTAATTTAGCTGAAAATTATATGGAAATTGAAATTTCAAAATCAAATAAAGGTGTATACGCAGCTTTTGGTTGTGATCATTTCTTCTTTGGAAATATAAACCAGTCCATTTCACCACGCAACTCTCTGCTTTCATCATTTCATTTACCCGTTAATACATTTTCCACCGTGTTCATTCCCCTCTCGTTTCTCGTGTCCGCGTTCATTTTTCTTCCACCATTAAAGAATTGCAAAACCCATTATGCATGTCTTCTCACCTTTACCCCCATCCTCCTTCTTCTTAAATCTGTGTTTCCCCTTCAAAACAGCTCCGCACCCACCACATCGGTTATCCTCATTCACCAACTCTCCACCGCAACCACTTCCTCTTCCCCTTGCCTCTTTCTCTCCTCAAAAACAGCAACATCTCACCACCCAGGTCCGTCACCTTTAGCCTCGACCCATTTCTCTCTCTCCTTAAGAACAGTCCACTTCCCCGTTCTCCATGTAGATAGCCTTCAGCCTCCGCTGGCCCGCCTACCTTTCCTCCTCTCAAAACCAGTTCGGCAGCACCCCTCAAGTCCGTTGTTCCACTCTTCGGCACCATCGGCAAGTGCAGCTCCGCCCAGATCCCTCCGTGAAGTTGCTGCATCTACCATCGAGACTCTCAAGCTCCTCTCTCCTCTCCATAAGCGGTCAGCTCCTCAATATTTGAAACAGCAAGCAAACCATTTTGTGTCCCTCTTGTTTGTCGTATCAGTAAGCTACCAATACCCCGATTCATTAGCACACCTCCTCGTTATCCTTCCACTCACCATACCTGCATGCGTAGGTACTTAAAAAAAAGAATACATACAGTTCGGCAAACTTGGAAACAAAACTACCCCATTCCTCTTTTGGTTGCATGCAGTAGCCATTTGTCCACCTAGCCTTGACTTGCTTGCGAGAAATAAACTGAACTGGGTAGGTATTAATAGAATTAAGGGTATATGTTAAAGTATATTTATAATATGATCGGTGCATGTTAATTAAAAGGGTCGTGTGTGAATTGCAGTGTCCGTAGGAAGTATTTGCGATTCATTTCAAAGCTTGGTTCATGATTTTACGAGTTTAACTTTGTTCGTGTAAAGTTAGCGTTGGACGGAAGTTTGTACGGGGCCATCCATGGTTGTGCACTTCTTCGTTGAAGAGTTTGGAAGCGATGAAGGTGAGAACATTTAAAATTTAATTTTATATGATTTCATGACATGTTGCATATATTGATATTGGAAATTGGTTGCATAGATAGTTGTTTGCAAATGAGAACATGATAGCATAAAATCTGTAGATATTATTATCATGATCGTCAATATAAAGATCCATGTCAAAACACGTTAGTGACTTAACGCGTATTCTTGAATTTGTTGTTGTATGCGTTGAATGGATGACATGTAGTGGAATTATTTTGAGCGTTATTGAACATAACGCCAACGTGAAATTTATTGATCGTTTATTTAATGGTTGTGTTCTAAATAAATGATACATGTCCGTTATGTGATCAGTTGATGTTGTTGAATTGGATTGTATGAAATGCGCTCACCGTGGTTGTGGATTTATGCGGAGAAACCGATTTAAATCCTCCTTCCCATGACTAACCATGAAAATTTTATGATTTGAAATTATAATTCTCATTGAAATTTGAAACATTGGGAAAGTTTAAAATAATGATTTAAAAATATATATCTATATATTTCTTGTTACTCGAATGAAATTTATAACATTGTTCGGAAAACGGGTTTTATAAATTATTAGAAATTTGGAATTATATTTTAAAGTGAGATAATTTGAAATTTTCAGATTTTGAAATTCTTGAAATTTATTTGATCTAAATAACCAATGAGACACTTTCAGTAACATTTTACGTTGTATTAACTTTCCTTGAATGATTTTAAAATCTATACACTTGGAGTTTTATTTTGATTTATGGAAAAAAGATTGTTATATATGTAAAAAAAATCATTTAGTTTAAAATTAATTTGAATATTTTTTATATTTAAGTTAGAAAATGTGAAGGTAATCAATTTGGTTAGGTTTGTCAAATATCCATTTTACAAAGCAATCTCATAGTTTCTTAAGGTGGAAATCGAAGTCGGACAATAAATTTTTTGAAATCTAGTAGAAATATAAGTTGAATGAACTACCATGAACAAAAGTTAAACAAATTTAAATTTGGTAATTTCGTAACCTTATGAGAAAGAATGTGTCGATGATTTAAAAGCGTTATACTTGAAATATAAGATTTAAGATTAATTTTATTTCAAGAATAGTAGGATGATAGCGAGTTTTTGAAATATAATCTAACCTCGATTATAGAGGAATTGATAAAGATATGAAAGGAGGTTTGAATCGGAACCACGCATAGTCCATAACTATTGTAAATTTCGCTTATTACTTGGAAAGATCGGGATCGAATATCATTTCGAAAACCATTCCAATTAATAATACGACGTTATGAAGAAGTTTAAGACTCGGTAAACGACGAATGAAGACCGGGAACCTTTGGATTATTTGGATTGATGGTTGATGTCTCTGTTGGGCTGATCCCCTGATACGAGGTTATAAGTGGCATGAGGTCTGAATATATTTGGAGATTTTCGGATTTGTTCAATTCAGACGCAGAATGGACTTGTATGGATTGTGTGTCTGACATTGTAATTGACAGCATAACACTGATTTCCATTGATAAGTTTCTGGTTTGTGACATACGAGCTCAAAGTGGTAATGTAATGATGGAAATCAGTGATCATGTTGTGAATAGACAATGTGACTTACTTAAGATATGAAATGAGCTTGTATGATCAGAGCATCGCTTATCTAGGCGTGCTTTGTGTATGACGTGACATCAACAAACCTCACACCCAGATTGATGAGAAACTGGCGGTTAGGTTGTCTAATTATATATGATTGATGATGAAGTTGCAGCAGTGGGAAACCACTTATGAACTTAGGGAAATTGGGTATGTTCGGGGGGCCGTGTCTGGTCGAAAACCGCTGATCTGCCCTGCGATTTGTAGTTGGTGTCCGTGATGGACGAAAAAGCCGTGAGGCACTTCGCTTCGTATCCCTGATTGATCTTTCGTGCCAAGAATCATCAAGTTGGAAACCCAATCTCCAATAGGAGCCATACAGTTTTGATTTGTATACATATGGCGACATAATATTATGGGTATTATGCTGTCTAGGATTAATACATTTATTTGTGAAATTGTTTTCCACAATATAGGTTAAGTATTGAAAGAGAATTTTTCGTATGAAAGCATGTTTGGTTATCATAAGATAAAACTCGCCCATCTGGTGTGCGCTTGCATTGTGTGATGTGGGACGAGCTTATGATAGCTTCATTTTCTCAAAGTCATTGCGATTTTTTATGCATGGGAATTCACATGGAGAGACCCGTTCCGCATTAGTGGCGTGGTCCGACGAATTTCCCAACTTTAAAATAAATTCTATAAACAACTGTTTATGTTCTCACACCAGTCCTATAACTGACCTGGAGTTTATTGTTGTGATGGCCCGCCCTGCACCGGCCAACATTTCCAATGAAAGTGCGTTGTGCCAATGCCTGACTAGCACGGGACGGTCGCCAAAGAAAGAAAAGGGAAGAAAATTGAACTAACAAGGAACCTGTAGAATGTCTCATAACGCATGGGATAAAATATAATAATTACATACTTTGACATAAAATAGGCGAGACAGTGCATAAGCTGAAAACTAAACATCATAGCAGTGGAAAATCCAAATACAGCTTATGTTCCACATCATCATTATTACAACTTTTGAAAATTGTCTCTAAAGCAAATAAATAAGGTACACTACTAATGCCCAAAGTAGTGACCAGCAGCGACACAGGGAGAATATCTATATATATCATACGTGGGAGCCTCTTGCTCGTCTCCGGTACAACTACTCATGCATACCACATTACCTGTCTCTAGTCTGCTCGTTTAAGAGCAACTGGAGTAACAAGAAGAGACGTAAAACTCTAGGTTAGACAAAAGTCTGGTATGAGCAATAAGCAGCAAAACAGAATAATAACAGGTATACTAAACCATACCTGAACCTGGACCTGCAATCAAAGAGTTAGCACTACATAATGTGCAATACTCTAAGGTGCCACTAACATATGGTGTAAAGAATACGGGGGTGGGGGTGTGCATGACATAGTGATGGCAAACAATCAATCATAGCAACCATCCTCACATCTCTCACTCAGTGCGTAAAGTATACGATATCTACCACTTTGACCACCCAATTCCTTGCTACGATCACTCTACCCCATGAGTCGTAATGACACCACTGCACTGATCCATAGCCACTAATCCTTTGCTATGTCCACTCTGCCCCATGGAGTCAAGATGGCTCCACTGCACTGGCTCATAGCCTTGCTACGATCACTCTGCCCCTATGAGGTAATAACTACCCCACTGCACTGATCCGTAGCCAATATCCATCTTTCTGTGGTGAATCAAAGTTATGGACATCGAAAACTCCTCAGCACACGTCCCGCTGCAAAATCCAACTCAAGAAGTTCATTCGTTGGTTCCCATCTGGATCCTGAGAGCAAACTTCCCATTTGGACTACCTTTACATCTCGGGTTTTGGTCATCATCTCCAGATCGGTTCGGTTCCTGCTCTTCACTTCAATTTGTACTTCTAGTTCGGATCGTGATTCACGTCTCAAATCCAAGCATCTCGGTTCGGATCGGAATAATCCATACGGGTCAAGTCGTAGTGATCATCACCAGTTTGTGGTCCTCGCCTTCTGGTCAACTCGTGGTGCTCGCTGGTACAGATCGTGAGCAGCCACTAGATTCGGGTCGGTTTATGGCCTCTACTTCGGATCGGTTCGTGGTCATCTCCAGAGCATCAGGTCGTGACTTCAGGCAAGCGGTACAGATCGGAGTTCCTCCCCAGGTCGATCAGTTCGAGTGTGCATGTGGTTTGTGGTCCACAAAGCTGGAGCGACTCGGATCGTGACATCTTCACGTGAGCAGGTCGGTTCGTGCTCTCCTCCACCGATCCAATCCGGTTCTGGGTCATTTCCTGCATATTTTCCTACGACTGTTTTTACGCCACACGACGACATTTTCGACCATTCTAACTGTTCTAAACAATCACAAAGCATATCATACAGTCATAGCAACATGTATAATCGACCATAAACGCCAAAACAGCAACATGATATGTCAAAAAGGATCAAACATACCCAAAACTCATTTTTTTCCCCTTAAGCATGTTTAAGAAAATGTAATGATAGGATTAGCAAAATTTAACCAAATTAACCAAATTTTCCAATAGAGGCCTAAAACAATATTTCAAAATTTGTAAATATTTTTGGAGAATTTAATCATGTTTAAATCCGCTAATTAACACTAATTACCATTAATTAACCATAATTAGTGAGGAACTATGCAAATCACTCATCTTTACCATAAATAAACTTTCAAAACTGAAACTCCGCTAATTTGGGGCAATCTCCAGCGTCTAACAGCAGCTCTAACTCTGAAATGGTGCTATTTTCCTTAATTTGGTGAAGATTAGGCTAATACTTGATTAGAAAGTGATTAGAGGTAATTCTAGATGTTGGAGGCCATTGTTAGGGTTAGGGAAATGTTTTAGGCGGCTGAGAAAATGAAAATAGACCGTTTTCCTACTGTACTCAGCCTCCCCATAACCCTAATACCGAAAAGGGTTATGGGCCCTCTTGCTAATCACCCTAATTAGGCTCGGTTAAGCTGTTTTTCACCTTCTAAACCTTGTTTCAGACATATCTCGCAAACGGTAAGTCCGTTTTTCACATATGACCAATTAACGAAAAGGTAAACCATCATCCGGATCTAATATAAGTGATTTCAGGTCAAAACTCCTTTCCAGTCAAAAGTTATGGTCGAAACAAGATCGGCTAGGGGCAAAACGGTCATTTAAAAATCGGTAAAAATCATGAACATGGGAAATGACCCCAATAGTCGTCTCCCAAAGTTACATGACCATATGACTTCGCATGAGAAGAAATAAATATTCTACGATCCTCTGATGCGTAGAATGCGGGTCGTTACATTCTCCCCTTCCCCCCTTAAGAAATTTCGTCCCCGAAATTGCTTAACCCAAAACATAGAAAGGATCCTGCATGCCTACCAATCATTAACAAAACAATCAAGCATACAAAACAACACAACAAGCCTATCCTAGCATGCGGTTTACTAACAAGGGAGTACTATACCAATATAAAAACCTTACCAGGCAAAGAGTTCTGGATACTTCCTCCTTACGTTCTCTTCCGTTTCCCATGTACAGTCTTCCTTATCATCACCCCACTGAACTTTGACTAGTCTCACCGCCTTCCTTCGAAGGTGCTTCGTATTGTTCCCAACAATACACATAGGCCTGCGGTTCCCAACCGCCTCGGGTTCAACCCCGATATCGTCCAACTGATCCGGTGTAATAGTCACATTAGGGTCGTGCACAAACTTCCTTAACTGGGAAACATGAAATACGTTGTGAGCTCCTGCCATCTTCGCTGGTAATTCAACTTTATATGCCAAATTCCCAATTTGCTTGAGAACTGGGAATGGTCCAACAAATCTTGGTGCTAACTTGCCTCTCCTGCCAAATCGAATCACGCTCTTTAACGGGGGAATCTTGACAAACACCAAGTCGCCAACGGAGAACTTTAAATCCTTTCGCCTCTTATCAGCATAACTCTTCTTCCTATCTTGGGCAGCCTTCATTCGTTGTTGAATGATCTTAACCTTATCTGAAGTTTCTCTTATCACATCAGATCCAAGCACAAACTTCTCACCAGTTTCTAACCAACATGACGGTGAGTTGCACGGTCTTCCGTACAAAGCTTCAAATGGAGCCATACTAATACTGGATTGATAACTATTATTATATGCAAACTCTACTAGATGTAAATGGTCATCCCATGATCCACCAAAATCCAATATGCAAGCTCTCAAGAGATCTTCTAACACTCGATTCACCCTCTCTGTCTGACCGTCGGTTCGAGGATGATACGCGGTACTGAGATGTAATTCTGATCCTAACGCCTCTTGTAAGCTCTTCCAAAACCCACTAGTAAACAATGGGTCTCGGTCACTCACAATGCTTTTAGGTACTCCATGAAATCTCACTACCCATTTCATATATAGTTCAGCTAACATAGCTGTCGTTCTATTCGACTTGATGGGTATAAATCTTGAACTCATGGTCAATCGATCCATAATCACCCAAATGCTATCATGGCCTGACCTAGTCCTCGGTAACCCATCAATGAAATCCATTGAGACTTGTTCCCATTTCCATTCTGGAACTTCTAATGGTTGCAAACACACCACTAGGCTTCTTTTGCTCAGCTTTAGCTAGCTGGAAATTCATGCATTTGGATATAAACTTCCCAATGTCTCTTTTCATCACTTCCCAGTAGTATGTCTGCTTCATGTCTTGATACATCTTGTTACCACCGGGGTGTATAGTCAGTTTTGAGTGATGACATTCTCTAGTCACTTCATCCCTCAATCCATTGACATTGGGTACAACTAGTCTTCCATTCTTTCTAAGCCATCCATCTCGATCAAGCCCATACTTGTTCATCTCCTCATCGATGCCCATCTCTAACTTGGAGATGATTTTCAATAAGTTAGGATCGTCCCTCTGACTGGAACCAATCCGCTCAATCAAAGTGGGTCTGACCGTCAAACTTGCTAATACTTCTGGATCCAATTCGCACTTTGGTCTGAAATCATACCCAGGGATGTACTCTAGTTGCTTCCACTCAAGAAACATAGCCCCTAAACTGGCATGTCTTTTACTCAATGCATCAGCTACCGCATTGCCCTTTCCTGGTGTATATGCGATATCGAAATCGTAGGAAGCCAAGAATTCTAACTAGCTTTGCTGTCGGAGATTTAGATCCTTCTGAGAGAAAATATATTTTAACGATTTATGATCGGTAAATAACTCGAATCTTTCTCCCAAGATATAATGTCTCCACATCTTCAATACGAACATGATCGCTGCCAATTCCAAATCATGGGTAGGATATCTTTTCTCATACAGTTTCAGTTGCCGACTAGCATAAGCTACAACCCTACCTCCTTGCATCAATACAGCACGTAGTCCAGTACCACAGGCATCCGTGTATACCGTCATCTCTTCATTCCCCTTAGGAATGACTAACATTAGTGCACATGTCAACTTTTCCTTTAGAATCTTGAATGCATTCTCACACTTTTCGTCCCAGACGAAAGCTTGATTCTTCTTGGTCAACTGAGTCAACAGTGCTTCTGTCTTGGGGAAGTCTTGGATAAACTTACGATAATATCCAGCTAATCCCAAGAAACTTCTTATGTCCGTTGTATTCTTGGGCGTAGACCAATCTTATACCATAGCCACCTTCGCAGGGTCCACGACAATACCATTCTCTGAAACAACATGGCCCAAGAATCTCACTTCCCTCCTCCAGAAGTGACACTTAGAAAACTTTGCTTTCAATTGGTGTTTTCTCAACACCTCCATCACTATCCTCAAATGTTCCTTATGTTCTTCCTCTGTCCTCGAATAAACAAGTATATCATCCACGAATACAAGAACAAACTTATTCAACTGATCTCTGAATACCATATTCATAAGATCCACAAAATATGATGGTGCATTGGTCAACCCGAATGGCATGACCAACCACTCATAAAATCCAGACGGTGTCTGGAAGGCCGTTTTAGCTATACTCTCAGCTTCCACTCTAAGCTGATGAAAACCTGTCACGAGATCCAACTAAGAGAACACTCTCACGCCACTCAACTGATCAAACAAATCATATATCCACGGTAGAGGATACTTATTCTTCCTCGTCACCTTATTCAACTAGCGATAGTCCACACACAAGAGAAGGGAACCATCTGCCTTGGTAGCAAACACAACTAGTGCTTCCCACTCAGAAACACTTCTTCTGATAAATCCCTTCTTCAAAAGATCGCTTACTTGCACCTCGAGCTCTCGCTGCTCCCTTGGTGCCATACGAAGAAGTGGCATCACTATAGGTCTGGCATCTTTCACTAAATCAATACGGAACTCAATCTCTCGGTGTGGTGGAAGTCTGGTCACTTCCTCGAAGACGTCCGGATACTGGCCAGTCACGGGAACATCTGACAACTCATCATGCGGGATGTCGAGGGAATTTAGAAAACTAGCCATTACACCATCACTAGGTAGAAAACCAAACACTACCCTCCGCCCATCATCCGCACTAACTGTCACCAAAAAGCCCTCACAGTCTACCACCATCCCGTATCTTTGGATCCAATCAACTCCCAAAATAATGCCAAATCCAGTAAAGCCCAAAACAAAGCAATAACAAACAAATATGCATCCATGACTCGATAAGACCACATTACGACAAATCATACAAAGGCTAGTCGAACCACCAGTCGGGTTTGTCACTACTAAAGGTCTATCGACTATCTCGGGTCCTAATCCCAACCTATCTACCAGGTCACTAGATATGAAGGAACGGGATGCTCCGGTATCAAACAATACTCGAACGGGAACATCATAAACAGAAAGCATACCTTGAATGACGACATTCTTTCCTTTCTCCGCTGCAGTTGGGGCATTCGACGAAGAAGGAACAACATTGATAGCATATGCTTTCACAATCTGCTTTTCTTTAGGGGCTTGCAGACACTTGTCCTTGTGATGTCTCACTTGGCCACAGTTGAAGCACTTTCTATCCGCTGGTTTGGCCCGACATTCTTTGGCATAGTGGCCCTTCTTACCACAGCTGAAGCACTCAACATCTTTCTTACTCTTTTTCTTCTGGCCATCCTTGGTCTGATTCTGCTTTCTCTTATTCTAAGAACCATTCTTGCCTCCTCCGCTTGCTTGCGGCTTTGGCTCCTCTACAGATGCAACCTCAGTCTTCGACTTAGGGTATAGACTCTCTGATCTCAAAGCTTTCCCCACAATCGATTCAAACGTCTCATCGACATGGTTTATAAGCCTTTCCCCCAAGTACTGATCTAAGCTTGTTATGAACTTTTCATTTTTCTTCTCGGCAGTATCAGTAATAAATAATCCATATTTCGATAGAGTATCGAACTCTGCAATGTACTCCGAGTCTTCCCTACCATTCTGCTTAAGCTCCAAAAATTTCCTAAACAACTCTGACTTTTGGGCAGCTGGGATGAACTTATCACTGAATCGGGCCTTAAATTGATCCCATGTAACTTGATCCTCTGGAGTAGCCGCCTTAATAGCATTCAACTAATTCATCGCCCGTCTGTGCAGGTGACGGGATGCTAGCTTCCTCTTCATCGCATCCTCGATGCCCAAGTCTTCGAAGATACGCTCACAACTATCCAACCAATCCTGAACTTCTGTAGTCGATTCTGTTCCGTGGAATGGCTTTCCACCAAGACTAGTGTAATCCTTGCATAGCTTGGTGAAATCGGACCTAGGCGCCTGCACCGCTGCACCACCACCATTTGAAGCATTGGGAACTACTCCTTGCACATTTCTAAGCATCTCTCTCATGAAGTTAGTGAACATCATCATCATATCGGGTGCATTCCCATTATTAGCTCCTTTACCCGTACCCCTAGTATATCGGCTCATCGTTCAATCTGTAAGGAAAAAACGATTAACCATCTCTTCAGTGGTGCCAGTGCAGTGCGACTTCATCCTTAAATATAATAATAGTATATATGTATATAGCTTTTGAAAACCAAAATATCACAAATAAGTACTATCTCTCCCTGATGTCTTTCCCTAGGTTAACTACGCAACCTAGAGCTCTGATACCAAATGTGACGGCCCACCCCGCACCGGTCGACATTTCCAATGAAAGTGCACTGTGCCAATGCCTGACTAGCACAAGATGGTCACCAAAGAAAGAAAATGGAAGAAAATTGAACTAACAAGGAACCTGTAGAATGTCTCACAGCGCATGGGATAAAATATAATAACAACATACTTTGACATAAAACAGACGAGATAGTGCATAAGCTGAAAACTAAACATCATAGCAGCAGAAAATCCAAATACAGCTTATGTTCCACATCATCATTATTACAACTTTTGAAAACTGCCTCTAAAGCAAATAAATAAGGTACACTACTAATGCCCAAAGTAGTGACCAGCAGCGACACAGGGAGAATATCTATATATATCATACGTGGGAGCCTCCAGCTCGTGTCCGGTACAACTACTCGTGCATACCACCTAACCTGTCTCTAGTTTTCTCGTTTAAGAGCACCTAGAGTAATAAGAAGAGACAAAAACTCTAGGTCAGACAAAAGTCTGGTATGAGCGATAAGCAGCAAAACAGAATAATAACAGGTATGCTAAACCATACCTGAATGAACCTGCAACCAAAGAGTTAGCACTACATACTGTACAATACTCTAAGGTGCCACTAACATATGGTGTAAAGAATACGGGGGTGGGGGTGTGCATGACATAGTGATGGAAAACAATCAATCATAGCAACCATCCTCACATCTCTCACTCAGTGCGTAAAGTATACGATATCTACCACTTTGACCACCCAATTCCTTGCTACGACCACTCTACCCCATGGAGTCATAAGACACCACTGCACTAATCCATAGCCACTAATCCGTTGCTATGTCCACTCTGCCCTATGGAGTCAAGATGGCTCCACTGTACTGGCTCATAGCCTAGCTACGATCACTCTGCCCCATGAGGTAATAACTACCCCACTACAGTGATCCGTAGCCAATATCTGTCTTTCCGTGGTGAATCAAAGTTATGGACATCGACACTCCTTAGCACATGTCCCGCTGCAAAATCCAACTCATGAAGTTAACTCGTTGGTTCCCATCTGGATCCTGAGTGCAAACTTCCCATTTGGACTACCTTTGCATCTCGGGTTTTGGTCATCATCTCTGGATCGGTTCGGTTCCTGCTCTTCACTTCAATTTGTACTTCCAGTTCGGATCGTCATTCACGTCTCAAATCCAAGCATCTCGGTTCGGATCGGAATAATCCATATGGGTCGGGTCATGGTGTTCATCACCAGTTCGTGGTCCTCGCCTTCTGGTCGACTCGTGGTGCTCGCCGGTTCGGATCGTGAGCAGCCACTGGATTCGGGTCGGTTCATGGCCTCTACATCAGATCGGTTCGTGGTCATCTCCAGAGCATCAGGTCGTGACTTCAGGCAAGCGGTTCGGATCGGAGTTCCTCCCCAGGTCGATCAATTCGAGTGTGCATGCGGTTCGTGGTCCACCAAGCTGGAGCGATTCGGATCGTGACATGTTCACGCGAGCGGGTCGGTTCGTGCTCTCCCCCACCGATCCGATCCGGTTCTGGGTCATTTCCTGCATATTTTCCTACGACTGTTTTTATGCTACACGACAACTTTTTCGACCATTCTAACTATTCTAAACAATCATAAAGCATATCATACAGTCATAGCAACATGTATAATCAACCATAAACACCAAAACAGCAACATGTTATGTCAAAAAGGATCAAACATACCCAAAACCCATATTTTCCCCTTAAGCATGTTTAAGCAAATCTAATGATAGGATTAGCAAAACTTAACCAAATTTTCCAATAGAGGCCTAAAACAATATTTCAAAATTTATAAGTATTTTTATAGAATTTAATCATGTTTAAATTCGCTAGTTAACACTAATTACCCTTAATTAACCATAATTAGTGAGGAACTATGCAAATCACTCACCTTTTCCACAAATAAAACTTTCAAAACTAAAACTCCGCTGATTTGGGGTGATATCCAGCGTCAAACAGGAGCTCTCTAACTCTGAAATGGTGCTATTTCTCCTTAATTTGGTGAAGATTAGGCTAGTACTTGATTAGAAAGTGATTAGAGGTGATTCTAGATGTTGGAGGTCATTGTTAGGGTTAGGGAAATGTTTTAGGTGGCTTAGAAAATGAAAATAGACCATTTTCCTACTGTTCTCAGCCTCCCCATAACTCTAATACCGAAACGGGTTATGGGCCCTCTTGCTAATCACCCTAATTAGGCCTAGTTAAGCTGTTTTTCACCTTCTAAACTTTGTTTTAGCCATATCTCCCAAACAGTAAGTCCGTTTTTCACATATGATCACTCTACGGAATGTTGAACCATCATCCAGATCTAATGGAAGTGTTTTCATATCAAAACTCCATTCCAATCAAAAGTCATGGTCGAAACAAGATCAGCTAGGGGCAAAACGGTCATTTAAAAATCGGCAAAAATCATGAACATGGGAAATGACCCCAATAGTCGTCTCCCGAAGTTACATGACCACACGACTTCGCATGAGAAAGAAATAAATATTCTACGATCCTCTGATGCGTAAAATGCGGGTCGTTACAATTGTTCCTTCCTAAACTCTGGGTGCCCATGAATTTTTACGCGGGCAGTTAGAGTTTAGTTTACAGTTGTGGATCGTTAGAGATGGACTTGGAGCGCTTCTGAGATTTGGGTTCAAGTTAGGATTTGGAGCTTCCGCCACATCGTACTGTTTCTTCTGTTGAGAGTATTCTCTTATCTCCCGCTGTATATGTTGTAACTCTGATATTCTATGAAACTCTGATGTAATATTGTATTGTGCAATAAAAGGTTCTGTTATTTTGTTCAATATATGTATGTGCCCATAACAATTCGTCTTTGTGGAAGGTTTTAGTTGGTTTAATTACCGGCGAGAATCGGACAAAAAGACGGGTCGTTACAGGATTATTTAATGATTATTTATCATTACTATTATATACATATGCAATGTATGAAATCCATATGACCGAATTTATATGGTAATTGATTGAGTCGCGTTCCGATTCAGAATCTATTACTTATACTGGAAAGGAGGAACCAGATCATTCTTATGCTGACACATGTCTCTGTTAACTTACGCTATTTCTTTGAACATTTTCTTCTCTTCCGAAACCGTTAATTAGTATTCCAACACTTGACAAACACTACTGCCATCTTACTTTCTTTCCTTATTGACTAACCTTACGCCAAAACAATACACAATGGAGATGTTGTACTGTTGTTGATATTCATGAAGCCGATTTTGGGATGGACTCAAATTAGGTCAGTTATTTTATATTTACCACTCCAATTAGGGATTTACTCGAATTAGGTCAGTTATCCGTTATTTACCACTCGAATTAGGATTTACTCGAAGTAGGTCAATTATTTGTTGAAATTTATCGATCGAATTAGGTATTTACTCGAAGTAGGTCACTAATTTGTTTATATTTATTGCTAGAATTGACGATTTTTATATATTTTAACACATAGCTGCTACGGACTGGATTAGAACTTAAATCGATTATTTGTTCTTCCAAATCTGCGTTACCCTCCTATGATTTCATTATCCAAACACATAGTTGCGTTATTTCGTTAACCAGATCATTCATACGATTTCATCTATTTTCACACAGTTGTGAAGACTGAAATGAAAAAATGTTGAAAATTAGAAGCATATTGTTTTAATTTGTTGGATGAACTAAAAACCATCCACTTGGTAGTTAGATGAAATCGTACGACACATAATCGATGATGTTGAACTGACTAATGAACGTATAGAGAACCAATATAGTAATGAGGTTTTTTTATTTTTATACACAGTAAAGTTTTGGGATAAGTAGAGGCAAAATAAAACCGACCCACTAGAGAAATTTGAATTTGGTAAGAACTAATGTTCAGGAAAGAAGAGGAGAGGAGAAAACTGACATTTCTAAAGGTTGTAGTGCAAACATAAGATAGTATAATTCATTAGACTTCATAAACTTTGTTTCAAATTTTATCACCAGCTGCTTTCTTCTCTGAATAGGTGAGTAGATTAAATACTAGGATATTGTCCTTATATTTTCATGGCTGGGTCTAATTTCATTCTACATACAAAATTACTTCATTTTGATTTGACAGTAAAAAGAATTTATAATATGTTGTATACTGGAACGCTGATTACGTTATTTTTATTTTATCTTACAGGTTCCGCATAACAGTAAATCTTTTGCAAAAGAACAGAAAAGGATACTCTACTTGCTTTATATTGTAAGTTAAACTTCAAACTTCGTTATTTTTTCCATTTATTTTTCCTTCAACATTTTGGTTTTTTTGAGTTTACAAATGATAGTTCTGACTAATAAATTGTCTATTTACGAAGTTAGCAACTAACAAAAAGTGTTCATTTTCCAAGAATATAAATCTACAAAAATCCTTTTATATGAAGTTTGACAAATTCTTCAGAATAAATGGTATCACGTACGATATTTGCTTACAGATGTCATTATATGGTAAGACTGTTATTCAAGTACCTTTGTGGTGTGAAGGTACTTCTTAGGCTGTTACCACATGAATAATAATTTTATTGTCACTGATTTTGCTCTGTTTTGTTTTTATCCAGTTGCAAAAGCTTTATATGAATTATGTGGCGCAGGGTATTATGAACTTATTCTTAACTTCATACGTATCTCAGGTGTGTGAAAATTTCTAAATTATTTTATCTTTCGAGAGCACCTTCACTGGTATAATCACCTTTTATCAATATACATAGTCCTACGTAAATGCTTCTTCCATGTTTGTCAACTTGGCGTAATTACTCAAAAATATGAAAAGTTCTGTATAAATTAATCTCTTTTCTCATCTTCATATCATTCTTATAGGATAGTCGTAGTTAAATGCTTCTTTTAGGTAGGTCAACATGGTACGTTTTCTTAGAAATATAAACAAATTTGTTTAGAGAAGGCGCACTCTTATTTTCTGGAATTTGAACTATAATGGGTATGTCAAACAATATTCAAATCATAATATACCTTTCTGGAGTCAATAGTTTATTTTTCGTAATTTAATTTTATATTTATCAGTGGGCAGTTTGATGTTCTTTATTGATCCATATGAGTACAGGTATCAACATGGAATTCTCTTACAGTTTCACATATTCTGTGCCTAATATGTCTAATCATTTGTACTTACAAAGGTACTTAAATTTTACCCAAATGAAAAGCTAACACATGTTCAATTCTTTTTTAAAAAAATAAATAGAATTTTTCACTTTCAAACTTATATCTATAGATATCATTTTCTTTTATATGCAATACAACTTTATGTTAATACAATTACAAGTGTGTACATGTATATTAAAAACTTAGAGTTGTAAGTTGCAATCGAATGGAAACATATATTTTAGTGAATCTTCAACCTATTCCTATTCTTCAGTCTCTTAATTTTCATGGTAATCTCTACAATCATTTTGTAAACTTATAAACGAAAATGGTCAACATCAGTTAACTTGGACTAAGATGCAGATTTACAGAAGCAGAATTTTTGTTTTCATCATCGATTTTATTCAATCAAGGGCATGAAGTCAGAAAGTTGAAGTGATTGCTTTGTTAGGTGTAAACTCATCCAAATTTGAACAGATTGTTTCTCTTTATATGCATCAACTTATCAAATGGTACTTATTTGAAATGTATCTATTTCTATTTCAGTTTATAAAAGAAATTCATTATTTTTCTATGCGTTTGTAGATGTAAATATGATAAATATGGGAATCTTTCGACCTAACATATACTGTACAAATAAGAGTGTATTATTAGAGATTTGCATGAATTGTCATATTACTATTATGAATCTCATGTATGGAGCTCAGTACTAAAAGAAAAGGCTTAGAATGATCAATGGATGATCTCATTACTACGAAATATAATGATGACTGCAACCCATTTTGATAATTTGAAGTTCAGTTTCTGCTTTGGTTACATTGTAAACCAATTAAGCAGTTCTATTGAAACAAAAATGTCACAATATTGTTGTTTCTCATGAACTTATTCTTATACATTTGTAGTTGAAAGAAGCGTTGGATTACTGCAGTTAGATTACATTATCAAAATCTACGATTTTAACGAGTTAGATAAAATTAAATATTAGATTTTGTATTTTTATCTCATTGTAAGAAATTTTATTTTTGAATCATCTTACTGTATTTGATGTTATTTAAATGAATATCAGCATGACTAAATCCATCCTTTTTTCTAAGTAATCACTGATGTCATCAAAGGAGAATTTATTTATTTCTTATCTGGTAGATAGAAGCTATACTACAAATAAATAAGGTAAATCTCTATTTGCATCGAAATGTAGTTTAATATCTCTATGACTTAATTTGCATTTAGGTTCATAATTTACTAACATCATATGTGCATATATTGCACATGCTGATTCACATGGACGTGTAAGATGCACTACACGGATTTTACGTTTCTTTGGGGTAGAAACCAATGTCTTATATTCTGGGATGCCATAAATCAGAACTTTTCGCTTTCTTAGCCCAGTCCATATGCATGATAAAATTTGGTTGCTGAGGACGCTATATTTGATGCAGTTTTTCGACTGGAATCACTGAAATAAGCACATGCAAGGGGTCTCTTTTTTTTTTGTTGCAGTAACTTTTACTGTTAGCATTTTTTCCCCTCATTTGACGGAGATCTCTACAGCATCCAAGTAATAGGAAATTGTGACTTCACATTGTTATGCATTTATATCGTGAATTAGGGTAGCAAGTATACCTGGCTCAACCGACCCAGATCCAACACAACGGATCTCTATTCTAGCCGGTCGGGTTTTTTATGGTCCAGCCTATATACTTTACAACATAGACCCAACTCAAGCTTCAATTTGGGATGGGGAAAGTAATAGTAGTGAAAAATGCATATGTTTTGATGTTTTCTGAATGGCTGGGAAATGTATTACAATATTATCATGGTGTGTTCACAATTAATTTTTCTGGTTTGCAGAATACACACGGTGCTACTATGTTAAGCACCTTTTCTTTAGCCGTAGTGGAGCAGGACAATGAAAAAAAAACATATCATGATGTAACTTTATATTAGTGTAATGCCTATTTGAATCTTCTTATATAGCAGCCATGACATCAGCATTGAGGGAGCAAGAGCTGATGATGGCGAGTAGTAATATTAATGAAAATGTTTTGATGGTAGGGGCCACGGTGTGGGTTGGGACACTGCATGTGGGTTTGAGACTGGACCCGTTGCAGCTTGATGGATTGGTTCAATGTGCATGATTATAATGTGCTGAAGCAGCAGCTGCACCAGCAGAATGTTCAAATGCAGTATCAGTATGTGGGCGTGCTGGAGACCTTGGGATACACGATCTAACATGCTTTAGCAACAGAAACATTCTGGGCAGCGTCAAAGGGGATAGAAATGTTTAAGGTAGTGGTTGAATTATTCTGCTTTTTTGACTGATGCTTTTTGCCTTTAGACTTGTCTTCCTAACGTTCTTCAGATAATTTCTAGATGAGTAAACAATGGTATGTTGTACAATTTATGGTAAGTTTTAGGAATACCTTGAAATGAAGCTTTTGATGTTCCTAAAACACCCTCATAAATTGATACTGTGTGATTAGGCCAGTTTTGTCATTTTTCAATTTAGTGGCCGTACTGCGTTTCCACTTCTTCCCCATGAACTCCATTGCCGAAATTACCGTAGACGCGTTTGCTCCCCTTTCTTTTTCTTTCTTCCCTAATCCATTCCTGATTGTAACTGCAGGGTTCTACAGCAGTTGGAAATGCTTGGTCAACTCATTACTTCCTCCCGTTCATTTCTCAACCCCGTTTCTTCACCTCGCCTTCCCTGAACGTGCCAATAAACTAAGAAGTTTGGATCCAGTATATTGAGAGGCGACTGGCTTAGGGTTCGAGTTAGGTTTTTCCCCCTTTTGCGATTTAATAAAACTGTCTCTGTGCCATGCTCTCCTCCAAAGAACTCGCATATTAGAAAGTAATCTTTCTGTTTAAATTATGCTATTTATTGAAATATGTAATGCAGTATATAGCTTTGCAAAAACAGTTTCCAGATTTTAAACCAGGAAAAAAAATTCCTTTATTTTATCGTATTTATTTGACCGAGAAAAGTTTGGTAGTTGGATTAGGAACTGAAATTTTTGTTTAATGTTGATTTGGGCATAGTGGTTACATGTGCATGCAAATGGGAAGGTGATTGTTAGTGAATACATATGATCAAGTAGTAAGATTTGCGAAAGCTCTTTCCAGATTTGAAACCAGGGAAAAATTCCTTTATTTTCTCCCATTTATTATGTGTTGACACATTTTTTGGCAAAAGCCGTCACACATGGAATTCCTGAATGATAACATGCTCGAGCGATGGAAACGACGTCAGAAGACATTGAGAGATTTGGTCAAAATCACATCCTCAACATAAACAGGCCCGAAACTCCTATCAGACGACCGCTTTTGGGCCCGAAAACAGCGATTACGGAGCTAAGCTCTGTAACTTTTGTAGATCTCTGAGTTAGCTTCAGTTTGAGCTTCGGTTTGGCTCAATCGGACTTACGGTTTGAAAGTTATGCCCGTTTCCGTAAACTGGTGTAAACTGGCAATTTCCTGGATAAAGCAACGAAGCAGCACACGATCGAAGTATGGATCACGCACCCTCGGATCGTCCCTCATCTGATCGCCCCTCATCGGATCGTCCTCCTCAGACCACGAACCGTCCGTGGTACACCTCACGATCCGACCCGATCGCCAGCACTTCACTCCAGCTTCACTATGCCGCTCACGACCAGACTCGGCTCGTGATAGCCATATAACGATCCGACCCATGACCACGATCCGACCCCATGATCGCGATCCGAACTTCCGACCTGCAGATACGCTCCCTGTTTTGACCTATTCTCATGCCACATCTTGCTCCTATTATCCTGGATCGTGTGCCACGCACCCCACCACGATCCGATCCCCGCACCTGCTCCTGCGCAGCTTGTTCTGACCTATTCTCAAGGCTATTTTCACTCCAACTTGCATGGATCTGATTACACATGTCACATGATGATTTGGAGATGATGTCTGGACGTTTTCCACCACATTTCGAGATTTTTGTGATGCGTGCCATGTGTCCCATGAACCGCCTTCAGGAAACAGCTATAAATACACCATTTGAAGGCATTTTCAAGGATCTTTTGGCCATTCTTCTTCACTGCTTCCACCATTACTAAAGTGCAAGGACTTTGCACCTTCATACACTCAAATTCTTATCTTTTCGATACAATTAACACACGAATTGTGTGTCTACATGTAACTGATTCTTGTAATCTGTCAGTATAACAATAAGATTATAAAGTGGACGTAGGCTACATCTACAGCCGAACCACTATAAAAACCTTGTGTGTCTCCTCTTTATTTACTCTTTTCTGCATTCTGTGATCTGCGATCTGCATTTGGGTGTTAGGCCCAATTTTTGGTCTAACATTATGAGATGTTGACTGGCAAAAGTTGGGTTAATGCAAGTTACATCTGTCTTTGAGGTTATGGATTATTTGTTAATGTTTGGTAGTCGGACCATGATCAAAACCATTTTTTACCTCCTCGACTTCTTACCCATCGCATTGCCCTTATGTTTTTCTTCAAAAAGGTATGATTTCAAATGATATTTGTGTTCCTCTAATCTGTGAATTGATTTTGATTCAGTCTGAATTTGAATTTTACAGGAAATCAAAGATCCCGGATTTTATACTAATTTAGTGATCATTCACTAAATGATTTAAGTCTGAAAATTACTTCCCGATAAATGCAAAATCTGAGACCTTCTGTTTGTCTTGGGGCTAAATTACTAGTTAAACGTGTTTGAAATTAATAGTTTCTTAAATTTTTATTGTCATATGTTAAGGCTGATGGATATAGAACGATTACAAGGAATCCATTGCTGCAAAAATACATCTGAATAAAATGGACACAGAAGAGCATGTCTTTGGGTCCCCCAGTACTTCGACGAGGACAATAACGGTAACATTAATTTACAAGGACAGAAGTTGTTAGCATTGCATGTTTGAATTTTAGTTTCTTACTACAGTTTTTGTGTGGCTTAGAAGGTTTACTAAGCTCTAAATATATCATGGAGAAGGAACCATGGAATCATTGCTGAAGTTGGTGATGACAACGTAAGCATGTCATACGTCACCGTTGTGCCTTTGTTAACGCTGATTCATATGGTTATTAAAAAAAAGATAGGGGTTAGTTGAATTTTCATTTGTATTTTGTGTATACTCGGGTTTCTCTTCCTATTACTTGCTTTAATCCATACTAAAGCAATTTTTTTGCAGTTGATAATTGTATGATGGAAATGAGTACTTTTCACAGTCGGAAGTGCAGATAGTTTTCTAGGATTCAGTTGAGGGATCTGAAATTGCATTCACCAAGCAGGGATCGGAAGTTACATCATGGAAATGAGTACATTCCAGCTTTGGCAGGTTTCGTTTAAACCAATTGATCTACCATGGTATCGTTTTAAATTCTTTTAGCTTTCACAATCTTCTTTTATGTTACTGTTTCTTCATTTTTTCACTGTTTTCTTTCATGCATGTTAGTATTTCTTTTTCTTTATGAAGACAACGTTTAGCATCACGTATAATTGTACTGCCTCAGATTTTGCATGAAAACTATTTGATGAAATGACTTATTGCCGATGTATATTATGATCATTGTCATTACATTGTGTACACTGGCTATGCCTGCACAATACATAATATGTGTACACAAAATTTGTACATTCAGGTGACACAATTTGTGCATTCAAGTATCAAAATGAGTGCATAAATGCATGCATATGACATGATATATGCATGAATGTCAGATTGTGCTCATTGAATCATTGTATGTCATACAAATAAATAATAAGTGAAGTGTTTTTATGACATGGTAGCATATTTTCTATTCATGAAGCGCATACAAGCTCAGAATAGCTCTTGGACATTCTGTGTATGATTGTGCTGAAGCATGCATGACATGCTCAAAAGACGGGAGTTTTGACTTTCGGAAACTTTTTAGTTCTTATATCTTTGATTTTTACTTTCCTTTTATCACTTCCATTTATTTAATACATACCAGTCAATATCCTAGAGCTATTCATTTTAATATATCAAGTACACATCCACGTCCGTTGGAAGTCAAAGAGCCGCATTAGCCCAAAAAAGACATTATTAAACCGCCTGATGATATTGTTATACCCTAAAATGATACAAATTCATTATACTCTTTAATAAATAACATATTTCCTCGACTGGATACAACGATATCAAATATATTATTAATAAGTCCACATCGGCTCACCCACCTAACTTTTGTTCCAGATGTCCTTGATTCTTTTGGCTGCAAAGTCGATTTCTTCTCTAAAATAGTTCAACATTTTCCATTTTCTACTTTCTGCTCTTGCTTCATTATAGTTTTTTAAGAAAGCTGACAGAATTAAGACATTCGTGATCATTTGTCACCATGATTTGTGAAGATCAAGATACAAAGAAGTGAAAACTTCAACCAATTTGTATTCTTTCTTCTCTTGACCATTGTGGTGATCAATTTGCCTTTTGTTGACAGGGGGAGAAGAGTGAATGATCAGGTGTGTGCTGTATTTCTAATGTAAAAAGCGACAAGAGGAAAAGCAATAAGAATGAATGTGAATCGGTCATGGTTAACACTCAACAATGAGAAGGTAGACAATGTATTAACTTAGTTATATTTGTTTTTTCAACAAGACCTGCTCAAAAGCAGGTTCCCTTGATGTATCTCACCCCCTTTTTTTTTGTTGTTGTTGTAGATTATCAGTTTAATTTTAATCTCAGTGCATTATGAGTTTTTCATGCATGTTGGTTGTACAAATTGTAATATTAACTTAACATTTGTGTTGACTGCAACATTTTACGTAAATCTATATAAATCAATGGAAAACTAAACAACGTATATGTTATAATCATTTTACCATTAGATGTCTACTTCGTTATGATCGGATAGGATAATAAAAAAATATCCCTCTTTTTAATCATGGCAGCATATGTCATTAAACCATGTCATTGTGTGTTTGTTTTCATATACAGAAGAAAGTAGTTAGTTCATCTTAGGGTCTATTCTTTGAGAGCGGAAGCGGAGAATTTTAGCGGAGTATTTCAGCGGAGTATTATAGCAGAGAATTGGAGTTAGCGGAGAAGGCGTTTGGTGCGTAAGCGGACCATTTGAGCGAAGAATGTTAACGGTGTGTTTAGTAAAATAGAAAAATTATAAATTACTCCAATTCAGTTCAAACCAACTCCATTCCGTAGAGCACTTCGACACGATCGCAACGCAAAAAACCGCGTCTCAAACGGATCTCATATGCGCAAGTTATTAATTTTTAAAATCTATAGAACACTAAATTTAACCCTAAACTTGATTAAATACCCCTAATTAACCAAACGGATGTCCGTTTAGAGCTAACGGCTCATTTTTGTTGCGTTGAGCAAGCGGAGAATTATGCCCCATTTCCGCTTTGATTGGACGCGTCAAAGAGCAAACGGAGCATTTCTCTCTTCGTTTGCTCTCAAAGAACAGGCCCTTAATGGAAAGCCACAAGAAAATATTTCTTCAACTTGCAATTACAGGAAATAAAAATAGTTGAATGCAAAGTTGCACATTCTAAATTTTATGGAGCTGATATTTCATCACACAATTTTAATTCTAAATTAACTACGTTAGTAGACCCTGCTCTACTTTTCTACAAAAGTGATCTAGATGAATGATATGTCCTGTCGCGCTAAAATTAATCAACATGAAAAAAATAAAAGTAATGTAATACTTCAAAATTAAACATTACTAAAATGCATTTTTTTTTTAATCGACAACATAATGAAATGCTTTTTTATAGAAAAAAATTAGCATTATTCTACATTTGATTCTCAAATCAAAAATTGCATGTTGTTTTGAATTATATGATCCTTGAAAATGACATCTTTCTCTCATGCACATTCATATCTTTGTATGAGTCGCCCACTCTTCATATTTATAACAAAAGATTATAATTTCTGTAGATATATTTTTAATGGAAGGAAAGTCTTTAAAACATAGGCATGGTCTGTTACTGATGTGGGTTTTGATTGTTGGATGATGGATACCCCCATTTTGTTTGAATATGTACTCATGCTGCATCAATTTTGTTTGGAACTTCATGTATAATAGGTGTAAGTGCAGTTTATGAATACTGTATCAAGTGTCAACAATCCGGATGTATGCACATGTATATCCTCTTCTACAAAACGCCACAAATATATGGCATGTGTACGTTTGTTCATAGTTTTTTTATTTGGTAGAATAAATTTTCATTATCACCGTTTCCACATCTTAATATTTGCACTTCTTACTTTTGAGAAGTAACCGTATCACAAGACATGAAAAACTAAGCTACATGGATACATGCTGCGGAAGATACAAAGGTGAGAGATGAACGTTGCAAATTCTCAGTGTGAAAACAGACATTGAAGAGGCCATTTCTATCATGTGTAGGGGGGGTGCAGGTTTAATGCCCAAAAATGTTTTAAGGAAGATGGATTCAGACTATATTAAGGGACAGCAGGATCATAATCTAAATGGTGATTAGCTGAAAGGAAGTTAAGAGGCATATTAGTGATTGTAATGAGTATTGATTGTAATTAAAAGGATATTGTATCAAGTTATAATGTGTTGTCAGTCACATATGCAGTTTAATGAAAGGGATTTGAAAGTGATGATGTATCAACAGACTGAATTGCTCACTGTCTTGGCCTTACCATTTCAGTAGATTGAAAATTTTCCAATGTACTCAATGAGCATAATTTGAAATGTTGTTTACTAAATAATAATTCCTATGTGCAGTCTTTTCTTTGGTATAAAAACTATATGGAGTCGACTAAAATTTATTCTCAAACCATTGATTCTTTTAGATGATTCTTTCGCCCATACACATCCTATTTGAACGTAGGAATTTTAGAAACAAGAGCTAAATGACTAATATAATAAGACTGCCTATGTAAAAATAACTAAGTATGCTATTACTTTTACCCACACAACTATTTTTTTTTCATTTGTTCTTGATGTTCATACTCAATAGATAGACTTTTATTCTAAATCGACTTAAATTGCGATTGTACAATTGCCTCTTTAGGAACTTCTCCAATGATCATAACTCTTCTATATAACTCTTTGGTATCCATAAATATGTTCTTACATGTAGAAAGCAGTATTAACTTATTTTCTATCTATTTCTTATGTTGTCCTTTTATTCCATATAATTAATTATCTTTTTAATACTTCTATTCTTAGCTCATAGATGGTTGTTCTTCTTATGCATGTACTGTCAACGAATGCTTTCGAATACGGATAATGTCATATCCGTATACGAAATTATTTTCGGATATCGGATATCCGTATCCGTTTAATTTTCGGATATCAGATATCTGTATCCGCTTAATTTTTGGATACGAACGAATATCAGATATTTATCTGCTCCGTCTATAATTAATAAATTTAAGAGTATTAAATAAAAAAGTTTGGATCAACATAAAATAATTTTTATGCTAATGTTTGTAAAAAAAACTAGAAAATAAAGGAATGTGATGATGAAACATTGTTTTTTTACTTATATCCATAGGCATATCCAAAAATATTCCAAAATTAAACGCTAAAACTACCATTTTTCACTAAAAATGGACAAAAATCTATATCATAGTAACATTCAACAGTTACAAAATAATTATTAACTCTATTTTTCTGTTTTGAGTTATATATATTACATCAATTAGTTAGACAGATATTTTTCAGATACGGATACCACTATAACCATATCCGTATCCGAAAAGCTTTTCGGATATCGGATATTCATATCCGTTTTTCGGATAATGCCGAATAACAGATATTTCAGATATGGATTCGGACGGATATCGGATTTTTCGGGTATTCATTGACAACCCTAGATCTCCAAGTATATGAGTTGTAATTAGTACACCAAATTTTTGTTACTACTGTTTTTTTTTTTTTTTTGTAATAAATTCGCATGAAAGTAAGGTTATTATTCATTCCCACAGTTTGTTATGTTAGGCAATTGATTGAGCATCAACATAATATTCAACGGCAGTATGTCACAAAGATGAATTGTTACAAAAGAAAGTAATCGGGTTTTTATATCCTTTTACAATTAAGACCGTGCATTCTCAAAAGAAGAGAATTTGACAATGATTTTTTCTTTTATTGTTTTATTGTTGTTTCTTTGTGAACGATTCTTTTCTTGGTTTTTTTTTTTACTGTTGTTTCTTTGTGGTTGAAGGTAATAACGTTTGGACTTAGGCTTAATTAGCAATAGATTTTTTCTGAATAAACTGCTTAATTTCTACATTGTTATTAACATTTTCTGTATTATTCTTGGTTTTTGTATTACTGACAATTTATATATAGTTGCACCTTTGCCCTTGGTTGATATTCGTACAACTCTATTTGGATCAACTGTGTAAAAGATTATGAAAATAGTATATACATAAATATAATTTTAAATGTACAAGTGGTATCTATATCTTGCAGTTTGTTTTTGACTTACACCAGTTTTCCATGATATGCAATTATTTATTATTACATCATGGAGCTACTAATTTCTTTATGTTGGGTTTGTATGATACATGTGTGTTCACATGATATAAATATAAATGTATGATATTGGTAGAGCATTAAAAGTGGGTATGATTTTTTAATAGTTAGGTTTTATGTTTCGCTTTGTTTATATGCTGTGATAAGTAATGTGACAGTTCTTTAAATGTTGTAGTGTTCTAGCCATTTTTACAAACAATCACATTAAGCACATGTTTTTAGGAGGTTATTAAATTCTTATTCTTTCTTTTTTTGAAGGAAAAGGTAGCGAATCAGCATGATTCACGCCTAATATATTAGCAACCAGAAAGTAGTAAGTCTAGTATGTACAACATATATACAACCAAAACAGGCCATCGCAACAACCCTGCGATTACATAAAGCCTGGCAAAAAGAGAACCATACAACATAATTTACATTACAAAGCAACTAAACAAAACATAGCATAACATAGTAGATACTAAAGCCAAAGATCATCCACATCAAGCATCCGGACCATTGATGTTCCTCATCCTCTTGCACATTCTGTCAGCAATGCTTTCAACCTGTCTTTTGCGCTCCATGCCTGCCCAGTCATAGACAAAATTAAGGATCGAGTAAAGGATACTGTTAGGAGCTTTCAATTTGCTGTTAAATTTTCTGGAATTGCATTCATGCCAAAGCAGCCAAATGTAAGCAAAGTTCAACAAAGCGAAAAGAAAACTGTTGTGAGAAGCATGCAAAGTCGGGTATATGTTGTGCCAAAAAACAAATTGATCAGCTATGAAGTCGCTCCAATGCAAGTCAAGGAAGAGCTAGACCAAACATTTCGTCCAAATGTAAAAAAGCAAAGTCACAGGCCAAAAAAAGATGGTGATAGTTCTCGTCATCGTGACCACAAAACACACAGCCATCCACCATGTTCACACCTCTCTGACGAATTCTGCTAACCGTGTTCAATCTACCATGTATCACAATCCACATGTGGATTTTAACTTTATCAGGAACTTTGAATCGCCACATATGTTCGAACCCCAACCTCCGAACCCCAGCGAAGTTGAAAAACTTGTAAATGCTACGAACACTAAACAACTTTCTCTCTCCCTCCAACATCCAAATAAATTCATCCCTCTCGTTAGACAAATTCACCGTATCAAGTAAATCAAACATACTACATAACTACACCAGCGCAATACCAGCCACCAGCCTCGAGAAAGTCAATCTCCATTTGAAACCTGTTGCATCGTTATCATACATCTCCCCAACTGTGAAGTTCTTATTACATGCAATTCCAAAAAGATCTGGAAACTCCACACACAATGGGACGTTGGTTAGCCAACAATCAAACCAAAAATGAAGTGTTATGTCCATTCTTCACCACAATCTTAGTACCCAGTTTCATCCACTGCGCATGAACCATAACATTGCGCCAAAACACCGAGCACGATGAGGTATCAGTATGCCAACCAAAATTGCCACTGTAACATGTACTTATAATCCACTCTTTCCATAAAGCATGCTTGTCAGAGATCATTAACCACAACCACTTACATAGCAAAGCAGAATTCATCGTCTTCAAGTTAATAACACCAAGCCCCCCTTGCTCCTTAGACTTACAAACTTGATCCCAAGAAATCAAACAGCTAAGCTTTTTGTCTCTTTAGTACCAGTCCAGAAAAAGTTACGACGAATTGCATCGATCCTCTCCAGCACCCATCCAGGAAATTTGTAGAAGGACATCCAGTACATTGGAATCGAAGACGGAACAGAATTGACAAGAACAAGACGATCAGCTCTTAACAATGAGTTTCCTTTCCACCTCTCCAGTCTAGTATCCACCTTCTCTATCAAGTGTTGCCAGTCTTTCTTCATTAATTTCTTGGGGCGAATACACATACCCCGGTAATTCAAGGGAAAAACTTCAGCCTGGCAATTAAACATCTCAGCACATGACCTGCGTAAATTTTCACTACAACCCAACGTGTAAACACTGCTCTTGTGAAAGTTAATTTTTAAACCAGCCAAGCTTTCAAAAGCATAGAGAATAAATTTAAGTGCAGCAAGATATTTACAATCTGGTTTACTAAAAATGATAGTGTCATCAGCATATTGTAATGAATTGATGCCCCCTACCACATGATCACTGCCAAAGCCGCTAATAATCCCCTCTGCACATCCTAGCTTCAGAATTTTTGAAAATACATCTGCCGCCAAGTCGAAAAGGAGAGGGGAGAGTGGGTCACCCTGTCCTAAACCACGCTTAGAGTGGATAGTAGAGCCAGCAACTCCATTAACACAAATGTTGGATCTACTCGATGAGAGAATCAGAGAAATCCATTCAATCCACTTGGTGGGAAAGCCTCTTGCCTTCAGCACATCAATCATAAATCGCCAGTCAACTATGTCAAAAGCTTTGGCGAAGTCCAACTTAAGAATAGCACAAGGAACATCAAATCTATCACAATGGGAAATCACTTCTCCAACCAACACTGCACCATCAAGAATGTTTCTGCCTTTAATAAAAGCGGTTTGAGACTTATCGATCAACATATCCATCTTAGTTTTCAGCCTGTTGGCAAGCACCTTCGTAATAAGTTTGAAACTAGTGTTAAGGAGGCTAATCGGTCTGAAATCAGCGGCAGTGACATTACCTTCCTTTTTGGGGATTAAAACCACATTAGCATAACTAATCAAATCCAATCTTAGCGAGCCATTGTGAAATTTGTCAAACAAACGCAGCACATCATCTTTCAACATAGCCTAGTAGCACTTGAAGAAAAAGGTAAGGAATCCATGAGGTCCAGGTGCTTTGTCACTAGGCATTTCCTTCAAAGCATTCAAAATTTCCTCTTCAGAGAATTCATTTGCAATGCCCGAGAGGTCAAAATCATCAGGGTAAAGTTTACACCAATCAATAGAAATACGGTTCTCAATTTGAACACCAAAGATACCTTTGTAATATTCAGTGAAAGTATCACTCAAAAGTTGGTGATCACAAATTTCTACACCATCTTTCCAAATACTATGAATCAAATTGGTTCTTCGTCTACCATTGGCAACTTTATGAAAATATGCAGTGTTTCTATCCCCTTCCTTTAGCCACTGAGATCTGGATCTCTGTCTCCAAAAAATCTCTTCTTGATCCATGACTTTGTTGAGTTCTCTCTCTCTTTGGTGGAGCAAATCCCTTTCAACATCCTCTAGACCTCTCGCTTCGTCTAGAACATTAAGTTCAAGAATCTGTTTTTCAATCCTCTCCTTTTTAATTCTGATATGTCCAAACACCTCAATGTTCCACTTTGTAAGAAATTTCCTCAAAAATTTGAGTTTAGTACAGAGCGTTCTCGCTGCATCGCCACCCTCCCCAAATTCAGACTATTTGTTATACAGCAAATCATCAAAGTAATCCTCCAGGCACCACATCTTTTCAAATCTAAAGAAAGGTTTTTTCCTAATGGCGTCACCAGAATCCAAAGCAACAGGACAATGATCAGAAATAATCGTAGATAAGCCTTTTTGGGCGGTTAAAGGATGAAGATCCTCAAAGTGGGCATTAATGAAAAAACGATCAAGTTTCACAAGCGTCGGTGGAGCTCTACCATCAGACCAAGTGAACTTTCTATTTGCCAGAGGGAGGTCAATCAACTCACACTCACCCACAAACTCACTAAAGTCAGCCATGTCCCCGTAGTGATTTGCACCTATGTTACTTCTTTCATAACCGAATCTAGTAACATTAAAGTCTCCTCCAATAACCCAAGGGCCGTACATCAAACTATGAAATTCCATCGCTTCTGTCCACAAAATTTTCCTTTCAGTTCTAGTATTTGACCATATACATTTGAAAAAAAGTAAAGCTTCTTAGTCGCTACACATTCCAACGCAACATGCAGGCAATATGTTTGACAAATCTCTTGTTTAAACCTCCACAAATTACTATCCCATCCAGTGAACAAGCCTCCAACACTACCAACAGCCGGTATGAATCTCCATTCATCAATAACCCCCCAACCCAGAGTTTTAAAGGTTTGAAAATCAGGATTGTCAAGTTTAGTTTCTTGAAGCAACACAATGTGGGGTTTGACCGATTTAAGGTAATTTTTGACTCTAAGACGTTTGTCATAATTACCCAAACCTCTAACTTTCCAAGTTAAGACAATCATTGGGGTGTATCAGCCCTATCTAACTCTTTACTTTTAATATCACTAACAACATTGTCATTTAACATAAAACTGTAACTACTAGCAATAGAATGTATCTGATCCGAGGACAAAGAATTGAGGATAGCAGGGATAAAAACGCTACCTTCCAAAGGATGAGGAAGGCCACGAGCACTTCTCCTTAGCAAAACCAAACCAGGGTCCGCTGGCTGCTTGCCTTTCCTTTTACTTGTTGCACATGAGCGTTCGTCTGAATCTGAAATGACCAAAGCATTGCCCCCTCCACCAAGATCGTAATCTTTATCACCCCCCCAAGATCATAGTCCTTATCACCATCAAACCCACTATCCTCCCTACCAGCATCAACATCATCATTTCCACCTACGTCACCAAGAGCCTCCACATTATCGTTTAAAACATTTTGATCCCCAGCATCCCCCTCTCCTTCGATTGAAATAGGAGCACATTAGCCATGGGGACACTACCACTTCTAGCCTTCAGAATTTTCAACCTACCATCGTCCCCTTTGGCAAAAACAGTTTTACGAAGTTCCTGCCTGTCCACCTCCACAGAAGATTCACCATCGACCTTCAGAATTGAAACATTGTGGAAAAAACATTCAACAGGGACTACGAAAGAAGGTGGGAGCTCCAGGTCCTCATCAATCCACATCAATGCCCTCAAAGAGGAAAAATCAAGTACATTCCACACACCATGCTGGAGTCTGATTACTTCGCCTAAATCCGCCAGCGCCGTCTTGAGGGAAGCCACGCTTCTACACACTAAAGGTATGTTCTTAAGGGAAACCCAAACTTCAATCCTCCTCTTAGTCGTACTCCCAATTTGTGGACTCCATCGTTTCAAATTAACTACTCCCTTCGGATCGAAGAGCGAGTAATAAAAGGTTTCCGTCAACAGAGAAGGGGGAAATTTCACTATAAAATCATCGCCAAATCTACGCACTGTCCACAACCAACCAGGCGCACGCTTGCCAAAATGAGTTCCCAAAAGAATCTCCATTTCATTGATCGAAAACGCACCATGGGCAATGGAGAGGACAACCATCGATCTAGCCTTTTTGAAATCATCAGGAAAAAACGCCGCTAAAAGGGGAGGAAGCGATTTAGGGTTCTCCATTTTTTTTGGATTTTTGAAATGAAATTTGCATTTGAAACCCTTATGCCCAGTTTTGTTTCAACGAAAACAAACAATAGGATTTCGACAGCTCCTTGCCCAGTGATCTGAAGAGCCGCATCTGAAGCAACCATTACCAGATTTGATGGTTTTTATTTTTTCAAAATAATTGTTCGTATTACGAGGCGGCGGCTGAGGAATATTGCGAGATTTAAAATTATTATCTCGAGAAAACGCGTTGCGCTTTACACCTGGCTGTATCAAGATCTCCTTGTATGATTTGTTATTAGCTTGTCTGTCGTCTAGTGGAGAAGAAACGTGATTGCAGAAAGAGGAAGTAAGATTGTTAATCACGTTTTTAGAATTCTCCATTAGGGTTTTGAAGGTCACCATTTTTTCGGAAAATCTATATTGATTTGGTAATTATTAATTTCATTAAATTCTTATTCTTTCTTATTGTATTAATATACATGTTAGTAGATTATGTTGTTATATTAACCAATAAAGTTTCTAGACTAAATATAAAGGGCATTTTTGGCCATTTGTCTATCTTATGTTATCACGAAGTCTGTTCGACTTCATTACGGCTTTAATATTGATAAGAATGGAGAAACTTAATAACATCAATACTGATTTCAATATCGATAAAATAAATAAAAAATTATGTAATAAAATATATTACTTGGCGGTATGCTTGCATGTTGGAAAATTACATAGGCTATCTTTACTTAGACCATTAAACCATCTCTACGTACACACACCATCCAAGTCAATGTGAACATTCTTTGTACCTTTTATCGAGTATATGCGTAGGATAGCGCTTAGTTTTGTATCTTCGTATGGTTAGCTGAACATTGCTTTCAATGGAGTTGTGCATGTATTGCTTATTTTTTTCTGATTGAACTTGGTATCTATTTTCATCGATTTTCTTTTTACTCATTGCAAACTAACAATATAATTTTAAATACTTCAAAAAAATTATGCATTGTCCCAATCATATCAAGTACACACTCCTGGTTTTAATATATTGTAAATACCCATGTCTAATTTTATAAGATCCACATGACCCTTTTGATAGAAATTTATAGTAGTGAATGAGGCTTCTGACGATATAGGACAATTCACCACATGATAAATGCACCTTCAAATACAATAGTGGGATAGCTTTATTTGTAGAATTCATGAATTAGTAATCGTTAGTTGCAAAATTGCTTTACATAAAGGACAAATTTTCAAAATAAGCTATTTTTTTAAACAAATAGCAAAAATAGGCCAGTTTTAAAACTATTAGCAGAAATAGGCCAGTTTTTGCCACCTCAGCAACGAGGTGACAAATGTATAAAAAAAATCAACGGGGGCGCACTTGACAAATGCGCCCCTTATAAATAACACGGGCACACTTGTCAAGTGCGCCCATTATAAATAACACGGGCGCACTTGTCAAGCGCGCCCGTTATATTTTCAACCTGCCGCGCAACAACAACATCCCTTTTTCGACCCAATTACTTCACAGCTGCTATACAATTTTTTCGTAGCAATTTTTCACTGTAAATTGAATCAATTTCAAACATACGCTAGCCCAAATAAATCATAACACATATATGAATCTACTTCAAACATAAATATGAAAAAACAACGTCAATATTCGATTACAAAGATAAGTCTAAATAAACTTCAAACATAAACATAAGTCTAAAACACAAACATACGCTAATACAACACTTATAAATACGTTCATGGCGATGTTTAATCTTGAGTAGGGGGAGGTTGAGAAGGTCCTCCCTCCTGCGATTGAGTTGGGTCTTGTTGAGGTGGAGCTGGAGAAGAATCATGTCATCTTTTAGTTCTTCGCTCTCCCGGATGTTCCAGTCTACGTCTAAAGAGTAATGTGTCAATGAGTTTTTTCAAGCTAATACATCGTGGTTGGACGTCGTGCTCCGGTACTCGACCATGTCCAATATCCTCCAATCCTCTACCAACCGTCTCTAGCACATCGACCTGCAAATTGTGTTATTTATAATCACATATTAGAAGGTTTAAGTCAGCAAATTAAAATAGTAAAGTAAAGTAAAAGACGTACGACATCTCGCTCAAGCGGCGCACGAGCGGTGTATGCTCGTTCTTGAGGAGCCCGATCCGCAAGAATGAATCTTCGAGTGATTGACCAATACCAAGTCAAGTATGCTGAAATATGAGTGGTAGGAATTTCTTGACGAACGATACGGTTATGTCTATCGTTCCACTGAATGATAGAAAAATGCAAATTTGGCTTTGCTTCGCAAGGCTCAGGGATGTGTTGCTGAAGACCAAATTGTCGCATCACTCGATCAGGATTATACATCTCAACAGTTCGCATGCATATGATCGGTGTTTTGCAAAGCCAACTAGGCATGCCGCTTATACATATTTGAGGCAGATCAACTAGCACATCTTGTGTGTAGGGATTCCATACAATAGCCTCATCTGTTAGCATGTCAAGCTGGTCACGGTAGTAAGTGGTAACTTGCTTTGGAGACTCAATCCAACTCCTATTTCCAAACCACCTGCGATATAAAGAAATGCATATAAAATATGTAAATGTAAGTAATATAGCATAAGCATAAACATCATTATTGAATATCATGCAAATGTACATAAACTACCTTGCACTATAAGGTAATGATCTGTCGATCTGCGCAGATAAAGTTACGTTTGGACGACCGATAGGAAGATGTGTCCATGAACAAAGCTGTAAAATATAAAAAAATGTTCGGATATCATATTACAAGTGGCCATAAAAAATTATGCATACTAATATTTACCTGTAGAAGAGAAAGACAACCGGCTATGGATTTGGATTTACCGAGCGCAGCATTTGTTAATTCAGTGTATAATGTTTTCAATACCGCACTACCCCAAGAATATCGTCCACATTCTTCCAAATTTCTCACAAATAATAGCCAAAAAAAGATTTAGTCATCCTTTAGAATGATCGGGACATAGACGACACGATATCAAGTGCAGAATGACGGCTCTTGCATGATGTTCAACTTGCTCATCTGATGCATCCTCTGCTGGCTCATTGTGAAACATATTTCGAAGCCAAGTCAACTTAATTGTTGCGCCTCTTATCTCATTTCAATTTGGGACAACGCCTAAACACTCATAACAAATATCTTCATAATTACTGAGATGTGTAGCAGTAACAGGATTTCCTTCCACTCTAACACCCAAAAGACAACTAACATCTTGCAACGTGATAGTAATTTCACCAGTGGGAAGATGGAAGGTGGAAGTCTCCAGCCTCCACTGATCTACCAATGCAGTAATAAGTGCATGGTCAATCTTAAAAAACCCCAGTCTGGATATTTCTCTGAATCCAGCTCTTTCTAGCGCAAGTTGAACTCTAGGTGTGTTTGAAGTAATCAACGCTAACTTGCTAGAATGATCTTGACAATCAATTGGCTCGTCGCTCTACAAAATTCAAAACGAAAAGAAAGTAATTAGCTATTGCATGAGAAATGAAAAAAGTATTGAATTCTTCCATTTGGATTTTTTAAATGCCTTCATCAAGTCCAGATTATTGCTTCTATGCTCATTTCGAAGATACAAGACACTTGCATCCACTGGACCGGGTGCTAACTCTACAAGAAAAAAATTGAAATGAAATAAACAAGCAATGAACTAGGTTTTGAAATGATTATTTAAATCACCATATACATGAACTAAGAATTGGTATGAGCCATCCATTGTAATGAACAAGTAAATCATCATATACAAGTAAACTACCAAGTAAATGAACAAGCAAATCACCAAATACAAGTAAATGAACAAGTAAAATCACCATTGAAATGCGCCTTCCATTGTAATGAACAAGTAAATTACCATATACAAGTAATGAACTAGAGTAAATCACCATACACGTGTAATGAATTTGGGTTAATCAAGTAATGAATTAGGGTAAATCAAGCATGAATTAGGGTAAATCAAGCAATGAATAAGTAATGAACTAAAGTAAATCACCATATACATCAAGTAATGAGCAAGTAATTAGCTAGGGTTAGTCAAATAAATGAATAAGTAATGTTGTTTAAGAATTTACCTCTAACTTCATAAGAGGAGGATGAGCCTTCCATTGTAGAATTAATTTAGTGTAGAAGTAATGAAAAATTGAAGTATTAGAAAGTTTAGAAGAATAGGATTTTGGGTTTTTAGTTTTAGGGATTTTGGAGAGGAAAGGGTGTTTGGAGGAAGTGAGGAAACAGGACAGAAGCTGGGTTGGTATAACCCCGGTTTAGGCGCACCTGCAAGGTACGCCTTTGTATATTTACAAGGGCGCACTTGACAAGTGCGCCCATGTAAATTTACAAGGGCACACTTGTCAAGTGCGCCCATGTAAATTTACAAGGGCGCACCTTGCAGGTGCCCCCTACCCGAGAGCTACAACTCCAAACTGTTGCCTCACCTACACCTAACACGTTATAAACCGCATCATAATACCAAATCAAATACAACTCTTATGCTTATAAAATGCAAATGTGCACTACTGAAATGCAAATTATTCATTCATTCATTCTAAAAGTACAAATCTTTCATTACATTACAAATCATTCGAACAAAATCTCAAAATACATTTTCAAACTTTTTTGACCACATTTGCTTACATCAATCATATAAAACTCATTTTGACGGACATTTCGATCTTTTGTGCCCTTTTTGACCACATTTGCTGCAAGTATTTTGCTTACTTCCTCCCATTTTATCCATCATACCTTTAATTCTTGTCGAACGCGGACGCCCCGTCTTTCTTTTTGTATGCGGAGGCAATATGGTCGGGCCGTGATAGGCATCCCAATATCTACTATCGGGAATTGGATGAAAACTTGGATCGTAAGTTGCTTTATATTTTTCCACGGAAAACCACGATGAGCAAAATTCATAGTATGATATATTCGCTCCGCCAACGGTTTGAGCTCAAGCGGCCATCACATGCAAGCATGGCAATTTTTGCAATAGCGGAATGTTGCAAGTGCAAGTACACACATTATCATGTAAAGTCACGGTAAATGCTTTTCCAAATTGATCATTCAATTGCCATTAGGTTTGATTGAATCTAACAATTCCACAATGTCGTGCTTGTTTTGCTCTTTTAGCTAAAAGAGTTTTAACTTTTGGAGTCATTTGCATTTCAAATCCTTCGGCATCGGAACGACGTTTCATGAAATAGTCATTTAAACGGTAAAACGTTCGTGATACTAAAGACTTGACTGGCAAAGCACGAGCACCTCGTAGAACTCCATTAAAACTTTCGGATACATTTGTTGTCATCATCATAAATCGTCCACCATTATCCTTGCATAGAGCCCAATTTTCCTCCGCACTACGTAAGCTCTTTTCAACCCAAGCATGCGCATCCGGCGAAATGGTTCTCAAGTGACCTCTTAACTCTTTGTATTGCAACTCATCGGTAGCACTAGCACATGAATAGAATAAATCTACCAAGTTTTTTTGAGTAAATCCGGCAACTTGGATGTTTGCTTTGAGATGCCTAGCACAAAAGCGGTGATAGTGCTCTTGAGGCCAATTTTCTAATGCTCCCGGAATACCTTTCATTCGATCGGATATAAAAGTCAAACATCTATTGCGAACACTATGTATGAGATAGTACATGCATCTAAGAAACCATTCCCAATTGTCTTTTGATTCGGAGTCTACAATTGCATATGCTAATGGAAACATACCATCATTTGCATCAACTCCAGTCGTGACTAGCAACGTACCTTAGTATTTGCCGTATAGGTGTGTGCCATCAATGCAAATTAACGGTCGACAATGCGCAAAGCCATCAATAGAAGCACCGAATGCCCAAAATGCACTTTTGAAACGAACTTTGTCATTCGTAATTCTTTCATTTTCAATCTTAAAAACGGTTCCCGGATTATGTTTTTTAATAGTAGCCAAATATTGTGGCAGCTCAGCATAAGATGTTTCCCAATCTCCAAAAACTGCCTCAAGTGCTTTCCGCAATGCTCTATACGCCTTGAAGTAGCTTATTTTGATGAAAAAAGTTTCAGACATCAAAACTTGAATCGCAGCGGGAATGGTATTCAAATCCGATTTCACAAAAGGAAGAATTTTGTTAGCAACAAATCTACTTGTCGCTTGCTTGTGATTAGAATTGATGACCGGATTAACACAAGAATGATTGCCTTCATATTTTCTAACTTCCCACCTTCCCATCAATGATTTTTTTGGGACAATAGCATGTGTTCTCCACTTGCAATTGTTATCGACATTACAAATTGCAGTGTATTGTTTTTTGCGGGATTTTACAGGTTTAAAAGAGACAGAATTTTTTATAGACCACTCACTAAGATGTTGAATAAGCACTTCCTTGGTTTGAAACTGCATTCCCACATGAAAGCCCGAATCAACACAATCTGCAGTTAATGCTTCTCTAATAGGAGCCACATTTTGAATCAACGATGCTGCCATAATTTGTGCACTACATAAATCATCTGTCAGAGGCATCTCAAATTCCATTTCTTCGTTGTTATCATCTTCCTCTTCTTGCAGCAACGATGCTTCATTATTTTCGTTTTCATTCGCATTACCAATTCCAAACTCAAGTGGATCATTGTTAGCTTCCATATTTTCCATCCATGTCATATCATTATCTATTGAAGCAATTTGCATGCTATCAATATGTGGTGAGCTACAGCCTACATCATCATTTGCCGGTCTAGAGCTCGAACCACCCGCATGCACCATATAACTGTTTAAAAAAAGTATGAGATCATAACACTATGAATTTTAACTACTCAAATGCAAAATTTACAAACTGACTTTGTGTTCATGAATGGAGGAAATATTGGAGTTGGATTGCTTTGATGAGCACAACTCGGAATAGTTCCGATAATTTGAGTAGAATGTTGGTTTAAATTAGTATCCATTGCCTCTTCATGTCTCAGCTCCTCTTTTATTACGAATAACTCAATAACTTTCATACTAACCGAAAACATTGCATCGACATCATCACCATTTACATCAATAGCAGAAGATCCAGAATCCGTCACCCACTTGCTTACTAATCGTACATCGTACTTTTGTGAATCAATTTTTGTAACTCTATACACCGTTTCCTTTAATTCATGGTAGGAGCAAAAATTTTTGACCTTTGAGTCTTTTTGTTTGCCACCAACATACACCGATGTATTATTTTCTTTTAAGTTCAACTTTCCATCAAAATAGCATATAATAGGGATGAAATCGGACATAGTCTAAATGAAAAATTTGTAAGGTATAAGGATAATTAATTGTTAAACAAATATTAGTACCATAAGAAAGCAAGAAAAACTAAACCTAGGGTATGAATGAACTTGACAAATATAAGAATTTGAGATAGGGTTTGAGTTTAATCTAAATCAATACCTTCAAATTGATGTGCGATGGCTGATAGAAGTAACCCAATCAATAAACCTTGTTTATTTTGATAATTTTTGAAGATTTTAGGTTTATTTTGGAGCCAGTGGAAGAATGGTACGAATTGGTACTTTTTTACCTGAAATTGTAAAAAGCAGGATGGCAGAGAGTAACAGGGAGCAGTAGGAAGCGTTAAGGGTTTTAGTTAAGGGTAATAACATGAATCAAAATAATTTTTTTTTGAATCCTATAGGAGGCCCTCTATAATTTGAAAATGGGGAGTACACCTATTTTCTCTAGCAATGATTTTTTTTCGTATTCATGAATAATTTTAACACCAGTGAAAACTTGATTTTCTTAATCTAATAAAATAACAGAAAAACCTATACAAAATTCTTAGCCATTTGAGACTGTAGAGTTTTACTGAGCTTTATGTAACTTTTACCTAAAGAGTTATATCCTGGACTTTTTTTAATCTAACTTTATAATTTAACAGTTAAAATTTTTCATGTATTCCACTATAAATACTTTGCATTCTGTTCCAATTTTACCTAAAGCAATTTGCACTTGCTTAAATTTTTTCATACACTGCAAAAAATCTGCATTTTCAACAAAATATGAATTTGTTCATTGTTATGTTTCCATGTATAAGATGAAAATATGCTCATGTTTTAATGTACTACTTACAGTTTTCTCCTTTTCACATTGTAATAAAATTTAAAAATGTACAAAGTTTTTAAATCCTATAGAAGTGCCCATAATTAATTTCAATAAAGTCTCTTTTTTCTATAAAGTGGGCTCCTACAGTGGTCTTACCAATTTCATTTAATAAGCATTTCTATTTTTGTGGTTTACATATAGTTTATAAAGGACATATAATGTGTACTTTTATTTTTAAAATGCAAATGTTCACTTTCTTAACAACTATTTCTTATGTACTTATATTTTTATTGATATAAAGAAGATGACACTTATTTGTATGCACATATTTTGTTTAGCTTTTTTTTTGCATATTTTATGTTACATAAATTTAAATTTAGGTAATGAAAGATTTACGCGTTTTCGTCTTTTAAACTGCATAAATATGATAGAACCTTCCATGATTTATGCAGATTTTATGTATTTTTCAGTGTTTTAAAATGTAAGTTATGGTGGATTTTGAATTAAAAACGGAGATGTCAACTTGAGAAGTATAGGCTTTAAAAAAGTGTGTTGCTAAAAGCACCCAAATTTATTCTTCCTAATACCATAAGTGGTATTAGGAAGTGTAAAACTGGGTGCTTTTAGCACAATACCATCATGTGATGCTAAAAGCACCCAGGTTTACACTTCCTAATACCATGCATGGTATTAAGAAGAAAAAAAATTGGGTGCTTTTAGCAGCACTGTTAAAAAAATCCCTTATTATGAAATATAATCATCGTCTTTTTTTTGTTTCATATTTTTTGAAAATAGTGACTTAATCTTTAAAGCGTCATTCAAAAATTAACTTGCATCATTTTTTATTTATCTTTTCCAATACGAGATGTGTTAATATATTATTGATTTATTATGATCAAGTAACATTTTAAATATTTAATGACCACTACACATAAAAAAAGTATTGCATGCAGATATTTCTACTAAAAGTATTGCAATGCAACCTCTACACACTACGCACACACACACACATATATATGTATATGTGTGTGTGTGTGTGTGCACGCGCGTGTAATATGAATATATAATATACATATTATATGAATGTATATTACATGATAATAGCACACATACATTATAGTTAACTAACAATATATATTCATGTGCTATATGTATATGTGTGTGTGTGTGTGTGTGCGCACGCGCGTGTAATATGAATATATAATATACATATTATATGAATGTATATTACATGATAATAGCACACATACATTATAGTTAACTAACAATATATATTCATGTGCTATATATATATTATTTTCATAGGTTATATTTTTAACTAACTCACAACGTCAATTTGGTTATAGACTATGCCCGTATGCGTAGCACGGGCCACACACTAGTATTTTTAATAAAACAATATTCTAAAATAAAGAACATCTTTATATAAAGAATATTTTAAAGTAAAGAATCTTGTAAATAAAAAGTATTTTAAAATAATGAATATTTTAGAATAATATTCAATGAACAATAAAAATATTGAAATATAAAGTCTTGTTATGTAGGAACGCTATTTTTAACCCGAACGGGTTTATCGATCGATTTTATTCATTTTATAATGAATATAAGAAGAAATGATTTATAAATCTAATATTTTGAAAATATAAATATTTTAATATGATAAAATATAGGATATTCAATTTTGCTTTAAGATTGAAAATGAAGTTAAAATCATTTTAAAACGAATTTATAAACATTCTATAAATACGTTTTAAATAGAAATCGACGATATATTAAATATATTTATATAATGGACTGAATAGAACGTGCCATGCAGCGACCGTTTGCGAATTTCGACCATTAACTTCAAGTTGATGTAACGGGAGATTCAATCGTCGGATTCTCTAAAACCGGAACCGTTAGGTTCGTATCGAAAAGAGCTTTCTAATGAATATAAGAGTTTTAAAATCTAACGGTTGGATTTGGAATTATATCCAAATCAAATTTGGAAAAGGTCGCTGTAAATGCAGTTCGGTGGCCGTTATTGGAAACCAACTGTAAGGGGCTAAATAAAATTATTAAAAATATGGAAAAAGTATGTAAAATCATAATAAATGATTTGAAAAGATTTTGGATGAAAAATTCCATATGTAAAAAGATAAGAATATATTTTTATCAAAATGAACTAGTTATTAACTTGAATAAATCTTTAAATTGAGATTTAATGGTGTTTTTCAATTAATTAATATTTAATTGGAATTAAATAGAATAAATTGGATTTTAGGTTTGTCGTGAATGGTGTCTTCAATAACACCGTTCTTAAACCCAGTTGAGAAAAGAATAAATCTTTTAATTAAGATTTTTAGAGTTTCCAATTATATTTAGTAATTAGAATAAAATGAAATGTGAATTGGGTTTATTGTGAACTGTGTTTTAAGCGACATCTGTTCTTTAACCCAATTGACAGTGAAAATGTAATTTGGAAGTTATAAATCTTTTTATTTGGATTTAATGGAAAATTTTCAAAGTAAAGTTTTCCAATATAATATATTAAATTGGAATTCAATTTAATAATAATCGGGATAAGCTTCTGTAAAAGAAGACTGATACTATATATGGAATTTAAGAGGATTTGCAGTTCTTCCATTTATATTATTGGTCTGATACAGAAATTTATATCGATTATATATTGATTTGATTTTTGTGAAAATTCCAAATTTAATGGAAGATGATTTTGGGTTTACCGTGAACTGTGTTTTAAATGACATTAGTTCTTTAACCCAGTTAAAGATAAGATTAATTTCTTAAATTTAAATAATCATTAAATAATGATTTTTGATGTTTAAAACCAAATTGGTGTTTTAATAAATCTTTAAAAGAAAGATTTAATAATAAATTTAAAGAATTTATCTTTGATAGAATAATGTGAATATTTTATTAAAAGAATATTCTGAATTGGAATGAGGCGTTTGATGTGTTTTTATAACACTTGATTTTTTATTATAAAATATGCGAGTTATTCGGGAAGACCAGGTTTAACCCATTCTGAATAATTACTGCGACGATTAAAAGTCGAAGATGGAGAAGGTGGTTGAAGACCGGCGATCTTCACATCGAATGGATGACTACTGATGCCTTTGATAGGAGTTGCTGCCTTGAAAGGGTTACAGTGGTAGTTGCCCAAATGTACTTGTTGATTGTCCAGATAAGCGAGCACCTCTCTTCAGTATTGGACATACGGGACGAGGAATAAAGTGACTCCGGTTTCGTTCAGACCAGAACGGACTTGTAAATGGATGTGTGTCTAACATTGGATTTCATTCCATGTAAATTAAATTGATTTCTATTTAATATATATTTGTGGTGGCGGAGAATTTATTCTCTTGCTTAACACCCTTCTTTGAGATGCACGAGCTCAGAGGTTATATATTGGTAGTTATCAACTATATGACGTGAATTGTCAATATGGCATGCCAAGATGCAATTGATCGAGGCTTTTGTTGAAAAGCAGAGACTTATGGATGATGATCAAAGCATAGCCTATTTTGGCATAGCTTTGTGTATAACTTTACCTCACGAGCTTCACACCCCGGTAAGAGTCAGAAACGGGACAAGGGAACGCAGGGAGTGCACACGTTTCTTTCTAGCTAGAAGTGGTGTTAGGGTTTTTACAAGGCCCGACATTTTTACTTATGTGGTTGATGGAATGAGGCGCCTCGAATTTATTGGTCGATTGTGACCATTTTATAGGTTCACTAGGACCAGGAAGCGTGTGTTCAGGAATTGCCAATCCACTAACGTTATTTGTGGACCGGCCCTGCAGGACCCAAGGGTTGCCCGTAGGTGTGATCCTAAGACATTGCTAGAGTGTCTCGAATCGGTAAGGAGATCGTTCCTAGCCTTGACTCATGAAGGAAATCCAACTTCCAATACGACATCATGCGGTTTTGATTGTCGAACTAGTATGGCGACATAGTATGATGGGGTACTATGCCGTCTATGATTGATACATTATGATTGAAATTGTTTTGAAACATATACACACTAATAATAATATCAAATCTGTTTATCGTATCAAGCATTTTTGACCATTATAAGGTAAAACTCTATCCTTCGGCTTGCGTTGCATTGTGTGATGGGACCTGAGTCTTATAATGGTTTCATTTTTCTAAAAAAGTATTGTGTCATTTTAAACGATTTACTTTATTTCATGCACTGGCAATCAAATGGAGTAAACCTGTTCTGCGTTAGCGGCGTGGTCATATGATTAGCCTTATTATTAGATATGTTAGGAAAGATTTCTCGTACCAGTCCTATGACTGACCTGTAGTTTGTTTCACTATGCAAACTCGGGTGCCCTCTTTTCCACACGGGAAGGCAAGTAGCTTATTTTGCAGATATATTGAACAGAATTCTGGATCGAAGCGTAAAGCTGTGTTCAGAGCATTGATTGATTTCCGTTGTATCAGTTTATTCATTTCCGCTGCAATGTATTAAATTATTGTAAAGTATCTTCCGCTATATTTTATCGATGTACTCTGACATTCTGTACTCTGATGTAACATTATTATAATGTTTATAAAAGTTTGTTGTTACTTGTTCTGATGTATTGTATTCCCAGAGTTAGCGTATTCGGGTTTTGAGCGGTCTTGGTCGATTTAGCGATCGATTAGGTCCGGGCAAAATCTGAATCGTTACAGATTGCATTTTTACAAAAAGAAAGTGAGTTTTTATTTTTATTTTTATTTTTTTATTTATGTAAATAAAAATATGATTTTTAATGTATACATAGCACTGTAAAAATATGATTTTTAATGTGTACATAACACTGAAAAAATATGATTTTTAATGTATACACAGCAATGTAAAAATATGATTTTTAATGTGTACATAGCACTGTAAAAATATATTTCTTAATGTGTACATAGCACTGTAAAAATATGATTTTTAATGTGTACATAGCACTGTAAAAAGACAATTTTTAATTTATACATAGCACTGTAAAAATATGATTTTTAATGTATACATAGCACTGTAAAAATATGATTTTTAATGTGTACATAGAACTATAAAAAATGATTTTTAATGTGTACATAGCACTGTAAAAATATGATTTTTAATGTATACATAGCACTGTAAAAATATGATTTTTAATGTGTACATAGCACTGTAAAAATATGATTTTTAATGTGTACATAGCACTGGAAAAAATATGATATTTAATGTATACATAGCAGTGTAAAAATATGATTTTTAATGTGTACATAGCACTGAAAAAAAAATATGATTTTTAATTTGTACATAGCACTGCAAAAATATAATTTTTAATGTGTACATAGCACTGTAAAAAATGATTTTAAAATATGATTTTTAATGTATACTTAGAAATGTAAAAATATGATTTTTAATGTATACATAGCACTATAAAAATATGATTTTTTTAATGTATACATAGCACTGTAAAAATATGATTTTTAATGTATACATATCATTGTAAAAATACGATTTTTAATGTATATAGGGCATAGTAAAGATGTGATATATATATATAATATAGCGTTATTAAAAATGTGATTTTTAATATAAACCGGGTGAAACAGATTGCGATGGAACTGGTTGGAAACAAATCCAAATCCAAACCGTTCAATTAAAGAATGACGGAGTGGAAACCAAAGGTGATAACTCCTCACTTAATTTATTTTACAATTAAAAATATTCTAGGATGCAGACGGGGCTTAGAAGCCCCCGACACTATTTATTGTACAAGCCATATTATGTGATTTGAAATATATGGAGTTCAACACTCGAATTCGCACAATCACATAATTGGAAGCGATGCATGGATATTACCAAAACACGGATTTCATACTCCGCGAATAGCTACTTATGGCGTCGTAAATGGCATTTGGGATAGTTGAGTATTTATTTAATTGGATGTTCTACGTGATTTGATTATGATTATAAAATTTGTTGTGAATTGATTGGAATTGGTTTGTATATGGCGCGCGCCAGTATTAGGCTAGGGATAAGGCTAGACCTTATTCCGGTTCTAGTATCGCGCCGTTATGCTGTCGAAATTTTCTAAAAAGTGTTAGAAAAATTTAGTTAGTTGAAAACATTATTTTTAGCTTATAACGGAAAATATTAAAATAATATTTGGATAGCTAAAAATAACTTTATACATCCATTTACAAGTCGGACGACTTGTTTATGCTCACCTATTTTTGTGATATCGATTGGGACGATAATTTTCACACATCGCCCAAGTGCAAAAACAATAATAATTATTTGATGGTTGAAACCCCATATGGGTATTGGGATGATATTTGAGGTACACTAATCCCAATTGTTTAGTTGTATGTCAATCAAGTGGTTGACAGGCTGTTGTAAGCGTTAATTATTTATATTTGATACTTATGCAGTTGAGTAGTTCACTCTGGATGATGGTTGACTGTGTATAATTATTATTGTGCACATGTGTGTATGAAACCCATATAAATAACATTATATGGTAATTGATTGTGTCTTATTCAAATTCATAAAGAACAAATATTTTAAAATAATGAATGTTTTAAAATAACGAATATTTTAAAATAATATTCTGTAAAGGATAAAAATGTGGATTTGATGTCCGATTTTGGATGGACACGAAAATAATGAAATATATGAAGTCGTGTTGTTTAAATTTGCACCATTTTTGATGTGAACGATATTGTTATCGATTTTATTCATTTTTATAACGAATATCGAAAAAGGAAATGATTTCAAATCTGATATTTTGAAAATATTATCATTTAAATATTATAATGATATGGAATACTCAATTTTGATTTAAAATTGTAAATGAAGTTAGAACCGTTTTAAAACGAATTTATAAACGATTTATAAAATACGTTTTGAATGGAAATCGACGAAATACATATAATATATATTATATATATAATGGCCTGAATAGAATGCGTCGCGCCGTGACCGTTCGCGAATTTCGGCCATTGACTTCGAATTGACATTACGGGAGATCCGATCATCGGATTCTCCTAAAACTGGAACCGTTGGGTTCGTATCGAAAAGAGATTTCCAATGAATATAAGAGATTTGAAATCTAATGGTTGGATTTGGAATTATGTCCAAATCAAATTTGGAAAAGGTCGTTGTAAGTGCAGTTCGATGACCTTTTATGGAAATCGACTGAAAGGGCCTTAATAAAATTATTAAAAATATTAATAATTTGTGTAAAATCATAATAAATGATTTGGAAGGAATTTGGATGAAAAATTACATATTTGGAAAGATAAAAACATATTTTTATCAAAATGAACTAGTTATTAACTAGATTTGAAATCCAATAATTTTTAAATAAAATAAATTGGGTTTGTGAATGGTTTTAATATAACCAGAATTTCCAATATGTGAATTGGAATGGATTTGAATGGAAATCATCTTTAAAATATTTTGATATTGGATTTCGTGATTATACAGATATTGTTATGGGAATTTGGAAGATATATATATTGTTATTCCCAATATGATATTTGTTGGTTTCAGAATATTATATTGAATATAAGCCGATATAATTTCTATTCAGAGCCTCGTATTTGATATCAAATTGGATATTGGGTTTGTCGTGAACGGTGTTTTAAATAACACTCTTCTTAAACCCAGTTGAGGAAAGAATAAATCTTTTAATTAAGATTTAGTGAAGTTTTCCAATTAACAAATATTTAATTGGAATTGAATAGAAGCATTGGATTTTGTGTTTGTCATGAATGATGTCTTCAGTAACACTGTTCTTAAACCCCAGGTGAAAATAATAAATCTTTTAAATAAGATTATTAAAGTTTCCAATTATATTTAGTAATTAATCAGAGTAAAATGGAATGTGAATTGGGTTTATTGTGAACTGGGTTTTTAATGACATTCATTCTTTAACCCCTTTAACAGTGAAATGTAATTTGGAATTTATAAATCTTTTTATTAAGATTTAATTGAAAATTTCCAAAGTAAAGTTTTCCAATTTAATATGTTAAATTGGAATTGAATGGAATTCGATTTGGTAATAATCGAAGTGAGTTTCTGTGGAGGAAGACTATTAATATATATATATATATATATATGGAATTTAAAAGGCTTTGTCGTTATTCCATTTATATTATTAGTCGGGTACAGAAATTGATATCGAATATATATTGATCTGTTTTTCGTGAAAATTCCATAATTAATGGAATGTGATTTTGGGTTTATCGTGAACTGTGTTTTAAATGACATCATTTCTTTAACCCAGTTAAAGACAGGATTACATGTCTAACATTGTATTTCGAACTGTATTGTTGATCTCTGCTAAATATATAGCTGCTTGGTGGCGAAGAATTTATTCTCTTGCTTAACACCCTTCTCTAAGACGTACGAGCGTAGAGGTTATATATCGGCATAAATCAATGGTACGTGTAGATTGTCGATGCGACATGTTTGATTTCCCAAAGTTAAATAATCATTAATATTGATTTTTGGTAAGATTAAAACTAAGTAGAGTTTTAATCAATCTTTAATTAGATTGAAATGAGAATGTGATAATTTAAATTATCAAATTCGGGAAATGATAGAGAATGGAGTACCACCAGTTTTACTCCAGGCGATAGTTAAATCTTTAATTAGATTTGAACGTGAAATGCTAATTAATTTTACCGATAACACCATGGTGTTAGATATGGAGTATTACCAGTTTTGCTCCATAGGATGAATAGGTTGGGATTGGGATAATAAAAGAAATGATTACTTCGGTATAGTTCGATAATCCTGACTAGTATATAAACCTTAATTTGGTTTAAACTGATATCCAAAGGAAGATTAAAGAATAAATTTAAAGGATTTATCTTTGATAAAATTAATGGGAACCTTTCCCAAAGGATGTGAATATTTGAATAGAAGAATATTCTGAATTGGAATGAGGCCTATGTTGTGTTTTATTATAGCACTTGATTATAAAATACGTGAATTATTCAAAAAGGCTAGGTTTATACCCATTCTGAATAATTGATTCGACGATAAGTCGAAGATGAAGACGGTGGTTGAGGACCTGAGGTCTTCACATCGTTTAGATGATTACTGATGTCTTGATTGGGCTGTACACCCAAGACAAGGTAATAAGTGGAGATCATCCAGACGTACTTGGAGATCGACCAGATATGCGAGGGCCTCTCTCCTGTATTGGATATATGGGACAAGGAATAAGGTGCATCCGATTTCGTTCAGACCCAGAATGAACTTATAAATGGATGTGTGTTTGACATTGGATTTTATTCTATGTTGATTGATCTCTATTAAATATATATATCTGTTTGGTGGCGGAGAATTTATTCTCTTCCTTAACACCCTTCTCTGAGACGTACGAGCTCAGAGGCTATATATCGATAGAAATCAGTTGCACGGCATGAATTATCAGTGTGGCATGCTAAGATGCACATGATCAAGGCTTCTATTGAAAAGCAGAGTCTTGTGGTTGATGATCAAAGCATGGCTTTAAATATTATAGCCTTGTTTATAGCACTAATTCGCGAGCCTTACACCTCGGTATTCGTCAAAAACAGGATAAGGGACTGCAGGGAGTACACGATGTTGCCTTCTAGCTATGGGTGGTGTCATGGTATGGAGCCTAGACATTTATTTATTTTTACCTATGTGGATGATGGATTGTGAGGCGCCTCGGATATATCGGTTACTACGGAGCCGATGGATAGGTCTGATAAGACCAGGAAACGTGTGTTCAGGAATAATTAATCCTCAAACATAAAAGAGAACCAGCCCTGAAGCATTCAAGGGTTGCTGAGAGTGTGTAATCCTGATACATTTGCTAGAGTGTCTCGAAGCGATGAGGAGTACATCCCTTGCCTTGACTCATGATGGAAATCCAATTTCCAATGCGTGACATTTCGATTTTGATTGTAGAGCCTGGTATGGCGACATATATATGGTACCCATGCTGTCTATGATTGATACATTTATATTTGAAGTCTTTTTATACACTATGCACTTATAATAGTATCAAATGATTTGTTTTAAATGTACCAAGCATATTTGGCTATTATATGGGAAAACTCTATCCTTCGGCTTGCGTTGCATTGTGTGATTGGACCTGAGTCTTATAATAGCTTCATTTTTCCGAAAAGCATTGCGCTGTTTGTTTTATGCACTGGTATTCTTGGGAGGAAACCCATTCCGTGTTATACGGCGTGGTCTCTTGATTTACCTTATTTTAAAGTGAAGATCTAATAACTGTTTTTATTTCTCACACCAGTCACATGACTGACCTGGAGTTTATTGTTTTAACCTAAACTTTGGGAGCCCCTATTTTCCACATGCGCTGCTAGTAGTTTTGGTTTTTGCAGATATTGTTTTCACAGGATCATGAATTCACAGCTGGAGCTATATTCGAAACGCTCTATATCCGTGTATTTCTTACAGTTGTGTTATGTGTTATTTTCCGCTGCTTTGTAATTTGAATCTCTGATATTTATCAAATGTATATTATTTATTCATACTCTGTAATATTCGTGTACTCTGATGTAATTGTTGTAATAAGCAATGAAATGTTCTTCTTTCTGTGTTCTGATTTGTCGTGTTCACAACTCAATTCGGGCTTTCCCGTAAGGGCGAGTTTGGGTCGTGTCAGCTTGGTATCAGAGCTTTGGCTTACAGAGCTCGAGAACAGGACACGTTAGAACCGAACGAAAGAATTCATCAGAGATTGGATTAGTAATATCCAATGAGAATGACTCATTGGAGATGGAATCAGCGGTATCCTAGAACGAGTGTAAAGAGTGTTGTTTTTAAAAATAAAAATGAAAACAAATTTTGTTTTAAAATTTTAAACCATATTACACATATCTGAATATTTATTTTGTATTGAATTTGGACAATCAAGTATATGAAGATTTTGAGTATACATCTGATCCACGTGTATATGAAGCCTCAAATATACAGGATAGATATAGAATCACACTCTAGTCGCCCGTGCATGATTCTGATGATGAAGTATACCATCACCAATATTTATGTTCATGTTTCGAAAGTGGGATATCTATATATATCCAATTGACTGGTGTGAGAACCAAAACAAGATAGGGTTATTTATTTGTGATTTGGCACTGAAATATGATTTTTGACTATATATAAAGTTATATATTTGAAAAAGATAATCAACTAATAGATTGCTGGTTGTGTTGCTTGATTATTAGTCTGATTAATAAAAATATATTGGAACCATAAAACCAATATGTGAATGAAAAGTAAATTTAGCCAATCAAATCAAAATATTGAGTTGAATTGAAAATTAATTGAAATTGCATACGTATACATATATATGTGTGTGTGTGTGTGTGTGTGTGTGAACAGGTCATAGCATGAAAGCTAAGAAGAGGAATAAAATTGTATGCCCGACAAACAGGTACATGTTTACTAATTTATTGGGTTTTGATGATTTTATGAGCCGATTGGCTAGCCGCTTGGCTTTTTCTTTTTCTTTTGGATTGGTGAGGGCCGTGTGAGGCAAAATGCAATTTTAAAGGTCTCCCCGTACAAAGGAGGTTACAGCGAAATTTTTCGAAAAATTTAGGGTGTTAACCAAATTTTTGAAAAACTACAAAATTGTTAGAAACTGAAAAGTCAAAGAATGAAAGATGAGTTGGTTAGTTAAACAACTTTCAACTCCGTTCCTTTTCGAGGACGAAAAGATTTTAAGTAGGGGAGGTTGTAACAACCTGGATATTCAGAACCAATTTAAAAATTTTATTTTAGCTATTTTAATGAATTGTGAATATTTAAAATGATTTATTTTAAATAATAATGACTAAAATTTATTTAAATTGAAGTTAGAATGAATAAATTTAAATGAGCCTGAAATGGCGTGGTAGTTTTAAAATTCAATTTCTAATTTCAAATGAATATACAGAATTCAATATAAGTCGGAATTGGATGAAACAAAAAATATTTGAATCTGTTTAACTTTATCTTTCTAACGAATGTGAAAAACTGAGATTTCATAACGTAAATTGAAAGTTATGTCCATTCGTTCTTTAACCCGATTAACAATGAAATGTAATTTGGAATTTGTAAATCTTTTTATTAAGATTTAATGGAAATTTTCCAAAGTAAAGTTTTCCAATTTAATATATTAAATTGGAATTGAATGGAATTCGATTTGGTAATAATCAAAATGAGTTTCTATGGAGGAAGACTTGTTAATATATATGGAATTTAAAAGGCTTTGTCGTTATTCCATTTATATTATTAGTCGGATACGGAAATTGATATCGATTATATACTGATCTGTTTCTCGTGAAAATTCCATAATTAATGGAATGTGATTTTGGGTTTATCGTGAACTGTGTTTTAAATGACATTAGTTCTTTAACCCAGTTAAAGACAGGATTGCATATCTAACATTGTATTTCGAACTATATTGTTGATCTCTGCTAAATATATATCTTTTTGGTGGCGGAGAATTTATTCTCTTGCTTAACACCCTTCTCTAAGACGTATGAGCATAGAGGTTATAGGTAGAAATCAATGGTACGGTGTAGATTATCAATGCAACATGTTTGATTTCACAAAGTTAAATAATCATTAATATTGATTTTTGGGAAGATTAAAACTAAATGGAGATTTAATGAATCTTTAATTAGCTTGAAATGAGAATGTGATAATTTAAATTATCAAATTTAGGAAATGATCGAGAATGGAGTACCACCAGTTTTACTCCAGGCGATAGTTAATTTTTAATTAGATTTGAATGTGAAATGGTAATTAATTTTACCGATAACACCATGGTGTTAAATATGGAGTATTACCAGTTTTTCTCCATGGGATGATTTGTTTTAAACCTACCAAGCATATTTGGCTATTATAAGGGAAAACTCTATCCTTCGGCTTGCGTTTCATTGTGTGATGAGACCTAAGTCTTATAATAGCTTCATTTTTCCGAAAAGCATTGCACTATTTGTTGTATGCACTGGATTTCTTGGGAGGAAACCCGTTCCATGTTATACGGCGTGGTCCTTTGATTTACCTTATTTTAAAGTAACTTTTTAATAATCATTTTTAGTTCTCACACCAGTCACATGACTGACCTGGAGTTTATTATTTTAACCTAAACTCTGGGTGCCCCTATTTTCCATACGGGTAGCTAGTAGTTTTGGTTTTTGCAGATATTATTTTCATAAGATCCTGGATTTACAGCTGGAGCTATATTCGGAATGCTCTGTATCCGTCTATTTCTTACAGTTGTGTTATGTATTATTTTCCGCTGCTTTGTAATTTGAATCTCTGATATTTATCAAAAGTATATTATTTATTCATACTCTGAAATATTCTTGTACTCTGATGTAATTGTTGTAATAAGCAATGAAATGTTCTTCTGTTTGTGTTCTGATTTTTCGTGTTCTCAAATCAATTCGGGCTTTCCCGTAAGGGCGAGTTTGGGTCGTGTCATGTTGGATTCGGCCTTCGGGGTTGATACTTATGGAGTTGTTCTCTTACTAGTTTACAGTTGGAGACTAATGGATATAGAAGAGTTAGGATGTATGAATAAGATATTGAAATGTTTTCCAATGTTAATAATGTATATTTTCTAAATATAGAAAATAAGAGTTCTGAATATATGGAATTACTTCCCGATGATTAAAAGGAGATATTTTATAAATATAGAAATAAATTATTTAAAATAGCTGGAAACGTTTTCCACGGACCGTGTGAGGAAAAACGGGTTTTGAGAAATATTTGGGAAAGGGAAACAGGAAATTAAGGAAATGAATAATTTAACGATAAATTAAATTAATGTGGCTAAGTGTTAATTGATGGTTGATCAATATTATTCCCATTTGGAAATAAGATCGTTGTGTGTATGGATGTTTTCCTTTGACAGTTAAATCACCGGCTATCAAGTTTTTGACCAATTTTGCTTTGTCAATATGGAGAGATCGGGGTCAGATTTATTATCTGAAAACCACTCCGTATGGGCATTAGCGTTGCGAATCAAATATGATGAAGATAATTGAAGACGGAGTTTATGCAGGGGCTGTTCTGGTGATCTTAGGTAGAAATTACATAAGATGGATTTACATAATAGTGACTTCGGTTTGTCTGCCCCAGGACAATGTATATGGACGAATGTCTGACAGAGTATATCTAATAGATTGCGTAAATTGATCTCTTCAAACGTATTTACGTTAATGGGGAGAATTTTCTTTCCCTTAGCTTTATACCCATGGGATTTTTGGGGAAATCAATTTGTGATTTGGCGGGTATGACGATGTGGCATTCAAAGTAAATGAAGGTGTGATTTGTCAAAAGATACGTTATGACCTCAAGCCTCATCAACCGGAAAATGACAAAAATCGTGCAGGCAACATGGCTAAGTGGGTTACACCAGTTAAGGTATATTGTCACCATTTAGAGAATATTCATATTTGTTGCTTCTTTTCATTTCTGTATCTCTCGGGAATGGTTATGTTGGTATGCCAACCATAAGGTGACAATATGTTCGCAACATTCAAGCGAAATGAATGGCCGGTCATGTGTGGCTGAGTTGTAAGATGTTCTTATTGAACTCCAGTGTATCCCTTCTAGAGTACACTAATCGGAATGTGGTTTCATACCTTTTCATAGTTGGAAATCCATTACCCAATAAGAGCTTTTAGTTTTCGATTGTATATTATATATGTAGAACGTGAGATGCAAGTGTTCTGCTAGATTGCTAATTCTTGTATTTAGACACTATTATAATATCAGAATAGTATTGATTTTAAAAGTGCTTTGGGTTATTGTAAGGTAAAAACCATCCGAGGTTATGTGTGGATCAGTCTTACGATTATCATTTCTTTGAAAAGGATTCTGAAAAGTGAAACTGAATGATTGAAGTTTACTCACACCAGGCCTATGACTGACCCAGAGTTTATTTTGTTTTTGTTTTACTTAAATTCTTGGGTTCCCAAATTTGTACGGGCAATCAAGTAGTCAGGATTTTACAAATACCCCTGGAGGAGCTTGGAGCAGGAGACTTCAGCGTTAGTTGTATACAGAGCTTATTTCCGTTGTGGTATATATGTTATGTACCCTGATGATGATGAATGCAAGTATTAATACAGTTTTGTATTTCAAAGTTATGTTATAATATATTTTATTTGTTCCGCTGTGAGATTCGTGTTTACTCGGATCCTATTCAGTTGTGTTCTTCTTCTCCTTCTATTCGAACTTTCTTTCTTCCTAGTTCTCACCCTCTAACTTCTTTCTATCAATGATTGGGTATTTCTGATACTCGAATAGTCAACACGGTGTTTTGTATTGATTTTCAGGTTCGAAAATCCTTGGGACGTTACAGTGGTATCATAGCTGAAGGTTAAGTGAATACCTTGGCTCTGTGGCATACTCAATAGAGATAAGGTTAGTAATACCCTACATTGAGTTTGAATGTGTGTGTGTGTTTGTGTGTTTATATATATATATATATATATATATATATATATATATATATATATATATATGAGAGCGTATTTGTAAATTGATTAAAATTAGTTTTATATTGTGTTGATTGGTTTGTCGAGTGGTTTAAAAATTCTGGTCGATATAGTAGTGCACACTATATCGAAATTTTTTCCAAACCCTTGAACAAAGTAATTCGACATAGTACTGTTTTTGAAGATTGGTAAATGAAATACTTTTACCCAAATTTATTTTGATATAAAAGAAGTATATATATTGGGAATATTACATATATTGGATATGTTGATTTGTTATTATAATCGAATCAGATTATAATCGAGATGGTTATAGATAACCAATTAGAATTTGTTTTAAGTATAATATACCTAAAATAGATGAAAAAAATCTGGGATTAAATTAGAAATTAGAATTTAAAACTCTGGAAACTTGGAAAAATATTGTAAATGAATTTTGGATTTAAAATATGGAAATTTTAGGATCTTGGGTGATTTGAAAATGTTTTCAAAAAAAATGTTTTAAAGTAATTTCAAAAAGGAGGTGTTTAAAAATGGTTTTGAAAATGATATAGTACTGAGCTCACTTCGGTCGATGGAAAATAATTCCGATGATGATCCAGACATCAACGGTGTTCATTTTCGGGTTACTAAGTGACGAACTACTACAAAAGATTTTGTTTTGAATTATTTTGCGGAAAAAAGTTGTTAAAAATTCAAATGTTTTCAATTTCCATTGTATGTATAAATATATAAGATTGATTTGAAATAAAACCCAGGAATTTGAATTTTGGAACTAAATTTAACTTATAAAATTAAATAGATTGAAAATGGTAAGAGTGAATAAATAAACCAGAACTTAACTTAAACTAAGTTAAATAAAAAAATTGATTGGATTGGAGATAATATGAAATGAAATTGGATTGTTGAGTAGGAATTTGGAATTGAAAATGGAACTGGAATTGTAATGGCATTTAGCTTGGGTATAAGCAAATGATTTGGACTTGAAGATAAACTGATTGGAAATCCATGAGTATATGCTGAGTTGGTAGTGAATGGAAGAATAAAGTTGAATGCCGACAAAAAGGTACCAGTTTATATTTTATATGGATATGAGATTTACGAGCCTATTTGGCAAGCCGCTTGGCTGTTTGATTTTCTTTTGGATTGAAGAAGGCCTAGAGAGGCAAGTTGTAGTTGTACCGATTAAGCCGTGCAAAGGAGACGCTGATAAAAAAATTCGGAGATTTAGAGTGTTAGAAAAATTTCAGGATTTTGAAATTTTTCGATTATATGAATGAATTAATATTTTGATTAAAATTAATTAGTTCAATTGAGACTTAAATTAAGGAGTAAAATAAAAGATTTCTAATCTAGTTAGTAGGGTGATAGCATTTTTCCGGCTTAGTAATTTCGGGGATGAAATTCTTTTAAGGGGGAGGGAATGTAACGTCTCTGATTTTTAGTGATTTAATAATTAATTTATTTAATTATTTTAATATGGTGTTTGATAATTTAAATGGTTTGAATTCAAATATTTTGAATATTTAAAAAAAATGGAATAATAGAACTTATTTTTCGAAATAGTCGGCATATAGCTGAATTTGCAATTCTGTGTAAATTGGATAATATGTGATATTTAGTTGAGTTATTCAAATTATAAAAACGAATATATTATTTAAAACGACAGTTGAATGTAATAATTATAATATAATTATAATCGAGCCCGTAATGTCGCGGCAGTTCGTAATATTGAGTTTTGAACTTCAATAGAATATACAAAATCTGTTTTAAGTTGGAATTCTGTGAAACAAGAACCGTTTTAATCGATTAGATCATATTTTTCTAATGAAAGTGAAAAATCGAGATTTCAGCTTATATATTGTGGGTTGTGTCCAAATCAGATTTTCGAATAGTCGCTATGGAATCGATTATAAACCATAACGATTATTTAATCATAATAAATTATTTATTTTGAATTTGGACAAGATTTTTGAGTCGTAGTTATAATTTAATTTATAGAATTTTATAGTAATTTTTATTTCGGAAAATAAGCAACTTTTTATTTGGAGTATTTTTCACCTTAAATCAACATTTTTGGAACTTTATAATATAAGTTAACTTGTCTGTTTCATTATATTTTTGGGATCGTGACACATTGCTCGTCAAGATGATATTTTTATTTTTGTCGATAACGGTCCATAAATGAACAAAGTTGCGTAATGGGTACACTATTGGGTAGTTAAGAAGTTTGGCTTATTAATAGATTTTAGATGGATATGAAGATAATAAAGTTTAGTTTTTAAGCAGACATCAAAATGTGTCCTTTATAGATAAATGTTATACACATAAACTACTCTTGCAATACGTATTGATGAATGTAGTTCTGTGCCTAATGATTGTTACATATTGATATTCATTTTTCAAGGTATTTCTTGGAAAAAGGTTTTGAATATTATTATGGGTTAGATCATTATGCTATGGTCAGACAATAGTTGTATCATTTTCACGAGCTCAACCTGTTATGTATGATATATGTAAGGTCCTTTTGAAGCTGTACACAACAAGATAGTATCAAAAGTGTCATTTGGTGAAGTCACTCATAAAAGTAATGATATTGTTCACATCACCAACTCAGTGAAATATTACTCTATACGTGAAAACTCGGTGAAGTCACCAACTCTAATCTTTCTTTTCACAGACCCTAGGATGTATTACTAGACATGGACCTTTCAGTACTTAATACCGAAGGGAAGTATCAACGCTTATAGATTTTATTGCACATAATATAAAACATGGGACTACAGAACCTTTTTACTATTTACCCAACTAAGCATTATTTTGTAACTCTAACCCATCTCCTTCTACTAGAGGCCTGCGTGTATTATTAAATCACCACAGCTACCTAAGAAATGACAAAACAAGTGTAATTTCAATTCATAGCTTGCTCTTCTTCCAGCTATCCTACATCACCTACTCTTTGACACCTACGTTTGTAACACTATATATAACACAACGTGCTTGTGTATTGCGTCATCACCAAACCACCAGACCGAGTATCCCTTCTCTTCTTCACGATTTAAAAATTCTAACAGCTAAATAAAATTAAATATAAAGACACATAAGCTTCCATTGAAGAAACCTGAAACACCTCACCTCCGTTAAGGCACTCACAAAGGGAATGCCTTAATTTTGGTGGAGCATTATAGGTAAAAGACACAGATAATTTACAAGACAGCCATATATAAGCAGCGGAAAAACCAAATTTATTTCATACGTGGTTCATAACAAAACATTACAGCAAAACGTCTCAAAACAACTTCCAAATCATTACATCAAAATCTCTGTCTTGATTATTACATAAAGAAGCATAAAACATAAATAAAACTACATAAATCCCCAAGTAGTTGTGTGTCCAAAGCCATAGCCAAAGGTAAGAGGTTCCAAGTTATACATCACATAGTCTTCAAGCTTGAAAAGATGAACGGTCCAAATTAAGCTGAGCTATTCCCTCCCTGTGTACCTGAAGGGGGGCGGAAGAAAAGAGAGCGAAAGAAAATGGGTCGGACATAAGTTTGGTAAGTCCAGTGATTATTCAGCTTGTAAACTGATAAGAGAACCATGACTTGAATAAGCTGGACACAGGACAATAACAAGGAAATAAGGTAACATAGGATAAGGTAAGATAAACAGGGCAAGATAAACAAGGCAAGATAAACTAATCATACTATCACACTCATGTTCATATTCTCTGCACCTACTAGATATTTCAACCATCATCATGAGTTCAAACCCAGTGATCCCTTTTCATTGATCAGCTCCTACTCGCACGCATTTACTACTTGTATCCTACGGCCCCACTCGATTGTAGATACCTATGCTGGTCCCACCACGGGGTGTATCAAATCCTATGGTGGCAACCCGACACGATTCAAGATGCACAGTGTATAACTACTGATGCCCAGTGCTTGCTTTTTCCGCTCTAGAGTATGTGCACGCTCGTACTCCGTCGGAACCTACACTGACGCACCAACCGCCGTTGTTTTGACCGCTTATAATCAGCCCAGTAATCGGGCCTCACCCTGCCTAGTTCAGGGTACCATGATACATCTATGTGGGTTATTGCTGAAATGGGTCCCCGTTACTAGGGTTTCCTAATCAACATGTTAAATTGGTTAAGTGTACAAGTTAACCTAACCCTCACCCATCAGTTTAGTTAACATGTTGTATTCGTTAAGTGTTGCCTTGATTAACTTAACCCTAACATCCCTGACTTAGCTTTAATTTATTCATTAAAGCACCAACCACTCACATTAGACAGGTATTGTTGCGGTCACTGGATGTGCAGGTCGGGTCCGGGCAGTTTTACACCGCAACTCAGTCTATCCTCGGGTTCTTTTGGGCTCGGTGCACTAACCTCCCACATTAGATATATATCGTTACGGTTGCCGGATGTGCCGGGCAGTTCCGGGCAGTTTTACACCGTAACTCAATCTAACCTCGGGTTAGGCATATTCGTCTTTTCTAAAATTTACATATTTACCTCTTTGTATTTATATGTAAATTATTGTCATTCAAGTCAAGCCCCACTTTCTCTTTTAAATCAAGTTCATAATTTTAGGTATGAAAATTCATACCACCTTATGCCATAAAAGATTTACATGTTTATGAGCTAAATATGCCAATTATATGTAATTTCATTTTTTTTCCAACGTTAACCCCATTAAACGTTCGCATAAATCACATAAATGTTAGGCTCGATACATAGCCTAACTTATACACAAAAAGGGGAAAAAGAGGAACATGTAATAATTCCAACATCATAAAAATATGGATCTAACTACACATGTGTCATATGAATGTGGCATAGAACAATATACATTTAATTATGAACTTGCAAATTTAGATCTACTCAATATGAATCATGAAATACGGGTTTTACATAGAACTACATAAACTTAAAATTAGGCATGTAGTTGCAAACTTGCAAATTAGTTGGATCAAATTTAACATGAGCCTAATCATATTAGCATGTAGTTTTGGTCATATATGTGAACATGGTTGAACTTGCATAAACATAGCATAATTCCCAAATTGTCATACAACATATAGGTGTCATTACCAAATCATACAACTTGAAATGCCATCGCCAAATTATACAATATGGTATGTCATCGCCAAATTACACAATATGATATGCCATCGCCAAATTATACAATATGGTATGTCATTGCCAAATTACACAATATGATATTCCATCGCCCAATTATAATATGTCATCGCCAATTTATGTCATCGCCAAAATATACAACATAATATGTCATCGCTAAATTACACAACATATATGTCATTGCCAAAATATACCACATATGGATTCATTGCCAAGCATTTAACATTTATCATCAAATTACATACAACATGATCACAACTTAGCATGATAAGAATCATAGTCTCAATCAATTCAGTTTTAACCAAAAGGATAGGCATAGATTTACATTAGGCGATGTTCTACATCCATTTATTTAGTCACGATTCTAATATCATTTAGGTTTAAATGATAACTGGACTTACAAAAAGGAGACTAGTCTTGTGTTCTGGGATCTGTATTCTGAATTTGGATAGCTCTCCTTTTTTGTAGACGCTGAATTCTCTTAGTTGAATTAGATTTGATTTGTAATTCCTACTTGCTTTCTAGTTGAATGAGAATGGCGGCTACTCTAGGTTGAGTGTTGACAGCATGACGGTCTTAGAAATATTTTTGTGTGGCTTAGGGTTTAGATTTAGGTTGCTTATATAGAAGTTTGATTAAATAGGAACCGTCAGATCAACCCAGGGCAAATCAAAGTCATTCAAACCTAAGAGAACCAACCAGAACTTGCCACACAAGCCCTAATGACCCAGCAAATCATCACAGGAGAAAACACGTCAATTTTCAGATCTGGCCCGAGGGGGAGGTCGACCCCCAGGTCGACCTGGCCTTGGGCGGGAAATTTCCGGGCCAGCCCGCTTCTGCTTCTGATTTTGAATTTTGAATTTTCTGACCTTTAATCAGAGTTGTTTGTTTAAATTCTTGAATTTCTGAAGGTCATAACTCCTTCGTACGGAATCCAATTTATGAAAAATCGGACTTTATCTCAAGCTGAATTCCGAGACGAACGCAATGGCGTAACCCGTTTCCCTTAACTCTCACATTTGTAATTATTTATTCTTTAGTTCGTTACTTTTATGTTTACAGAAAATACGGGGTATTACATTCTCCCCTCCTTAAAGGATTTCGTCCCCAAAATCTTTGAGTCAAGGAGAACGTATATCCTATCATTCAATCGTCCATCTACTCACCCATCAACCACAGGCATCCATTGTCCTTAAAAAGACTTCTAATGCTTCATGATCATATGCATAGTGTGTGTACATGTCCTTATCTAATGCAAAATCAGTCGGTCCACTGATTCAATTGACCTCCTTAATGCAAGTCATGTCGGTGTCATGCGTCCATTATGTATGCAATCATCCCTAATCATACTTTCTACATGAGTGCACAATCATTCATGCAAATGCAACGTCCATATGATAACACATCAAGTTTCAATCATATACAAGTACATATATGCATATGCATATGCAATATGAAAGTGACTCAGCTGATCTAACACCTAATGTGTGTGTATATGCATCCACGAGCAACCACTAGCAATCACTTGCAACCATCAATCAAAACATGTTTCAAATACATGTTTACATCCATTGGTTTCTACCTAAGGATCGAGAATAGCACTGAGGAAAATGCTAAAAAGATAGATACGAGCATGAAAAAACTTAAGGAAAAAGAGATCAAAGATGTACCCTAAAAAAGAATAGGGTAGGCTGTGTGTATCTTGGCCTCAGTCTCCCAAGTCGCATCTTCCTCAGCGTCACTCCATTGAACTTTAACAAGTTTGACTTCGCGGTTGCATAGCTTTTTGACTTCTGTACCCAAGATATGAGTTGTAACTCTTCTCACAGTCGCCTCTCGTTCTACTTCTACTTCCTCTAATATGCTTGGTTCCGCCACTTCCGCAGACTCATGTAAGTACTTTCGTAAGTGAGAAACGTGAAAGACATTATGAACTCCAGCCAATCTTTCGGGTAGCTCTACTCTGTAAGCCATCTTCTCAATGATAGGAAATGGCCCTACAAATCTTGGTGCCAACTTTTCTGCGGATCCGAAGTGAACGGCGTTCCTCAAAGGAGATACTTTAAGGAAAACCCTGTCCCCAACCTCAAACTCAAGGTCGGTCCTTCTTTTATCTGCGTAGGACTTCTGTCTTTCTTAGGCAGTCTTCATTCTTCTTCGTATCAAGTCCACTTTCTATGAAGTTTCACTAATCATATCTGTTCCAAGTATGAGCTTGTCTGTATACTCCCACCAACAAGTTGGTGATCGGCATGGTCTTCCATATAAGGCTTCGAAGGGTGCCATGCCTATGGTGGTTTGGTAGCTATTGTTGTAGGCAAACTCTACCAAAGGAAGATGATCCTCACATGTTCCTCCAAAGTCAAGAATGCATAATCTCAAGAGGTCTTCTAATACTATGTTCACCCTTTCCATCTGACCATTGGTTTGGGGGTGATAGGCCGTGCTTAAGCATAGTTGTGTGCCTATAGCCTCTTGCAAGCTATTCCAAAACTCGCTCGTAAAGATAGGATCTCGGTCACTCACAATGCTGGAGGGCATCCCATGGAGTCGAACTATCTCTTTAAGATAAATGGATGCTAAAGATGAGGCAATCCTCCTACTTTTAACGGGTATAAAGTGAGCGCTTTTTGTGAGCCTGTCCACTATTACCCAAATACTGGTATTGCCCCTTCTTGACCTAGGCAGCCCATCAATAAAGTCCATTGAAATGCTATCTCATTTCCACTGCGGGACCTCTAGAGGATGAAGCAAACAACCAGGCTTCTTTTGCTCCACCTTGACTTGCTGGCATACTAAGCACTTCGAGACGAATTCAGCTACATCTCTCTTCATGCCATTCCGAAAGAAAACCCTTTACATCTTTATACATCTTGTCTCCACCTGGGTGTATGGTCAACTTGGAATGGTGTGCCTCTTCGAGAACCTTCTTCACCAAATCCCTTACTTGTGGGACGCATAGCCTTCCATCTCGCCTCAACCAACCCTTGTCATCGATGGAGTATCTTTTGAGGTGACTAGAAGTCTCACCCCTAATTAGATTATCCATCACATCAACTAGCTATGGGTCTTCACGTTGCGCAGTTCCTATTAAGTCCAAAAGAGTAGGCTGCACTTCTAGCGATGCTAAAAAGCCAGTCACATGATCGATGGAGGGTCTAAAGTCAAAGTTGGCTATGTATTCCAAGCTCTGCCTTTCTACAAAGAGAGGGCTTAGGGTCAGCTTCTTTCTACTCAAGGCGTCTGCTACTACGTTGCCCTTGCCAGAGGTATAGGAAATCTCGAAATCGTAGGATGCCAAGAATTCCATCCACCTTTGTTGCCTCAAGTTAAGATCTTTCTACGAGAAAAGGTATTTCAACGATTTATGGTCAGTATACAATTCAAAATTCTCACCTAGGAGATAATGGCGCCAAGACTTAAGCGCAAAGATGATGGCAGCCAACTCTAGATCGTGGGTTGGGTAGTTTTTCTCATGTACTTTCAACTGTCTGCCTCCATAAGCTACTACCTTCCCTTCTTGCATCAAGACAGCACCTAGTCCCGTACCACATGCATCCATGTATACGGTAAACATCTTGCTCCCATCCGGCAATGTCAGAACTGGGGCTGTTGTTATAGCCCTCTTTAATCGTTGGAAAGCAACATCGCAATCCAAATCCCAATTGAAAGTTAGGTTCTTCTTCGTCAACCTTGTAAGCGGAGCCGAGATTTTCGCAAAGTCTTTGATGAATTTTCGGTAAAAGCCCGCTAGCTCGAGGAAGCTTCGGACTTTGGTCGCATTCCTTGGAACCTTCCAATCTTGCACCGCAACTACTTTTGCGGGGTCCACAGCTAACCCTTCCTTGGATACCACATGTCCAAGAAATCTCAGTTCTTCTCTCCAAAGATGGCATTTGGAGAATTTGGCTTTCAACTGATGTGCTCGAAGAGTATCCATGACTTCTTTTAAATGCTGAGCATGCTCTTCCTCATTCTTTGAGAAAATCAAAATGTCGTCTACGAAGACCACCACAAACTTATTAAGGAACTCCCTGAACACCCTGCTCATCAAGTCAACGAAGTAAGCGGGTGTGTTTGTCAAGCCGAAAGGCATGACAAGCCATTCGAAGAAACCATCCGGGGTTCTGAACGCGGTCTTATCAATGCTGTCTTCAGCCACTCTTAGCTGATGAAACCCAGTAGCCAGATCTAGTTGGGAGAAAACCGATGCACCTACAAGCTGATCGAACAAGTCATCTATTCTTGGAAGTGGGTGCCTATTCTTCTTGGTCAGCTTGTTTAGCTCTTAATAGTCAATGCATAGGCGAAGTGAACTATCCGCTTTGGTTGCGAATACTACTGGAGCACCCCATTCAGAAAAACTCTGCCTTATAAACCACTTCTCAAGCAACTCTTTAACTTGCTTAATGAGTTCTTTCCTCTCCCTTAGAGCCATGTGTATAACGGATAAAGCAACGGGTTTTGCATTATCAACGAGGTATATGCGGAAGTCTATCTCCCGCTTTGGAGGTAACCCCTTCACCTCTTCAAAGACATCCGAGTATTCACGGACTACTCTAACAGACTGCAAATTCTCAACAGACGCATCAAGAGATTCTAGATAGCTAAGCATAATGGAGTTCATGGGATTACAAGATATTTCGAGAGTGTTACCTAGGCGAGTCATGAGTCTAACCACTCTCTTTTCACAATCGAGGATGGCACAATTACTGGATAGCCAATCCATGCCTAGAATCAACCCATAGCCCGTGAAGCCCAAAACATAGGCATTACTTCTAAACCCCACACTTAGTATAGAAATTTCCAAATCCGAACAAATCATTGACAAATAAGTTGAGCCCCCAGTTGGATTTGAAACAACCAAGGGATCCTCTACTAAACTGGTATCTAGGCGTAGAGATTCAACTAAAGCAGTAGATATAAAAGAGTGCGATGCGCCAGAATCAAAGAGTGTACGAACAGGATGATCAAAAAGATAAACTAAACTCTCAACAGAAACATTTCTACCTCGTTCTTGCGGAGGTGCCATGAGAGCGTGAACCTGCCCTCCAGAAGTAGATCCAACTCTCTGCCCTTGCCCTTACTTTCTTGGGAAGTCCCTAGCCATGTGTCCCGTCTCGCCGCAATGGAAACAGCCACCCATCTTACTCTTCTTCTTTCTGCAGTTCTTAACCATATGTCTAGGAATGCCACAAAAATTACACTTCCTCTTGTAACGGGGTTTGCTGTTCTTCCCGCCCTTCTTGGAATCTGTCTTCTTACTCTGTGATCCTTCCCCTTTCTTATCTTGAGGTACTTCCACCATTGTCTCTTTCTTGCCAGCCTTATCTTCTTCTTGTAACAGTGCCATGTCCACCAGCCTCTCATAACTCGTACCCATAGGTATATGGGACATAGCTACGCTGTGCAGTGGCTCATTCAATCCTTTAACAAAATGCAGATCCTTCTTATGTGGAGTGTTCACTAACTCCAATTCGAACCTAGCCAGCTGGTTAAATTGGTTAACGTATACCTTGACCGACATACTTCCCTGTTTGAGAGCTATGAACTTCTCCATCTATAGGCTTCGTTCATCTTGTGAGAGGAATTTCATTTCAAACCTCATTCTGAAATCCATCCAAGTTTCAATTGGTCTTTCAGCGTTAGTGACTTCCAACCAATAGGAAGCTTCGTCTTTGAGCAACCATACCACCAACTATATCTTCTGCCTATCATCCACTTCGAAGATATCGAACGAATCCTCAGTTTTCTTGAGCCATTTTCTTGCTTCCACGAAGGATTCATTTCCATTGAAGTTCTTTCCACTCATGGCTCGAAAGTCCCTACATATTTTTGAGAAAGCATTTGCACGTGGAGGAGGAGGAGGAACCGCAGCAGCTGGGGGAGGAGGAACGTCTGCTGGGCCTGCGACATTAGCCATAGCCTCTAGGTACCTTCTGAACAGCTAGGTATAGGTACGCCCTCTGGAAGGTTAAGATCCCCAGACATGCTGAAACGAAAAAGGAAAGATTCAAAACAAAGGATAGAAAGATAATGCATATGGCTTTGGGGGATTATGCCTTTTTAAAATAAAAACACTTTTTCTTGAAATTTGCTTCTTTAAACTTCTTTTTGAAAAACAATTTTCAAAATTTTTATCTAATCTGGTAAACCTTTGCTCTGATACCAAGTAAAACACCCCACCTCCGTTAAGGTCACTCACAAAGGGAATGCCTTAATTTTGCTGGAGCATTATAGGTAAAAGACACAGATATTTACAGGGCAGACATATATAAGCAGCGGAAAAACAAAATTTATTTCTTACGTGGTTCATAAAAAAACAGTACAGCAAAATATCTAAAAAGAACTTCCAAATCATTACATCAAAATCTCTGTCTTGATTATTACATAAAGAAGCATAAAACATAAATAAAACTGCATAAATCCCCAAGTAGTAGTGTGTCCAAAGCCATAGCCAAAGGTAAGAGGTTCCAAGCTATACATCACAGAGTCTTCAAGCTTGGAAAGATGAACGGTCCAAATTAAGCTGAGCTATTCCCTCCCTGGGTACCTGGGGGGGGGGGACGGAAGAAAAGAGAGGGAAAGAAAATGGGTCAGACATAAGTCTGGTAAGTCCAATGATTATTCAGCATGTAAACTGATAAGAGAACCATGACTTGAATAAGCTGGACACAGGACAATAACAAGGAAGTAAGGTAACATAGGATAAGGTAAGATAAACAGGGCAAGATAAACAAGGCAAGATAAACTAATCATATTATCGCACTCATGTCCATATTCTCTGCACCTACTAGATATTTCAACCATCATCATAAGTTCAAACCCAGTGATCCCTTTTCATTGATCGGCTCCTACTCGCACGCATTTACTACTTGTGTCCTACGGCCCCGCTCGATTGTAGATAACTGTGCTGGTCCCACCACGGGGTGTATCAAATCCTATAGTGGCAACCCGACACGATTCAAGATGCACAGTGTATAACTACTGATGCCCAGTGCCTGCTTTTTCCACTCCGGAGTACGTGCATGCCCGTACTTCGTCAGAACCTACACTGACGCACCAACTGCCGTTGTTTTGACCGCTTATAGTCAGCCCAAAAATCGTGCCCCACCCTTCCTAGTTCAGGGTATCATGATATATCTATGTGGGTTACTGCTGAAATGGGTCCCCGTTACTAGGGTTTCCTTATCAACATGTTAAATTGTTTAAGTGTCTAAGTTAACCTAACCCCACCCATCAGTTTAGTTAACACGTTGTATTGGTTAAGTGTTGCCTTGATTAACTTAACCCTACCATTCCTGACTTAAATTGAATTTATTCATTAAAGCACTAAACACTCGCATTAGACAAGTATTGTTGCGGTCACTGGATGTGTCGATCGGGTCCGGGCAGTTTTACACCGCAACTCAGTTTAACCTCGGGTTCTTTTGGGCTCGATGCACTAACCTCCTACATTAGATATATATTGTTACAGTTGCTGGATGTGCCGAGCTGTTTCGGGCAGTCTTACACCATAACTCAATCTAACCTCGGGTTAGGCATATTCATCTTTTCTAAATTTACATATTTACCTCTTTATATTTATAGGTAAATTATTGTCATTCAAGTCAAGCCCCACTTTCTCTTTTAAATCAAGTTCATAATTTTAGGTATGAAAATTTATACCACCTTATGCCATAAAACATTTACACGTTTATGAGCCAAATATGCCAATTATATGTAATTTCATCTTTTTCCCCAGCGTTACCCCCGTTAAACGTTCGCATAAATCACATAAAATGTTAGGCTCGATACATAGCCTAACTTATACACAAAAAGGGGGAAAAGAGGAACATGTAATAATTCCAACATCATAAAAATATGGATCTAACTACACATGTGTCATATGAATATGGCATATAACAATATACATTTAATTATGAACTTGCAAATTTAGATCTACTCAACATGAATCATGAAATACGGGTTTTACATAGAACTACATAAACTTAAAATTAGGCATATAGTTGCGAACTTGCAAATTAGTTGTATCAAATTTAACATAACCTAATCATATTAGCATGTAGTTTTGGACATATATGTGAACATGGTTGAACTTGCATAAACATAGCAAAATTTCCAAATTGTCATACAACATATAGGTGTCATTACCAAATCATACAACTTGAAATGTCATCGCCAAATCATACAATATGGTATGTCATCGTCAAATTACACAATATGATATGCCATCGCCAAATTATACAATATGGTATGTAATTGCCAAATTACACAATATGATATTCCATCGCCAAATTATAATATGTCATCGCCAATTTATGTCATCGCCAAAATATACAACATAATATGTCATCGCTAAATTACACAACGTATATGTCATTGCCAAATTATACCACATATGGATTCATTGCCAAGCATTTAACATTTATCATCAAATTACATACAACATGATCATAACTTAGCATGATAAGAATCATAGTCTCAATCAATTCAGTTTTAACAAAAAGGATAGGCATAGATTTACATTAGGCGATGTTCTACATCCAATTAATTAGTCACGATTCTAATATCATTTAGGTTTAAATGGTAACTGGACTTACAAAAAGGAGACTAGTCTTGTGTTCTGGGATCTGTATTATGTATTTGGATAGCTCTCCTTTGTTGTAGACGTTGAATTCTCTTAGTTGAATTGGATTTGATTTGTAATTCCTACTTGCTTTCTAGTTGAATGAGAATGGAGGCTACTCTAGGTTGAATGTTGACAGCATGACGGTGGCTTAGGGTTTAGATTTAGGTTGCTTATATAGAAGTTTGATTAAATAGAAACCGTCAGATCAACCCAGGGCAAATCAAAGCCATTCAAACCTAAGAGAACCAACTAGAACTTGCCACACAAGCCCTAATGACACAGCAAATCGTCACAGGAGAAAACACGTCAGTTTTCAGATCTGGCCCGAGGGGGAGGTCGACCTGTATGGGGGGAGGTCGACCCCCTGGTCGACCTGGCCTTGGGCGGGAAATTTCCCGCCCAGCCCGCTTCTTCTTCTGATTTTGAATTTTGAATTTTCCGAAGTTTAATCGGAGCTCTTTATTTAAATTCTTGAATCTTCTGAAGTCATAACTCCTTCATACATAATCCAATTTACGCAAACTCGGATTCTATCTCAAGCAGAATTCCGAGACGAACGCAATGGCGTAACCCATTTCCCTTAATTCTCAAATTTGTAATTATTTATTCTTTAATTCGTTACTTTAATGTTTATAGAAAACACGGTGTGTTACAAAACCAAACCGCAAGTAAGTATTCCTAAACAAATCAAAAGGGTTCGTGAGGGTCATGAAAGTTCAAAACTGAAGTTGCGCTTCGTTTTAGGCTTTCAGCCGAGAAGATGGGCATGGTGCAGTGTACGGGCATCGTGACGCGATGATTTGTGATACAGCATGGTTGCTATTTAATTTTTAGCTAGGTGGCGGTAGCTTGAGTTGGTCGGAGAGAGCAAGCAAGGAGATTCGAACTCCGTGGTTGGTGCTGCTGTGGAAAAGATGCTCATTGTAGGAGGAGTTTTGGAATAAGTTTACACTGGTGGATTTTGTGGTATAATAGTACGCTACTTTTAGTAGCAGGTGAAGTTGGCTGATAACAGCTTGCGTTTGTAAGGAGAGGAGGAGGTTTACAAAGCCACGGGTTTTGTTTTTGAAGGATGCATGTGACACCCCACGTCCGTTAATGTTACTCATTAAGAGAATGCATTAAGTTTCGTGAAGCATTATAGGTAAATAGAAACAGAAACATTACAAGACAAATATAAAATAGCAGCGGAATTTAAAACTTTATTAAGCAGAAAACATCATAGTTTAAAACATGGTTACATCATGTGTCCGAAACGCATAAAACCTAGTACATCATTAAAATTTCTGCCTAGTACTTAAAACATCAGAGTACAATAATAAAAGAAGCATAATCCCCAAAACATAGCCATAGTTGAGAGATATGAAATCAAGTCATACATCTAAAACAGCTCCAAGCATGATGAAAGCAGAGTCCCAATCAAGCTTGAGTATTCCTAACTTGAGAACCTAGGGGGTGAAACGGAAGAGAAAGAAGAGGAAACAAAATAGGTCAGACATAAAGTCTGGCGAGTCCAATTACTTTTAGCATATAAACAAGTAAATTTATCATGACAGACATATAAAGTGGGTAAGAGAGATAACATCATAAAAAGGCAGGTATGACAAGGTAAACAAGAGTAACACGATATAGTATATTGCGCTTCTAGTACTTTCTCTTTCTATCTTAACCAATAGTAGTATAATCAAGACGAGATGATCCCAACAACTATAAGATGGTAGACTTTGGCGCACTTGTAGTGAGAGGTTTTAACCCCATACAATCAACAGGCAGCCTAACATACCAGAGTTACCCCTAAGGATAATAATAGGCTTCTAAACATACCAGAGTCTAGATGTACCCTAATTACTACCCCAATCGATCGGCTCCCTACTCCATAGATTCCCTGTGTTGGCCCCACAGTAGGATGTATCACTTCCTAAAATGGCAAATCTTCGTTTTTAGGATGTGCACAACCATAACTACTGATGTCACGGCGTCTAAACCTCCTCTGCCAGACCCATGCACACACATGACCCCGCTAGAACACGCCGCCCAAACCATCCCTTCGTCTGGATCTCTTACAATCAGCCCAATAAGCGTGCCACGACTCCGACCTAGTTCGGAGTACATGTTCGATACCTATATATGGGTTATTGACTGAAATGGGTCCTACACACGAGATGATACAAGCTTCCCCCTATGCTTGCATCCCCACTAGGTTTTCCACAGGTTATGCCATATCAGAGTAAAAAATTGCATAACCCCACAGGTTAAGATTGTGGGCCTATATATACATATTACCTACCAACCCAAGATATACTTAATCCTCCCACTGTTTCATACAATTTTACTTAACCCCTACACAAGTTAAGATGTACAATCCCTATGGATTCAACTAGGTTAAGTATTCAAATTTATTAACATATTCATTTATGGTTATAATTTACTAGACCTCCCACATTAAGCCCATAACTTGTGGATGCTGGATATGTCGGGCGGTTTCGGACAGACTTCTTCCACAAGTCGGGCTTAACCTCGTGTCTTAGCATGTCATGTGTTAATGCAATTAGACCCCTCACATTAGATTCACCACTTGTGGTCGTTGGATATGTCTTGCGGTTCCGGGCAAACTTCCACCACAAGGGTAATCTAACCTCATGTCTAGGCGCGGTTACAATTCCTAATTACTGTAATTCTAGGCATTTCCGTTATTAACCAATTATTCCTATGTCATTATATGTTTTCATGCCCCTTTCCCAAGTTATGTTCATAATAACCATATGCCCCAAATTCATATTCATATATTTCATTCAAGTTATGCCCAAATTTCCAATTACAAGTTATGTCCCAATTTTGTCGTTTTCCCCTCCTTCCCAATTTTAATGTATTCGCATATTTCGGTGGCATGCCAGGCTCGAATGTAGCTTGGCTATAAAAATAAAAGGGAAAAGATGAAGGGAAGAGGACAGAAATTATCATACCAACAAGATTGACGTATAACGGCAGAAATAGGCATAAACATACAGTGGCATAATAACAAGATAGGCATATAGGAACATATCTGATGAACATGTGACAGTATAACTGATTCTAACATAATATGGACATGATAAACAGGCATGATAAGATCTAAACAATGAATTAGATCAACCAACAATGGCAGATCTGACATGATAAATAGGTATAGGCTCAGATCTAGTTATAGTCATGTCAGAATAACATAAATACACAGGTTATAGCAGATCTGATATGATTCAATTAGTCACAGGCTTAGATCCAAATTGTAGTCATGTCAAGATTAAATTTTAATTATTTAGATCTAAAATTAAAATAGACTCACTGTGATTGGATCTAGAAAAATAGAAAAGGGATTGCTGACGTTGAATCACAGATCTCTAAACTTGAATGACTTAATTTCTGAAGAAGAAAAGACTTGATTTAATCTGGGCAGAGGCAGCATCTAGTTCTCCATTTTTTTAGATGTGGAGAAACAAGAGAAATTGGTTCTTATTTATAGCATAAAGCCAATGAACCAAGTCAAGAAAGGAGTCTACGTTCAACTAGAAGAATTCTTCCCAGATCTGCCGTAAGGGGGTCGACCCCGCTTGTGGGGTCGACCCAGGGGTCGACACCCCCTTGTTGGGGTCGACACCCCTGGGCGGGATTTTTCCCACTCCCCTTTTTTCTGCGATTTTGAATTATTTTGAACTGATTTTGAATTCTGGGCTTATTATATATATATATTCTTCTTATGCGTATACAAATTTCAAACCTTAATAACTTCTTCATACGGTGTCCGTTTTACGCAAACCAGGTGTTTATTTTGACCAGAATTCCGAGATGAACGCAATAGCGTAGTTCATTTCACTTATTTCTAAACATTTAATTAATTATTCTATAATTTATCATCTTTAGTGTTGTTAAAATTACGGGGTGTTACATTCTCCCCTACTCAAAGGATATCGTCCCCGAAATCTCTAAGTTAAGAAGAATGTATATCCTAACATCCACATCCATCGACTCATCCACCTATCACAGGCATCCATTGTCCTTAAAAGATTTCTAATGCTTATATGAACACATGCAAAGGTATGTGTATATTTCCTTATACTAACGTGAAAGATCAGGCGGTTTACTGATTCAGTCGACCTCCTTAATGCAATGTATGTTAGTGCTATGAATCCGTCATGTATGCAAATTATCTTATTATAACATGTAAGTTCTATATGTGTGCACAATCATTCATCCAAATGCAACATCTATATGATGTTACATTCATTTCCATCCATAAAAACAAGAAAAATGCGCACACATCCATATGAAGTATGAGAGTGATTGAGTCACTCTAGTGCCTAATGTGTGTGTATATGCATCCACGAGAAACCACTAGCAAACACTTGCATCCATCAAACATAACATTTCTCAAACACATGTTTACATCCATGGGATTCCTACCTAAAGGTCGAAGATTCAATCGATAGGATATACTTAAATGATAGAAACAAGTATAATTAAAATCTCTAGAAAGGGAGTTAAGAACATATCCTTAAAAAGAAAAGGGTACGAAGCGCGAATCTTGTCTTCGGCCTCCCAAGTTGTATCCTTTTGGTTGTTTCCCCATTGAACTTTCATCAACTTGACTTCTCTGTTGCGTAGCTTCTTAACTTTTGATCCAGAATACAGGTAGGAACTCGTCTAACTGTCGCCTCCTGTTCCACCTTTACATCCTCCAATATACTCAGCTCAACTATGTCTGCGGTATCATGCAAGAACTTCCGCAAATGAGAAACATGGTAAACATCATGGATATCAGATAGTCTTTCTGGTAGCTTTACTCTATAGGCCATTTGGCCAATCTTTTCTATTATAGGAAATGATCCTACAAATCTTGGTGCTAATTTCCCTACAGATCCAAAGCAAACAACATTTCTTAATGGTGATACCTTAATGAAAACCATGTCTCCCACCTCTTCAATGTCAGTACTTCTCTTGTCTGCGTAGGACTTCTTCCTATCCTAAGCTGTCTTCATTCGCCGTCTAATAAGATCAACTTTTTTGGAAGTTTCTCTAAACATATTTGGTCCAAGTAGAAGTCTTTCTGTAGACTCCCACTAACAAGTTGGTGATCTACTGGGTCGTCCGTATAATGCTTCGAAGGGTGCCATGCCAATACTAGCTTGATAACTGTTGTTGTAGGCTAACTCTACTAAAGGAAGATGCTCTTCCCAAGTCCCTCCAAAGTCTAGGATACACGGTCTTAAAAGATCATCAAGAACTCAGTTCACCTTTTCCGTTTTTCCATTAGTCTGAGGATGATAAATGGTGCTCAAACACAACTATGTACCTACTGCTTCTTGCAGGCTCCTCCAAAATTCATTGGTGAAAATGGGGTCACGATCACTTACAATACTAGAAGGTACTCCATGAAGATGGACTATCTCTCGAACGTAAATTGCTACCAACCATGTTGTCATCCTATTACTCTTAACTGGAATGAAATGAGTGCTCTTAGTATGCATGTTAATACAACCCAAATAACTGTGTTTCCCTTCCTTGTTCTAGGCAAACCATCGATGAAATCCATAGAGACGTTTTCCAACTTCCATTACAGGACCTCCAAAGGATGAAGTAAACCACTGGGCTTCTTTTTCTCAGCTTTGACTTGTTGGCAAATCAAACATTGAGAAACAAACTCTGCTACATCTTTCTTCATCCCAGCCCAAAAGAAAACCCTCTTCATATCTCCATATATCTTATCACGGCCTGGATGAATAGTCATCTTAGATTGATGGGCATCCTCCAGGACTGTCTTCAACAAACTCCCATCTTGGGGAACACAAAGCCTTCCATCTCGTCGCAACCACCCTCTAATGTCTGTGGTATATCTATTGAGGTGACCATAAGTCTCCCATTTACTGAGCATATCCAAGGTGTCTAAAATCTGTGGATCCTCTCGCTGCGAAGCTCTTATCTGATCCATAAGAGTAGGTCGCACCTCCAGTGATGCAAATAAATAAGGAAAAGCTCGGTGGAGGGTTTAAAGTCAAAAGTCGATATAAACTCCAAGTTTTTCCTCTCCACAAATAGAGGACTTAAGACCATCATCTGCCTACTTAGTGCGTCTGCCACCACATTACCTTTGCCAGGGGTATAAGCAATCTTGAAGTCATAAGATGCTAGGAACTCCATCCACCTTTGTTGCCTTAAATTAAGATCCTTCTACAAGAACAAGTACTTAAGAGATTTATGATTGGTGTACAACTCAAACTTCTCTCCGAGCAAATAATGGCGCCAAGTCTTAAGTGTGAATACTATGGCAGCTAGCTCTAAGTCATGGGTAGAGTAGTTCTTCTCATCAACCCTTAACTATCTACCTCTATAACATACTACCCTTCCCTCTTGCATCAGAACCGCACCAAGCCCTGTACTACATGCATCAATGTATATTGTAAACACTTTGTTCCCATCGGGGAAGGTCAAGACTGGGGCTGTTGTCAGAGCCCTCTTCAATCATCGGAAAGCAACATCACAATCTATATCCCACGAAAACATCAAATTCTTTCATCAGCCTGGTGAGTGTGGTTGATATCTTTGCGAAGTCCTTAATGAACTTCCTATAATAGTCTGTCAATCAAAGAAAACATCTCACCTCTGTTGCATTCTTTGGGATTTGCCAATCTTGAACTACAACTACCTTTGCAGGATCTACTGCTATCCCATCTTTAGAGACCGCATGCCCTAGGAATTTCACCTCTTTTCTCCAAAAATGGCATTTGGAGAATTTTGCCTTAAGCTGATGTGCACACAGAGTTTTCAAAACCTCCCTTATATGTAAGGCATGCTCTTCCTCGCACTTCGAGAAAATTAAGATGTCACCAACAAGGACCAAAACAAATTTATTTAGGAACTCTCGAAATACCCTACTCATCAGATCAACAAAATAGGTGAGTGCATTCGTCAACCCAAAAGGCATAACGAGCCATTTAAAGAAACCATCTGGAGTCCTAAAAGCGGTCTTGCCTATACTGTCCTCGGCCACTCTCAATTGATGAAACTCGTAGCCAAGTCTAACTAGGAGAAAACTGATGCACCAACAAGATGGTCAAATAGATCATCTATCCTCGGTAGCGGGCGCATGTTCTTGGTGAGTTTATTCAACTCACTATAGTTTACACATAAGCGAAACGAACCATCCGCCTTAGTTGTGAATACCACCGGAGCACCCCATTCAGATATGCTTTGCCTAATAAACCCTTTCTTAAGTAGCTTCCCTACTTGCTTGCTAAGCTCTCTTCTTTCCCTTGGAGCCATGCGGCATACAGGAAATGCAACTGGCTTTGCATTGTCCACCAAGTATATACTAAAATCGATCCCGCGCCTCAGAGGAACTCCTAAAAAACATCAGGATACTCACGGACTACTGGTACAGATCGCAGATCATTGACAGATGTATCAACTGACTCTAGGAAACTAAGCATGACAGACCCTATAGGGTCACAAAAAATCTCGAGGGTCCACCCATGGCAAGTCAAAAGTCTAACGACCCTCCTCTCACAATCCAAAATGGCACCATACATGGCTAGCCAATCCATCCCTAGAATCAATCCATAGCCCATGAAACCAAGCTCATATATGTGGCATTTAAACTCGACGCCTAACACAGATATTTTCAAACCCTGACAAATCATAGATAAATGAGTTATACCACCAACGGGGTTTGAGACAACCATGGGATCCACTACCATACTAGTACTAAGGTGCAAAGGCTCAACCACAGAATCAGATATAAAAATGTGAAGCACCAAAATCAAAAAGAGTTCTAATAGGATGATTGGAAAGAGAAATCAAGCCTTCCACGGAAACTTTCCTACCTCTATCGGGAGCACTGGTCACGAGAGCATGCACCTACCCTCCAGTAGCTCCTGCTTTCAAAGATTTTGAGCAAATCCAAAGAAGGTTTTCCTGTACGTTCATCATAGAATATTTCTAATCCCCAATACACCCAATGCTAGATGGCCACTAAAAAGACACAAGCCAGAAAACATAATATGTGCTCCGGCCACGCCTTCATAGCTCCAAATACCCGACTTCGCTACAGTTCCTCCTGAAATGCTCCAATCACCCATGAATTGGTTATTCCTAAACGAGTCATGAAGGGTATAATGAATATACCTTGTCTCCACATTGGATCAAGAACAGGGTCAGAGGGATCAAAAACTGCCAATTCATATAGAGCCATCGAACTGGTCCAACTCATACTAGGGAAAGGTCCTCTCAATGCTCTAACGCCCGCACCGGATATGGACCGAACTGTCTCACGACGTTCTGAACCTGGCTCACCTACCGCTTTGATGGGCGAACAACCCAACCCTTGGAACATACTACAGCCCCAAGTGGAGAAGAGCCGACATCGAGGCCAAACCTTCCTGTCGGTGTGAACTCTTAGGGAAGATCAGCCTGTTATCCCTAGAGTAACTTTTATCCGTTAAGCGATGGCCCTTCCACTCGGCACCGTCGGATCACTAAGGTCGACTTTCGTCCCTTTAACCTTGTCCTTGCTTCTTTGGGCACTCCTTAGAAAAGTGTCCGACCTCTCCACAACTGAAGCAAGCATTCTTCCTTCTTTTGCAGTCCTTTACCAAGTGACCCTCACGTCTGCAATTATGATACTTCCTCTTATCCTTAGCCTTGTCGTTCTTTCCGCCCTTTTGTTGTTGTTGTTGTTGTTGTTGTCCCTTCTTGGGCCATACTTTCTTATTTTGTGCTTCCTCCACCTTAGTTTCTTTCTTTTCGCCTTTGTCTTCCTCATGCATTAATGCTATACAAACTAGCCTCTCAAAAGTTGTTCCTATCGGAATGTTAGCTAAACCATGGAGGGGTTCATTCAATCCTTTAGCAAGCCGCAAAGCTTTCTTATGCGGAGTATCCACTAGCTCCAATCCAAACCTCTCTAGTTGATTGAATTTGTTAACATACTCTTTGACAGTCATGCCTCCTTGCTTGAGTGCCAGAAACCTTTCCATTTGCATGCTTTTCCCAGCTTGAAAAAGAAACTTCATTTCAAACCTCTGTCAAAAATCATCTCAAGTCTCCACTGAACGCCCTGCCTGCGTCACTTCCCACCAGAATAAAGCCTCGTCTTTCAGCAACCAAGCGGCTAATTGAATATTTCTACGATTGTTAACTTCAAAAATTCCAAACAAGTCATTCGTCTCTTTAAGCCAACTCCTTGCCTCTACGAAAGTTTCGGTTCCTCGGATTGGCTTTCCAATCATAGAAAAGAAATCTTTGCAGATCTTAGGGAAATTATCTGCTCGCGGGGGAGGAGGATGAGGAGCAACGGTTGCAGCTGCGGGAGGAACGTTTGCTGGACCACCAGCAGGAATCGTGGCCTCTAGATACCTACGAAACCAGCCTGGTCTCGTAACGCCCTCAGGAATAATAGGTTCCCCAAACATGCTGAAAAGAAAAGGAAAGGAATTCAGACAGAGAATCGAAAGATATTACATATGGCTTTGGGGAATATGTTTTTCAAAACAGACCTTTCTTTTGAAAATGCTTTCTTTTAAAACCTTTTTGAAAATAATTTTCAAAATCTTTTATCCGATCTGGTAACCTTCTGCTCTGATACCAAGTGTTACACCCCACTTCCGTTAATGTCACTCATTAAGAGAATGCCTTAAATTTCGTGAAGCGTTATAGGTAAACAGAAATAGAAACACTACAAGACAGATATAAAATAGCAGTAGAATTTAAAATTTTATTAAGCAGAAAATATCGTAGTTCAAAACATGGTTACATCATATGTCTGAAATGCATAAAACCCAGTACATCATTAAAATTTCTGTCTTGTACTTAGAACATCAGAGTATAATAATAAAAGAAGCATAATCCCTAATAGCCACAATTGAGAGATATGAAATCAAGCCGTACATCTAAAACCGCTCCAAGCAAGATGAAAGCAGAGTTCTTATCAAGCTTGAGCATTCCCACACTAAGAATCTGGAGGGGGGCGGGGGGAAGGAAGAGAAAGTAGAGGAAACAAAATAGGTCAGACATAAAGTCTGGCGAGTCCGGTTACTTTTAGCATATAAATAAGTAAAAGTATCATGACAGGCATATAAAGTGGATAAGAGAGAAAACATCATTAAAAGGAAAGTATGACAAAGTAAACAGGAATAACATGATATAGTATATTGCGCTTCTAGGACTTTCTCTTTCTCTCTGCACCAATACTAGTATAACCAAGATGAGATGATCCCAACAACTATAAGATGGTAGACTTAGGCGTACTTCTAGTGAGACATTTTAACCCCATACAATCAACAGGCAGCTCAACATACTGGAGTTACTCCTAAGGATAATAACGGGCTCCCAAACATACCAGAATCTAGATATACCCTAATTACTGCCCCAACCGATCGGCTCCCTACTCCGTAGATATCCTGTGCGGGCCCCACAGTAGGATGTATCACTTCCTAAAATGGCATCCCTTCATTTTCAGGATGTGCACAACCATATCTACTGATGTCACTACATCTAAACCTCCTCTACCGGACCCACGCACGCACATAACCCCGTCGGAACGCACCACCCACACCACCCGTTCTTTTGGATCTCTTACAACCAGCCTAGTAAGCATGCCCCAACTCCGACCTAGTTCGGAGTACTCGTTTGATACCTATATATGGGTTACGCACTGAAATGGGTCCTACACACAAGATGATACAAGTTCCTCCTATGCTTGCATCCCCATTAGGTTTTCCACAAGTTATGCCATACCAAAGTAAAAGATTGCATAACCCCGTAGGTTAAGTTTGTGGGCCTATATATACATATTACCCACCAACCCACGATATACTTAACCCTCCCACTGTTTCATACAATTTTACTTAACCCCTACCCAATTTAACATGTACAATCCCTATGGAATCAACTAGGTTAAGTATTCAAATTTAATATCATATTCATTTATGGTTATAATGTATTAGACCTCCCACATTAAGCCTACAACTTGTGGATGCTAGATGTGTCGGGCGGTTCCGGGCAGACTCCTTCCACAAGTCGGGCTTAACCTCGTGTCTTAGCACGTCATGTGTTTATGCACTTAGACCCCTCACTTGTGGCAGCTAGATATGCCAGGTGGTTCCGGGTAGACTTCCACCACATGTGTAATCTAACCTCGTGTCTAGGCGCGGTTATAGTTTCTAATTACTGTAATTCTAAGCATTTCCGTTATTAACCAATTATTCCTATGTCATTATAGGTTTTCGTTCCCCTTTCCCAAGTTATGTTCATAATAACCATATCCCCCAAATTCATATTCATATATTTCATTCAAGTTATGCCCAAATTTCCCATTACAAGTTATGCCCCAATTTTACCGTTTTCCCCTCGTTCCCAATTTTAATGCGTTGGTATATTTCAACAGCATGCCTAGGCTCGAAGGTAGCCTGGCTATAAAAATAAAAGGGAAATAATGAAGGGAAGAGGGCAGAAATGATCATACTAACAAGATCGGCATATAATGGCGGAAATAGGCATAAACATATAGTGGCATAATGACAAGATAGGCATTTAGGAACAGATCCGATGAACATGTGACAATAGAACTAATTCTAACATAATAAGGACATCATAAACAGGCATGATAATATCTGAACAATGAATTAGATCAATTAACAGTGGCGGATCTGACATGATAAATAAGTATAGGCTTTGATCTAGTTCATAGTCATGTCAGAATAACATAAATACACAGGTTATAGCAGATCTGATATGATTCAATTAGTCACAGGCTCAGATCCAAGTTATAGTCATGTTAAGTTTAACTTTTAATTATTTAGATCTAAAATTAACATAGACTCACTATGATTGGATCTAGAAAAATATAAAAGGGATTGCTGATGTTGAATCACAGATCTCTAAACTTTAATGACTTGATTTTTGAAGAAGAAAAGACTTGATTTAATCTTGGCAGAGGCAACATCTAGTTCTCCATTGTTTTAGATGTGGAGAAACAAGAGAAATGGTGTCTTATTTATGCCTAAAGCTAATGAACCAAGTCAAGAAAGGAGTTCACATTCAGCCAAAAGAATTTTTCCTAGATCTACCGTAAGGGGGTAAACCCCCTTATGGGGTTGACCCATGGGTCGACACCCACCTTATGGGGTCGACTCAGGGGTCGACACCCCCTTGATGGTGTCAACACCCCTGGGCAGGATTTTTCCCGCTCCCCGCTTTCTGTGATTTTGAATTATTTTGAACTGATTTTGAATTCCGGGCTTATTATATACATATATATATATATATATATATTCTTCTTATGCGTATACAAACTTCAAACCTTAACTTCTTCATACGGTGTCCATTTTATGCAAACTAGGTGTCTATTTTGACCAAAATTCCGAGACGAACGCAATTGCGTAGTCCGTTTCATTTAATTCTGAACATTAAATTAAGTATTCTCTAATTTATCATCTTTAATGTTGTTAAAATTACGGGTTGTTACAATGCATGCGCATGCAAGTTCAGCGCAAAAAAGAAAGAATGAAGTCTTGTGTTTCAAAGGAGAACAAAAAATGAAGGTGAGTTTCAAAGTACGTTAATTGTAGTGAAGAACAGCGGGATTATTTTGAGGGAGAAGGGAAATCTGAAGTGGGATTAGACAAAGGAAGGATCGAAAATATTGTGCATGGAAATATAGAGGAGCAGTTTGTTTTCGTACTGGAGTGGAAAAAAATAAAGCATGGAAGATGGTTCATGACACGTGGCCGTTTATGTACAAAAATTCACGTTTGTGATGAAGCAAAATGCGTGTGAACTCTCACAGGTCCCATTTATGTAGCTCCTTCAAAACATTCAGGGTGCATTCATCAATGTACCATTTGTAGTAAGCAATTCCATGGGCTGTTGTAAACGAAAAGGGTGAGGCCGATTTTAAGTAAACTTAAGTATTTTAATATAAAATAGTACGTAAACTTATAATGTTAATATCCCATATATACGTTATCAGAAATTGACAAATTTGGATCCGTTGAGATCGTATGAACACAGACTACAAAATGGAACTGGTTTGGACCCAATTAGAGCAAGTTAAAATTTTAGATAAAATCAAACGCCTGATTTGAATTAACCGATGTTAATCGTTATTTTGCGGTTAACGAACGAGGTGAGTAAACTCACTAACTCTGTCAAGTTTTTTAATTTTATAAATGTTATTTAATATTGGTAAACGATATTGTTGTGTGATGGTTGTTTGGATGAATTGCTTATTAATTGGTTGAAATTTTAGATACAGTTATATATTTAAACTGTTAGTTAAATATTGATCCCATATTTTATAATATTTCATATTTGATAAGAAATCAGTGTTATTATGTTGATTAACATATGTGGATGCAGGGAAACAGGTTGGAGGGATCCAACTGGATTCCTCAACAAATTATATTAGTGTTTTTCATATACTGCATTATATGATGTGACGAATATTCTATGGTTGATTATTGTGTGTTTGGATGTTTGAACAACATTGACCTGAAATAATTAGCATTAAAATACCGTAAAATATATTGGAAAAGAAACTGCAGTTTTAAAAAGGGAATTTCTATTTTTAAAATAGAGATTGAATTTTGATTGGCTAGAATATAATATCCTATTTTAATTATATTAAAACAAGAAGTTTGATTTATAAACGATATTTAGAATGGAATAAAATAATTATTTTTAAATAATTATTATTAAATAATCCGTGAATGTTAATTTAAAAATGGGTAATGGAAAGGGAAATTGTTGAATTTATTTCAAGGTTCGAAATGTGAACATGAGTTGAATAAACTATAAAGGTTTGTAATTATAATTCGCCAATGTTAAATGTTATTAAAATAATTTATTTTTAGAAAATATATATTATATAATTTGGAGATGTATAGGATAATTAATATTGGTTAAAAACCAATAATTTACAATAGAATATATAAGCGAGATGAAGTTATAAACTTGATATATACTTAGCAAGGGGCTGATTTGTGAATAGAGTCTACAAAGTGGGATATTAATATGAATTAATAAAATAACTATATAGGTATAATTTTAAAACTATAATGGTATTTATTATTTAAATCAACATTGATTTAATAAAACGAGTCCAGATTCTGTAAAGGAATAATATTCACGTTTTAAAGTGAATAATGATTTAATAGCAAACGTTTTGCAAATTGGAATGGTTATAAAGGGATTTGGTAAATGCTAGAAGTGATAAATCCAAAAATGAATTTAGAAATGGAGTTAACTTGAAAAGGTATACTATTTCAAAGATCAGAACGATAATTGAATGGAGATTATTCAAAAGAGAGTTACATATTGGAATTCGATTCTATCGAATTCAGGAAAGTATCCTTTACTTTCCAGTTATAATCAAGATTTATTTTTTCATCTAATTAATTAATTATTTGTTTTATTTATTTAAATAAAAGTTATATTTTGAAATTAAATATTTCAAAGCCATAGATTATAACGTTATCATTAACATCAAAGGTTTCCGTAAAGAAGTGGATTCGTAAACTAAATACGAGAGTTACGTAAATAGTTTTGTAAAAAAAGAAATTAAGAAATGGAGTTAAGGAAATTAGAAACTGACTGGAAATTAGTTAAGATGAATGGATTTCTGAGTATCGATCTGATATTGGTTTCGACCTTCGGGGTTGATACTTAGAGAGTTGATCTCTTACTAGTTTACAATTGGAGACTAATAGATATAGAAGAGTTAAAATGTATGAATAAGACATGGAAATGTTTTTCAATGTTAATAATGTATATTTTCTAAATATAGAAAATAAGAGTTGTGAATGTATGGAATTAATTCCCGATGATTAAAAGTAGATATTTTATAAATATAGAAATAAGTAGTTTAAAATGGCTGGTAATGTTTTCCAAGGATCGTGTGAGGCAAAACAGGTTTTGAGAAATATTTGGGAAGATATGGGAAACAAGAAATTAGGGAAATGAATAATTTAACGATAAATTAAATTAAAGGGGCTCGGTGTTAATTGATGGTTGATCGATATTATTCCCATTTGGAAATAAGATCGTTGTGTGTATGGATGTTTTCCTTTGATAGTTAAAACACCGGCTATCAAAATTTTTGACCAATTTTCCATTGCCAATACGGAGAGACCGGGGTCAGATTTATTATCTGAAAACCACTCTGTATGGGCATTAGCGTTGCGAATCAAACATGATGAAGATAATTGAAGATGGATTTTATGCAGGGGCTGTTCTGGCGATCCTAGGTAGAAATTGCATAAGATGGATTTACATAATAGTACCTTCGATTTCTCCAGTCCCTGGACAACTTGTATGGACGAATGTCTCATAGAGTACATCTAATGGATCGCGTAAATTGATCTCTTCAAATGTATTTACGTTAGTGGCGGAGAAATTCATTTCTCTTATCTTTATACCCATGGTACTTTTGGAGAAATCAATTTGTGATTTGTAGATATGACGATGTGGCATTCAAAGTAAATGAAGGTGTGATCTATTAAAAGATACATTATGACCTCAAGCCTTATCAACTGGGAAATGATAAAAATTGTAGCGACCCAAATTTCTGGTACCCTTTGAGCTGACCAACCAACACTAATCCAACCCAAATGATACTAGAAATCCAGATGCCAATAGAAAGAAATTAGAGGATGAGATAAGAAAGAAAGAAATTATTAGAATAGAAGAAAGAAGAAGAACATAACAGTATCAGAGTCTCACATCGCAGCGGAACAAAATATAATACATAAATAACTTTATTGAAAGCTTGGAGTAATACACTTACATACATCAGAGTATCACGGACAACCTGGACAGTTATAACAACCTGTCCTCAAATACAACACAGCAGAATAATATTTTTGTCTAAATCATACGTCTGGACCTCTCCAGCTCGTTTCTGAACTTCAGAGCATCTAATAACCTGAACCTGCAACACGGGCTAACCCGAGCATTACAAATACCGGGTCAGTCTGGTGAACCAGAGTGAGAATAACTCGCACAGTTTAAGGGGAATCATCCAGCTTGATTTTTAAGTTCAAATTCCTTTCGAAAGAAAAGGATAGTAGTAAGACCAGCCTACACATAAACACGGACGGCCTTTTACCTTACTATAACCCAAAACAGTTTTGAAATCATATCTTATTCTGATATTATAATAGTGTCTAAATACAAAATAAATAACAATCTAGTGGAACGCTTGCATCTCACGCTCCATATATATAGTATACAATCAAAACCCCGGGCGCTTATTTGAGATTGGATTCCGACTATGACAAGGTATGGGATCACCTGCCGATAGTGTATCTCTAGAGGCGAATACACTGGGTTCAACAAGAACGTCTTGCAACCCGGCCCACACATGACCGACCATTCATTTCGCTTGAGTGTATCGAATGTATATCACCAACAGTTGGGATCAGCAACCGTTTCCCTGAAATGGGACAGTATCGATAGATTAAAGAAGCAAAAGGAATTTCTCTAGATAGGTGATTATACATCCTAATGGGAGCGACCCACATAGCCATGCTGCCTGCCCGATTTTTGTCATTTCCCGGTTGTTGAGGCTTGAGGTTACGTTTACTTATCAGCACATCACTTTGAATGCCACATCGTTAGATCCGTAAAATCACTAATTTACGTCCTCAAAAATACACTGGGCATGTTTGAAGAAATCAATGTTTGTGACCTTCTAGAAATAATATGTCAGACACTCGTCCATACAAGTCATCCAGGAACAGGATGAACCGAAGGCACCCTCCTGCCACATCATAGGAATCACCCTATGGATTAGTAGCGAGTAGACCTTGCAAATCCGCAAAATCTCAACCACGACCGAGTCACAGTTTAACAACCTCTGGTAGCTAGCCAGAGGAATTCCACAGCAATTCTTCCGCTTATGAAGATCCACGGTCTTCAATACTCCATCTCGACCATCTTCTGATATCTTCAACGTTTACGTATTTATTGGTCGGAATGGTTTTCTAATATAAATTTGATACCGGACTTTCCGAACCAATAATCGATTTGGCCAGATTTTGATAGTCGGTGTTTTAACTATCAAAATAACAATCATCCATATAAAAATAAAGTGGATCCATTGGTTCAGTATACGGCGTCACTTGGCCTCGTTTAGTCAAACATTCATTTATAACTCTTTCGATATTTGAAGTACGCCCCTTCACTTCTTATTCCCAAATCAATTTACTCAACCTTTCAAATTATAGTTTATAATATCCTTCACGCAATATAAATGTTTACTTCTTCAACTTCCCTCGTCTCTAAACTAATATTGTTCCTGGATAATCATGAAGTCGTTCAAGTTGGGGTGTTTTATTTACCTCGCAGACCTTGTGTCGACAACACTCTTATCTTCGAAATATATATAAGTTTATAAACGAAATCTCATTCAAATAATATATCAACAATTCTATTTATTTTTGAATCCCTTTTAAATAACCACTTATCTTAGTTTTGTTCAACAACCCCTTTCTCATTTAAAATATTCATCTCTAGATCTTTATCGTTTGATCTTCACTTTTAAAACCAAGTTCAATCCACTAAGCTGTTCGATTTCAACTTATGTCACTCTTGTTTAAAACTTTCCTTTTTCTAAAATTTTCTTCTATAAAATAAATCAAAATTTTAACTCATATACATATGAGTAAAACATGTTAAACCCTTTTTATTATAAACAAGGCTTTAAACTCCACTTCCATTATAACCAATTTCATCTCGATATATGTTTACTTTCAAACATTTCCCTTTAAAAGTAAATCTTATCGATATATGAAACATTTCCCTTTAAAAGTTAATCTTATCAGTATATCAAAACAACATGCTTTCATTTGAAAACATTATGATATATTCACATCTTGTCTATCGAGTTACATATTGAATTCATATTCATACCATACTTTAAAAGTCTCGTTACAAGTCAACCCCTTGTTACTTGTTTAGCATTATTTATATCGAATAGTCACTTCATTAACAATTATAAAAATAATTAATCTTTCTTAAACGTTTATTTTAAATGGTACATAACTTCTATAATAATTGGCAACCCAATAATTGTTTTTAATAATCGATTCTCGTTCAAGTAGTCAACTTGATCATCTCAAACAGGGTTATTTTGTTAATACTTTCCCCTCAGTTATTCCCTTCATATAAATAAGTAAAATTAATTTAAATAAACTTTATTTTATTTAATTAACAATCTGATTAAATTTAATAATCTCATTTAATTGTTTATCGAAAACAATTAATCAAACTCTTAACCATTTTGTTGATTTCCATTCGCTTGCTTGCCAAACTTATTATTCTACAAATCTCGCTTATTATACAAAAATAATTATTTATTTTCTTTAATAACTTCATTTAAAAATAATCTATAAAATAGATTTCAAAACCTGTCTTTAATTATAAAATAAATTTTATAATTTTCCATTGGATTTACCAGACGGTAAATCAATTTCTATAAACGATTCATTTACAAGCCATCTGCTGATAACTACTTAACCAATATCACCCATTGGCTAATATCAACAATTGTTGAATTTGGTTTCAATAATCAACAATCAACCAACTGGTTAACAGTACATGTAAATAAAAACATATTTGAGGAATCCGGTTGGATTCCTCCAACCTGTCCTTCCCTGCATCAAATGGGTTACCTCAATTTTGACACAACCATACAGTTCAACCAATAACAGTAAACAAACAATTTGTAACATTCAATCACCAACCATCAGCAAACATTGCACACAAAATAAAAATAAAAACCCGGTTTATATAAAATATAAACGGGGTAAACTGAGTGAGTTAAACTCACCTTGGAACTACTCTGCGTTAAAATGGTTTGTTTTACCAGCTTCCAACTGCGTTCAACTTCGTCCCTTTCAATTTCAAAACCGTACGCTCGTTGCTCTGGATCCAACGTTCCTCGTTTGGTATGACTCTGTGTATGTATGACACAGTTATAAATTTACGTTATTCACTGTTTAAATTTAATATAAATACAACCTAAATAATCTATCATTAATTTAAGTTCCAAACTACGTTAGTTCCCTAAATAACGGTTATTATAGTAGTTCAAAGTCTGAAAACTTCCGCGGCCGTGATGCCTTTGAAAGAAAAGAGTTGATTCAACCACCCAATGTTCTTGTTGAACTCTTTTCTTATACTATAATAATATTGTATAGATTAGTATAAAAATTCACACATACCCACTATCTACAGAAATAATTAATGATGTGTGTTTTATACTGGCATGTTAAAACATTTAGCAGTTTAAAATTCCCATTAACTTAACATATATGTATATGTAACTTAATTAACTTACGTTCAATTAGGATCTTCCGCTTTGGCAAGATATTCTAACGCACAGGATGGCTAGACAACTTCAGTTAAAAATGTACTACAGGCCACGTTATATTCATGCTACAGTAGAGGCATTTTGTATATTATGTTGGACACAACATAAATCGGTCCGACGCATTTAGGATTAGGCAGAGTTAAGTGGCGATTAGGCATATCCTAAATAGGATTAGGAACCCTCAGATTACTGTTCATTTTCTTTCACCTATTAAATATAAATAACTTATGTTAGCAATCTAAACATGATTAGGCGCCACATTTTACCTTGCTGTTTGCTTCCCATCTGCCCCGTTTGGATTCCGGAACGCATGCACTTCTCATTTCCAGCGTTGCTTCCTTCTTCTTTTTTTTTTAAGGAATGCATGCTTCCCACTGTTCGAGCAAAACATGCTCACTCTTCTTTACCTCTTTGCTCATGACACAACACCTCATTTCGGCGCACTGTTACCTTTTCTTCCATGTTATCCTTCTTCATTCCACCTCCCGGCTTCCTTACGTCCGCATTTTTCTTTCTTTCTTTCTATTTTTTTTTTTTAAATAAACCCGAAGGCCCATACGCGCCCCATCTCCGAAACACACAGCCCACTTCTCCTGAATGCTTTCTTCTACTCTTGAATCTCCTCCATGCGTACATACCATCACCACACTATGCAGCTTCTTCACTTTACACGCAATGTCCAGTTAACCCCGTGTCATCACTTCTCCCATGCGATGCACAGTTCAACATACACTCTCACAAGTCTGTACCCTTCACCGCTGAAAGCCAAAGCCACTTCCATCCTTCCTTCTCCCCAGTTTTCTTACATTCATTTCTTTTTTTTAGGGTTGCGTGAGCAACATCACTTCTGTCAAGGGAAAAATGGAAAACGAGGTCCCCATCCCCCATCATTTACTTTCCGATTTCTCCACCGTGCATGCTGTTGCCACCTTCCCTTCCAAGACCATCCGCACTGCCTCAGTGACGCTCCACCCCCACTTGCTTTTGTCATGCAAACAACCGCAACCATGAAAGCCTTCCCCTTCTGCACTCGCTACTTTCCTTTCTCTCCTATTACCTTCAGCTCAGTGTAAAAACTTCCCACTTTTTCTTCTTCACCTTATCTTGTACGCGGTTCACTATACCACCATTTTTTTTCTTTCCGTTCTAACTTCCCATCGGAACATTTCTACTTGCCTACTTTATACCCAAACCTCCTTCTCACACAATGATTTGAAAACGCTCTTATATATATATATATATATATATATATATATATATATTTCTATGTGCTGAGACCTGACTAGTATTCGAATGGGATTGCATTCGGTTTTATTTTGGTGAAGGAATAGTGGTTTTAATCTTTGAAGTGGAGCGAAGTAATGGGTTTTTCTCAAAACAAAAGAAGAAGCTGAATATATATAGGCAAGAAACCGTGGGGTGCAAGTTGTTTAAGGTGGGGGTAGGTCTTTATGTCTGCAGAAATATAGGTTAGCAGTGGGTATTCTCGAGGAATTACTTTGTCGGCACGGATCGAAAAAATTTGCAGGCAAGAAATGTGAACTGCTTGGAGCGCAAGCAGCAAAAATATCAGTGACCCAAGGAATAAAATTTACAGTGGGCGCAAGAAAAGAAAAGTAACGATGGAAGTGGAGGAAGTTTTATTCTATTAAATAAATAAAATATTATACTCATTTCACGTATTGGCGTTTAGCGTACCCCGTCATAAAATACTTTGTTTACATACATACCCCTATGGACAGAAATAAAAATATAGTCGTGGCCAGCGAGGTGTCACTATCCCAAAAATATAATAATATCGGTAGGTTAACTTATATTGTGAAACCCCGAAATACGGATACAGGGTGCACAATACTTCAAATAAAAAGTTGCATATTTAATTAATTAAAAATTACAGTAAAATTCTAAAAATTAAATTATAACTACGTCCCAAAAGAATCTTGTCCAGATTCGAATCCAATATGCAGTTATATCAAATAAACCGTTACGGTTGATGAACGATTCTATAACGACTATTGGAAATTTTTATCTAGGCATATCTTACCATCTACACGATGAAATCACGATTTTACTCTTTTATTAGAAAAATATAATCGAATCGGTTCAAACGTTTCTTGTTTCACAGAAATCCGAATTATATCGGATCCTGTATATTTAGTTAAAGTTCAGATTGAAAATTACGAACTACCGCGTCGTTTTCGAGCTCGTTTTAATTATATTATAAATTATATATTCGAACTCCATTTTAAATAAATAAATCAGATATAAAATTCATTAATATTGCCAAATCAATATTTAAACAGATTTAAATATTTGTAATCAACGTTCAAAAATCTGGGACGTTACATCCTTCCCCCCTTAGAAGAATTTCGTCCCCGAAATTGCAAGGTAAGAAGAATGTTCCAAACACGGTTATTTTAAAATAATTATTACCAAAACAAATTCAAACTTTTTAAACGTTTCTAATAAATTCGCCAGCACCTCCACTGCACGGCTCGATCACAACAATTACAAATGCCACTCCGGGCTCAACTTCCCCAAAAGAAAACCAAAAGACAAATGGCAACCCAACTCAGGGGTACAAAACTAATCACCAACCAATAATATTAAGGTTTACCTGTTTGTTGGGTAGCTCAATTTCAATTCAGCAGCAAATCAACTAACTGCTCTTCGTCTGTACTTCCAGTCTGTATGACTAAGCCTTCTGAAATCTGCACTAAACTCTACTCACAATGCAAATGACAATCAAAATAATTCAATTCGTTCCATAACCGATTTATTTCCAATTTATTTTATTGGGATTTAGTTTTGATCCATTCAACTCCTTATTGACTCATTGGATTTGATTAAGCCAACTAAGACTCAATAAATCAAATAGTTCACAATCAAGCCAACTTATATTATATTTATTGATTTGAATTCATTTTGTTTTATCATACGTTACTATAAATTGATTCATATTCAATTGATTTCCATTCGATTTCCAATCGGTTTTTAAAGCCTAGCTTTATTTATTTCAATTTCTTTTCTCAAATTTATTCTACTTAACCAGGTTAAGTTTTATTCCCATATTCATTTTATTTTAATTACTGATTGATTTTCCCCAATCAGTTTAATCTCATTTCATAATTTAATTTAAATTCCAATTAAATCAATCAACAGCCAAACAGACAATTATACTTTAGAAAATTATTTCCTTTTTCTATAAAAATATAATTTTGGGCAATTATTTCATTTACCCTCTTTATAAAACAATATTGCATCAAATACCAGTTCAATATGGTTCCCCAACACTTGAATCGATCAATTACACAATACAAAACATTTTATATAAAATTCACAAATACGCTCTCTCGTATATATACCCAAACTCAATCTAGGATATTACTAATTCTATTTCTACTGAGTTATACCATAGAGCCAAGGTCATTACTAAACCAATAGCTCTGATACCAAATGTAGCGACCCAAATTTCCGGTACCCTTTGAGCTGACCAACCAACACTAATCCAACCCAAATGATACTAGAAATCCAGATGCCAATAGAAAGAAATTAGAGGATGAGATAAGAAAGAAAGAAATTATTAGAATAGAAGAAAGAAGAAGAACATAACAGTATCAGAGTCTCACATTGCAGCGGAACAAAATATAATACATAAATAACTTTATTGAAAGCTTGGAGTAATACACTTACATACATCAGAGTATCACGGACAATCAGGACAGTTATAAAACCTGTCCTCAAATACAACACAGCAGAATAATATTTTTGTCTAAATCATACGTCTGGACCTCTCCAGCTCGTCTCTGAACTTCAGAGCATCTAATAACCTGAACCTGCAACCTGGGTGTAACGACCCGGATTTTTTCTGCCATTTGATTCGAATATTTAAATTTATTTTAAATATTTTATTTGAATAATTTATGTAATTTAATATCAAATTCGCTAATTGAACGACGAGTAAACATTTATATTTATATTTATTTTAAAACGAACTCAAAACAGCGCGGTAGTTCGTAAAATTTAATTTCAACTTCAACTGATCATACCGAATCCATTTTAATCGGATTTCGTCGAAACAAGAAACGCTGGAATCTGTTAAACTATATCTTTCTAACAGAAGTGAAAAATCGAGATTTCGGATTATATATTGCAAGATATGTCTAAATCAAATATACAGAAAAGCAATGCCATGACCATAACAGTTATTTAAATATATTTAAATATCGGCTTCGAATTTGGATAAGGTTCTTTTGAGGCGTAGTCAAAATTTAATTTTTTAGAATTTTACTGTAATTTTTATTTAGTAAAATGAGCAACTTTTTATTTGGAGTATTTCGCACCCTATATCAATATTTTGGGGTTTCTAAATATGAGTCAACCTACCGATATTATTATATTTTTGGGATCGTGGCACACTACTGAGCGCGACGGTATTTTTATTTCTGTTGATAATAAGGCGTATGTGAACGAAGTTGGATATAAAAGGGGTACATGTCAATCTAATCTACCCTAATGTATATGTATGTACGCCAACCTATATTATACACATCACTGCTCTAGTACAAGACTCTAACGCAAACAACATAGGAAATGAAAACTAATAAATAGCCACATGCCTACTAAAACATTTCCATCGGTCTAAGGAGAGATTTAGACATTTGCACATGCTGTAACATACGGTACAAAATTGAATACAGCCAACCTACTAATACCAACAGCTAACCTCGAGACCATGGAAACTGAGCCTACCCTACCCAAACGCTGTCTCATATTCACACAGCAATTGTACAATGAAGACAACTCGAAATGAAAGAGGAGCAGACCTATTCTACTGTCTACGGTCTACAATGCCGTGGGTGCCAAGTTTTATTACATTATAAATATGGGGCTCCTTCGTTATTTCAGAACAAGCAAAAAAAAAAAAAAAAAAAAAACGAAGAAGGAGAAGAAAGGGTGTTTAAGACCTGGCAATGAAAGTTTCCAGGATTATATATGCAGGAAGGAGGAGACACGGTGGTATTAGTAGAAGTGACGTTGGGAAGATTAGAGGAGTAGAGACTATTGTTTGGAAAGAGAAAATGGATGGAAGTGGGGAGTATGAGAATATGGCGGAAGTAAATATGGGAGCAGGTGTGCCAACGTTGAGCAAGCATAAAGAAAGAAAATCAAAAAGAATAAGGAAGAACGGGTTTGAACGTTTTTACATGTACTGGGGGAAAAGAAAGCACCGAACGGGGAAATGGACGGACGGCTATTGGGCGGTTGCAAGACGAAGCAAACTTCGTGAGTAAGCTGATTTTTATATCAAAACATTTTTGTATTGATTTAATAACTTAAACAATTTATGGGAATAAGTAGGAACGCTGGTGAGTGAAGAGAGGCGCTGATTTTTGGTGTTCACCGATCATCGTCCGATGATCAAACTCAGATACTATAGGCGATGAAATCGGGTGAAGCCTGGGTTCGGCGGTATCGCATTTCAAAGGATAATGCGGTTAAAAGAAGATTATGGTAATCATAACAGTTAGTTAAAATACTGAAATATAATTAATTTAATTTCACTATTTTAATTCATGTATATAATATTGTAATAATGATGGTGCGCCCACGTATGATCAGATTTGCGCGAACCCGGATTCTTCGGGATCACGGTGAAGAGCGCTACGTTGTTGAGATGATTCGAGGTGGATTGAAAGCATTGGATTCTTCGTTAAACCGAATAACGCGCGAATCGATCAGCGGAATACAAAGGTGAGTTAATTCTCACACATTTCTGAAATATTAGGTAGTGCTAAATTCGTATATTTAAATTTAATTGGTTGATTGGATGCCTTGAATGCCTATGGTTGATTTAATGGTGTTTAAATATTTCTATGTACTGATATGAAATATTTTAATGGTCCGTGATGTAGGGAAGAACAGGTAGGAGGAACCAAACCGGTTCCTCAAATATTTATTATGCTGTTATTTCATATTTTATGAACTGTTCAAACCCGTTGACTTTAAACCCTATTGATCATTGAATGTGGTTGGGTTTTGAATCAATAAATAGCATGGGCAATAAGTAAATAGCAGATGGCCCAAATATGCACTGTTTTATAAAGAACGAGTCACCGTCAGGTGAATCGCTAGAAATAGAGTTATAAAAATTATTGTATAACCGAATATATATTTTTAAATATATATATTATTTTAAATGAAGTTCTAAAAGGGGAATATATTAATCACATATATACATTGGTTCGTTTTAACCACAAATCGTCGGTTTGGTTTAACCAAAATCTACCGTGCGCGAAGCACGTGCTTATCAAATGACTGTTAAACAATTTTATTTAGCAAGTTCAAGTGGCCAGATTTGATGTAACAAATAGAATGGGGTTTATATTGATATTGACTTATTGAAAATCAAAGTGAATAGCATTATTTAAATTAATTATTAATTAATTTAAATGACAAGATCGATAACGATTGACTAACTAGTTAGTCAAGTTTAAAGAGAAACAAGTAAACGGCTTTGCTGAAATTGTTTGTTAAATAAGTTCATTAATTTAAAGAAAGTAGTTGATGGTTGGGTAACCTAGTTTTATTTTTAAAGGTTGAAATTTAATTATTTGTCATTTATTAAAAATCAAAGTGATATTTTGGAATGTTAAATATAGTAAGGAATGTTGTGAAGTTTAAAGTCGTGTTGTTAGTTAATAAAGCGATTTAGTATCTATAATGTGAAACCGAAGTTTTATTTTTAATTCTTATCGAATTATACTAAATCGGATTATATGAAATCCAAGTTGGACGAAGTCAATAAACCCGACTTGAATTAGAGTAGTGAATTGAGATAAGTTAAAAGGATGCGATATAGAATTGCCGAGATGATATTCCATCAAGATGGAATTATAATGGGATTTGTCGTATTGGAAATGAGTGTCAGTTTTTGTATTACAACTGATGTCTATCTGACGATAAGAACGTTGTTGATCAATGTCTGAGAGGTAATTAAAATACCCCAACTTGAACAGCTTCAGGATTATCAAAAGATAGTATTAGTCGTAATGGCGAAAGATCGTAAAGTAAAATATTTTGGAAAAATAATAGTGTAATATTATTTGAAGGATTCGGAAATATAAGCATATATATGAAGAGATCTCGAAATAAAAGGAAATAAAAAGGGGTGTGATGGTATGAAATGATTGGTGGAAAGATAACGGCATTTTCAAGGTTATAGAATGAAATGCAAACAGGTTTATTCTAAAAGAATGAGGGGTGGTTTTGGTATTCAAAAAAATGAATCCAAAGAAGATGTCGTAATAATTTTACAAATGATAAGTGATCCGATAAAATGATAAGAAAGGTTATAGCCATGTTTGGAAATATTGGTGAAAGATAAATTAGATATGATTTAAGATATTTTCTAAATATAGAAAAGGGGATTTGAGTGTAATTATATGATTAGAACCAATATATCATTGTTGGGTATTTCAACTGAGATATTGATTTTAAAAAGGGCCAAGTGATGCTATGAAATAAACAATGGATTTGTTTTATTTTTGTGCTTGTTTATTTTGATAGTCAAATAACCAACTATCAAAATCTGACCCAACGTTATTGGTACGGGAAGACCGGGGTCGAATTTATATTCGAAAACCATTCCGACCAATATATACGAATACGTCGAAGACATTGATCGAGATGGAGCAATTGAAGACCATAGATACTTCATGAAGCGGAAGAGTTACTTACAATCTCTGGCTGATCCCTAGAGATATACTGTGATTCCGTCGTGATTGAAATCTACGGGTTGCAAGGACTTCTCGCTGCTGATCCATGGGGTGATTCCTATATTGGATGCAGTAGGAGAATACCTTCGGTTCATCCTGTTCCTGGATGACATGGATAGACGAGGTGAATGGTGGCCAGATGCTTCAAAAGTCGATTATAACCTCAAGCCTCACAACTGGGAAATGACAAAAATCGGGCAGGCAGCATGGCTATGTGGGTCGCACCCATTAGGGTGTATTGTCACCATCTAGAGAATATTCATATTTGTTACTTCTTTTCATTTCTGTATCTCCCGGGAATTACGGTGGTCGCGCGACAAAAAGCCGTAAGGTGACAATATATTCGATACACTCAAGAGAAATGAGTGGTCGGTCATGTGTGGGCCGGGTTGCAAGACGTTCTTGTTGAACCCAGTGTATTCGTCTCTAGAGATATACTATCGGCAGGTGGTCCCATACCTTGTCATAGTTGGAAATCCAATCTCCAATAAGCACCCGCGGTTTTTGATTGTATACTATATATGTGGAGCGTGAGATGCAAGCGTTCTGCTAGATGCTATTTACTTGTATTTAGACACTATGATAATATCAGAAGAAGATATTGATTTCAAAACGATTTGGGTTATAGTAAGGTAAAAACCGTCCGTGTTTATGTGTGGACTGGTCTTACTATTATCCTTTTATTTCAAAAGGATTTCAAAGTTAAACAAGTTGGTTGCTGTATGAATTTATCACTGAAAAGTATTTCAGACTGATCCGGGTGAATTTTGTTTTAAATCAAATGTGCTCGGGTCAGACCAAGCATATTTACAGGTCAGGTTTCCGCTGGAAGCAACAGAGATGGAGTTGAAGTCGAGACGTATTCCATATATATACTGGTACTAGTTTATTTCCGTTGTGTGTTGTATTGATCTGAATGTATACTCTGATGTTGTGATATACAATTTTTGTATAAAGTATTTCTGATTATTATATTTTGTCCATTCCGCTGTGAGACTCTGATCTTCTTATTCTTCTATTCTAACATTTCTTTCTTTCTTCTCTCACCCTCTAACTTCTTTCTATTAGCTTTCTGGGTTTTCCGGTATTTGAGTTTGGACACGGGACGGGTTAGTGTCTGGATTCGAGTGTCGAAATACCCGGGTCGCTACAGTTGGTATCAGAGCAATGGTTTAGGAATAACCTTGGCTCTGTGGTGTAACTCGATAGAGATTGGGCTAGTAATACCCTAGATCGAGTTGAGTGTATATATACGAGAGAACGTATTTGTAATTTGAAAAATTATTTTTATATTATTTTGGGCCCAATGTATTTTATCTAAGAAGGTAAAATTTATAATTATTATTTAAAACTTGTGTGAAGTTGGAAACATTTCAATTATGAAATGGGAATTGGTTGGATTGTAGGTTGGAATAGAATTCATGAATATGGATTTGAATTGGATTTGGAACCAATGAATGAGTGGGCTCATTAAAATGAGATTCAGGGAAATAAATTTGAATGGGTTAATAAAACTAGAAGTAAATTTAAATTATAGAATTGGTGGATAAAATTTGAATTTGAAATTAAAAAGGAAATTGAAATAATTTGATTAGGTGATTGTTGCTTGCTTGGCTGGATTAGATTAAATTGAAACCATTAGCAGTTAATTAAGAAGTTGAAAGGATTAAAAAGAAAGGAATTCCAGCATAACGGATTTTGGATGGGATTATATGGTATAAGCCGATATCAGTTTTTGCATTGGAGGACGAGTAAAGGGAAGATTGCCAAAAGGCTATGATAATTGGCTTGATCACGGAGATTGAAGCACAGATTGGGAAATGAAGAGCTGTTGGTTGATTTGCTTCGGAACTGGGATGAAGTGGCCCGACAAAAAGGTAAACCTTAATATTATTGATTGGGTGATTGAATTTATACCCGTGATGGGTAGCCGTTTGGCTTTTATTTTCTTTGGATCGACATGTGAGGCCGGAGTGGCAGGTGAAGTTGTTTGGATTAAACAGTACAGAGGAGGTGCTGGCGAATTTTGTCGTAAAGTCGTAAACTTAGAAATTATTTTTGATAATATTTTAAATGAATTATTTTGAAATTAATTGAATTCGAAACATTCTTCTTACTTAGCAATTTCGAGGACGAAATTTATTTAAGGAGGGAAGAATGTAACGACCCGGATTTTTTCTGCCATTTGATTCGAATATTTAAATTTATTTTAAATATTTTATTTGAATAATTTATGTAATTTAATATCAAATTCGCTAATTGAACGACGAGTAAACATTTATATTTATTTTAAAACGAACTCAAAACAGCGCGGTAGTTCGTAAAATTTAATTTCAACTTCAACTGATCATACCGAATCCATTTTAATCGGATTTCGTCGAAACAAGAAACGCTGGAATCTGTTAAACTATATCTTTCTAACAGAAGTGAAAAATCGAGATTTCGGATTATATATTGCAAGATATGTCTAAATCAAATATACAGAAAAGCAACGCCATGACCATAACAGTTATTTAAATATATTCAAATATCGGCTTCGAATTTGGATAAGGTTCTTTTGAGGCGTAGTCATAATTTAATTTTTAGAATTTTACTGTAATTTTTATTTCGTAAAATGAGCAACTTTTTATTTGGAGTATTTCGCACCCTATATCAATATTTTGGGGTTTCTAAATATGAGTCAACCTACCGATATTATTATATTTTTGGGATCGTGGCACACTGCTGAGCGCGACGGTATTTTTATTTCTGTTGATAATAAGGCGTATGTGAACGGAGTTGGATATAAAAGGGGTACATGTCAATCTAATCTACCCTAATGTATATGTATGTACGCCAACCTATATTATACACATCACTGCTCTAGTACAAGACTCTAACGCAAACAACATAGGAAATGAAAACTAATAAATAGCCACATGCCTACTAAAACGTTTCCATCGGTCTAAGGAGAGATTTAGACATTTGCACATGCTGTAACATACGGTACAAAATTGAATACAGCCACCCTACTAATACCAACAGCTAACCTCGAGACCATGGAAACTGAGCCTACCCTACCCAAACGCTGTCTCATATTCACACAGCAATTGTACAATGAAGACAACTCGAAATGAAAGAGGAGCAGACCTATTCTACTGTCTACGGTCTACAATGCCGTGGGTGCCAAGTTTTATTACATTATAAATATGGGGCTCCTTCGTTATTTCAGAACAAGCAAAAAAAAAAAACGAAGAAGGAGAAGAAAGGGTGTTTAAGACCTGGCAATGAAAGTTTCCAGGATTATATATGCAGGAAGGAGGAGACACGGTGGTATTAGTAGAAGTGACGTTGGGAAGATTAGAGGAGTAGAGACTATTGTTTGGAAAGAGAAAATGCATGGAAGTGGGGAGTATGAGAATATGGCGGAAGTAAATATGGGAGCAGGTGTGCCAACGTTGAGCAAGCATAAAGAAAGAAAATCAAAAAGAATAAGGAAGAACGGGTTTGAACGTTTTTACATGTACTGGGGGAAAAGAAAGCACCGAACGGGGAAATGGACGGACGGCTATTGGGCGGTTGCAAGACGAAGCAAACTTCGTGAGTAAGCTGATTTTTATATCAAAACATTTTTGTATTGATTTAATAACTTAAACAATTTATGGGAATAATTAGGAACGCTGGTGAGTGAAGAGAGGCGCTGATTTTTGGTGTTCACCGATCATCGTCCGATGATCAAACTCAGATACTATAGGCGATGAAATCGGGTGAAGCCTGGGTTCGGCGGTATCGCATTTCAAAGGATAATGCGGTTAAAAGAAGATTAAGGTAATCATAACAGTTAGTTAAAATACTGAAATATAATTAATTTAATTTCACTATTTTAATTCATGTATATAATATTGTAATAATGATGGTGCGCCCACGTATGATCAGATTTGCGCGAACCCGGATTCTTTGGGATCACGGTGAAGAGCGCTACGTTGTTGAGATGATTCGAGGTGGATTGAAAGCATTGGATTCTTCGTTAAACCGAATAACGCGCGAATCGATCAGCGGAATACAAAGGTGAGTTAATTCTCACACATTTCTGAAATATTAGGATGTGCTAAATTCGTATATTTAAATTTAATTGGTTGATTGGATGCCTTGAATGCCTATGGTTGATTTAATGGTGTTTAAATATTTCTATGTACTGATATGAAATATTTTAATGGTCCGTGATGTAGGGAAGAACAGGTAGGAGGAACCAAACCGGTTCCTCAAATATTTATTATGCTGTTATTTCATATTTTATGAACTGTTCAAACCCGTTGACTTTAAACCCTATTGATCATTGAATGTGGTTGGGTTTTGAATCAATAAATAGCATGGGCAATAAGTAAATAGCAGATGGCCCAAATATGCATTGTTTTATAAAGAACGAGTCACCGTCAGGTGAATCGCTAGAAATAGAGTTATAAAAATTATTGTATAACCGAATATATATTTTTAAATATATATATTATTTTAAATGAAGTTCTAAAAGGGGAATATATTAATCACATATATACATTGGTTCGTTTTAACCACAAATCGTCGGTTTGGTTTAACCAAAATCTACCGTGCGCGAAGCACGTGCTTATCAAATGACTGTTAAACAATTTTATTTAGCAAGTTCAAGTGGCCAGATTTGATGTAACAAATAGAATGGGGTTTATATTGATATTGACTTATTGAAAATCAAAGTGAATAGCATTATTTAAATTAATTATTAATTAATTTAAATGACAAGATCGATAACGATTGACTAACTAGTTAGTCAAGTTTAAAGAGAAACAAGTAAACGGCTTTGCTGAAATTGTTTGTTAAATAAGTTCATTAATTTAAAGAAAGTAGTTGATGGTTGGGTAACCTAGTTTTATTTTTAAAGGTTGAAATTTAATTATTTTTCATTTATTAAAAATCAAAGTGATATTTTGGAATGTTAAATATAGTAAGGAATGTTGTGAAGTTTAAAGTCGTGTTGTTAGTTAATAAAGCGATTTAGTATCTATAATGTGAAACCGAAGTTTTATTTTTAATTCTTATCGAATTATACTAAATCGGATTATATGAAATCCAAGTTGGACGAAGTCAATAAACCCGACTTGAATTAGAGTAGTGAATTGAGATAAGTTAAAAGGATGCGATATAGAATTGCCGAGATGATATTCCATCAAGATGGAATTATAATGGGATTTGTCGTATTGGAAATGAGTGTCAGTTTTTGTATTACAACTGATGTCTATCTGACGATAAGAACGTTGTTGATCAAGGTCTGAGAGGTAATTAAAATACCCCAACTTGAACAGCTTCAGGATTATCAAAAGATAGTATTAGTCGTAATGGCGAAAGATCGTAAAGTAAAATATTTTGGAAAAATAATAGTGTAATATTATTTGAAGGATTCGGAAATATAAGCATATATATGAAGAGATCTCGAAATAAAAGGAAATAAAAAGGGGTGTGATGGTATGAAATGATTGGTGGAAAGATAACGGCATTTTCAAGGTTATAGAATGAAATGCAAACGGGTTTATTCTAAAAGAATGAGGGGTGGTTTTGGTATTCAAAAAAATGAATCCAAAGAAGATGTCGTAATAATTTTACAAATGATAAGTGATCCGATAAAATGATAAGAAAGGTTATAGCCATGTTTGGAAATATTGGTGAAAGATAAATTAGATATGATTTAAGATATTTTCTAAATATAGAAAAGGGGATTTGAGTGTAATTATATGATTAGAACCAATATATCATTGTTGGGTATTTCAACTGAGATATTGATTTTAAAAAGGGCCAAGTGATGCTATGAAATAAACAATGGATTTGTTTTATTTTTGTGCTTGTTTATTTTGATAGTCAAATAACCAACTATCAAAATCTGACCCAACGTTATTGGTACGGGAAGACTGGGGTCGAATTTATATTCGAAAACCATTCCGACCAATATATACGAATACGTCGAAGACATTGATCGAGATGGAGCAATTGAAGACCATAGATACTTCATGAAGCGGAAGAGTTACTTACAATCTCTGGCTGATCCCTAGAGATATACTGTGATTCCGTCGTGATTGAAATCTACGGGTTGTAAGTACTTCTCGCTGCTGATCCATGGGGTGATTCCTATATTGGATGCAGTAGGAGAATACCTTCGGTTCATCCTGTTCCTGGATGGCATGGATAGACGAGGTGAATGGTGGCCAGATGCTTCAAAAGTCGATTATAACCTCAAGCCTCACAACCGGGAAATGACAAAAATCGGGCAGGCAGCATGGCTATGTGGGTCGCACCCATTAGGGTGTATTGTCACCATCTAGAGAATATTCATATTTGTTACTTCTTTTCATTTCTGTATCTCCCGGGAATTACGGTGGTCGTGCGACAAAAAGCCGTAAGATGACAATATATTCGATACACTCAAGAGAAATGAGTGGTCGGTCATGTGTGGGCCGGGTTGCAAGACGTTCTTGTTGAACCCAGTGTATTCATCTCTAGAGATATACTATCGGCAGGTGGTCCCATACCTTGTCATAGTTGGAAATCCAATCTCCAATAAGCACCTGCGGTTTTTGATTGTATACTATATATGTGGAGCGTGAGATGCAAGCGTTCTGCTAGATGCTATTTACTTGTATTTAGACACTATGATAATATCAGAAGAAGATATTGATTTCAAAACGATTTGGGTTATAGTAAGGTAAAAACCGTCCGTGTTTATGTGTGGACTGGTCTTACTATTATCCTTTTATTTCAAAAGGATTTCAAAGTTAAACAAGTTGGTTGCTGTATGAATTTATCACTGAAAAGTATTTCAGACTGATCCGGGTGAATTTTGTTTTAAATCAAATGTGCTCGGGTCAGACCAAGCATATTTACAGGTCAGGTTTCCGCTGGAAGCAACAGAGATGGAGTTGAAGTCGAGACGTATTCCATATATATACTGGTACTAGTTTATTTCCGTTGTGTGTTGTATTGATCTGAATGTATACTCTGATGTTGTGATATACAATTTTTGTATAAAGTATTTCTGATTATTATATTTTGTCCATTCCGCTGTGAGACTCTGATCTTCTTATTCTTCTATTCTAACATTTCTTTCTTTCTTCTCTCACCCTCTAACTTCTTTCTATTAGCTTTCTGGGTTTTCCGGTACTTGAGTTTGGACACGGGACGGGTTAGTGTCTGGATTCGAGTGTCGAAATACCCGGGTCGCTACACTGGGCTAACCCGAGCATTACAAATACCGGGTCAGTCTGGTGAACCAGAGTGAGAATAACTCGCACGGTTTAAGGGGAATCATCCAGCTTGATTTTTAAGTTCAAATTCCTTTCGAAAGAAAAGGATAGTAGTAAGACCAGCCCACACATAAACACGGACGGGTTTTTACCTTACTATAATCCAAAACAGATTTGAAATCATATCTTATTCTAATATTATAATAGTGTCTAAATACAAATAAATAACAATATAGTGGAACGCTTGCATCTCACGCTCCAAATATATAGTATACAATCAAAACCCCGGGCACTTATTGGAGATTGGATTCCGACCATGACAAGGTATGGGATCACCTGCCGATAGTGTATCTCTAGAGGCGAATACACTGGGTTCAACAAGAACGTCTTGCAACCCGGCCCACACATGACCGACCATTCATTTCGCTTGAGTGTATCGAATGTATATCACCAACGGTTGGGATCAGCAACCGTTTCCCTGAAATGGGACAGCATCGATAGATTAAAGAAGCAAAAGTAATTTCTCTAGATAGGTGATTATACATCCTAGTGGGAGCGACCCACATAGCCATGCTGCCTGGCCGATTTTTGTCATTTCCCGGTTGATGAGGCTTGAGGTTATGTTTACTTATCAGCACATCACTTTGAATGGCACATCGTCAGATCCGTCAAATCACTAATTGACGTCCTTAAAAATACACTGGGCACGTTTGAAGAAATCAATGTTCGTGACCCTCTAGAAATACTATGTCAAACACTCGTCCATACAAGTCATCCAGGAACAGGATGAACCGAAGGAACCCTCCTACCACATCATAGGAATCACCCTATGGATTGGTAGCAAGTAGTCCTTTCAAATCCGCAAAATCTCAACCACGACCGAATCACAGTTTAACAACCTCTGGTAGCTAGCCAGAGGAATTCCACAGCAATTCTTCCGCTTATGAAGATCCACGGTCTTCAATTCTCCATCTCGACCATCTTCTGATATCTTCAACGTTTACGTATTTATTGGTCGGAATGGTTTTCGAATATAAATTCGATACCGGAATTTCCGAACTAATAATCGATTTGGCCAGATTTTGATAGTCGGTGTTTTAACTATCAAAACAACAATCATTCATATAAAAATAAAGTGGATTCATTGGTTCAGTATACGGCGTCACTTGGCCTCGTTTAGTCAAACATTCATTTATAACTCTTTCGATATTTGAAGTACGCCCCTTCACTTCTTATTCCCAAATCAATTTACTCAACCTTTCAAATTATAGTTTATAATATCCTTCACGTAATATAAATGTTTACTTCTTCAACTTCCCTCGTCTCTAAACTAATATTGTTCCTCGATAATCATGAAGTCGTTCAAGTTGGGGTGTTTTATTTACCTCTCAGACCTTGAGTCGACAACACTCTTATCTTCGGAATATATATGTTTATAAACGAAATCTCATTCAAATAATATATCAACAATTCTATTTATTTTAGAATCCCTTTTAAATAACCACTTATCTTAGTTTTGTTCAACAACCCCTTTCTCATTTAAAATATTCATCTCTAGATCTTTACCGTTTGATCTTCACTTTTAAAACCAAGTTCAATCCACTAAGCTATTCGATTTCAACTTATGTCACTCTTGTTTAAAACTTTCCTTTTTCTAAAATTTGCTTCTATAAAATAAATCAAAATTTTAACTCATATACATATGAGTAAAACATGTTAAACCCTTTTTATTATAAACAAGGCTTTAAACTCCACTTCCATTATAACCAATTTCATCTCGATACATGTTTACTTTCAAACATTTCCCTTTAAAAGTAAATCTTATCGATATATGAAACATTTCCCTTTAAAAGTTAATCTTATCGGTATATCAAAACAACTTGCTTTCATTTGAAAACACTATGATATATTCACATCTTGTCTATCGAGTTACTTATTGAATTCATATTCATACCATACTTTAAAAGTCCCTTTTACAAGTCAACCCCTTATTACTTGTCTAACATTATTTATGTCGAATAGTCACTTCATTACCAATTATAAAAATAATTAATCTTTCTTAAAAGTTTATTTTAAATGGTACATAACTTTGATAATAATTAGCAACCCAATAATTGTTTTTAATAATCGATTCTCATTCAAGTAGTCAACTTGATCTTCTCAAACAGGGTTATTTTGTTAATACTTTCCCCTTAGTTATTCCCTTTATATAAATAAGTAAAATTAATTTAAATAAACTTTATTTTATTTAATTAACAATCTGATTAAATTTAATAATCTCATTTAATTGTTTATCGAAAACAGATAATCAAACTCTTAACCATTTTGTTGATTTCCATTCGCTTGCTTACCAAACTCATTTTTCTACAAATCTCGCTTATTATACAAAAATAATTATTTATTTTCTTTAATAACTTCATTTAAAAATAATCTATAAAATAGATTTCAAAACCTGTCTTTAATTATAAAATAAATTTTATAATTTTCCATTGGATTTACCAGATGGTAAATCAATTTCTATAAACGATTCATTTACAAGCCATCTGCTGACAACTACTCAACCAATATCACCCATTGGCTAATATCAACAATTGTTGAATTAGGTTTCAATAATCAACAATCAACCAACTGGTTAATAGTACATGTAAATAATAACATATTTGAGGAATCCGGTTGGATTCCTCCAACCTGTCCTTCCCTGCATCAAATGGGTTACCTCAATTTTAACACAACCATACAGTTCAACCAATAACAGTCAACAAACAATTTGTAACATTTAATCACCAACCATCAGCAAACATTGCACACAAAATAAAAATAAAAACCCGGTTTATATAAAATATAAACGGGGTAAACTGAGTGAGTTAAACTCACCTTGGAACTACTCTGCGTTAAAATGGTTTGTTTTACCAGCTTCCAATTGTGTTCAACTTCGTCCCTTTCAATTTCAAAACCGTACGCTCGTTGCTCTGGATCCAACGTCCCTCGTTTGGTATGACTCTGTGTATGTATGACACAGTTATAAATTTACGTTATTCACTGTTTAAATTTAATATAAATACAAGCTAAATAATCTATCATTAATTTAAGTTCCAAACTACGTTAGTTCCCTAAATAACGGTTACTATAGTAGTTCAAAGTCTGAAAACTTCCACGGCCATGATGCCTTTGAAAGAAAACAGTTGATTCAACCACCCAATGTTCTTGTTGAACTCTTTTTTTATACTATAATAAAACTGTATAGATTAGTCTAAAAATTCACACACACCCACTATCTACAGAAATAATTAATGATGTGTGTTTTATACCGGCATGTTAAAACATTTAGCAGTTTAAAATGCCCATTAACTTAACATATATGTATACGTAACTTAATTAACTTACGTTCAATTAGGATCTTCCACTTTGGAAAGATATTCTAATGCACAGGATGACTAGACGACTTCAGTTAAAAATGTACTACATGCCACGTTATATTCATGCTACAGTATAGGCATTTTGTATATTATGTTGGACACAACATAAATCGGTCTGACACATTTAGGATTAGGCAAAGTTAAGTGGCGATTAGGCATATCCTAAATAGAATTAGGAACCCTCAGATTACTGTTCATTTTCTTTCACCTATTAAATATAAATAACTTATGTTAGCAATCTAAACATGATTAGGCGCCACATTTTACCTTGCTGTTTGCTTCCCATCTGCCCCGTTTGGATTCTGGAACGCCATGCACTTCTCATTTCCAGTGTTGCTTCCTTCTTCTTCTTTTTTTTAGGAATGCATGCTTCCCACTGTTCGAGCAAAACATGCTCACTCTTCTTTATCTCTTTGCTCACGACACAGCACCTCATTTCGGAGCACTGTTCCCTTTTCTTCCATGTTATCCTTCTTCATTCCATCTCCCTGCTTCCTTACGTCTGCATTTTTCTTTCTTTCTATTTCTTTTTCTTTCTTTTTTTAAAAAAAAATAAACCTGAAGGCCCATACGTGCCCCATCTCTGAAACACACAACCCACTTCTCCTGAATGCTTTCTTCTACTCTTGAATCTCCTCGATGCGTACATGCCATCACCACACTATGCAGCTTCTTCACTTTACACGCAATGTCTAGTTAACCCAATATCATCACTTCTCCCATGCGATGCACAGTTCAACACACACTCTCACAAGTCTGTACCCTTCACCGCTGAAAGCCAAAGCCACTTCCATCCTTCCTTCTCCCCAGTTTTCTTACTTCCGTTTCTTTTTTTTCTAGGGTTGCGTGAGCAACATCACTTCTGTCAAGGGAAAAATGGAAAACGAGGTCCCCATCCCCCATCATTTACTTTTCCATTTCTCCACCGTGCATGCTGTTGCCACCTTCCCTTCCAAGACCATCCGCACTGCCTCAGTGACGCTCCACCCCCACTTGCTTCTGTCATGCAAACAACCGCAACCATGAAAGCCTTCCCCTTCTGCACTCGCTACTTTCCTTTCTCTCCTATTACCTTCAGCTCAGTGTTAAAACTTCCCACTTTTTCTTCTTCACCTTATCTTGTACGCGGTTCACTATACCACCATTTTTTTTCTTTTCGTTACTAACTTCCCACCGGAACATTTCTACTTGCCTACTTTATACCCAAACCTCCTTCTCACGCAATGATTTGAAAACGCTCATATATATATATATATATATATATATATATATATATATATATTTCTATGTGTTGAGACCTGACTAGTTTTCGAATGGGATTGCATTCGGTTTTATTTTGGTGAAGGAACAGTGGTTTTAATCTTTGAAGTGGAGTGAAGTAATGGGTTTTTCTCAAGACAAAAGAAGAAGCTGAATATATATTGGCGAGAAACCGTGGGGTGCAAGTTGTTTAAGGTAGGGGTAAGTCTGTAGGTCTGCAGAAATATAGGTTAGCAATGGGTATTCTCGAGGAATTACTTTGTCGGCACGGATCGAAAAAATTTGCAGGCAAGAAATGTGAACAGCTTGGAGCGCAAGCAGCAAAAATATCAGTGACCCAAGGAATAAAATGGACAGTGGGTGCAAGAAAAGAAAAGTAACGATGGAAGTGGAGGAAGTTTTATTCTATTAAATAAATAAATTATTATACTCATTTCACGTATTGACGTTTAGCGTACCCCGTCATAAAATACTTTGTTTACATACAGACCCCTATGGACAGAAATAAAAATATAGTCGTGGCCAGCGAGGTGTCACTATCCCAAAAATATAATAATATCGGTAGGTTAACTTATATTACGAAACCCCGAAATACTGATATAGGGTGCACAATACTTCAAATAAAAAGTTTCATATTTAATTAATTAAAAATTACAGTAAAATTCTAAAAATTAAATTATAACTACGTCCCAAAAGAATCTTGTCCAGATTCGAATCCAATATGCAGTAATATCAAATAAACCGTTACGGTCGATGAACGATTCTATAGCGACTATTGGAAATTTTTATCTAGGCATATCTTACCGTCTACACGATGAAATCACGATTTTACTCTTTTATTAGAAAAATATAATAGAATCGGTTCAAACGTTTCTTGTTTCACAGAAATCCGACATATATCGGATCCTGTATATTTAGTTAAAGTTTAGATCCAAAATTACGAACTACCGCGTCGTTTTCGAGCTCGTTTTAATTATATTATAAATTATATATTTGAACTATATTTTAAATAAATAAATCCGATATAAAATTCATTAATATCACCAAATCAATATTTAAACAGATTTAAATATCCGTAATCAACGTTCAAAAATCTGGGACGTTATAAAAATTCGGCAGGCAACATGGCTAAGTGGGTTGCACCCAATTAAGGTATATTTTCACCATCTAGAAAATATTCATATTTGTTAATTTTTTTCATTTCTTATCTCCCGGAAATGTTTATGTTGTTATGCCAACCATAAGGTGACAATATATTCGGAACATTCAAGTGAAATGAATGGTCGGTCATGTGTGGCTGAGTTGCAAGATGTTCTTGTTGAACTCCTGTGTATCCCCTCTAGAGTACACTGATCGAAAGGTGGTTCCATACCATGTCATAGTTGGAAATCCATTACCCAATAAGAGCCTGTAGTTTTTTATTGTATATTATATATGTAGAACGTGAGATGCAAGCGTTCTGCTAGATTGCTAATTACTTGTATTTAGACACTATTATAATATCAGAATAGTATTTATTTTAAAAGTGCATTGGATTATAGTAAGGTAAAAACCATCTATGTTTATGTGTGGATCGGTCTTACGATTATCCTTTTTTTAAATGATTTTGAAGAGTTAAACCGAATGATTGGAGTTTACTCACACCAGTCCCATGACTGACCCAAAGTTTATTTTGTTTTACCCTAAACTCTTAGGTGCCCAAATTTGTATTGGCAGTCAAGTAATCGGGATTTTACATATACCCTTGGAGGAGCTTGGAGCAAGAGGCTTCAACGTTAGTTATATATGGAGCTTATTTCTATTGTGGTATATATATTATGTACTCTGATGATGAATGTTAGTATAAACACAGTTTTGTATTTCAAAGTTATGTTATGATATATTTTATTCGTTTCGCTGTGAGATTCGTGTTTACTCGAATTCAGTTCAGTTGTGTTCTTCTTCTATTCTAACTTTCTTTCTTCCTATTTCTCACCCTTTAACTTCTTTCTATTAATGATTAGGTATTTCCGATACTCGAATAGTCAACATGGTGTTTTGTGTTGATTTCGAGGTCGAAAATCCTTGGGCCGTTACAAATATGCTCTCTCGTATATTTTCACTCAACTCATTCTAGAGTACTACTGACCATATCTCTAATGAGCACAACCCCACCAAAGCCTAGGTGTTCTCTCAACCTAAGCTCTGATACCAAATGTAACGAACCGAATTTCCATACTATTTGAGTTAACTACATACATCACACGTCCAACCCAAATTGCACAGAAATATGAATCATTATGAAATAGGAGGAAAAAGATAGAAGAAGAACATAAACAACAACACAGAATCTCACATTGCAGCGGAATAAAATATAATATGTATATATATAAAATCTTTTGGAATACAAAATTTTAACTGTATATACATATACATACCATCATCAGAGTACAATACAACACAAGGGAAAATACACAGTAAATATCTAACGTTGAAGCTTCCTGCTCCAAGCTCCTCTAAGTATCTGTAAACACCTGAACTACTTGAGTGCCCATACAAACTTGGGCACCCAAGAGTTTAGGGTAAAACAAAACAAAATAAACTCCAGGTCAGTCATGGGACTTGTATAAGTAAACAATTTAAAATAGTTTGAGAAAATAAACGATATCTCATAAGACCACGCCGTAAAACACAGAACGGGTTTTTTCCTAATGAGAATCCAATACACTTGATTTAACTTTCAAAAATCCTTTTGAAAGAAACGATAATCTTTATATCAAAACTTTTTTGATATCATAATAGTGTCTATCAAATAAATAATAAATTTTCTCTAGATAGGTGATAATACACCCTAATTGGGGGCTACCCACTTAGCCATGCTGCCTGCCCGATCTTTGTCATTTCCCGGTTGTTGAGGCCTGAAGCTATGATTAATTACCATTTATTGATAGCACAATCACTTTGAATGTCACATTGTCAGATCCGTTAATCATTAATTGATTTTCACAATTATATTCTGTATATTATGCTAAGAGAATAAATTCTCCGCCACTATATATATTTTTATAGATCAATATATGCAATCATTGGAAATACTCCGTCAGACATTAGTAAATACACTTCATTCTAGGACTGAACAAAACCGAAGGCACAATTTCCATTAATCCATCTTATGCAATTTCTACCTAGGATTAACAGAAAAAAGCCCTTGCACTTTACTTCATCTTCGGTTAGCTTCATATAATCTGATTCACAATGCTACTGCCAATACGAAGTAGTTCTCGGATAATAATCCAACTGGTCTCTCCATATTGACAACGATATTGGCTAATACTTCGATAGTCGGTTATTTAACTATTGAAGAAAAACAAACATTCATCCAAAGTATCAAACAATCACTATGCCCCTTAATTAATATTTCATTAATTAAACACTTCTCCATTTCCTTATCAATATTTGTTAACCTAATATTTTCAACAATCATCTTAGCCTCTTAAGCTATTAAATAAACATTTTCATATATCGCCGTCTTTTATTTTCTGTGCTTAGAAAATATCTTCTATTTATAATTAGAAAATATTCCAGTTACTTCTCCCTTTCATGACCATTAATTTCTATACTTAGGAAATATTATTATTATATTTCCCAGAATTCCACTTACTTGGGTTAAAACGCATGTTGTGTAAAACATCGTTACAACAACCCAAAATACTACATTCAACTAAATATTATTCAAACATTTATCTTCGAGACTGAATCTTGCTATTTATTGGCTAATAATGAAATAAATAAAGTTGGGGTATAACTACCTCTTAGACCTTGATTGAATAACATTCTTAACTTCAAAACAAACAAGACTACTTATCTCAAATAATCAACATCATAAAAACCAATTATTCATTTATAAAAAATGTATACATTTCTCTTTCTATTCTGACCATGTTTGATTTATATAATTCCTTTTTGTTTATAATATTCTATTTTAGGTTTGTATCCTTATTAAATTCTATATATATCGATATAAAAATTTCCAGTTATTAAAATTGCTTAAAAATATTCTAACTTCTAATTTTTCTAGAAAATTTTGCCAACATCTCCTTTGTACCGCTCAATAGCTTAAACTCCAACTCGCCTCTCTAGGCCCTTTCCATTCAAAAAGAAAATCAAAAAGCCAAGTGGCTTGCCGATTCAGCGCATAAAAACTCATATGTAATTTAAACGTGTACCTTTTTGTTGGGCATTCGAATTATAATCTTCATACACTTCATTCCATACCTTTCTAACCCATATATGTCCATTTTTAATTTATTCCAACTCAAACTAATCATTTTAACTCAATTCGCTAATTTATTCTTTAATTCGCTCTTTTGCCTATTTCACTTTTTATTTGAACAAAACACGTTCAAATAAAATTTTAAGTTGCTTGTAAACTAATCAAATTCCATTTTCAACTTAAGTTTCATATTTGATTTCAAATATAAATTCTCAAATCTCATTTACATTTCAAACTTCTATTACGATTCAAAATTCTGTTAATTAATTATTCTTCAAATTAATTAATTCTATTCAGCATTTAAAAATCAATCCATTTACTTCACTTGAGCTCATATTTATTTTTACAACACAAGTCTGGAATTTTGTAATGAAAATACATATTTTATTTGCTTAGAATCCTTATATGAATTTAAATAAATCGTTATGGTTTTATAATGGTTATGGCGCTATTTTTCTGAAAATTTGATTTTGACATAACTCAGAATCTATAAGAGGAAATCTAAAATTTTCTTTTACATTAGAAAATTATTATCAAATCGGTCCTGACAATTGTAGTTTCAAAGAATTCCGACTTAAATTGAGTCTTATATACTCAATTGAAGTTCGTAACACCAAATTACGAACTACCGCGCTATAGCGAGTTCGTTTTAAATTATATTTAAATATAAACATTTAAACTTCGTTTAATTTGAATTTCAATCTAATTCTAATATATATTTTAATATATATTAAATCCAATTTTCAAATCCAACTTAATATTTCTGATTATCTCAAGTTGTCGATTTTTCATTACTCGGTTATAAATTTATTTATAACTCAATATGCTATATTAAATTCCAATTCCCTTTATAAATAAATTATATATAAAATTAGATATAATCGAATTGTAATTATAAATTATTAGATTTATCTCAATTTCGTTTACATTCTGAATTCCAAAATAACGTCCGTCATCCCCTTTTTGAAACGATTTGTACTTGAATTTAAACGTTTAAATTATCTAATGATAATTTATCTCGCTTAATTTATAAATGTTGTTTATAAATTTAACTTCATTGTTTTATAATTTAAAACAAGTTTCCATTTCAAATCCATTTGAAACCCAATTCCTATTCTGGAATATTTTATTGATTATAACTTATATATATACAGTGAATCTATTTTCATATTTAAAATTTAAACTTCTATTTAATACAATCCCGATATTTTCTAGAAATATTTAATTTAAATAAATTTGATCTAATCGAATTTAAATCATAAATCCATACGGATTTATTATAATTCAATTTACATTCTGAATATCAGAATAAATTTATCGTTTATCTTTGAAACTAAATTTCAATTTCCCTTTTTAAATTCACATTTGAATTTAGACTTCCCAAATTATCCAAACGATAATTTTCCCGTTTCAGTTATAAATATTGTTTATAAATTCACTTAATTTTCCCGCATTATTTAATTTATAAACATCATTTATAAATTCACTCCAATTCCCATGTAATTTAATTTATAAATATCATTTATAAATTTCTGTAATAACCCGGAAATCCGAGCCAATTTAAAAAATTTATTTTCGCAATTTTAGCGAATTTTGATTATTTAATATGAATTATTTTAAATAATAACGACGAGAAATTTAATTTGAATAGAATAGAACGTATATATTTATTCGAATCACCGTTAGAATATAAATAATTATTTATAATTATAAAAGGAATTGAAAATGGCGCGGTAGTTCGAAAATTCGATTTCAAAGTTCAAATGAATGTACAGGATTCAACATAAACCGGATTTTAGCGAAACCAGAAATATTAGAATCTAATAGAGAATATCTTTCCAACGAATCTGAAAAATCAAAATTTCATACCGGGAATCAAAAGTTACGTCCAGTTGAAAATTCAGAATAGTCGCTATGGAATTCTGTCCCTTAAAAATGGAAATTCTGCAAACGACCTCGGAATTCGATGAAACCACTTTTGTTGGATCTGTGATGTCAAGTTATTGCTAGATTCCAATTTTCATAATTTTTCGAATCAATATGAGAACGTGGCAAAGGAAAACGCGTTTGACCAGTTTTAGTTGATTTTAATCGACTGGGAAATGGCCACTTTTCAAACGGTCTCAGAATTCGATGAAATTAGTTTTGTTAGGACCGTATCGTCAATACGAAGCTAGAAATAATTTTTCTGTAACTTTTAGAGTTAGTATGTGACCCCGGTAAATTGAAATGTGCGTTCAAATTCAATATACATTGATTTATATATTAATTTGAACGGAAACTGATTGAAACAGCCGAACTGGCTTACAATATATATCCCATTGAGTTCGGAATGGGGGTAATTAGCTAGGGACGATAGTCGTTGGGTCTCATTTCGAGTTCGAATTTAAAAGTAACTTTTTGGAAGGAATTAAAAATAATATAAAGAAAATTATTATAAACCCCCCCCCCCACTTTTATTCACTTTCTCAAATCAGAAGAAAACGAGCCCTAAATTATAAATGGCCACCGTCGTTCACCCATACCTGTTAGCCTTCCTCCTCCCTCCATCGTCGAAGTCGCCCCTGCCCCCTCCAACCACGTCGCCTTCCCCTCCTCCTTCTCTTCTCCAGTCCCTCTCTCGAATCGCGCCCCCCTGGCCCCTCAAACAAAACTCCGCCGACCGCCAGTAGGTCCGCCGATCCCAAACGCCGCCCCCTAGCCTCATGCGCAACCCCTCTGACGCCTGAACCCCTCCTTCCGAACGACGATGAGCCCCCCTCCTCTTTGTGAAACGCGCGAGCACCAACACCCACCAGTCGAAGACCATCCGCGAACACCACCCCCAGTCAACTCGTAGGAGGTAATTTAAATCAATTTGTTGATTTGATTTATTTATTTCAGTTTAAATTTTTATAGTTAAAAAGAAAGGAATTTTATCACATAAGAAAGAGGTAATTTTTATCCTCTAAAAGTAGTGGTTTTTAAAATATAAGAGACGAAGTTTTTAAAACTAGAAAGAAGAGGTTTTTTTTAAATAGAAAGATTATATTTTTATAGTGTAAAGATAAGATTTGATTTTCAATTATATAAAAATATAATTTTATATAGTAGAAATATTAAAGATGTGATTTTTATATAGTAAAAATATTAAATATAATTTTTATGAGATAGAGAATAAAAATATGGCTTTTATATTATATCGATAGTAAAAATTCGATCTTTATATATGAAACAGAAATATAAAAATATAATTTTTATATAGAATGAAGCGTCGAAAAAATATACATGAAGTAGAAATAAAATTATGATTTTTATTTATTGAAATGAAGTAATAAAAATATAATTTTTATTATGAACAGCGTGAAAAGGACTGAATTAGAATTTCAAACGGATCCAGACGGTGCAGCAATTCAAAAGCAAAGCACGGCGGAGTGGAACCCTCTGTGAGAAATACTCACGTTTAATTTAAATTTCTAGTTAAAAATATATACTAGGATGCGGACGGTGTTTAGTAGCACCCGACACCCGTTGTCCACAGACCATGGACGGTTTGTATGCTTGTTTGTTTGATTTTGATGTGTAGTTGATTGTGTGATGTGATGTGAAATGAAATAAAATATTTATATAGTTAAAAATATTTTATATTTGAAAATATAATTTTTAACGTGAATGTGAATAAATAAATATAAACAAATCGGACGATTTGTTTATATACACACATTTGACTGATATTGATTGGGACGATAAATTTTACACATCGCCCAACTGCACAAATGAAATCTGTGTTTGATTGTTTGAAAACCCCACACGGGTATTGGGATGATATACGACATACACTAGTCCCAATAATTAGTTGTATGTCGATCAATTGATTGACAGATTGTTATAAGCGTTAAATATTTATATTTGATGCTTATACAGTATAGAATGCACCTTGGATGATGGTTGATTATTTGTCATCATTGATATATACAGGCGTTGTATGGAAATCCATAGAAATAAAATCTATGGTAATTTATTGGGCCTCATTCAAGTTTTGAATAGAAATATTTGAAAAGAAATATTTGGATAAAAATATTTGAAAAGAAATATATGAATAGAAATATTTGAAAAATAAATATTTGAAATAGAATGTTTGAAAGTAGAAATATATGAAGCCGTGTTGATTAGATTGACGCCATTTTGACGTGAACGATATTTATATCAATTTTATTCATTTTTCAATGAATATTGAAAGTGATTTCAAAATTCGAATTAAATTGAAATGAATTGAAATTCGAATTAAATTGAAATGAATTGAAATTTGAATTAAATTGAAATGAATTGAAATTCGAATTAAATTGAAATGAATTGAAATTCGAATTAAATTGAAATGATTTAAATTGAAATGAATTGAAATTCGAATTAAATTGAAATGAATTGAAATTCGAATTAAATTGAAATGAATTGAAATTCGAATTAAATTGAAATGAATTGAAATTCGAATTAAACTGAAATGAATTGAAATTCGAATTAAATTGAGATGAATTGAAATTCGAATTAAATTGAAATGAATTGAAATTCGAATTAAATTGAAATGAATTGAAATTCGAATTAAATTAAAATTGAATTGAAATCGATTTGAAATGAAATTAAAACGAATTTAGATTGAAAAATTCAATCTTGATTAGAATTTGAAAAGGAAGTTGAAACCGTTTTGAAAACGAATTTAAAATGATTTATAAAATATGTTTTGAAAGGAAATCGATGAAATATAATATATATATATATATATATATATCATATATATATAATGGCCTGAATAGAACGCGCCGCGGCAGTTTGCGAAGTTCGACGATTGACTTCGAATGGATATTACGGGAGATCCGACCGTCGGATTCTCCTAAAATCGGAACCTTTGGGTTCGTATCGAAAAGAGCTTTCTAACGAATATGAGAAATTTGAAATCTAACGGTTGGATTTGGAATTATGTCCAAATCAAATTTGGAAAAGGTCGCTGTAAGTCCAGTTCGATGGCCGTTGATGGAAATTGACTGTACGGGCCTTGATAAAATTATTAAAAATAGTAATAATTTGTGTAAAATCATAAGAAATGATTTGTGAAGAATTGGGATGAAAAACTCCATATTTGAAAAGATAAAAGTAGATTTTTATCGAAATGAACTAGTTTTGAACTCGAATAATAATTTGTTTAGTTTTAAAATAAATAAATTGGATTTGAAGTGGTTTTGAAAATAACCAGAATTTCCGATGTATAAAGTTGGAATGGATTTGAATCGAAATTATCTTCGGAATATTTCGATGTTGGATTTCGTGATTATATAGATATGGTTAAGGGAATTTGAAAGATATATTAATATCGTTATTTCCAATATGATATTTATTGGTCGTAGAATTTGATATTGAATATAAGTCGATATATGTTCTATTCAGAGCCTTGTATTTAATATCAAATGTGATTTGGGTTTGTCGTGAATGGTGTCTTCATTAACACTGTTCTTAAGCCCAGTTGAGAAAAAGATTAAATCTTTTTATTTAGATTTAATGATGTGTACCAATTAAATAATATTTAATTGGAATTGAATTGGTATTGATTTTTGGGTTTATCGTGAACAGTGTTTTAAATAACACTTGTTCTTTAACCCGATAATTAATGGAATGCGATTTTGGGTTGTCGTGAACGGTATCTTCAATAATACTGTTCTTAGACCCAAAGGAGTTAAGAAAATCAGAAACTAACTGGAGATTAGTTAAGTTGAATGGTTTATGGGGTATTGATATGATGTTGGTTTCGGCCTTTGGGGTTAATACTTAGGGAATTGCTCACTTGCTAATTTATGGTTAGGGACTGATTGAAATGTGATGTGATTTTGGATTTATCGTGAACAGTGTTTTAAATGACATGGATTCTTTAACCCAGTTAAAGATTAAAACTAAGTGGAGTTTTAATGAATCTTTAATTAGATTGAAAAGATCGAGAATGGAGTATCACCAGTTTTGCTCCAGGCAATAGTTAAATCTTTAATTAGATTTGAACGTGAAATGGTAATTGAATTTACCGATAACACCGTGGTGTTAGATATGAAGTACTACCAGTTTTACTTCATGGGATGAATAGGTTGGGATTGGGAAATTAAAACAAATGATTACTTTGGTAAGGTTCGTTAACCCCGACTAGTTTGAAGTGATATTCAAAGGAAGATTAAAGAATAAATTTAAAAGAATTTATCTTTGATAAAATTAATGGGAACCTTTCCCTAAGAATGTGAAATTTAGAAACTAACTGTAGGTTTGCTAAGAAGAATGGTTTCCTGGGTATTGATCTGATGTTGGTTTCAGCCTTCGGGGTTAATGTTTGGGGAATTGTTCTCTTACTAATTTACGGTTAGTGACTGATGAATTGGAATGAGGCGTATGTTGTGTTTGTGTAACACTTGTTTATTATATACGCGAGTTATTCAGAAAGACCGGGTTTATCCCATTCTGAATAACGGATTCAACGATGAGTCAAAGATGAAGACGGTGGTCGAAGACCGGAGGTCTTCATGTCGTTTGGGTGGTTACTGATGATCTTGATTGGGTCATACACCCAAGAGGAGGGAATCATTTAGTGGTCGTCCAGACGTACTTGGAGATCGATAGATATGCGGGGTACTAGGTGCCTCCGGTTTCGTTCAGACCCAGAACGAACTTGTAAATGGACTGTGTGTCTGACATTGGATTTTAGTCTGTGTGATTGATTTCTATTAAATATATATCTGTTTGGCGGCGGAGAATTTATTCTCTTGCTTAACGCCCTTCTCTGAGACATACGAGCTCAGAAGTTATATATCGTTGGATATCAAACGCATGGAGTGAATTGTCTGTGTGGCATGCCTAAGTGGCAAATGATCAAGGCTTTTGTAGAAAAGCAAAGTCCTATGGTTGATGATCAAAGCACGGCCTATGTGGCATAGCTTTGTGTAGCGTTGATTCGCGAGCCTCACACCCTGGTTGTGAACCAAAAACGGGAGAGGAGCTCAGGGAGGGCATGTGTTTCCTTCTAGTTAGAAGTGGTGTCAGTGGTTTTACACGCCCTGACGAGTTTGACTTATGTGGTTGTTGCTGTTGCGAGGCGCCTCGGATATATCGGTGACTATGTGAAGCCGATGGAGTCATTTGTTGGCTCATTTACACCCCAAAGGGCGGGGAAACGCAGTGTTCAGGAATTTTAATCAACATCGGTGGACCGGCCCTGTCGCTCCAATGGTCACTCGAGCTCTGACCTGAGACATGGGCTAGATTGTCTCGAATCGGTTGAGAACTATCTTTTGCCTCGGTTCACAGATGGAAATCCAATTTCCAATACGTGACAATTGCGATTTTGATTGTATACTTATATATGGCGACATAGTGGCATGGGACGCTCATGTCACCTGTGATTGATATTTATGATTGTATATAAAATCAGAAACTAACTGGAAACGAGCTAAGATGGCTGGTTTCCGTGGTATTGGTCTGATGTTGGTTTCGGCCTTCGGGGTTAATACTTAGGGAGTCGTTCTCTTACTAATTTATGGTTGGAGTCTGATGAAGAATCAAAAGATGAAATTTAGCGTATCAAACATTATTTGGCTATTATAAGGTAAAAACCCTATCCTTCGGCTTGTGTTGCATTGTGTGATGGGACCTGGGTCTTATAATAGCTTCATTTTTCTTTATTTAGCATTGCGCTGTTTGTTTTATGCACTGGTATTCTTGGAAGGAAACCCGTTCCGTGTTATACGGCACGGTCCCTTGATTTACCTAACTTTAAAAATAAAGATTAATAACTGTTTTAGTTCTCACACCAGTCACATGACTGACCTGGAGTTTATTGTTTTAACCTAAATTCTGGGTGCCTTTATTTTGACAAGGGCAGCTAGTAGTTTTGGTTTTGCAGATTTATATTCATAGGATCCTGATTTACAGCTGGAACGATACTCGGAAAGCTCTGTATCCGTGTATTACTTCTAGTTGTGTTTTGTGTTATTTTCCGCTGCTATGTAATGTATTGTATTCTCTGATATTTTGTGTTGTATATTATTTATTCATACTCTGTATATTCTTGTATTCTGATGGAATTGTTGTAATTAACAATGAAATGTTCTTCTGTTCGCGTTCTTTTGCGTGTTGTTCTCGAAGTATCCGCTCTTTTCTTACTGGGGAAGTTACGGGTTCTTACAATTTCTTTACTTCTTTATATTATTCAAAACAAGTTAATATTTCTTAGCCCATTCAAAATTCAAATTCTATTTACAAAAATAGATTTTCACCTTCAAATCTCAAAATCACTTTCCATGATATTTTACATATCAATATTCAGGGCGCGTGATATTCGACCAATCAAAAAAACACAATTATCAGTCTCAGGTTTTCTAACACATTCAATTAATATTATTTTTTGGAGGAATCTAGTTGGATCCCTCCAACCTGTTTTCCTGCATCCACAGACGTTAGCCAACATAAATAATACCCATCCTGCTTCGAGGCAGGATATCGCAGTATAAAAGGTCATCCACTATCATATTGTGGGGCGCATATGGTCATCCTCTAATGATACCGCGGGCATCCACAATTGGTACTGCGGGAAATATCCAACCACCAATATATATAATAATAGTCACAAACACCAATCCTGTATAACTAATAAATATATAGAATAGCCATAACGATATTTAAACTAATCCAATCAACCAACAAATAGTATATAATATTATGTTAAATAATCAAGAGAGTGAGTTTACTCACCTGATTTTATTTGCTGAAATAAATCGGAGAATGTTTGATTTACATTCCAACTGATTCTGAAAATTTTCCAATCCAACATCTGATTATATTTCTTGATTTTATCACCCTGTACAAGTTTTAATTTAGCATTTATCTGACATACGGATTATATCAGCTGATGAGATTAAAGATAGAAATTCAAATTTTATTTTTAATAACAATAATTATAAATTAATAACATACCTTAACCCCGGTATAATCTTCTTTTCTGTAAGAACCTGAAACTTCCCCGGTCTCCGAAGAGAAGAGGAAGCATAGATTGCCTTGAGGACAAGATGAATCAGAACACAAACAGAAGAACATTTCATTATTATTACAACAATTTACATCAGAATACAAGAATATACAGAGTATGAATAAATATTACACATTTACTAAATATCACAGATTTACAAGTTACAATGTAGTGGAAAATAATACAAAACACAACCGAAAGTAATACACGGATACTGTAACACCCCACCTCCGCTAAGGTCACTCACAAAGGGAATGCACTAGGTTTGGTGAAGCATTATCGAGGTAAACATGCACAGAAACATTCCAAGACAGAACATATATAAAACAGCGGAAGTAAAACAAATTTCATTACCTTATAAAATAAGGTCTAAAGCCTTTTACATCGGAATACATCAAAACCTGTCTTGCAATAGTAAAGAAGCATAAAACCTTTTCATAAATTATTCCCCAAAATAAAGCGGTGAAGCAGCCATAGCCAAGAGAAGACCAAGCTATACATGATGACCTTCAAGCATAAGAGGTTCAAACTAAACAACATCATTTCCTCCCTGAAAACCTGGGGGGTGTTACATTTGGTATCAGAGCAGAAGGTTACCAGACTGGGCAAAAGTTTTTAAAACCTTCTGAAAACTATTTAAGAAACCGTTTACAAAGAAGCATTTTTCAAGAAAAGTTTTTAAAGGCTATTCCCCAAAAGCCATTAGCACTATCCTTTGTTCCCTTGATCGAATCTATTTTCCTTTCTTTCCTCCATCTGTAGTCACAGTAGTTTTAACCGCGACTAATCCTTGTCTAGCTACGTAAGTATTTTCCCGTGCGATGGAGGAAGTTCTCGAGAGACCTGTTACAGAAGTTATAAGAAGGGATAATAAGAGCAAGGATGAAGGACATGGGCTTAAGAATTAGCAACTTGTTGGTATGGCTTGATCCACAAAGGAAGATAAGGACAAGATCAGCGAGAGGGCAATTGTATGCTCTCATTTCTAGCGTGCCTAAGGGGAATGGTACCGTTCCTGTTAAAGGCTTAGCCTTTCTCTTCTATCGTCCCGTCTAGACTTTGTTTTGATCATCGCATCATTTAAGTTTGCCTCGATAGTTAAGTATCTGCACCTTAGTACTAGCATGGTAGAAGATCCCACTTTAGTCCCAAAATCTGGTTGGAGAGTTGGTCCATTTATCCATGACTTGTTTGGATTTGAGAACGTCTATGCCAAATGTTGAGATTAGAAGCAATGTGTAATAACCCGAAAATCTGGGCCAGTTTAAAATTTTTATTTTGGCAATTTTAGCGAGTTTTGAACATTTAAAATAGATTATTTTAAATAATATCGACGTGAAATTTATTTTGAATATAATTCGACGTATATATTATATACATCGTCGTTCGAATATAAATATTTATATATAATTATAAATAGAATTGAAAATGGCGCGGTAGTTCGATAATTCGATTTCAAATTTCTATTGAACGTACCGGGTGCAAAACAATCCGGATTTTAGTGAAACCAAAAATGATAAGATCTAAATGATGATATCTTTCCAACGAATCCGAAAGATCAAAATTTCATAGTGGGAATCAAAAGATAAGTCCAGTTGAAAATTCTGAATAGTCGCTATGGAATTCAGGCCCTTAAAAATGGGAATTTTGCAAATGACCTCGGATTTCGACGAAACCAGTTTTGTTGGGTCCGTGATGTTGAATTATTGCTAGATTCCAAATTTCATAATTTTTCGAATCAATATGTGAGCGTGGCATAGGAAAACGCGTTTGACCGGTTTCAGTTGATTTTAATCGACTGGAAAATGGCCATTTTTCTAACGGTCTCAGAATTCGACGAAACTAGTTTTGTTAGGACCGTATCGTCAATACGAAGCTAGAAAATATTTTTATGGAATTTTTCTAGTTAGTATGTGACCCCGGTAATTTGAAATGTACGTTTAAAATTCAATATAGCGATTTAAATGTAAATTCAACGGAAACTTATCGAGACGATCGAATCAGCTTGCGATACATATCCCATTGGGTTCGGAATAGGGTTAAAATGCTAGGGACGACAGGCGGTGGGTCTCGTTTTGAGGTCGAAAATAAAAGCTGCTTTTTGAAAGTAATTAAATAATTAAATATATATATTTTTCATATACTCCCCCCCCCCCTCTTCTCGTTTTCATTCAGAAGAAAGAAAGAAAAAAAAAGAAGAAGAAGGAAAAAGGGGCGCGATGGAGCCGCCACCCACCACCGCTCGTCGGCGGTCAGGACCCCACCACGCCGCTCCTCCAACCTCCCCCCTGATGCGCTCCGCCGTCGCCAGAGTGGCGAGCCACCCTATCGCCCCCTCCCCTAACGCGACGCCCCCTTTCTCCTCCCCTTCTTCTTCTTTGACCTCGACGCGCCGCACCCCCCTTCGACCTCCCCCCCCCCCCCCCTCGCTCCTCTACTCGCCCGCCTTTCTTCTCTCTCCCGTTCGAAACATCCAACCACCGACGCCCCCCCCCCCCCCTCCTCTCCGATTCCAGTAAGTTTTTTTATTTTTATTTTTCAATTTTAGTTATTATTCTATTCAATTTTAATTATTTTTAAATTAGAAAAGCATTGATTTTTAAATTAGAAAAGCATTGATTTTTAAATTATAAAAGCATTGATTTTTAAATTAGAAAAGCATTGATTTTTAAATTAGAAAAGCATTGATTTTTAAATTAGAAAAGATTTGATTTTTAAAATATAAAAGATTAGATTTTTAAAAAGAAGAAAGACGATATTTTTAAATGGAGAAAGGTGAGATTTTTACATAGATAGTGGGTTAAAAATATGACTTTTACATAGTAGGAACTATAGAAATGTAATCTTTATGAGATATAGGATGTAAAAATATCATCTTTGTGTATGTAGCAAAATAAAAATCTGATTTTTATTTTATATACGTTGAAATAAAGTAGTGATTTTTATAAAGGCGAAATCAATATTTTTGAAATGGGATTTTTATCTATATGGCATCGTAGTAAAAATTCGATTTTTATATATTGGATAGCGAAATAAAAATGTGACTTTTATTTTAAAGACATCAAAATATAAAAATGTGTGATTTTTACATATGTAGTGAATACGGGCAACGAAAGCGACAAAAGGCGAGAATGAAGAAGATTTCTATAAAAGAAGTTTCGTGAAGTTGGATAGCTATCGGTGAGAACTTCTCACCTTTCAATTTCTTTTTCTAGTTATATATATATACTAGGATGCAGACGGTGTTTAGTAGCACCCGACACAATCGTCCACAGACCATGGACTTGTTTGTTTGGCTGTTTGGTTATTGATTGCGATATTGGTTTGAATGTGGTTTGTGGTGTGAAAAAAAAATCGAATCGATAAATTGGTTAGGATTAGACGTGCGCCGTTATAAGGCGAAGGAGTAAGGCTAGGTTAGAATCTTACTCCAAATTTTGTGGTTTGCATAACGAAAGTGATTTGATTGATATGGGTATGGCGGTGACCATTATTAGACCGGGGACAGGGCTAGGCCTTATCCCGTTTCTAGTATCGTGTCGTTATGCCGCCGAAATTTTCTAAAATATGTTAGAAAAATAAAAATATCATTTTTTTGAATAAATGAACCGAATAGAATATTCATAGATTGAATAAAATGTTTTATCGTTAAAAATATAATTTTTAACGTGAAGGGGAATAAATAAATATTCATTTACAAACCGGACGGTTTGTTTATGTACACCTATTTGAAGGACATTGATTGGGACGATAAATTTTACACATCGCCCAACAGCACAAATAAAATATGTGTTTGATTGTTTGAAACCCCACACGGGTGTTGGGATGAAATTTGAAGTCCACTCATCCTGATTGATTAAATATGTCAATCGATTGATTGACAGGCTGTTATAAGCATTAGATATCTATATTTGATGCTTATACGGTGCAGTGCACTTTGGTTGATGGTTGATTATTTATCGTTGCTATTATATACATGTGTTGTATGAAAATCCATATAATTCACTTTATATGGTAATTGATTGGGCCTCATTCCAATCGTGAAAATAAAGAATATTTTGAAAATAACAAATATTTTGATAATAGGGAATATTTGAAATAGAATATTTGAAGATAGAAATATGTGAAGCCGTGATGATTAGATTGACGCCATTTTGACGTGAACGATATTTATATCGATTTTAAACGATTTCGAAATGAATTGAATACGATTTCGAAATGAAATGAATTGAAAACAATTTCGAAATGAATCGAATTGAAAACGATTTCGAAATGAATTGAATTGAAAACGATTTCGAAATCAATTGAATTGAAAACGATTTCGAAATGAATTGAATTGAAAACGATTTCGAAATGAAATGAATTGAAAACGATTTCGAAATGAATTGAATTGAAAACGATTTCGAAATGAATTGAATTGAAAACGATTTCGAAATGAAATGAATTGAAAACGATTTCGAAATGAATTGAATTGAAAACAATTTCGAAATGAATTGAATTGAAAACGATTTCGAAATGAATTGAATTGAAAACGATTTCGAAATGAAATGAATTGAATTGAAAACGAATTCAAATTGAATTGAAAGCGAATTGAAATGAATTCAAATTGAATTGAAATTTGAATTGAATAGAAATGAATTTTAAAACGAATTTATAAAGAAGAATTCAATTTTGATTTGAATTGAAATGGAAGTTGAGATTGCTTTTGAAACGAATATTAAAACTATTTATATAATTCGTTTTAAATAGAAATCGACGAAATATATATTATATATATTATATATATAATATAATGGCCTGAATAGAACGCGCCGCGCCGCGGCAGTTCGTGAATTTCGACCATTCATTTCAAACGGACATTACGGGAGATCCGACCGTCGGATTCTCCTGAAACCAGAACCGTTGGGTTCGTATCGAAAAGAGCTTTCTAACGAATATTAGAAATTTGAAATCTAACGGTCGGATTTGGAGTTACGTCCAAATCAAATTTGAAAAAGGTCGTTGTAAGTGCAGTTCGATGGCCATTGATGGAAATCGACTATACGGGCCTTGATAAAATTATTAAAAATAGTAATAATTTGTGTAAAATCATAAGAAATGATTTGTGAAGATTTGGGATGAAAAACTCCATATTTGAAAGATGAAAATAGATTTTTATCGAAATGAACTAGTTTTGAACTAGAATTATAATTCTGTTTATTTTTAAATAAATAAATTGAATTTGAAAAGGGTTTTGAAAATAACCAAAATTTCCAATGATTGCATTGGAGTGGATTTGAATCGAAATTGTCTTCGGAATATTTCGATGTTGGAATTCGTGATTATACAGATGTTGTTATGGAAATTTGAAAGATATATATTTATATCGTTATTTCCAATACGACATTTGTTAGTCGTAGAATTTGATATTGAATATAAGCCGATATATTTTCTATTCAGAGCCTTGTATTGAATATCAAATGTGATTTGGGTTTATCGTGAACAGTGTTTTAAATAACACTTGTTCTTTAACCCGATAATTAATGGAATGTGATTTTGGGTTTATCGTGAACCGTGTTTTAAATGACACTGATTCTTTAACCCAGTTAAAGATTAAAACTAAATAGAGTTTTAATGAATCTTTAATTAGATTGAAATGATCGAAAATGGAGTATCACCAGTTTTGCTCTAGGCGATGGTTAAATCTTTAATCAGATTTGAACGTGAAATGGTAATTGAATTTACCGATAACACTGTGGTGTTAGATATGAAGTATTACCAGTTTTACTTCATGGGATGAATAGGTTGGGATTGGGAAATAAAATAAATGATTACTTCGGTGTGGTTCGCTAATCCCGACTAGTTTGAATTGATATTCAAAGGAGATTAAAGAATAAATTTAAAGAATTTATCTTGGATAAAATTAATGGGAACTTTTCCCAAATTATAGGAATATTCGAATAAAAGAATATTCTGAATTGGAATGAGGCATATGTTGTGTTTGTGTAACACTTTTATAATATATACGCGAGCTATTCAGAAAGACCGGGTTTATCCCATTCTGAATAACTGATTCGACGTGGTGTCGAAGATGAAGACGGCGGTCGAAGACCGGAGGTCTTCACGTCGTTTGGGTGCTTACTGATGATCTTGATTGGGCTGTACACCCAAGAAGATGGAAACAGTTGGTGATCGTCCAGACATACTTGGAGATCGATGGATATGCGGGGTACTAGGTGCCTCCGGTTTCGTTCAGACCCAGAACGGACTTGTAAATGGACTGTGTGTCTGACATTGGATTTTAGTCCCTGTGATTGATCTCTATTAAATATATATCTGTTTGGCGGCGGAGAATTTATTCTCTTGCTTAACGCCCTTCTCTGAGACGTACGAGCTCAGGGGTTATATATTGATGGATATCAAACGCATGGAGTGAATTGCCTGTGTGGCATGCCTAAGTGGCAATTGATCGAGGCTTCTGTTGAAAAGCAAAGTCTTGTGGTGATGATCAAAGCAAGGCCTTTGTGGCGTAGCTTTGTGTAACGTTTGATTCGCGAGTTTCACACCCGGTATGAACCAAAAACGGGAGAGGACGTCAGGGAGGGCATGCGTTTCTTCCTAGCTATAAGTGGCGTCAGTGGTTTTACACGCCCTGACGAGTTTGACTTATGTGGTTGTTGCTGTTGCGAGGCGCCTCGGATTGATCGGTCGTTCTCGAACCGATGGAGTCATTTAGTTGGCTCGTTTACGCCCCATAGGGCGGGGAAACGCATGTTCAGGGTTTAAGTTTAATCCACATCGGTGGACTGGCCCTGAGGATCCAAGGGTCACTCGAGCTCTGATCCTGAGACTCGGGCTAGGCAGTCTCGAATCGGTTGAGGACTATCTTTTGCCTCGGTTCATAGACGGAAATCCAATTTCCAAATACGTGACTTTGCGGTTTTATTTGTAAACCTATATATGGTGACATAGTGGCATTGGACGCTCATGTCGCCTATGATTGATACTTATGATTTGAAGTTGTTTTATACACTATGCACTTATAATAGTATCAAACGATTTGTTTTAACCGTATCAAGCATTCTTTGGCTGTTATAAGGGAAAACCCTATCCTCCGGCTTGCGATTTCATTGTGTGATGGGACCTGGGTCTTATAACAGCTTCATTTTTTTTATTTAGCATTGCGATGTTTGTTTTATGCACTGGTATTCTTGGGAGGAAACCCGTTCCGTGTTATACGGCGTGGTCCCTTGATTTACCTAACTTTAAAAATAAAGATTAACTGTTTTAGTTCTCACACCAGTCACATGACTGACCTGGAGTTTATTGTTTTAACCTAAACTCTGGGTGCCCTTATTTTTGACACGGGCAGCTAGTAGTTTTGGTTTTGCAGATTTATATTCACAGGATCCTGGTTTACAGCTGGAACGATATCCGGAAAGCTTTGTATCCGTATATCTCTTCTAGTTGTGTATTGTATTATTTTCCGCTGCGATGTATTTAAATGTAATTTAAATCTCTGATATTTCTGTGTAATATTCTTTTATACTCTGCATATTCTTGTAATCTGATGCATTGTTGTAATATGCAATGAAATGTTCTTCTATATGCGTTCTGATTTGTCATGTTCTCAAACGATAGGGCGTTTCGAACGGTTTGGGTCGGTTTAGCGACTGGTTCGGACCGAGCGAAATTCCTTGCCGTGACATTTGGTATCAGAGCTTTGGTTTACAGAGCTCGAGGACAAGGCACATTAGAACCGTACGAAAGAATTCATCAGATATTGGATTAGTAATATCCAATGAGAATGACTCGTTAGAGATGGGATCAGTAGTATCCTAGAACGAGTGTGAAGAGTATATTTTTAAAGTGAAAACAATTTTGTTTTGAAAATTGAAATCAATTATTCGTATTTGATTATTTATTTATATTGATATGGACAATCCAATATATAAAGATTTTGCGTATGCGCCTAGCTAGCGTCTATTCGAAGTTTTAATATACTGGATAGATATAGAATCACACTCTAGTCGCCCGGAGATGATTCTGATGATAGTTCGAACATCATCAGAATTGGTATTCGTGTTTCGAAGGTGTGATATCTATATATTTCCTATTGACTGGTGTGAGAACCAAAATTAGATAGGGCCTATGGTTGTGATTTGGCATCAAAAACATGATTTTTGACTATATATCAAAGTTTTGCATTTGAAAAGCTAATCAACTAATTGATTGATGTTTGTGTTGTTTGTTTATTTATTTGATAATTTTAACCATTTAGCCTAATTGAAACAAATATTGAATTGTATTGAAATTGGTTGCATTTGCTTGCATATATATACTTACATTGAACAGGTCATAGCAAAGAGGCTAGAGCCGAAGAATAAAATTTGTTTGCCCGACAAATAGGTACATGTTTACTACATAATTTACTGTTTTGCTTGGGTGATGATGATTTTATGAGCCTATTGGCTAGCCGCTTGGCTTTTTCTTTTTCTTTTTGAGATTAGAAGGACCGGGGAAGCTATTTGAAATTCCCCGATGCTCCCGGTGCAGGGGAGGTTATGGCGAAATTTTTCGAAAATTTAGGGTGTTAGCCAAATTTTTGAAATTGTGAAAATTCTCAGAAACTGAAAAGTTGGAGAATGGAAGCCAGATCGAATGTAGAGCTTAATAATCAAACCATTTTCGACTTTGTTCCTTTTCGGGGACGAAAAGTTTTAAGTAGGAGAGATTGTAATAACCCGAAAATCTGGGCCAGTTTAAAATTTTTATTTTGGCAATTTTAGCGAGTTTTGAACATTTAAAATAGATTATTTTAAATAATATCGACGTGAAATTTATTTTGAATATAATTCGACGTATATATTATATACGTCGTCGTTAGAATATAAATATTTATATATAATTATAAATAGAATTGAAAATGGCGCGGTAGTTCGATAATTCGATTTCAAATTTCTATTGAACGTACCGGGTGCAAAACAATCCGGATTTTAGTGAAACCAAAAATGATAAGATCTAAATGATGATATCTTTCCAACGAATCCGAAAGATCAAAATTTCATAGTGGGAATCAGAAGATAAGTCCAGTTGAAAATTCTGAATAGTCGCTATGGAATTCAGGCCCTTAAAAATGGGAATTTTGCAAATGACCTCGGATTTCGACGAAACCAGTTTTGTTGGGTCCGTGATGTTGAATTATTGCTAGATTCCAAATTTCATAATTTTTCGAATCAATATGTGAGCGTGGCATAGGAAAACGCGTTTGACCAGTTTCAGTTGATTTTAATCGACTGGAAAATGGCCATTTTTCTAACGGTCTCAGAATTCGACGAAACTAGTTTTGTTAGGACCGTATCGTCAATACGAAGCTAGAAAATATTTTTATGGAATTTTTCTAGTTAGTATGTGACCCCGGTAATTTGAAATGTACGTTTAAAATTCAATATAGCGATTTAAATGTAAATTCAACGGAAACTTATCGAGACGATCGAATCAGCTTGCGATACATATCCCATTGGGTTCGGAATAGGGTTAAAACGCTAGGGACGACAGGCGGTGGGTCTCGTTTTGAGGTCGAAAATAAAAGCTGCTTCTTGAAAGTAATTAAATAATTAAATATATATATTTTTCATATAACCCCCCCCCCCTCTTCTCGTTTTCATTCAGAAGAAAGAAAGAAAATAAAAATAAATAAAAAAGAAGGAAAAAGGGGCGCGATGGAGCCGCCACCCACCACCACTCGTCGGCGGTCAAGACCCCACCACGCCGCTCCTCCAACCTCCCCCCTGATGCGCTCCGCCGTCGCCAGAGTGGCGAGCCACCCTATCGCCCCCTCCCCTAACGCGACGCCCCCTTTCTCCTCCCCTTCTTCTTCTTTGACCTCGACGCGCCGCACCCCCCTTCGACCTTCCCCCCCCCCCCCCCCCCCCCGCTCTTCTACTCGCCCGCCTTTCTTCTCTCTCCCGTTCGAAACATCCAACCACCGACGCCCCCCCTACTCTCCGATTCCAGTAAGTTTTTTTATTTTTATTTTTAATTTATTTTTCAATTTTAGTTATTATTCTATTCAATTTTAATTATTATTCTATTAGAAAAGCATTGATTTTTAAATTAGAAAAGCATTGATTTTTAAATTAGAAAAGCATTGATTTTTAAATTAGAAAAGCATTGATTTTTAAATTAGAAAATCATTGATTTTTAAATTAGAAAAGCACTGATTTTTAAATTAGAAAAGCATTGATTTTTAAATTAGAAAAGCATTGATTTTTAAATTAGAAAAGCATTGATTTTTAAATTAGAAAAGATTTGATTTTTAAAATATAAAAGATTAGATTTTTAAAAAGAAGAAAGACGATATTTTTAAATGGAGAAAGGTGAGATTTTTACATAGATAGTGGGTTAAAAATATGACTTTTACATAGTAGGAACTATAGAAATGTAATCTTTATGAGATATAGGATGTAAAAATATCATCTTTGTGTATGTAGCAAAATAAAAATCTGATTTTTATTTTATATACGTTGAAATAAAGTAGTGATTTTTATAAAGGCGAAATCAATATTTTTGAAATGGGATTTTTATCTATATGGCATCGTAGTAAAAATTCGATTTTTATATATTGGATAGCAAAATAAAAATGTGACTTTTATTTTAAAGACATCAAAATATAAAAATGTGTGATTTTTACATATGTAGTGAATACGGGCAACGAAAGCGACAAAAGGCGAGAATGAAGAAGATTTCTATAAAAGAAGTGTCGTGAAGTTGGATAGCTATCGGTGAGAACTTCTCACCTTTCAATTTCTTTTTCTAGTTATATATATATACTAGGATGCAGACGGTGTTTAGTAGCACCCGACACAATCGTCCACAGACCATGGACTTGTTTGTTTGGCTGTTTGGTTATTGATTGCGATATTGGTTTGAATGTGGTTTGTGGTGTGAAAAAAAAATCGAATCGATAAATTGGTTAGGATTAGACGTGCGCCGTTATAAGGCGAAGGAGTAAGGCTAGGTTAGAATCTTACTCCAAATTTTGTGGTTTGCATAACGAAAGTGATTTGATTGATATGGGTATGGCGGTGACCATTATTAGACCGGGGACAGGGCTAGGCCTTATCCCGTTTCTAGTATCGTGCCGTTATGCCGCCGAAATTTTCTAAAATATGTTAGAAAAATAAAAATATCATTTTTTTGAATAAATGAACCGAATAGAATATTCATAGATTGAATAAAATGTTTTATCGTTAAAAATATAATTTTTAACGTGAAGGGGAATAAATAAATATTCATTTACAAACCGGACGGTTTGTTTATGTACACCTATTTGAAGGACATTGATTGGGACGATAAATTTTACACATCGCCCAACAGCACAAATAAAATATGTGTTTGATTGTTTGAAACCCCACACGGGTGTTGGGATGAAATTTGAAGTCCACTCATCCTGATTGATTAAATATGTCAATCGATTGATTGACAGGCTGTTATAAGCATTAGATATCTATATTTGATGCTTATACGGTGCAGTGCACTTTGGTTGATGGTTGATTATTTATCGTTGCTATTATATACATGTGTTGTATGAAAATCCATATAATTCACTTTATATGGTAATTGATTGGGCCTCATTCCAATCGTGAAAATAAAGAATATTTTGAAAATAACAAATATTTTGATAATAGGGAATATTTGAAATAGAATATTTGAAGATAGAAATATGTGAAGCCGTGATGATTAGATTGACGCCATTTTGACGTGAACGATATTTATATCGATTTTAAACGATTTCGAAATGAATTGAATACGATTTCGAAATGAAATGAATTGAAAACAATTTCGAAATGAATCGAATTGAAAACGATTTCGAAATGAATTGAATTGAAAACGATTTCGAAATCAATTGAATTGAAAACGATTTCGAAATGAATTGAATTGAAAACGATTTCGAAATGAAATGAATTGAAAACGATTTCGAAATGAATTGAATTGAAAACGATTTCGAAATGAATTGAATTGAAAACGATTTCGAAATGAAATGAATTGAAAACGATTTCGAAATGAATTGAATTGAAAACAATTTCGAAATGAATTGAATTGAAAACGATTTCGAAATGAATTGAATTGAAAACGATTTCGAAATGAAATGAATTGAATTGAAAACGAATTCAAATTGAATTGAAAGCGAATTGAAATGAATTCAAATTGAATTGAAATTTGAATTGAATAGAAATGAATTTTAAAACGAATTTATAAAGAAGAATTCAATTTTGATTTGAATTGAAATGGAAGTTGAGATTGCTTTTGAAACGAATATTAAAACTATTTATATAATTCGTTTTAAATAGAAATCGACGAAATATATATTATATATATTATATATATAATATAATGGCCTGAATAGAACGCGCCGCGCCGCGGCAGTTCGTGAATTTCGACCATTCATTTCAAACGGACATTACGGGAGATCCGACCGTCGGATTCTCCTGAAACCAGAACCGTTGGGTTCGTATCGAAAAGAGCTTTCTAACGAATATTAGAAATTTGAAATCTAACGGTCGGATTTGGAGTTACGTCCAAATCAAATTTGAAAAAGGTCGTTGTAAGTGCAGTTCGATGGCCATTGATGGAAATCGACTATACGGGCCTTGATAAAATTATTAAAAATAGTAATAATTTGTGTAAAATCATAAGAAATGATTTGTGAAGATTTGGGATGAAAAACTCCATATTTGAAAGATGAAAATAGATTTTTATCGAAATGAACTAGTTTTGAACTAGAATTATAATTCTGTTTATTTTTAAATAAATAAATTGAATTTGAAAAGGGTTTTGAAAATAACCAAAATTTCCAATGATTGCATTGGAGTGGATTTGAATCGAAATTGTCTTCGGAATATTTCGATGTTGGAATTCGTGATTATACAGATGTTGTTATGGAAATTTGAAAGATATATATTTATATCGTTATTTCCAATACGACATTTGTTAGTCGTAGAATTTGATATTGAATATAAGCCGATATATTTTCTATTCAGAGCCTTGTATTGAATATCAAATGTGATTTGGGTTTATCGTGAACAGTGTTTTAAATAACACTTGTTCTTTAACCCGATAATTAATGGAATGTGATTTTGGGTTTATCGTGAACCGTGTTTTAAATGACACTGATTCTTTAACCCAGTTAAAGATTAAAACTAAATAGAGTTTTAATGAATCTTTAATTAGATTGAAATGATCGAAAATGGAGTATCACCAGTTTTGCTCTAGGCGATGGTTAAATCTTTAATCAGATTTGAACGTGAAATGGTAATTGAATTTACCGATAACACTGTGGTGTTAGATATGAAGTATTACCAGTTTTACTTCATGGGATGAATAGGTTGGGATTGGGAAATAAAATAAATGATTACTTCGGTGTGGTTCGCTAATCCCGACTAGTTTGAATTGATATTCAAAGGAGATTAAAGAATAAATTTAAAGAATTTATCTTGGATAAAATTAATGGGAACTTTTCCCAAATTATAGGAATATTCGAATAAAAGAATATTCTGAATTGGAATGAGGCATATGTTGTGTTTGTGTAACACTTTTATAATATATACGCGAGCTATTCAGAAAGACCGGGTTTATCCCATTCTGAATAACTGATTCGACGTGGTGTCGAAGATGAAGACGGCGGTCGAAGACCGGAGGTCTTCACGTCGTTTGGGTGCTTACTGATGATCTTGATTGGGCTGTACACCCAAGAAGATGGAAACAGTTGGTGATCGTCCAGACATACTTGGAGATCGATGGATATGCGGGGTACTAGGTGCCTCCGGTTTCGTTCAGACCCAGAACGGACTTGTAAATGGACTGTGTGTCTGACATTGGATTTTAGTCCCTGTGATTGATCTCTATTAAATATATATCTGTTTGGCGGCGGAGAATTTATTCTCTTGCTTAACGCCCTTCTCTGAGACGTACGAGCTCAGGGGTTATATATTGATGGATATCAAACGCATGGAGTGAATTGCCTGTGTGGCATGCCTAAGTGGCAATTGATCGAGGCTTCTGTTGAAAAGCAAAGTCTTGTGGTGATGATCAAAGCAAGGCCTTTGTGGCGTAGCTTTGTGTAACGTTTGATTCGCGAGTTTCACACCCGGTATGAACCAAAAACGGGAGAGGACGTCAGGGAGGGCATGCGTTTCTTCCTAGCTATAAGTGGCGTCAGTGGTTTTACACGCCCTGACGAGTTTGACTTATGTGGTTGTTGCTGTTGCGAGGCGCCTCGGATTGATCGGTCGTTCTCGAACCGATGGAGTCATTTAGTTGGCTCGTTTACGCCCCATAGGGCGGGGAAACGCATGTTCAGGGTTTAAGTTTAATCCACATCGGTGGACTGGCCCTGAGGATCCAAGGGTCACTCGAGCTCTGATCCTGAGACTCGGGCTAGGCAGTCTCGAATCGGTTGAGGACTATCTTTTGCCTCGGTTCATAGACGGAAATCCAATTTCCAAATACGTGACTTTGCGGTTTTATTTGTAAACCTATATATGGTGACATAGTGGCATGGGACGCTCATGTCGCCTATGATTGATACTTATGATTTGAAGTTGTTTTATACACTATGCACTTATAATAGTATCAAACGATTTGTTTTAACCGTATCAAGCATTCTTTGGCTGTTATAAGGGAAAACCCTATCCTCCGGCTTGCGATTTCATTGTGTGATGGGACCTGGGTCTTATAACAGCTTCATTTTTTTTTATTTAGCATTGCGCTGTTTGTTTTATGCACTGGTATTCTTGGGAGGAAACCCGTTCCGTGTTATACGGCGTGGTCCCTTGATTTACCTAACTTTAAAAATAAAGATTAACTGTTTTAGTTCTCACACCAGTCACATGACTGACCTGGAGTTTATTGTTTTAACCTAAACTCTGGGTGCCCTTATTTTTGACACGGGAAGCTAGTAGTTTTGGTTTTGCAGATTTATATTCACAGGATCCTGGTTTACAGCTGGAACGATATCCGGAAAGCTTTGTATCCGTATATCTCTTCTAGTTGTGTATTGTATTATTTTCCGCTGCGATGTATTTAAATGTAATTTAAATCTCTGATATTTCTGTGTAATATTCTTTTATACTCTGCATATTCTTGTAATCTGATGCATTGTTGTAATATGCAATGAAATGTTCTTCTATATGCGTTCTGATTTGTCATGTTCTCAAACGATAGGGCGTTTCGAACGGTTTGGGTCGGTTTAGCGACTGGTTCGGACCGAGCGAAATTCCTTGCCGTGACACAATGCTTCTATTGTTGGGCTATGGATGGATTCTAGGGGTAAAGTGGTTATCCAGTAAGGGATACCATCCTCGGTTTTGAAAAGAGGGTAGTCAGACTCTTGGCTTGCTTTGGTAATACCCTCGAAGCCTCGTGTAACCTTTTGGGCTTTGTCATGGTTAGTTACCTAGAATCACTTGATGTATTTATCGGAAATCTCTGATCCGATCAAGTAATGTTCGCCAATAAGGCGGATGATTCATTCCGCTTAAGCATGGGTTATAGGAATCACCCTAGAAGGTACGCTTGGTAACATGGATTGACATTGGTAAATGAGATCCAGAATTCACTAGTGGATTTTGGAGAGCTTGCATGAGTACGCAGATATGGTTGAGCCAAGTATACTAGGGAAAGAATAAGCGAAAGTGGAACGAGAGGCGATAGTGAAATGAGTTCCAACTCATACCTTGGAAGTAGGAATCAAGGAGCTACGAAATCATGAAGTCAAAGGCAGTCAAGGCACAATGGAATTAAGCTCATGGAAATGCGGCTTAGACGCGCGCATCATGTCTCTTTTTAAGAGTATATCTTTGATCCTTGGTTCTCCTGTAGAGCTTGCTTGCATGCTATCGCTTGGGGGATATCCTCTCGGTCCTGTTTCTGTCACAAACCCCGTAAGGAGTTTGTCCTGTTTATCTCCTCGATCCTATCTTGGGAACCTTAGATAGAACTCTATGGATGCAAACATGTATTTGAAACATGTTATGATTGATATGGTTGCAAATGGTTGCAAGTGGTTGCTCGTGGATGCGCGAATACACAATAGATACTAGATTGACGCGGTCACGTTTCATGTTGCATATGCACGAGTATTTATACTTGTTTATGGATGAAATTGAATGTGTTGTCATGCGGATGTTGCATATGGATGAATGTATGTGCACGCATATAGTACTTATATGACTAGGACTATTTGCATACATGTTGGATTCATGGCACTAAACATATTTTGCATTAGAAAGATCATTCAGGCCTGATCATTAGCATTAGCTAAGGAGCATATACACACACTTTCTGCATGTGTTCATAAAGCATTAGGAGTCTTTTAAGGACCATGGTTGCCTGTGGATGATGTTTTGAGTAGATGGATGATGGATGGTAGGATACGTTCTTCCTAACCTGGAGATTTCGGGGACGAAATCCTTTAAGTTGGGGAGGATGTAACAACCCGGATTTTTACAACATGCTAAGACGAGAATCAAGGCAGAATTTAATTATAAAATCTGAATCAAGTGAAACTGGCTATGCCATTGCGTTCGTCTCAGAAAAATACGCGAAATAGACCGAGTTTTCGATAATTGGAGTCCGTATGACCAAGTTATGGCCCGTCAAAGTTTTCAGAAAATTTCAAGTTCAAAAGCAGTTCAAATTTGAATGCAGATTTCAAATTCAGCCAAGCAGAAAAGGCGGGAAAAATTCCCGCCACCCCAAGTCGACTTGGGAGTCGACACCCCCTAGGTGGTGTCGACTGCCCAGTCGACACCCCTGTCGACCTGGGTGGTCCGACCACCTGGGCCTGGGTGCACCTGATTTGTTCCTCAAGACATGCTTTAGGGCTGGTGACGGATTTTGAGGGTTCAGATATATCCTAGGGCTTATCCTATGACTTAAACTACTCCTAATCTCTATAAAAACACCCTAGGACCTAACCTAAATCACTCAAAATCAATCTAACAACGAAGTGCTGCCCAAATCCCTCTTGATCATGGCCTCCATCTCCAACTTCAAGAGCCTATGCATTCAAACTAGATCCAAGATGAAGGTGCAAGCTTTCTACACCAAATCAAGGGTTTTTATCATCATCTCAACATGGATTCTTCGACAAGATGATTCATGCTCCTAAATCTCTTGCCATGCTATGTATGTTCTAGCTACTTCTAGATCTAAACGGTAGTTTTAATGATGGCATGGAATAAAACGAGATTAAACTAAGTATGCTAGCCTATATGAACCTTGTCATGCCTCTTTTGCTTGAACTTATGACTTTTGGCTATGCTTAGTGACTAAATCATGCTATTCATGTTATGATTAACCTAGTTTATCTTGCAAGTTTGAATCTTTATCTATAGAGTGCTAGCATGAACCTTTGGGAACCATTTGACTTGTGAAACATTGGCAAAGACTTGACTTTGGGGCTTATGCATGTAAATGAACCCCAAACCCCTTATGTTATCATGCATGCTTGTGGTCAAATTCTCTTATGATGCTATGCATGTTTATGGCCAAATTCCCTTATGATACTATGCATGCTAGTGGCCAAATTCTCTTATGATGCTATGCATATTTTGAGGCCAAACCCCTTATGATACCATGCATGTTTGTGGCCAATCCCTTTTTGACATCGTGCATGTTGTGAGGCCAATATGTAGCATAGTACCCTTACTATGTTGACTCGCTTTTACTTGAGTTGGAAACATGCTTTGGGGTAGGTTAGACGTGCATGATTATGACATGATAATTTGACATGGGGTTTCATGGAAATATGGCACTTATGATACACCTAAATGTGGGCATGACATGTGGGGGTAAACATGGGACTTGAAACTAGACACGTGTGGGTTGTAAGTGTAATATGACACTAGACCAAACATGAAAGTGGCCAACTCGAGGTTGGGTTGAGTTTGTAGCATAAATCTACCCGGACCCGCCCGGCTTAACTAGTGGCTACAAACAATAGGATCCAATGTGAGACGTTGGTCATGTCGCGCTTAAGACCCGAGGTTAGACTAGGTTGTGGTGTAAAACTACCCGGACCCGCCCGGCTTAACTAGTAACCACAACAAGGTCTAATGTGAGAGGTTGAGAGTGCATTAATAAAATTAATGCCACATGATAAGGTTAAGTAAATTTGACTAATGACACTTAACCGATATGACACGAATGGGTAGGTTAAGTGGGATCAGGCTTGATTTCTTAATGACACTTAACCATACAAGACAATTAGGGGATGGGGTTAAGTAATTTACGCTTAACTAATCCGACTTGGTAATTAGATGGGGTTAAGTAATTTACGCTTAACTAATCCGACTTGGTAATTAGATGGGGTTAAGTAATTTACACTTAACTAATCCGACTTGGTAATTAGATGGGGTTAAGTAATTTAGACTTAACTAATCTTAACACGGTAATTAGATGGGGTTAAGTAACCTATACTTAACTAATCTAAACACGGTAATTCGATGGGGTTAAGTTAAACACTTAACCAATCTAAACTTGGTAATTCAATGAGGTTAAGCAACCAATACTTAACCAACTTAACATGATAATTTAATGGGGTTAAGTAACTTATAATTAACCAATTATACATGATGATTTGATGAGGTTAAGTAACCTATACTTAACCAATCTAACATGTGGACTTGATAGGGTTAAGTCACAAGATCTTTTGAATATACTTAACCCTTGTAGTACGATTAGTGGATGAGGTTAAGCTAACCCATACTTAACCAATCCGACTCGATGATCTGATGCGATTAAGATAATCTATGCTTAATCAATCTAACACGATAATCTGATAGGGTTAAGACAAACCAATACTTAACCAATTTGACTTGATAGGGTTAAGTCATGTGCTTCTTGGTATACTTAACCACCTTATAGGGCTAAGCCTTGAACTTAAATACTTAGCCAATCTTGACATGATTTGTAGGCGGGCTAAGTCATGAACCTGAATAACAACACCTAACCCAATAGACAAAACCCTAGTTAGAGGAACTAGGTAGAAAATCGTGGTTAATCAAGGGTAACGGGGAAAAGAAGCTAAGTGGTAAACCTTAGTTAAGTATAAATAAGTAATAATTCTTAGCCAAGGACATGGGACTAGTTCATGAATGGATGAGTAACCCGATATGGTAGGTCATCGCTTAAACACACGAGGAGGAGCAAATTATCCAACTTGGATAAAGGCTCCAACGAACTGGGTGACGAAGCGGTAGCTTCGGGGGACGTGAGGGTACTCTTGGTATCCCTCTGTGAGGTGGCAGGTGGTCCATGAAACCCGGTCTCACAGAGGTTAAGGTCTGCGATAGAAGAGCCAAGAGTATGCCTTGGTTGCTATGCGAGCGACCTAAAGACTGGGATGGATTAGCGTGGAGTCGACGATACTTGATTTTTGCCCTGGATAGCACGTCGTCGACTACCTACCATCTTTAAATCGTGTACGTACGGAAAGGCAGAGAACCCCCAACAGACCATGTTCTTGCTATCGAGTCATGGGTGAGGTTGGCCCGTAGGAAAGTGGGGCTATAGTGGGGCCGGGATGTGGTTCTCATACATGATTTTTCTTGGATTGCCTTTCAGTAGTTGAGGGAGGGGTCACGTGGGACCATAGCCACGGGTACAAAAACAGACCTTGATATCTGCATCAGCAGACGACTTAAAGCTCCCGACCGAGTTCCATATTTCTTGATTTGCCCTGGCACGGAACTCGGACGGCACATTGAGGAACATGTGCGTCTAGACATGGAAAACGATTCACGATACATATGCGGGATAAAGGGCGCGGTTGACGGGTGGCATAATCCCTAGTGGCCCTAGGTGGCTTGAACCCAAACCGAGAAACGGAAACGTTCATTAGGTAGCATAATCCCTAATGGTCCTAGGTGGCATAAATCCTAAGTGAACGCGCGTTATTCATGGTAAGGAAACATAACTAGATCAAGGGTGGCAGTCCAAAATAACTTCAAGGATAAAATGGTACTACGTTGAGGTGGTATAGATTTACATGGGAAAGCCCGTACGGCCTACAACAGAGGACTGAACTTATACATGGAAAGAAACATATGAGTTGGGAAAACCTACATATGTTATATATTAGGTTGACATGGACCATTACATGACATTGGGCAAGGGACATTCATAGTTAACGCATGACGCAGGTTGGGATACTAGTACGAGAGGTGCAGAGCAAATATACATGATAAATATCTTGGGATGTTATACATGATAAATACCGTGGGATGTTATACATGATAGATACCTTGGGATAGTATACTTGATAGAAACCTGACGCCGTGATACCTTGATTTATCTTGACACGTAGTTTATCATGATACCTTAGCCTATCTTGCTACAGTAGTTCATCCAGTTATCTTGGTTTAGCTTATCTATCTTGTCATCATCCTTATGTTTACTTTCAGTTTATGCATGTCATGTTACCTTTACATGTTTTTATACTGGAAGTAGATAGGACTTACCAGTCTTTATGACTGACCCCGTTTTGTTTCGCCTCTTTGTCTTCCGTTCCCCCCCCCCCCAAGGTTTTCAAGGAGGAAATGATGTTGTTTAGTTCAGACCTCTTATGCTTGAAGGTCATCATGTATAGCTTGGTCTTCTCTTGGCTATGGCTGCTTCACCGCTTTATTTTGGGGAATAATTTATGAAAAGGTTTTATGCTTCTTTACTATTGCAAGACAGGTTTTGATGTATTCCGACATACAAAGCTATGCCACAAAGGTCGTGCTTTGATCATCAACCACAAGACCCTGCTTTTCAACAGGAGCCTTGATCATTTGCATCTCAACAAGCCACACAGGCAATCCATGCTATGCAACCAATGTCCATCAATCACACAGAATGAAATCCGATGTCAGACACACATCCATTTACAAGTTCGTTCCGGGTCTGAACGAAACCGAAGGCACCTTATTCCTCCCCCATATGTCCTATACAGGGGAGAGGCCCTCGCATATCCGTTGATCTCCAAGTACATCTGGACGATCACCACTTATTACCTTGCCTTGGGTGTACATCCCAATCAAGACATCAGTAATCGTCCAAACGATGTGAAGACCTCCGGTCTTCCACCACCGTCTTCATCCTCGACGCAACGTTGAATCAGTTATTCAGAATGGGATAAACCCGTCCTTTCTGAATAACTCGCGTATATAATAAACAAATGTTATGAAAACACAACATACGCCTCATTCCATTCCAGAATATTCCTTTATTCAAATATTCTTATACATTGGGAAAGGTTCCCATTAATTTTATCAAAGATAAATTCTTTAAATTTATTCTTTAATCTCCCTTTTGATATCATTTCAATCTAATTAAAGATGCATTAAAACTCCACTTGGTTTTAATCTTCCCAAAAATCAATTTTAATGATTGTTTAACTTGGGAAATCATATCCTGTCTTTAACTGGGTTAAAGAACCAATGTCATTTAAAACACGGTTCACGATAAACCCAAAATCACATTCCATTCCATCAGCCTTTAACCGTAAATTAGCAAGTGAACAATTCCCTAAGTATTTACCCCGAAGGCCGAAACCAACATCAGATCAATACCCAGGAAACAATTTGACTTAACTAATCTCCAGTTAGTTTCTGATTTTCTTAACTCCATTGGGTCTAAGAACAGTATTATTAAAGATACCATTCACGAAAACCCAAAATCACATTCCATCAACAATGGAATCTTCATGAAAAAAATCGATATATATAATCGATATAAACCTCCATATCCAACCGATAATATAAATGGAATAACGACAAGGCCTTTTAAATTCCAGATATATTATCCGCCTTCCTCTACAGAAGCTTACTTTGATTATTACCAAATCGAACTCCATTCAATTCCAATTTAATACGTTAAATTGGAAAACTTTACTTTGGAAAATCTCCTTTAAATCTTAACAAAAGATTTATAAATTCCAAATCCCATTTCACTATAAATCGGGTTAAAGAACATATGTCACTAAAACACAGTTCACAACAAACCCAATTCACATTCCATCAGTCTATAACTGTAAATTTGTAAGAAAATGATTCCCTAAGTGTTAACCCTGAAGGTCGAAACCAACATCTGATCAATACCCAGGAAACCATTCAACTTAACTAATCTCTAGTCAATTTCTAATTTTCTTAACTCCATTGGGTTTAAGAACAGTATTATTAAAGATACCATTCACGACAAACCCAAAATCCAATTTGATATTAAATATAGTGCTCTAAATAGAAAATATATCGGCTTATATTCAATATCAAATTCTGAAATCAACAAATATCGTATTGGAATAACGATATATTTATATCTTCCAAATTCCTCCACAATATCCGTATAATCACGGAATCCAATATTGAAATAATCCGAAGATAATTTCGATTCAAATCCATTCCAATTCATATATTGGAAATTCCGGTTATTTTTAAAACCATTTCAAATCCAGTTTATTTATTCAAAAATATTGGATTATAATTCTAGTTCAAAACTAGTTCATTTCTATAAAAATATATTTTTGTCTTTTCAAATACAGGAGTTTCCATCCCAATTCTTTCCAAATCATTTATTTTGATTTTACACAAATTATTGATATTTTTAATAATTTTATCAAGGCCTGTACAGTCGATTTCCATAAACGGCCATCGAACTGCACTTACAGCGACCTTTTCCAAATTTGATTTGGACATAATTCCAAATCCCACTGTTAGATTTCTAATTTCTAATATTCGTTAGAAAGCTTTTTTTGATACGAACCCAATGGTTCCAGTTTTAGGAGAATCCAACGGTCGGATCTTTCATAATATCCATTCGAAGTCAATGGTCGAAATTCGCGAATTGCCGCAACGCGGCGTGTTCTATTCAGGCCATTATATTATATATATATATAATATATATTTCGTCAATTTCCATTTAAAACGTATTTTATAAATCGTTTTTAAATTCGTTTTCAAAACGATTTCAACTTCATATTCAATTTCAAATCAAAATTGAATATTCCATATCATCGATATATAAATGGTAATATTTTCAAAACATTAGATTTCGAAATCATTTCATTTTCGATATTCATTATAGAAATGAATAAAATCGGTATAAATATCGTTCACGTCAAAATGCGTTAATCTAATCAACACGGCTTTATATATTTAAATATATTCGTGTCCATCCCAAATCGGACATCAAAATCAAATTTTGATCTATTACTGAAAATTATTTTAAAATATTCGTTATTTTAAAATATTTGTTATTTTAAAATATTTATTCTTTTAAAATATTTATTCTTTCTGAACTAGAATCAGACATAGTTAATTACCATATAATTTTAGTTATATAGATTTCATGCACACATGTACATAACAACAATCAAATACAGTCAACCATCATCCAGAGTGCATTCCACACTGCAAAAGCATCAAATATAAATATTTAACGCTTGCACAACCTGTCAATCAATCGATCGACATACAACTAATTATTGGGACTAGTGTACGTCGTATATTATCCCAATACCCGTGTGGGGTTTTAAACAACAAACACAGGTTTATTTGTGCAGTTGGGCGACGTGTAAAATTTATCGTCCCAATCCATATCAGTCAAATGTGTGTACATAAACAAATCGTCCGATTTATTTATGAATATTTATTTAATTCATATACACGAATTTTTTTATTTTTTTTTACTATAAATTTTTTTATTTCAATACAAGAATATTTTATTTATTCCATTCCACATCACACAATCAATATTCACCACACGAACAAACAAATAAACAAGTCATCCATGGTCTGTGGACGACCGGTGTTGGGTGCTACTAAACACTGTCTGCATCCTAGTATATATTTTAACTGGAAAATAAAATAAAAAGTGAGAAGTTCTCACCTTGGGGTTCCACTCCGCCATTCTTTGTTCTGAACGGTATGGATTTCATTTTGATTTCCATCGATACCATCGCTATCTTTTCCCGCTGTTCACATTAAATATCACATTTTTACAATGGTATTTCATATGTAAAAAACATATATTTTTATTACTAATAAATATCATATTTTAATTTCTATTTCATATATTTTTACAGCGCTCCTTTCAATATAAAATTATATTTTTATATTTCTACTTCTTATATAAAGATCGAATTTTTATTTCACTACAACATATATAAAAATAATATTTTTATATCCTCTATTATATAAAACAAATCCTATTTTTATATTATGAAAAATCATATCTTTCTATACTGCTCTTCATATGATAAAAATCATATTTTTATTATCTCTATGATATAAAGATCATATTTTTCACCGAATAAAAATCATAGTTTTCCTTATATAAAAATCTCGACTTTCCTATATAAAAATCTCGACTTTCTAATATAAAAATCTAAACATTACAAATAAAAAAACAAAGCATTTTAATAAATTAAAAATCAAATTTTCTTTTAAATATAAACCCTAACTTTCTATGAAAATCATAAAATAGAAATGCTTACTGTTATACGAGGAAGGGGGCGTTTGCCTGCGCGCTGACTTGAGAAGGGGGCTGTAGTGATCGGTGCCGGAGTTCAGTGGCAGTGGCGGCTTGGGGCATTGACGGCTAGGGCCTTGAATTGGGGACGGGATTTGAGCGCACTGGTCTTTCAATGGGAGGAGGAGAGAAACGCGAGAGAGGGGGGGTCTTGCCGGAGGCGCGGCGGCCAGAGGAGGCACGCGGCGGCGGTGCTCCGCCCGGAGGTGGGGCGCGACGGGATCCAGAAGCAGGGGTTTTTTTTATTTTGATTTCTGAAATGGGAAGATAACAGGGGCTAAAGAGAACTAAAGGGGGTTATATAAATATTTATATATTTTATATTTTTCAAATTTCAAAAAGCAACTTTTATTTCGAACTCGAAATCGAACCCACTTACTATTGTCCCTAGCTAATTACCCCCATTCCGAACACAATGGGATATGTATCCAAAGCCAGTTCGGCTGTTTCGATTGGTTTCCGTCAAAATCAAAATACAAATCTATATATTGAATTTGAACGCGCATTTCAATTTACCGGGGCCACTTTCGGACTCTAAAAATTCCAAAAAATATTTTCGAGCTTCGTATTGACGATATGGTTCTAAAAAAACTATTTTTTTTCAAATTTGGAGAGCATTTGAAAAATGGCCATTTTCTGGTCGATCCAAATTGACTGAAACTGTCAAAACACGTATTCTTTTGCCACGCTCACATATTGAAACCAAAAAGTGGTTTCGTAAAAAACGGAGGTCGTTTGCAAAATTTCCATTTTTAAGGGCCAAAATTCCATAGCGATTATTCTGAATTTTCAACTGGGCATTACTTTTTATTCCCGCTATGAAATTTCAATTTTTCAGATTCGTTGAAAAGATATTTTCATTTAGATTCAAATATTTTTGGTTTTGCTGAAATCCGGTTTATTTTGAATCTTGTACATTCGTTTGAAATTTGAAATCGAATTTTTAAACTACCACGCCATTTTCAATTCCTTTTATAATTAAAAATAAATATTTATATTCTAACGTCGATTCAAATAAATATATGCGTTCTAATTCTATTCAAAATAAACTTCGCGTCGTTATTATTAAAAATAATTCATTTTATATATTCAAAATTGTCAAAATAAAAAATTTAAATTGGTTCATATTTTCACGGTTGTTACAATCTCCCCCACTTAAAATCTTTTTATCCTCGAAAAGGAACGGAGCTGAAAGTTGTTTTACAAGCCAACTCAACTTTCATTATTTTCATTACGGCTTAAGTTCTTCAATTTTTCAGTTTCTAAGAACTTTTCAAATTTTTCAAAAATTTGGCTAACACCCTAAATTTTCGAAAAATTTCGCCATAACCACCCTTTTACGGGAGCACCGGGAAAATCCTGAAATCGCCATACAGGCCTCTCCAATCCAAAAAGAAAAAGAAACAGCCAAGAAGTTAGCCAATCGGCTCACAAAATCATCTAAAACCCTAAGAAATACAATAAACATGTACCTATTTGTCGGGCAAACAATTTTATTCCTCTGCTTAGCTTCCCTGCTATGACCTGTTCAATGTATATACATGTATATGCATGCAATTTCAAACAATTTTCAATACAGTTCAATATTTGAGACAACTTGGCTAAATTTACCTTACATTCACATAATGGTTTTATTGGTTAACAAATAATCATACAATACAACCATCAATCAATTAGTTGATTAGCTTTTCAAATTCATAACTTTGATACATAGTCCAAAAATCAGATTTTTGATGCATAATCACAACAATAAGCCCTATCTAGTTTTGGTTTTCACACCAGTCTAATGGAAATATACCGATATCCCACTTTCGAAACTCGAATATAAATTCTGATGATACTCGAGTAATCATCAGAATCATCTCCGGGCGACTAGAGTGTGATTCTATATCTATCCAGTATATTAAAACTTCGAATACACATGAATCAGACGTATATGCAAAATCTTTATATACTTGATTGTCCAAATCAATATAAAATAAATATTGAAATACGAATAATAAAGTTTAAATTTTTAAACCAAAATTTGTTTTCATTTTAAAAATATACTCTTCCGACTCATTTTAGGATACTACTGATCCTATCTCTAACGAGTCTTTCCCATTGGATATTACTAATCCAATCTCTGATGAATTCTTTCGTTTGGTTCTAACGGGTCTTGTTCTCCGAGCTCTGTAAACCAAAGCTCTGATACCACTGGAAGAACCCAAAACTTCCCCCGTCTCCGAAGAGAAGAGGAAGCACAGATTGCCTTGAGGACAAGACGAATCAAAACACAAACAGAAGAACATTTCATTGTTATTACAACATTTTACATCAGAATACAAGAATATACAGAGTATGAATAAATATTACACATTTACTAAATATCACAGATTTACAAGTTACAATGCAGCGGAAAATAATACAAAGCACAACTGAAAGTAATACACGGATACAGAGCTTTCCGAATATCACTTCAGTTGTAAATTAGGACCCTGTTAATACAAATCTGCAAAACGAAAACTACTAGCTGCCCGTGCGGAAAATAGGGGCACCCAGAGTTTAGGTTAAAACAATAAACTCCAGGTCAGTCATGTGACTGGTATGAGAAAGAAAAGCAGTTATTAATCTTTATTTTAAAGTTAGGTAAATCCAGGGACCACGCTGTATAACACGGAACGGGTTTCCTCCCAGAATACCAGTGCATAAAACAACAGCGCAATGCTAAGTAAAGAACAATGAAGCTAGTATAAGAATCAGGTCCCATCACACAATGCAACGCAAGCCGGAGGATAGAGTTTTTACCTTATAATAGCCAAGAATGCTTAGTACGTAAAATTTCATGTTTTATTAAATAAGTGTATAGTATCCAAAACAATTTCAATCATAAGTATCAATCATAGACGGCATAAGTGCCCCATACCAATATGTCTCCATATATAGGTTGATAATTAAAACCGCAAAGTCATGTATTGGAAGTTGGATTTCCATCTATGAACCAAGGCAAGGGATCGTCCTTACCGCTTCGAGACTGTCTAGCATGAGCCTCAGGCAAGTACACTGTCAAGCCTTTAGATCGTCAGGGCCGGTCCACATGGAGTGGATTAAAAATACCGTAAACGATATTCTATTCTGCCCTATGGGTCATAAATGAGCCAAACGACTCCATCGGCCCCGGATCGACCGATATAACCGAGGCGCCTCGCTATCCATCATCCACATAAGTAAAATGTCCGGGGGTGTAAAACCCAAAACACCACTCCTAGCTAGAAACCAGCATATGTCCATTTCCCTGATGTCCTCGCCCGTTTCTGGTTCACACCGGGGTGTGAGGCTCGCGAATTAACGCTATACAAAGCTATGCCACAAAGGCCGTGCTTTGATCATCAACCACAAGACCCTGCTTTTCAACAGGAGCCTTGATCATTTGCATCACAGCAAGCCACACAGGCAATCAACGCTATGCAACCAATGTCCATCAATCACACAGAATGAAATCCAATGTCAGACACACATTCATTTAACTGTTCGTTCCGGGTCTGAATGCAACCGGAGGCACCTTATTCCGGCCCCATATGTCCAATACAGGGGAGAGGCCCCCGCATATCCGTCAATCTCCAAGTACGTTTGGACGATCACCACTTATTACCTTGCCTTAGGTGTACAGCCCAATCAAGACATCGGTAATCATCCAAACGATGTGAAGACTTCCGGTCTTCCACCACCGTCTTCATCATCGACACAGCGTCGAATCAGTTATTCAGAATGGGATAAACCCAACCTTTCTGAATAACTCGCGTACATAATAAACAAGTGTTATAAAAACACAACATACGCCTCATTCCAATCCAGAATATTCCTTTATTCAAATATTCTTATACATTGGGAAAGGTTCCCATTAATTTTATCAAAGATAAATTCTTTAAATTTATTCTTTAATCTCCCTTTTGATATCATTTCAATCTAATTAAAGATGCATTAAAACTCCACTTGGATTTAATCTTCCCAAAAATCAATATTAACGATTGTTTAACTTAGGAAATCATATCTTGTCTTTAACTGGGTTAAAGAACCAATGTCATTTAAAATACGGTTCACGATAAACCCAAAATCACATTCCATTCCATCAGCCTTTAACCGTAAATTAGCAAGTGAACAATTCCCTAAGTATTAACCCCGAAGGCCGAAACCAACATCAGATCAATACCCAGTAAACCATTCAACTTAACTAATCTCCAATTAGTTTCTGATTTTCTTAACTCCATTGGGTCTAAGAACAGTATTATTAAAGATACCATTCATGACAACCCAAAATCACATTCCATTAACAATGGAATCTTCATGAAAACAAATCGGTATATATAATCGATATAAACCTCCATATCCAACCAGTAATATAAATGGAATAATGACAAGGCCTTTTAAATTCCAGATATATTATTCGTCTTCCTCTATAGAAGCTTACTTCAATTATTACCAATCGAATTCCATTCAATTCCAATTTGACACGTTAAATTGGAAAACTTTACTTTGGAAATTCTCCTTTAAATCTTAACAAAAGATTTATAAATTCCAAATCCCATTTCCCATTTCACTGTAAATCGGGTTAAAGAATGAATGTCGCTAAAACACAGTTCAAAACAAACCCAATTCACATTCCATCAGTCTCTAACCATAAATTAGTAAGAGAACGATTCCCTAAGTGTTAACCCCAAAGGCTGAAACCAACATCAGATCAATACCTAGGAAACCATTCAACTTAACTAATCTCCAGTCAGTTTCTAATTTTTCTTAACTCCATTGGGTTTAAGAACAACATTATTAAAGATACCATTCACGAAAAACCCAAAATCCAATTTGATATTAAATACAAGGCTCTGAATAGAAAATATATCAGCTTATATTCAATATCAAATTCTGAAATCAACAAATATCGTATTGGAATAACGATATATTTATATCTTCTAAATTCCTCCACAATATCTGTATAATCACGGAATCCAATATCGAAATAATCCGAAGATGATTTCGATTCATATCCATTCCAATTCATATATTGGAAATTCTGGTTTTTTTAAAACCATTTCAAATCCAATTTATTTATTCGAAAATATTGGATTATAATTCTAGTTCAAAACTTGTTCATTTCGATAAAAATATATTTTTATATTTTCAGGTATGGGATTTTCCATCCCAATTCTTTCAAAATCATTTATTTTGATTTTACACAAATTATTGATATTTTTAATAATTTTATCAAGGCCTGTACCATCGATTTCCATAAACGGCCATCGAACTGCACTTACAGCGACCTTTTCCAAATTTGATTTGGACATAATTCCAAATCCAACCATTAGATTTCTAATTTCTAATATTCATTATAAATCTCTTTTCGATACGAACCCAACAGTTCTAGTTTTAGGAGAATCCAACGGTCGGATCTCCCGTAATGTCCATTTGAAGTCAATGGTCGAAATTCGCGAAATGCCGCACCGCGACACGTTCTATTCAGGCCATTATATTATATATATAATATATATATAATATATATTCCGTTGATTTCCATTTAAAACGTATTTTATAAATCATTTTTAAATTCGTTTTCAAAACGATTTCAACTTCATATTCGATTTCAAATCAAAATTGAATATTCCATATCATCGATATATAAATGATAATATTTTCAAAACATTAGATTTCGAACACATTTCCTTTTTGATATTCATTATAGAAATGAATAAAATCGGTATAAATATTGTTCACGTCAAAATGGCGTTAATCTAATCAACACAGCTTTATATATTTAAATATATTCGTGTCCATCCCAAATCGGACATCAAAATCAAATTTTGATCTATTACTGAAAATTATTTTAAAATATTCGTTATTTTAAAATATTCACTATTTTAAAATATTTATTCTTTCTGAACTGGAATTAGACACAGTCAATTACCATATAATTTTATTTTTTTGGATTTCATACACACATGCACATAACAACAATCAAATACAGTCAACCATCATCCAGAGTGCATTCCACACTGCATAAGCATCAAATATAAATATTTAACGCTTACACAGCCTGTCAATCAATCGATCAACATACAACTAATTATTGGGACTAGTGTATGTCATATATCATCCCAATACCCATGTGGGGTTTTCAAACAACAAACACAGGTTTATTTGTGCAGTTGGGCGATGTGTAAAATTTATCGTCCCAATTCATATCAGTCAAATGTGTGTACATAAACAAATCATCCGATTTATTTATGAATATTTATTTAATTATATACACGAAAAAAATTATTTTTTTTTTACTATAAAATATTTTATTTCAACACAAGAATATCTTATTTATTCCATTCCACATCACACAATCAATTTTCACCACACGAACAAACAAACAAACAAGTCGTCCATGGTCTGTGGACGACGAGTGTCGGGTGCTGCTAAGCACTGTCTGCATCCTAGTATATATTTTAACTAGAAAATAAAATAAAAAGTGAGAAGTTCTCACCTTGGGGTTCCACTCCGCCGTTCTTTATTTCTAAACGGTATGGATTCCGTTTTGATTTCCGTCGATACTATAGCTATCTTTTCCCGCTGTTCACATTAAAAATCACATTTTTACAATGGCATTTCATATATAAAAATCATATATTTTTATCGCTTCATTCCAATAAATAAAAATCATATTATAATTTCTATTTCATATATTTTTACAACGCTCCTTTCTATATAAAAATTATATTTTTATATTTCTATTTCTTATATAAAGATCAAATTTTTATTTTGCTACAAAATATATAAAAATAATATTTTTATATCCTCTATTATATAAAAAATCCTATTTTTATATTATAAAAAATCATATCTTTCTATACTGCTCTTCACATGATAAAAATCATATTTTTCACTGAATAAAAATCATAGTTTTCCTTATATAAAAATCTCTACTTTCCTATATAAAAATCTTGACTTTCTAATATAAAAAATATCGACTTTCTAATATAAAAATATAAACATTTCAAATAAAAAAACAAAGCATTTCAATAATTTAAAAATCAATTTTTCTTTTAAACAAAAATCCTAACTTTCTATGAAAATCATAAAATAGAAATGCTTACTGTTATCGGAGGAAGGGGGCGTTTCCTGCGCGCTGACTTGAGAAGGGGGCTGTCGTGATCGGTGCTGGAGTTCGGTGGCAGTGGCGGCGTGGGGCATTGGCGCCTAGGGCTTTGAATTGGGGACGGGATTTGGGCGCGGTGGTCTTTCAATGGGAGGAGGAGAGAAACGCGAGAGAGGGGGGTCTTGCCGGAGGCGCGGCGGCCAAAGGGGGCACGCGACGGCGGTGCTCCGCCCGGACGTGGGGCGCGACGGGATCCAGAAGTAGGGTTTTTTTTATTTTATTTTGATTTATGAAACGGGAAGATAACGGGAGCTAAAGAGAACTAAAGGGGGTTATATAAATATTTATATATTTTATATTTTTTTTAAATTTAAAAAAGCAACTTTTATTTTGAACTCAAAATCATACCCACCGACTATCTTCCCTAGTTAATTACCCCTATTTCGAACACAATGGGATATGTATTGTAAGCCAGTTCGTCTATTACGATCGGTTTCTGTCAAAATCGAAATATAAATCTATATATTGAATTTGAACGCACATTTCAATTTACCGGGGCCACAAACGTACTCTAAAAATTCCCGAAAAATATTTTCTAGCTTTGCATTGACGATATGGTTCTAACAAAACTAATTTTGTCAAATTTGGAGACCATTTGAAAAACGACCATTTTCTGGTCGATCCAAATTGACTAAAACTGTCAAAATACGTTTTCTTTTGCCATGCTCACGTATTGATCCCAAAAATTATGAATTTTATAATCTAGCAATAATTTGACACCCCGGATCCAACAAAAGTGGTTTTGTAAAAAACGGAGGTCATTTGCAAAATTTCCATTTTTTAGGGACAAATTTCCATAGCGACTATTCTGAATTTTCAACTGGGCATAACTTTTTATTCCTGTTATGAAATTTCAATTTTTCGGATTCGTTGAAAAGATATTTTCATTTAGATTCAAATATTTTTGGTTTTGCTGAAATCCGGTTTATTTTGAATCGTGTACATTTGTTTGAAGTTTGAAGTTTGAAATTTGAAATCGAATTTTCAAACTACCGCGCCATTTTCAATTCATTTTATAATTAAAAATAAATATTTATATTCTAATGTCGATTCAAATAAATATATACGTTCTAATTCTATTCAAAATAAACTTCTCGTCGTTATTATTTAAAATAATTCATTTTAAATATTCAAAATTCATCAAAATTGCCAAAATAAAATTTTTAAATTGGTTTAGATTTTCCGGGTTGTTACATTTTCTCTCCCCCAAATGAATATCACAATTTTCTTGCTTGGCACCATTTAAAACCAAAAAATTCCCTTTCCCTGTAGCTAATTACAATTATCGAAATTAGCTTCTCACCCTCTTATCCATTTCAACAATTTCCAATATATGTTAAAATCATTTCCAGTATTACACCATTCTAGTCATCGCCACCACTCGAGCTTCTCAAATACCCTCATTCACTAACGAACTCGACACTACTTGGAAGGTCGTGATTTAGAGTAGCTTGAACCCAACAATATCGTTCACTGCTCTTTCTGCCCCCAACCAGTTGCAACACCAGATCCCTTGCCTATGAACTTCATCAACATTACCGTTGAACTCCAATGCAGACTGTGCCTCAATCTGACGTCGCTCCCCAGAACACACCTTTGAAATCAACATCATGCTCTTACAACGTTAGAATCACCTCAACCAACGGCAACAGCCCTATCGAGCGCATCATCGTACCCACTGTCGCACCCATCCTCGAGTGAAAACCACTTCGAATTTCATACCTCAGCACGAGCGCCTCTATCGAGCTACAGGGATCAACGATTTTCAATCGTAATTTCAATTGTATTTGCTTATTTTATACGATGGTTCAATTTCTTGAATCAGAACTAGAAGTGGAATTCGATAAAATTTTCCGCTCCTGGAGGAGAATGAAAGTAAGAATAAAAGAAGACAAAGTTGGATGTGGTGATTTTTAAAGTTAATGAGTGCGGCCATCTTGAATTTTGATTTAAGCTTGTCATTTTTCTAAGAATCGAAAATAAAAGAAGAGTGGAAGTTAGTGATTTATAGATAAGATATAGAAGATAAGATTAACGTCAATTTCTATAGGTGTAGGCAGGTTTAAGCTTGCAGTGTACCCTCATTGCTTAGCTTAGGATGGAAGGAATTCTATTTTATATTTTAATTTGTTTTGAATCAGTACCATTTTATTTAATTTAAAATACCCTATGATTCCGAACTCCTTTCTAAACACAACAACCGACATTCCCTGGGTTATACCACTATTCTGAACACATTGGGACGGGTTTCGAAGCCCCATTTGATTGTATGGAGAAGATATCAATTTAAACTGATAATTAAATTCAAAATAATAATTTCTGTGATAATAAATTATTATTATTATCATTTATATTCAAACAGAATTTCTATTAATCATTTGAATCATTTTGACTCGATTTTAATTTCAAACTGAATTATTTCAAATTCTCTATTACGATAATTATATATATTCAAAATAAATCGTATTTCGATTATTAAATTGATTAACTTAATATAAAAATTCATTTATATTATCAACTCAATATTTAAAACCATATTAAATATTTTAAAATTAATCGACCAGAAATCTGGATCGTTGCATTCTGCCTCCTTAAAAGAATTTCGTCCCCGAAATTACTAAGGTAGGGAAAAATGCTACAAACCAATTTACCTTCCAAAATTTCACTTATGTTGAAACTCAGCTCTTTATATTCAACAAATTTTAGTTCCCACATAACTTTTGGTTTTCATTTATATTACACATTATATGTACTTAAATTCATTTTATTCAAATGATTTCCGATCAATATATTCACATTCAATTCAAATTCCATTCAAGTTTATTCAAATTGATTCTAATCAATTTATTCACTTCGATCCATTTAACTTGATCAAGTTAAATTTAATCCCAGAATTCAAATTCCTGAGTTTTCATTTCAATTCCCTTTTGAAATAACTTAATTATATACATGTATTTATTTCCATACCAAATTAAAAACATTTGAATTTTCAAACCAACATGTTTTTTTTCAAACAAATCTTCATCAAAAACTTTTCTAAGGTAAAAATCCATCGCTTAAAAACTCGAAAATGAACACTGATGATGTCGCGATCAGCATCTGAATTATTTTCCTGCCAAAGAAGTGAGTTCAGTGCTTTATCACTTTCAAACTCATCTAAAATTATTTTTGATTCAAAAGTCCTTTAAACACAAAGCAATATTGTTTTAATATACTTCAGAAAATATTTTCGAACTTCCCATTATTTAAATTCCAATTTATGGTTTGAATTTAACTTGAGTTCATCTCATTTGTATATTTCATTTCTATACAAATTCTACTTGGTTATATATAACCATTTCCATTTTAAAATCTCTTTTGATTATAATATTGACAACCAACACATCTAAATAATATAATAATTTTAAAAATTATTTCTTTTATATCATTCGGGGTAAAATTATTTCATTTATCCATTTTAAAACAATACTGTGTTGAATTTCTCTGTTCAAGTGTTTAGAAATTCCCATCGATGTCGCGACGTCCCACGGTTCGAACGAAATTCATAAACCACTCAACGGACAAGCCAAGACAATATAAAACAATTATTATACCAATTAACAAATACGCTCTCTCGTATATATACATTCAACTCATTCTAGAGTACTACTGACCCTATCTCTAATGAGCACAACCCCACCAAAGCTTAGGTGTTTGCTCAACCTAAGCTCTGATACCAACTGCAACGAACCGAATTTCCGTACTATTTGAGTTGACTACATACATCACACGTCCAACCCAAACTGCATAGAAGTATGAATCATTATGAAATAAGAAGAAAAGGATAGAAGAAGAACAGAAATAACAACACAGAATCTCACATTGCAGCGGAATAAAATATAATATATATATATATAACAGTTTTGTATTATAGATTTTGTTTAATGTCCAAATCAAATTTTGAAATAGTCGTTATAAAATTCGTTTATAAATTATAACGATTTATTATATAAAAATAAAGGATTTTTAATATATTAAGTATCGTTTTGGTTTGGGACTCAACTCGGAGTATTTTATTTTGAATGTATGTGAAATTCTGCTTAAGTATGGCCAATTATAATATTTTAATACTATTATATTGAGGTATTTTAAAATTGATGTATTTTAATTTAAATTGGACCCTTAAAAAGGGACTTTATTCAAATGACCTTCATTTTCAACGAAACAAATTTTAGTGAGACCGTAACAGCTAATTATTGCTAGATTTCAAGTTTCACGCAAAACAGAGTTATTCTGTGAGCGTGGAAAAATAAAATCCAAATAAATCGACCATTTGGACTCGAGCGAGTGTTTTTTTCAAAAAAGGACTCAGAATTCGATGAAACATGATCCATTAGGATCGTAACGTCAAATTATACTATAGCGTCCATGCTCGTTACAATTGGAATTCGTGTGTAATCACAGTAATCAATAAACATTGTTCAGAAATTGCGATAGGTACGAATAAAAATTGTTAGTCTTTTTAAATAAAAATCATTGGTCTCGTCAAATAAAAATCTTCGTCTACATCACAATAAAATAATATAATAAAATTACTATTTCTTTTACCTATAAAATATGCCCACCGTCACTTCCTAATGTCCCAAATCGATTCACTTTCTAGTTCCCGTTCTTACTCAACTTAACCTTCCAGCAAAATACCCCCTTGTAAAATTCTACAACAATTCCATTAAATCTTTATAAATTCAATAAATTATATGTTTAATTTGCTGCAAGTATAAGCATCAATTTCATATATAAATTGTCTTGTGTGATCGTTATTTGGGGCCCCAATTCTTTTGTCAGCTGCGTTATTATTTGCCTTCGATGAACTTTGATCATTATGGGTGGATCCAGTTTAGGTAAAGGGAAAGGGACAATGGCGAGTCGATTGGTGGTAGGATTAGAGGCTCTGGTGACCGAGGAAGGTAAACGTCGGTAGTGTTCTTCTTATTGACAGGTTTCGATTTTTGTGACTGTGGTAAAGCTGTGGAGCATCAGAGGGTGCAGGGTCGACGTCAGGGGTTTGGTTGGTCGGAGACACATTGGTGAGGTGGAGGAGGTGGTCTCCGGTGACATGGATGAAAAACGACGGCAAGGAGTTAAATGAGGGCATTGTCTGGGTGGGTTTCTTTGAATGGCTTTGGATTTTTTTGGGATCGTTGTAAAAGCCCGTAATTTTAACGACACTAAAAAGGATAAATTAAAGAATAATTAGTTTAATATTCAGAATTAAGGGAAATGGACTACGTCAATGCGTCTATCTCGAAATTCTGATCAAGATAGACATTTGGTTTGCGTAAAATGGATACCGTATGAAGAAGTTATGAAGGTTTGAAGTTTGTATACACGCAAGAATATATATATATAGGGTCCAGAAGTTCAAAAATCGCAGAAAGTCGGGTGAGCGGGAAAAATCCCGCCCAAGGGTGTCGACTCTTAAGTGGGGTGTTGACTCCTAGGTCGACCCCATAAAGGGGGGTCGACCCCCCTAAGGCTGATGTGGCAGGTCGGTTCTGGGAGCTGGCAGCTATATATGCGGCCTCATTTCTCTAGTTTTCTCACACTGAAATCAATGGAGGCCTAAATGCTGTCGGTGCCTATACTGGATCAAACCTTTTTCCTTCTTCTGCAATCAAGTTAATCAAGTTAATCAAGTTATTCAAGTGAAGATCTATGATTCATCCTTTGCTATTCTTCTTTTATCTTTCTAGATCCAAACGTTGTGGGTTTAAGTTACTTTTAAATTTGAATAATTAAAAGTAAAACATGATGTGACTTTAATTTGGATCTATCCCTGTGATTGAATCATTCTAGAGCTATAGTACATTGTGAATCCATGATATTCTGAATTAACTACGACTTGGATCTTAACCTTTATCATGTCAGGTCTACTTTTGATTATAGATCAAATTCACTATTTAGATCATCTTGTACCTATCATGTTTGTGGTTAATTTGGATCTGTCATTAGTTGGACATCTAAATCCTTGTTTAGATCTAATCATGCCTATTATGACATCCCTAATATGTTAGAACCAGTTTTATTATCACAAGTTCACCGGATCTGTTCTTATATATCCATCTTAACATTATGCCATTATATGTTTATGTCAATTTTTTTAGAAGAATCATTTCTGTCATCTTCCCTTCACCCTTTCCCTTTTATTTTATATAGCAAGGCTACTTTCGAGTCTAGGCATGCCACTCAAAATATGCGAATGCGTTAGTTCGGGAACGAGGGGAAAAACATTGAAATTGGGCATAACTTATAAAAGGGAAATTTGGCATAACTTGAATAATGTTTATGAATATGAATTTAGGGTATATAATTCATTATGAACATAATTGGGGGAAAAGGGGCATGAAACCTATAACGACATAAGTAAGAATTGGTTAATAATGAAATGCCTAGGATTACAGTGACTAGAAACTGTAGCTGCGCCTAAAATCTTTCAGAGCTGAAGGGTACCAGATTAGATAAAAGATTTTGAAAATTATTTTCAAAAAGGTTTTAAAAGAAAGCATTTTCAAAAGAAAAGTCTATTTTGAAAAACATATTCCCCAAAGCCATATGTAATATCTTTCGGTCCTTTTTCTGAATCTCTTTCCTTTTCTTTTCAGAATGTCTGGGGAACCTAATATTCCAGAGGGCGTTACAATACCAGGCTGGTTCCGTAGGTATCTAGAGGCCATGACGCCTGCCGGTGGTCAAGCTGATGTTCCTCCCCCAGCTGCACCCGTCGTTCCTCCCCCTCCTCTAAGAGAAAATAATTTCACCAAGATCTACAAAAAAATTGTGCCATAGGAGGGAAGCCATTCTGTGGAACCGAAACATTCTTAGGGTCAAGGAATTGGCTCAAGGAGACCAAGGACTTGTTTGGAATTTTCGAAGTAGAAGATCGAAGGAAGATTCAGTTAGCTGTCTGGCTTTTGAAAGATTGAAGCTTCATTCTGGTGGGAAGTTACCCAAGTTGGACGTCTGGTGGAGACATGGGATGATTTTAGAATAAGGTTTGAAATGAAGTTTCTTTCTCAAGCTGAGAAAAGTATGCAAATGGAGAGGTTCTTGGCGTTAAAACAAGCAAACATGACTGTTAAATAATATGTGAACAAATTCAACCAGCTAACAAGGTTTGGATTGGAACTGGTAGATACTCCGCATAAGAAGGCTTTGTGGTTTGCTAAAGGGCTGAATGAACCACTTCATGGGTTAGCTATGTCCCATATTCCAATGGGAGCTACTTTTGAAAGGCTTGTTGATATGGCCTTGATGCATGAGGAAGACAAAGGAGAAAAGAAGGAAGTTAAGGCTGAGGAAACAACGGAAAACAAGAAGGTATGGCCCAAGAAGGGACAACAACAACAAAAGAAAGGCGGTAAGAATGACAAGGCTAAGGATAAGAGGAAGTGTCACAATTGTGGAAAAGAGGGTCACTTGGTCAAGGACTGCAAAAGAAGGAAGAATTCTTACTTTAACTGTGGAGAGGTCGGACACTTTGCTAGGGAGTGCCCAAAGAAACAGGGACAAGGTCAAAGGGCAGGAGCTTCAAGAGGGAAGGTGCATGCTCTCGCGACCAGTGCTCCAGATAAAGTTAGAAAAATTTCCGTGGAAGGTTTGATTTCTCTTTCCAATCATCCTATTGGAACTCTTTTTGATTATTGCGCTTCACATTCATTTATATCTGGTTCTGCGGTTGAATCTCTGCACTTAAATACTAGTATGGTAGTGGATCCCGTTATTGCCTCGAACCCCATTGATGGTTCAGCTCATTTATCTATGATTTGTCGGGGTTCGAGAAAATATATGTTAGGCGTTGAGTTTGAGTGTGATGCGTATGTGCTCGGTTTTATGGGCTACGGTTTGATTCTAGGGATGGATTGGCTAGCCATGTTCAGTGCCATTCTGGATTGTGAGAAGAGGGTGGTTAGGCTTCTGATTTATCATGGGAGGACCCTCGAGATTTCTTGTAACCCGCAAGGATCTGTTATGCTTAGTTTCCTAGAGTCTCTTGATGCATCTATCTATGATCTGCAATCTGTTCCAATAGTCCGAGATTATCCTGATGTTTTTTATAAGGTACGGGGCTTACCTCTGAGGTGCGAGATCGATTTTCGTATATATTTGGTGGACAATGCAAAGGAAGTTGCATTACCTGTGCGTCATATGGCTCCAAGGGAAAGGAGGGATCTTAGCAAACAAGTAGGGGAGCTACTTGAGAAAGGATTTATTAGGTGAAGCATATCTGAATGGGGTGCTCCAGTAGTATTCATGACTAAGGCGGATGGTTCACTTTGCTTATGTGTAGACTATAGGGAGTTGAATAAACTCACAAAGATTAACTGGCACCCACTCCCAAGGATAGATGACTTGTTTTACTAGCTTGTTGGGGCATCAGTATTCTCTCAGTTAGACTTGGCCATGGGGTTTCATCGGTTGGGGGTAGCTGAGGATAGTATAGATAAGACCGCTTTTGGGAATCCAGATGGTTTTTTTGAATGGCTAGTTATGCCTTTTGGGTTGACGAATGCACCTGCCTATTTTGTTGATCTGATGAGTAGGGTATTTCGGGAGTTTATAAATTAATTTGTAGTGGTCTTTGTTAATGATATCTTGATCTTCTCAAAGAGCAAAGAAGAGCATGCCCAACATTTAAGAGTCGTCTTGGAAACTCTCCATGCGCATCAGCTTAAGGCAATGTTCTCCAATTGCCATTTTTGGAGAAAAGAGCTGAGACTCCTAGGGAATGTGATTTCTAAAGAAGGGATAGTAGTTGATCCCGCAAAGGTAGTTGCAGTTCAGGATTGGCAAATTCCAAAGAATGCAACGGAGGTGAGAAGCTTTCTGGGGTTGGTAGGTTATTATTGTATGTTCATTAAGGACTTCACAAAGATATCAGCCCCACACACCAGGCTGATGAAGAAGAATTTGGCGTTCTCATGGGATATAGATTGTGATGTTGTTTTCCAACGATTGAAGAGGACTCTAACAACAACCCCAGTCTTGGCCTTGCCCGATGGGAACAAAATACTTACAGTATACACCGATGCATGTGGTATAGGGCTTGGTGTAGTTATGATGCAAGAGGGTAAGGTAGTATGCTATGGAGGTAGACAGCTAAGGGTTCATGAGAAGAACTACCCCTACCAGCTTCCGTAGTGTTTTCACTTAAGACGTGGCATCATTATTTGCTTGGAGAGAAATTCGAGTTGTACACCGATCATAAATCTCTCAAGTACTTGTTCTCGTAGAAGGATCTTAATTTAAGGCAGCAAAGGTGGATGTAATTCCTGGCATCATATGACTTTGAGATTGCTTACACCCCTGGCAAGGGTAATGTGGTGGCAGACGCACTAAGTAGGCAGAGGATGGCCTTAAGTCCTCTGTTTGTGGAAAGTAAAAGCTTGGAGTTCATATCGACTTTTGACTTTAGACCCTCCACCGAGTTTTTGCCTGGTTTGTTTACATCGCTAGAGATACGACCTAGGATCGGATAGGAGATTCGAAGCGAGATGATCCATAGATTTCATACATCTTGAATAGGCTCAGTAAATGGGAGACTTCTAGTCACCTCAATAGATATTCCTTAGCCGGTAAAGGGTGGTTGCGACGAGATGGAATGCTTTGTGTTCCTCAAACTGGAAATTTGCTAAAGACAGTCTTAGAAGAAGCCCATCATTCTAAGATAACTATTCATCTAGGTGGCGATAAGATGTATAGAAATATGAAGAGGGTTTTCTTTAGTCTAGGATGAAGAAAGATGTGGCAAAGTTTGTTTCTCAATGTTCGGTTTGTCAGCAAGTCAAAGCTGAGCAAAAGAAGCCCGGTGGTTTACTTCATCCTTTAGAGGTTCCACAGTGGAAGTGGGAGAGGTCACTATGGATTTCATAGATGGTTTTCCTAGATCAAAGAATGGAAACACCAATATTTGAGTTGTGGTAGATAGACTTGCTAAGAGCGCCCATTTCATTCTAGTTAAGAGTAAGAGGATTTCATAGATGGTTTATGTTCGAGAGATAGTCCGTCTTCATGGAGTACCTTCCAGTATCGTAAGCGATCGTGACCCCATTTTCATCGGTGAATTTTGGAGGAGCTTGCGAGAAGCATTAGGTACACAGTTATGTTTGAGCACCGCTTATCATCCTCAGACCGATGGACATACGGAGAGGATGAACAGAGTTCTAGAGGATCTTTTGAGATTGTGTATCCTAGACTTCGGAGGGACTTGGGAAGAGCATCTTCCTTTAGTAGAGTTCGCCTACAACAATAGTTATTAAGCTAGCATTGGCATGGCACCCCTCAAAGCATTATACGGATGACCCTGTAGATCACCAACTTGTTTGTGGGAATCTACATAAAGGCTATTACTTGGACTAGATATGGTTAGGGAAACGTCCGAGAAGATTGATCATATCTGACGACAAATGAAGACCGCTCAAGATAAGAAGAAATCCTACGCTTACAAGAGAAGGACTAACATTGAATTTGAAGTAGGAGACATGGTTTTCATTAAAGTGTCACCTTTGAGGAATGTGGTTCGCTTTGGATCTGTAGGGAAATTGACACGAAGATTTGTAGGGTCATTTCCCATAACAGAAAGGGTTGGCCAAATGGCTTATAGAGTAAAGCTACCAGATAGATTATTCGGAGTTCATGATGTTTTCAACGTTTCTCATTTGCGGAAGTACTTGCATGTTACAGCAGAAGTAGTTGAGCCAAGCAATTGGAGGCAGTAGAGGTGGAACAGGAAGCGACAGTCAGACGAGTTCCTTCCCGTATTCTTGGATCAGAAGTTAAGAAGCTATGCAATAGAGAAGTCAAGTTGATGAAGGTTCAGTGGAGAAATAACCCAAAGGATGCGACTTGGGAGACCGAAGACAAGATTCGTGCTTCGTACCCTTTTCTTTTCGAGGGTATGTTCTTAACTCCTTTTCCAAAGCTTTTATTTATGCTTATTTCTATCATTTAAGTATATCATATCGATCGAATCATCGACCTTTTGGTAGGAATCCCATGGATGTAAACATGTGTTTGAGACATGTTACGTTTGATGGATGCAAGTATTTTCTAGTGGTTGTTAGTGGATGCATATACACACAAATTAGGCGCTAGATCGGCTCAATCACTCTCATACCGCATATGGATGTGTGTGCATTTTTCTTTTTCTTTATGGATGAAATCGAGTGTATCATCATATGGATGTTGCATTTGGATGGATGATTGTGCACGCGTATAGAACTTACATGTTATAGTAGGATTGTTGCATACATGTTGGATTCATGGCACTAACATACGTTGCATTAAGGAGGTTGACTGAATCAGTAGACCGCCTGATCTTCACATTAGTATTGGGCCATATACACACCGCTTTGCATATGTTCATATAAAAAATAGAAATCTTTTAAGGAAATGGATGCTTGTGATTGGTGGATGAGTAGATGGATATGGATGGTAGGATATACATTCTTCTTAACTTGGAGATTTCTCAGACAAACTCCTTTGAGTAGGGGAGAATGTAGCTCCCCGTAATTTTAACAACACTAAAAATGATAAATTAAAGAATAATTAATTTGATATTCAGAATTAGGGAAACGGACTGCGCCATTGCGCCCGTCTCGAAATTCTAGTCAAGATAGACATTTGGTTTGCATAAAACGGACACCGTATGAAGAAGTTATGAAGGTTTGAAGTTTGTATACACGAAAGAATATATATATATATATGCATATAGGGTCCAGAAACTCAAAAATTCAGTTCAAAATTCAAAATCGCAGAAATTCATATGAGCGGGAAAAATCCCGCCTAGAGGTGTCGACCCTTGGGTCGACCCCTCAAGGGGGTGTCGGCCCATAGGGCTGTTGTGGCAGGTCGGTTCTGGGGGTTGGCAGTTATATATATGGCCTCATTTCTCTAGTTTTCTCACACTAAAATCAATGGAGGCCTAAATGTTGTCAGTGCCTGGACTGAATCAAACCTTTTTCCTTCTTCTGCAATCAAGTTATTCAAGTGTAGATCTGTGATTCAACCTTTGTTATTCTTCTTCTATGTTTCTAGATCTAAACACTGTGAGTTTAAGTTACCTTTAGATTTAAATAATTAAAAGTAAAACATGATATGACTGTAATTTGGATGACTAAATCATACCAGATCTATTGTAATTTGTGAATCCATGATAGTCTAAATTAACTATGACTTGGATCTTAATCTTTATCATGTCAGATCTACTTTTGACTATAGATCAAATTCACTATTTAGATCATCTTGTACCAATCATGTTTGTGGTTAATTTGGATTTGTCATTAGTTGGACATCTAAATCCTTGTTTAGATCTAATCATGCCTATTATGACATCCCTACTATGTTAGAACCAGTTTTATTATCACAAGTTCACCGGATTTGTTCTTATATGTCCATCTTAACATTATGCCATTATATGTTTATGTCAATTTTGTTAGAAGAATCATTTATGCCATCTTCCCTTCACCCTTTCCCTTTTATTTTATATAGCTAGGCTACTTTCGAGCCTAGGCATGCCGCTAAAAATATGTGAATGCGTTAGTTTGGGAACGAGGGGAAAAACATTGAAATTGGGCATAACTTGTAAAGGGGAAATTTTGGCATAACTTAAATAATGTTTATGAATATGAATTTAGGGCATATAATTCATTGTGAACATAATTGGGGAAAAAGGGGCATGAAACCTATAAGACATAAGTAAAAATTGGTTAATAATGAAATGCCTAGGATTAGAGTAACTAGAAACTGTAACTGTGCCTAGACACGAGGTTAGATTACACTTGTGGTGGAAGTCTGCCCGGAACCGCCCGACATATCCAGCGACCACAAGTGGTGAATCTAATGTGAGGGGTCTAGGTGCACAAATACGAGACGTGCAATGGCACGAGGTTAAACCCAACTTATGGAAGAAGCCTGCTCGGAGTTTCCCGGCATAAACAGCATCCGCAAGTTGTAGGTTTAATGTGGGTGGTCTAGCACATTATAACCATAAATGGACATGGTAATGAATTGGAATACTTAACCTATTTGAATCCATAGGGATTGTATGAGCATGAACTTGAATAGGAGTTAAGTAAACTTGTTTGAATAGTGGGTGGGTTAAGTAAATCTGAGGGGGTAGGTAATATTTATATACAGGCCCACAAACTTAATCGAAGGGGGTTATATAATTAAAGACACCAATAGGCATACATAACCTGGGTAAATCCTAGTGGGGATGTAGGACAAGGAGGAGAGCTTGTACCATTTTGCATGTGGGACCCATTTCAGTCAATAACCCATATAACGGTATCGAATGAGGACTCCGCCCTAGGTCGGAGTCGGGGCGCGCTTACTGGGCTGATTGTAAGAGATCCAAACGTAGAGGATGGCGTTAGCGGTGCAAACCGACCGGGGACATGTGCGTGCATGGGCCGGGCAGAAGGGGATAAGACGACCGTGACACCAGTAGATATGGTTGTGCACAAGGGATGCCACTTTAGGAAGTGATACATCCTACTGTGGGGCCAGCACAGGGTATCTACGGAGTAGAGAGCCGATTGATTAGGCTAGTAGTTAGGGTACATCTAGATTCTGGTAAAAAGTTTAGGAGTCTGTTAGGTTGAGCTGCCTGTGGATTGTATGGGGTTAAAACCTCTCGCCCAAAGTACGCCTAAGTCTACCAACTTATAGTTGTTGGGATCATCTCATTCTGGTTATTCTAGTATATAAGAGTAATCTTTAGAAGCGCAATATACCCTATCATGTTTATCAAGTTTACCTTGTCATACTGCCTTTTGTGATGTTATCTTTCTTATCCACTTTGTATGTCTGTCTTGCTACTTTAACTTATTTACTTGCTAAAAGTAACTGGACTCGCCAGATTTTATGTCTGGCCCTTTTTGTTTCCTCATCTTTCTTCCGTTCCCCCTAGGTTCTTAGGGTGGGAATACACAAGCTTGAATAGGATTCTACTATCATTTTGCTGGAGCTGTATTGCTCAAGCTCCTATCTTTACTATGGCTATGTTTTTATTTGGGGATTTTGCTTCTTTTATTTCGTACTCTGATGTTTAAAAGAAAGACAAAAGTTTTTATGATGTACTGATATTTATGTAATGGAGACATATGATGTTTTGAACCACGATGCTTTATGATTAATAAAGTTATTTTTTATTCGGCTGCTATTTTTATATTTGTCTTGTAATGTTTCTGTTTCTGTTTAACTTTAACGCTTCACGAAACTTAATGCATTCTCTTAATGAGTGACATTAATGGATGTGGGGTGTCACAATCGTGGTTGAACTAGGGGACACTGGAGTTGGTGGCGCCGGTTTGAGGCGAAGGCTCGGTCGGAGGAGAGTCTGGTGAGAGGGTATGGCAGTCAGGAGTCGTCAACGGTGATGTGGTGAACGATAGGAAGGAAATCGGGTATGAGTAAGAAAGAGCCTCAAGATTATAAAGAAGAAAAAAGGTATCGGGTTTCAGAATGTTGAAGTGGGGATAACGCATGAATTAGCTAAGAGGTTTCTAACGTGGAAGGAGATTAGGAGATTAAGGTAAACGTATTAATTAGTTTTAAGGTTTAATTTAGCATATATATATATATATATATATATATATCATTATTTTTAAATAAGATCTGTATAATATGGATGGGGTTTTTATACAGAACAAATTAACATGCGGAGAACGTGAAGCAGGAAACAATCGTCGATTAGTGATGACTAATCATGGTAACTAGTAGAAATTAAATAATAATCTGTTTAGTCTATTAATCATTAACGTATTAAAATTTGAAATGGTGATAACTTTCACATTCGTGAACATAATTGGACAAAACAAGTGCCGATGGGTTCGTAATCAATGCCGACATGTATGAGCTGGAACAAAGAGATTCAAAGAAAGAAGAAATTTTATGTAGTTTCAAACGTTAGTTTGAAACAATATAAAACGACGCAACAGCGTTGGAAACAAAAATGGTGAGATAATTTTCACACTTCTAGAATGATGTGATGTGTTAAATTCATATTATTAATATTTATCATTAATAAGTATAAGATTGGTTGAGTGAATGCTACGGATGATTTTTATTTGTTTATTGGTTGATTGTTTGTCTGCATTTGTAAATTAGTCGTTTAAATCCATTAGATTATAATTCTTATTTCATATGCTATTATTAAACAATATTATGTGTTGTTATGCAGGGAAGAACATGAGAGAGGAATCTAACCAGATTCCTCAAATAAATTGTTTGTTATTTGTTGTTTTCATATCGTTAAATATGAATTGTTTATTCCAATTTATATTATATCATGTCCGATGATTGAATGAATGTTGATTGTTAAATATAAATTCAACAATCATTGTCTTTTAATCAATAGGCAATATTGATTAATAATTAGCAACAGATGGTCTAAAATCAGTCGTTTTGAGACATTAATTCGTCGTCAAGCAAATTGACGTATTTTAAGTTATAAAAATTTATTTTTATAACTGATTCAAAGTTTCAGTTTTATTTTACTTATTTAAATAGAGATTTTTAAATAAATTGATATTTATAACCTTGGTTTATACAGAAATGTTAAAGAGATTTACATATTAACATCCTATGTTTTAATACATAAGCAAGTCAGATATAAACAAGAAAGTTGATAATTTGGAATAACTGTTTCCAAGGAAACAATTAAATGAGATTTTATTATTTATATGATTTTAACTCAACGATTGCTATAAAGCTAATTAATATTTAATTTAACTATATTTAAGATGATTAATGAATAGTTTAATATTTAAATTATTACCTTAATGATATTAACTAGCCTGTTGTTAGTTAATAATGAAGTAGTATACTTTTATTTCAGTTGATGATAAAAAGGAATTAAGAAATGGAATCGAGTTATATTAAACTAGTTAACAAGGAAGTTTAAGCTAGAAGAGTTTGGATTCGGTATTTGTAAATGGATCCGATTTATGAATAAAATACTATACAGAGGTTTAAAGCAATGGGTTAATATTTTAGTAAATGATTTACTTAATAAATATATTATGTAAAATGGTTATTATCGAATGAGGTTTTTCAAAAGTAAGGATATGGTCTATAAAACCATATTTTAAATAGAAAATAAGACCTGATCAATATTATAGGAATATAGGTTTGGAGTTACGAACTTCTATCTATTTTGAGATAAGAACGTTGTCAATCAAGGTTTGAGAGATAAATAAAATACCCCAACTTGAACGACTTCACTATTATTAAGGAATGATACTAGTTTGTAACGGTAAAGGAGGTTGAAAATAGTTATTATTTTTGTAAAACATTTGCAAAATCATTTGCAAGGTTTGAAATGTGATTAATATAATGAGTTTTAAATTAAACAATGTGTAAATTAACATTGTTTAGCCCATGTTGAAATATAAAGTTTTATTTATACCATTAGGCTATTTACATAGCACTGTTTTCTGGATAATGGAAATAATATGAGTTGAAATATACTTATTCAAAATAATAAGTAATTGGAAATGGAAAGGCTTATATTAATTTGGAAATAGAACTAAATATTTGGAATCAAAGTAGATTTCCATGAAATCTTCAAGTGGAAGTGAAGTAAAAGCCATTGAGTTTTGATAAGGAAGCATACACTACAACAAACTGACCATATTACAACGGTGGAACACCGTTGTAATATACTTTTTACAATGGTGATGCAACCGTCGTGTATTAAGAAGTTGTAATAGATATATATCTTTTACAACGTTTTTGCACCGTTGCAGCACCATTGTAGTTTCGTATATTTTACAACTGTTATTCACTGTTGTAATAAACTTTATTACAACTTTTGTGAACCGTTGTAGTAATACCTACTATAATTTTTATGCACTGTTGTAGTAATACCTACTACAACTTTTATGCACTGTTGTGACTTTGTTATTATTACATCTATTTCTATTGATTTGTAATACACTTTATTATATCTTTAATTGAATAAATTTTGCAAATGCAACAAAAGCTGAATAAACAGAAAACAAATTGATATAAACTCAAAGCAACAGATCCATTCATACAAAAAATGTTACAATTTTACATTCGAAATACAAAACTAATGAATCATACATCATCACAGTAATATATCAAATCTTCATTACAAATAATGATTACAAATTAGTACCATCCAAAAACTCTGCTTCAACTATCAGCCTGCTTCATCTTTGCACTTCCTCAACATCCCCACCACCACAAGACACACCACCTACACAATCACAAAACATGCATATACATAAACATAACCTTTAGCTTGTTGTAAACATAAAATGGTGGATACATACTTTTCTTCTAAGTTGGTTGGAACCTTGAATAATAGAATTCAGATAATAGAGAGAGGAATCTTGTTAAGAGAACCTATCAAGCTAAAAAAAAATTCAACAGTTGCATAAGCCCGGTTAAAAAAATAAAATATGTCTGAGAAACAACTTGAAAAAACTTGGATTTAATTTTGTGTTAAAAAAGAAAAAACATACCTGCATGTTGTTGCACTTGATGAAGAACCACATATAAGTAAAACTGATTGCTAGTCCCAGAAATCCACTTGATGTCACCACCAACCAAAATACAAGCATTTTCAAAAGTGGCCTGCCAATTCATGTCATGTTTATTGCATATATAGCCAAAAGAGCACAAGGGCTATAAGCGAGATTAACTCACGTTTTAGAGAGGTAGCCCACTTCATTAAACATGAACATAAGAAGGGCTCCCAATGGCAATGAAAGAACATTATTCAACAAAACCATTGAAAACTCATTTAGATTTCCAGATTTCGTCACTAGTTTAGCGGTATCCATAACTCGTCGTAGTGTTAGCTACAATTGTAAGAAAAATAAAACACATGAGCAGAAACATTCATGAATGGCATATAAGAGGCTTTATTCAGATTTAAAGAGCATGATTTCCACTTAGTTCTAAAATTGAATTTTGATGAAACAAGTTACAGAAGACTTGCTAAATATGATGCTGTCAAAAAACAGTTCACAACCTGCTATGCATAACCAACTGCATTAAACTGGAGATCAGTCAATCCTCCTGAAACTGCAGAGATGATCTACACAAAGCAAGGAAAAAAAAGGTGAAATCATGCCACTAATAAACAACTAAACATGACACTACACACCATAACAAAAGAACAGCATAAAATATATGTACTAATACTCCACAGAGTAAACCAACATAGCTACGGAGTAAAGCAAAGAAACTTCCATCAAGCCACTACCAAAAAGCCAGAATGCCCACCAAGAGACTAATCATGGAGAACAAGCAAGCTACAAAACATATCCTTTCCAAGAACAAACAAGCTGCAGTACCAAAGCAGTACAAAAATGAAACATAATGCCCACCAAGCATATAAATCCACATCTATGCCAACAACACCAGATTCAACATAAACCAAATCTCCGTAACAACATAAATCTCCAGCAACAAAAAGCTCCCAAAAACATGCATAACACAACAGTACATTTTATTGAACACTCATAATATTACTTAAAATACGATTGCATGTAACAAACTTACTTACATAAGAAGAATGAAACCAACATATGTTGCTCTGTTAACACTGAATTATTTTTCTATACACCTGGATAAAAATAATAAAATCATAGTTACAATCATGCTCCATTATAAGGTTAAGTATGTATCTTCCAATCTTTCGTTTACAAAAAAAAGGAACAAAGTGCGCTGCTTGTTTTTTTTTAATTTAAGTGTGTTGTACCCTAAAATTTGACACAAACCAAGTGTATCATGCACACGAATTCAATTGAAACTTAGGGTACTACAGAGTATGATTTATTCAATACCTACTATGTCACACATTAGGGTTCAATCATAACTTTGCGTCTGCATCTTCCTTTAGGTATTGATCAAAATCGATACAAATAATGCATAACTTAGTATAATTAAGTTTTATAAGTTGAATTCAAGCAATTTATTCAAACATTACATTTTTGCAAGATGAAAAAGTAATCTTTTTCACCTGGACACCTGTAGACCGAAGGTCGAATTAAAGCTGGCTCTGCTCGGCTCTTGATGCTTGCTTCGATTTGATGATTTCTACTTACTTCATATCTTTAATTCTTTATGCGATGCAACCAGAAATTACGATAATTAGATGTGAAGAGATTGAGAAAGGGAAAATCTCGAGTCTCGGGGGACCATGGTAAAGAGTAAACAAAGAAACAGTAAATAGAATGAAAAGATGCGACTGCCTTATGTTCTTCAAAACCCTAGGAAATAGATTAACATATCCGTAGATCTATCATCCAACGGGTCATAAGGGTTGGCCGCCAAAAAATTTAAGCTGCCGCCACTTCTCCAAAGGATTGATTTTTTTCACTCGATTGGTACTTAGTAATGTGATTACATCTTATATTTCAATTGTTTACAGCACTATACATAATATTATTTTTCATAGGAATCAATTAACCAATTTCAACACTCAATAGATCACGTTGGTTAAGTCATCTAAATATTCATTTTGATTTTAAGGTTCAATTATCATAAGAAAAAGGAAAAAAAACTAACTAGTTTTTCGAAATTTTGGATATTTTATAAAAATTCTAGTTCATTGATTTTTTTTTAAATTAATTTGTGAAAATTTCAATATATTATAAGTTTTGTCTAGAAAAAATTAAACTTTTTTTGAAATATTGGATGTTAAATATAATTATTACCCATAACTATTAAATATTAAATACTAATAATAAGTATTACTTTTTAATTATTAAAGATTTCTTATTAATCGTTCGTTATTATAAATTAATTATTAAATATAATCTTAGTTATTAATCTCTTCTTCTTAATTATTAATAACAATCATTGATTATTCATGATTAGCATTAATTATTATATTTTAATTATTAACTATTTAATAGTAATTATGTAATATTAACTATATTTTTTAATTATTCTTCTTAATTGCTAAGTATTAAATATTACGGATTGATTATTGATTATTACTTCCTAATTGGTTATTAATAGTAATTATTAGTTATTAATTATAAACAATCAATATAAATGTATTAAATATTAATTATTAGTTGTTAATTATATTAAAATATAGTCATATATTACAACAGTCAAAAAATAAAAGTTGTGATAGGCTTTTATTACAACTGTCAAAATAACACAGTTGTTAAAAATAAGTTTATTACAACTTTTCTGGAAAAAAGTTGTAAAAAACATTTATTACAACGGTGCTTTTACCACCGTTGTAAAATTAAAGTTGTAATATGGTGTTTTTGTTGTAGTGATATGTCGTTTAACAGGACTCTACCGCATAGGAATTGGTAAGTGGATTATATTTTTGAGTTAACAATATATTGATATATCCAAAGGTAAGGAAATAAATGGGTTATGAAATTATAGCAATATTTTCAGAATTAAATAAGAATAAATTGAAGTGTGAATATATTTATACCTTGGAGTTATATATATATATATATATATATATATGGTGATTTTTCAGAAGTAAAGGAAATAAGATATTTGGTGAATATAGTAATGTTTCAAAGTGAAGAAATGAATGGAGTTGGGTAAATAAAGATATGTCATTATTTTCAATGTAACAAACAATGGGATTGGAAATAAGAATACGAAATCGATTTCTAAGGATCGGTGAAATGGTTTGATAAATAAAGGGATCATAGGTGCCAATATACTTGATCGTACTGTTCTGACATTGATACTTAAAACTCCAAACTATCAATGAAATATTGGACCTTTTGTCGTGTTGTTTCGAAGGGACCGGGATGGGAAATAGACCCAAACCCACTTCGAATCAACGTTGCATACGAAACTAACTTGCAGGGAATAAGGATGGAGCACTTGAAGACCATAGATCTTCATAAAGCAGAAGAACTACTTATAATCTCTGGTTAGCTCCCAGAGATACACTATGGTTCTGTCGTGAGTGAAATCTACGGATTGCAAGGACTTCTCGCTACTAATCCTTAGGTTGATTCCTATATAAGATGCGGTAGGAGGGTGCCTTCGGTTCATCCTAGTCCTGGATGACTTGTATGGACGAATGTTTGACAGTGTATATCCTGAGGATCACGTACGTTGATTTTACAAATATATCAAGCTTGGTGGCAGAGAAATTATCTTGCTTAAAACCCAAAGTATATTTGTGGCCATCAATTAGTGATTTGACGGATCTAATGATGTGGCATTCAAAGTGAATATGATGTGGTGTTCAAAAAAGTAAAACGTGACTTCAAGCCTCATCAACCGGGAAATGGCAAAAATCGGGTAGGTCAAGTGGCTATTTGGGTCGCCCCCAAGCAGGGTGTATCACCACCATCTGGATATTCCATTTCCTTCTTTAATCTTCCAATGTAGTCCAACGGGAACGTTTGCTGATCCCAACCGTGAGTGATAATACATTCGGTCCACTCAAGCTGAATGAGTGACCGGTCATGTTTAGCCTGGGTTGCAAGATGTTCTTGTTGAACCCCAGTATATCCCCCTCTAGAGTACACTGATCTACACTGATCGGGAAGATGGTCCCATACCTTACCATAGTTGGAATCCAATCTCCAATAAGCTCCATACAGTTTTTGATTATATATTATGTATGTAGAGCGTGAGATGCAAGCGTTCTGCTAGATGGTTATTCATTTGTGGTATGATAGATACCGTTATAGTATCACTGAATTTTGATATATCAAAAATATTTTGGGTTATAGTAAGGTAAAAACCGTCTGGGTTTATGTATGGGCGGGTCTTACTATTATCCTTTTCTTTCAAAAAGGATTTCTAAAGTTAATTGATATGAATTTATCGCTGAAAGTATTCTAGACTGATCTGGGTGTTATTGCTTCCCTTCAAAATGCGCTCGAGTCAGACCGAATATATTTTCCAGTTTAGGTTTCGCTTGGAGTTCATGAGCTGGAAGCAGGAGGCTTCACCGTTAGTTATATAAAGTTTGTTCCAATGCATCTACTACATGTTGCACTCTTATGATTAGTATGTATATACGAATTTTCTTTTGTGTAATGATTTATGATTATATTATATTTTATTCGTTCCGCTGTGAGATTCTGATATTCTTCTGCTTTTCTTCTATTCTAACGAGTATATATGCACATCTAGGTGGAGCTACATTTGATTGTCGAGCCATATTTTATAGTATAGCTATTTAAAATGATGACAATAAAATCGGTGAAATGATCGCTTACCATATCAATACATTCAGAAACAGCCAACGCACTTGAATTGCCTCATGAATTTGTCCAACGTACGCGAATAGTCAAATCCAACTTATAACAAAAAATAATGTTTTATGCACCAATTTTAGTTTAAACCGATTATTTTGTCATCTACTTTGTTCTTGAGCTTATGTCAAGTTAATTTATCGATGCTTTCTTTACGTATTTTGATATTGTATTAATACTCGGTGTAAATACATTTATTGTGGTCTTCAGTGGCACTCTTGTCTATGGCGTCTGTCAGCCGAGGCTTCGTCTGCCTTGCCTGCTATCTTGTTCTCTTTTTGGTTGCTGACCGTTTTTTGCCTTTTTTAGATGTATTTTGTTCTATTTCTACTATTTGTGTGTGCGCACGGTTTCGGCAGTACGTAGAAACTATTTTTGTGAGCCGTTGGAGAATGGATAGATTCTCCCTTTTGTTATATTATATATTACTTTCTGTTGAATAAATAAAATACATTTATTGTGTAGTTAAATATTTAATAAATTATAACCATGTGAAGGTGATAAAGTTTCTTTTTCTGTCTTATTAGGTTTTATATTGTCCCTGCTATGATCCAATGCTTTGAATTTTAGAGCTTTCACCTAATAGCATAATCTACATTGATTATGCTATTTGCATATAATGGAGAGTACTTTGGCACGTGTAATGCACGTGCGCATGATGAATTGGTGTTAGAAAAATATTTTTTTGAGGTTTTTGAATCTTCCAAAATAACTTTGAATTGTATATAATGTTAATTACTTTATGTGTATGTGTGAAAAAGAAAATCAAACACTCGTCAAAACCGGAATGGAAGTAAGTTAGAAGTAAGATAGAGTAGGGACAATATTATATCAATATATAAAGTAATACAACAAATACAACTGAATTTGCCTTGGAGACCTGAAGCTTAATGCTTGAATTCAGTTTCATTTGCAAACCCCATAACGTAGTATTAATGAAAACGTACATCAGTTTCATTCATAACAAAATTGATTAAAACAACAATATAAGTTGCATGCTAGTATTTGCAAATCATGCTTTTCAACCACTAATTCACATTTTTAAGTTAACAAAAGTACAGAATGACTTACAACATATAATTTTCCTGTGATGGTAGCATTTTAGTCTTGGTCCTATTTTTGATGTTTATGAGGTCCAACTTGAATTCTAAAAGAATATCCATTTTGCTTTCTCAGACCATCTCCTTTGTACACGAATTCTTGTTCTTTCCTTTCACAAAAACAGAAGATCACCCAACCTTGCAAATAATTCTCCTGCTGCACCATCGTCGGTATACTGACATAAAAGCTGTCTCATAAACATCTCCTTTTCTTGCTAAGCTTGCAAGCTTTCTATACACCTTTTTCAGCATTAACACACATAAATATGATGCAAATTAATGTATTATTTAGAACAAACAAATAATTCAACAATAATTAGTAATGGGAACTGTTAAAAGTATATACCTGCACTAAATATGTAAAGAAATTGATCATATAAAAAAGACTAATTCTTATACTTTATGACAAATATATTACAGTATGCATTCAGAATTTTTTCTCAGTAACATACATGCTCCTGTATGAAGAAACTTGCTCGTGATTTCCTTATACAAAGACTCATATGAATCATTTTCTTCTTCCTCCAAAAGCTATCGGGACCCAAACCCATTTTCCTTCATATGCAGTTGCAGATCATTCTCTGATTGCATAGCCTCACAACTGTAGTAGTATCTATAGTGCTTACACTTATGTTTCATCCCTGTTGTGTTCAGCTGCTTGTCCCACTTTGCAACATTGTACACCTACACATTGCTTCAGCACGCAACCCTCTCATGAAAAGCTTCAGCAAGCACACTGCTATTTTTTGTCCCTGGTCAGCAGCTCACATCCAAATATTTGCTCCCTGCATAATTGCATGTCAACAGTAAACTTATCTTTCCTTCCTAAAAGAGGTTTGTGTCCGAAGGCCTGCTCCTATACCTTGGGTTTCCCAAGGTAGATGGGCAACCATCAAAACTCAGCGGGGAAAAAATTGTTGCCCCTAAAAATTGAACCTGGAACCTGAGACACAAAATTTGCATGACCAACCACCCGCACCAAATATCCCTTTGTTAAACTTAAGATACATAAACATATTTAACATATATTTTTCAGCACCAACATCATCCCCACCACCTTATTACCCCTTCAAGGGGAGTTGTTCGAGGCGGGTGCCTGATGGGCCTTGCCCTAGGGCCGACATTGTCTATCCGGTCTCTTGACAAAACAACACCTTTATGGAATGGTGACAGAGAAAATTTGTTGATTTCAAATCGAAATAAAAACACGTGAAGCATTTTGAATTGAAATACCATACTTTAATCAATGGAACTAAAATTGGAAAATTTCCATGGATCGAAGCATGGCGGTAGTAACAAAAAAGGCATAGTTAAAGGGAAATTATGAATTCAAATTGCAATAAATGAACAACGCTTCCATCTGTATGAAAATTATAAAAGTGAATAACGAAATATGAGAGAAAAGATATAAAACTAATTATATAAAAAACTAATAAATAATTGGAGTAAACCTGACCCATTTAGCTCTATATGATAGCCAACAAACATGTCAAAATACATGTCATAGAAAAAAAAAAGAAGTCATGAATAGAAGCTTGGACATGAATTTCATATTCTTTGCTAAAGCTAGGTGTTATAGGCATGAGTTAATAATAGATGTATATCTCAGTGCATTTACGAAAATGAACATATTGTCCTCGAAAAACCTTTCGTTATTAGCAATCTGCCTCCCTCTTTAACATCTATATCTTCGTGTTTTATACTTGAAATAATCTCAGCTTGTTTATGTGTACTTCCAAAAAAGGTGAAATTATCAACAATACAGTAGACAAAAATTGTATAACCATAAGTGTGAAACAAAATAGACGATTAATGGAAAACATACATAAATATATTGCATTTTTGCCTCAAAAATTAATCTGATTTGTTAAACAAATAAGGGGAATAAATTAAATAAATAAAAGTTAGAAAAACCCAAAATGAATTAGATTAAGAAAAATTAAAATGTCTACACCACTATAAGGATAAGAACATCGTTATCAAGCAATTATATTGTTACATGATACTTAATACAAAAATATATTGAAAACAAGGTACATGATACTTATTTTTAGTCAGTAATGTAGCATGTGAAATCTTTATTTATGGCACAACACATTTATATTTGAGAGACAACAAATATTTTTATCTATCTTATACTCTTTATGGCCCACCATATCGCTTAACGTTCTCGACTTTGCATTTTGGTGCATTATTTGACAAAGCTATTTAAGCAGGGAGTCCACAGGCCACGTACCTTTGCTGCTAAAGTAACAGCTGCAACATGGTTTCCACTGAATTGAGCAAATACATCATCCACCATTTATTTTTACTTATTTTATTGATTTATTTAAAAGAAAAAAGAATGCAAATAGTGACACTTATTATGAGTTACAACTCCTTTACTGATTTCATTCACATAGAAATAAAAATAGCATTGGAAAAGCCTCTTATTTTGAAGGCTCCTATGTAAAAGTTGGCATATTAGTTTATAAAATTTTCATTGGGAGAAAAAGAATAAAAAGATTACAATCAAGGAAACAATCTCACCATTTTAGAAACCTTCACACTTAATGAATAGTCGTCTCCCAATTTCACTGTTCAGAGATGATAAAGAGCGAACATTGCTTCACATTAATCTGCAATATGAACATCTTCTGATGTGACTTTATAGATAAAAAAAACTTGCATGAGTTGAGTTCTTTCTTATGTTCATCTACTTTATATACTGACCATATTCATGGGAGCAAAATATTGGTGATCAAATGTGGAAATTAAATCCAAAATTTGTGCATGTCAACATATATTGAGCTTACTCGAAATCTAAAGAAGTCTACAAACTCAAACATTAACATAAAAATGACTGAAAGGACAATTTGTCCAAAGTGCCAGTGTGGCATACACGCAAAAGTAACTAAATAGACACTCATATGGTAGGATTAATACATCATTGACATTTAAATCAACGTTGTAGGATATTTATCCGCGCTGCTTGTATTCAATAAAATTAAAAAAATTGGAAATATTTTTTCCCAACATAGTAATAATTATAATATAAATATAAATAATAAAAAGGTGACGATGTAAGGAAGCTTTGGATGGAAAATAATCATTAATAAAAACGAAATTAGTACCTTGAAGAAATAGTATATATCTTTAAAATTGTACGGGAAGTTACCGAAGCATATACCTTTAAAATGAACTTTTCTTCATACAAATACCAACCCACTTTTTCAAACCTTCAATTCAATGTCACGGCTCCAATGCCCAAAATGCTCATAACCAAAAACTACCAAATCGCCCATACCCGCGATCTGTTTCATATTCATCAACCATCTCGTTTGTCAGCATAACAAACTGCCACCACTGATTCAACTCCATCCAAAATCATCTCAAGCCCCTCTTTCTGCAAATAACAACACTGTTTCCAAGCTCCATCACATAACCTACCTTATATAGACTCAGTCGCTTATTATATGGAACCTCCCTCAACTCAGCGATTAATAATCATTGCTGCTTCCAGAACAACCCGAAGCCTTCTCCTGCATCCTCAACCAAAAAACTACGAACTTCTTCCTCCTAGAGCAACTCCACCGTAATCACTTTATTCGCCCAATCAACTGCATTTAAATTACACTGTACTCCAGCAGCCACCATTTTTTTTTTCCTTTGCATCTTTCTTCTTTTTATATAAATCATGCTTTCATTCTTATGTTTTGAATATGTTGTTTGTTCCAGCACAAAGAACACGGGTTGAGTAAACATTATATTTGACTTGTTCTTTATTTATAAAATAAAAAAATTGAGTGCGATGCCAATTTGATTAAACACTTGTTTATTTATTCCTTGACACTCAAATGCGACAACAACGGTAACTGAAAAGAATTAAAATGTTTGTTACAACGCATATTAAAAGAAACATAACATGGAAAAAAAGAGGGTTTATGTATGATCAAACATGGTAACGCGTGGGTTCGAAACCCGGAATGGCGTGCTAAGAGCTTACCATGTGCATATGCTAAGATCAACCATTTATGTGGTGCTCACGAACCAGGCTAGGTGCACTAGGGACGGTTTTACGACCCTGGTCGGTTTCCCTCCTGAACAAATTCAAAAAAAAAAAAAAATTGTCTGATTGGAATTCTCAGTCTCTTCAATCAATTTTCTTCTAAAATGAACTTGAAGTCATTTAGTTGATTGACCAAAAGCTTTGTAAAAAAAATCACCAAGAACAATAACAAAAGTCAATAGAATCTCATATTAAAGAGTGGAAGTTTAAAACAAATCATGGGTACAAAGCAAATTATTCATAATTAATAAATACAGTCAAAATAAACTGAAGTAGTGTCTGAGTAAAAATTGATGTTCTGGCCTATGAAATGTATTAAACGTACATCAGTACCCCTTATTACATCATCTCTTGGGCTTAGCCCACTTACTATTTGCATTAAGCCTGATGGTCCAACTGTATTTTATTTCGTTTGTAACGTTAGCTATATAAGCTAACTCAACCTGTACATCAAAACCATTCTATTCAGTTTACATACTACAGAAAATAAAAGCAATTCATTTGCATTTACATATCTTTCTTGGTATCAGAGCTATCATATGCTAACCGCATCAAGATCCTGATAATTCAAGCAGAGCCTCTACAAAATCTATCGAAGGATAGATCACCCATCAGAGTAATTTCATCATTTGGGTACCCCTCATCTGAGATTAGAATCAATCTCATCACTTGAAGGTTGAGGTTGTGATCTGAAAACAGTGCCTCGCCAACCATTGGCTGCAACAGTTCTCATCATCACTAACTTAGCGGCAAATCATTTCAAAAATCTCTAATTCGATCAAAAATTATGGTGAAAACATTTAACTGACAGCAAAAGCCTTCCAAGAAAGTCAATCAGAAAAATAATTCTAAGAAAATCATCATTTTGGCATTTCTGGTTGCTCCTGCAATCAATCAAAGAATTCAGCCAGAAAATTCAATTCAAGAATTAGAGTTTCTTGAAAGACTTACCTTCTTTCTCGCAAGTTATAACCCCTCCGCTGTCAACTGTGAGTTATGGCGGAAACTGATCCACCAAATTCACTAAGATCATCGGCAAGATCGAATCAAACCAGTGCAGAAAGCACTGAAGATCTCATCAAAGCCATCACGAAGCCGTAGAGCAATATAATCTCAATTCAGCTGGATGAATCGAGCTATCTTCTATGGAAACTGCAAGTTGAAACAGCTGCAAAAGGTTATCGTATAGAAGACTATCTCTATGGTATCAAAACAGTACCAGCAAAATTCAACAGAGACAAAGATAATAACTTAGTGGTTAATCAAGAATACACTTCATATCAAAGGCAAGATAATCTTGTAAGTGCCTGGTTAATGTCAACAGTGGGATCATCTCTCATGCCACAACTGATTGGTATTAAGAATGCTCATGACATATGGACTGCTCTGGAGAGATCATTTACTAGCCAATCATCTGCCAGAGTTCTACACTATAAGAAGCAACTACAATCTATCAAGAAGGACAACTCTAGCATGAATGATTATCTAATGAAGGTAAAGAACCTATGTGACCAACTAGCATGTACAGGTAACAGAATTGAAGAAAAAGAACAAGTACTATATATAGTTGGAGGACTTGAAGATGAATATGAATCTATTATTGCATTCATCACATCAATTGAACCTACACCGTCACTGCAAAGTGCGTATTCTATGCTACTGGCACATGAAGGCAGATTCTTAAGAAAGAAAGATCAAGAAACAGATGCCTCAATCAACTATACCACTTCTGGTAAAGAAAAAAACCAGCAAAGCAATAATACAAGAGGTCAAAGTTCTTACCAGAGAGGAGGACAATCAGGCAGAGGACGTGGAAGATCTGGCAGATGGAATTCCAACAACAGACCAAAGTGCCAAATTTGTGAGAAAATTGGTCACACAACCAACAGATGTTATTTCAGATTCAACAACAGTTTCAATGTTAATCAGCAGAGCAACAGCAATAACAGAAACAACAATCCCAATGTCAACATGGTCAACAGTCAAACTGACAGCAAAAACAGTCAAGACTCCACCTCAAATGTAGCTACAGTTGATGATATACAAGATGATGCATGGTATCCAGATTCAGGGGCAACTCATCATGTCACTAACAATTTAAACAACTTGAATCTTGGCAACCGTGAATACAAAGGTAAAAAATCTCTAATTATGGGTAATGGTAACTCTATAATAATTTCTCACACTGGACATGCTAGCATTAAGGGTGCTAAACAACTTTATCTAAATAATCTATTGTGTGCACCTCACATAAGGAAAAACTTAATCAGTGTGTCACAGTGTGCAAAAGACAATAAAGTGTCTTTTGAATTTTATCCTAAACAGTGTATAGTTAGGGACATGCTGACTAGGAATATCTTATTGCAGGGTAAGGAACAAAATGGACTGTACAAGTTTGGTTCTGGAAACTCAAGAAAAAATGACTTAGAGAATAATTTTTGTAATATTTCAGAACCTAATGTTAGTAATGACTGCTTGACATTTGAAATGTGGCACTGCAAGCTTGGTCACCCAAGTTCTAAAATTGTTAAACAAATTCTTAATGATGATGGTATTTCCGTTGACATTCCAAATGATTTTATATGTACTTACTGTCAAATGGGGAAAAGCCATAAATTACCTTTCCCAAATTCTGAAACAAAGTACTTAAACCCATTAAAATTGGTTGTTGTTGATCTTTGGGGTCCAACACCAATTAATGTTGACTATGGGTATATATTTTATATCTCATTCATTGATGCACATTCAAGATATGTATGGATATACTTTCTGAAATCAAAGTCTGATACCTATAATGTTGTTGTGAAATTTATAGCTAATGCTGAAAATCAATTAGGTCATAATGTGAAAATTATTTAAAGTGATGGTGGTAAAGAATTTCAACCACTAAAAGAATATTTTTACAAAAAAGGCATTACTCACAGACTGACATGTCCATACACATCTGAACAGAATGGTTTAATAGAAAGAAAGCACAGACACATTGTTGAAACTGGGCTAACACTTCTTGCTCAAGCATCCTTGCCATTAAAATTCTGGCCAGATGCTTTTGCAACTGCTGTCTATTTGATAAACAGGCTGCCAACAAAAGTTCTAGATATTAAATGTCCTATAGAAATTTTAACTCAAATAAAACCAAATTACAGTGACTTAAAAACTTTTGGGTGTCTGTGTTTTCCCTATATTAGACCATTCAATAGACACAAACTTGACTATAGATCTACTCCCTGCACATTTTTAGGGTACACCAACAATCACAAGGGGTTCAAATGTTTAGACAACAATGGGAAGATTTATATATCTAGACATGTTATATTTGATGAAAAAAACTTTCCATTTAAAAGTCTTGCTTACAAGCCTACCAGTAAGGTGTATAATCCTAGGTGCTCTATTCCAAATATTCCTGAACAAGTCAATGATATTGTCTATGTACCAAAATCCAACAATAGCATGACTCACACACCAAGTCACGCAAAACATAAGTACACCACAGCACACACAATCAGGTACAGAAGCAGGTGATCAAAATGAATCTAATACTACTACTACAAGTGGTAATGATACTGAATCACATGGTGAAAATATCAGTAACAATGACAATGACAGTTCAGCCAACAATCAGACAGAAATGAGAAATGAAGAAACTCAGGTGCAAAATCAACACCACATGGTGACAAGAGCAAAAAGTGGTATATTCAAACCAAAAACTTTTTCTATTGAGTTCAATGACAAAGAACCATCCACTTATTATGAAGCTACTCTGAATAATAAGTGGAGGTCAGCTATGAAAGATGAACTAAATGCCCTGATTAAAAAACAAACTTGGTGTTTAGTTCCAACACCCAAAAACAAAAACATTATTGGGTGTAGATGAACCTACAGAATAAAAAGACAAGCTGATGGTACAGTTTCTAAGTACAAAGCTAGGTTAGTAGCAAAGGGATATTCACAACAGTGTGGTGTTGACTTTAAAGAGACATTCTCGCCTGTTGTGAAACCCACTTCTATTAGAATAGTTCTAACCATAGCTTTGTACAAAAACTGGATCATCAAGCAACTAGACGTTAACAATGCTTTTTTGAATGGTGAGTTACAGGAAGAAGTATACATGGAACTACCACCAGGACTAGAAGAGAAATCTGAAAGAAGAATGGTGTGCAAACTAAACAAGGCTATCTATGGGCTAAAACAAGCACCCAGGGTTTGGTTCAACAAACTAAAGGCAACTCTGTCTAAGCTTGGCTATACACCTACAAGATCAGACAACTCTCTGTTCACAAAATTCATAACAACTACTATTACTTATGTCCTAGTCTATGTGGATGGCTTTATAATCACTGGCAATAGTAAGGCTGAAATTGAAAGCATCACAACCAAACTAAACAGTGAATTCTCAATTAAGGACCTTGGAGAGCTATCATATTTTATGGGAATAGAAGTTTGCCGAACTGAAAACAATGAGCTACAACTAAATCAAAGAAAATATATTGCAGAAATTCTGTCAAAAGCAAACATGGACAAGGCAAATTCTCTACCAACTCTTATGGTGACCAATCTACACTTAAGCAAAGAAAAAGTAGAACCCACTTGCAATGAAAGACAGTACAGAAGTATTATTGGAGCTCTTTAATATGTCACTATAACTAGACCAGACATATCATACAGTGTCAATAAGGCTAGTCAATTCATGCAACAACCTTTAAGTGATCATTGGAAGGCAGTTAAAAGGATCCTTAGGTGTCTGAAGGGTACTATCAATCAAGGACTGGTACTAAAGCCAAGTAACAATCTACACATCAATGCCTATTCAGATGCAGACCGGGCAAATGACTACGATGACAGAAAGTCAACCAATGGTTACTGTATATTTCTAGGAAAAAACCCTATATCATGGTGTGCAAAGAAGCAAAATACTGTTTCCAAATCAAGTACTGAAGCTGAGTACCGCAGTGTTGCAAGCACAACAGCTGAAATTATTTGGATTCAATCTTTATTAAGTGAGCTAAAGGTTACAAGCAATTCAAAAGCAACTGTGTGGTGTGACAACATGAGTACCATAGCATTAACAGCAAATCCAGTATAACATTCAAGGACCAAGCATCTAGAACTTGACATATATTTCGTAAGAGAACTGGTACAAAAAGAAAAACTGGAAGTAAATCATGTACCTTCGACTTACCAAATTGCTGATATCCTGACGAAGCCACTCTCGAGAACCAGATTTGAAGCTCTGAGAGAAAAGCTGAGTGTAGCTGAAACCATCACTCCAAAACATGGGAAAGCTTCAGATCTGACTGTCAACAAGAAAATTGAATCGCCCTCCAGCAAATTGGTTCAAGCAGCAAGTACTTGACTAAAATCCCAGAGTAACTTCGAAGAAAATCAAGGATCCGAGGCATATCTAGCATCTATCAGCAACGGAAGCCAATTCAATTCAGCAGGAAACAAATCCGTCATTCTAGACTCACAAGTTCAAGAGAAAAGCATGGGGATAAGAAGAGACAGCTTTAATCAAAGGATGCACCGAAGAAATTTCAAAGAAGAAGGTGGATTTGGTTCGTGGCGGCTGCCATTTTTAGTTTCCAAACCCTAATCTCGAGCGTAGGGTTTTGGGGGGGGGTATGAAATGTATTAAACGTACATCAGTACCCCTTATTACATCATCTCTTGGGCTTAGCCCACTTACTATTTGCATTAAGCCTGATGGCCCAACTGTATTTTATTTCGTTTGTAATGTTAGCTATATAACCTAACTCAACCTGTACATCAAAACCATTCTATTCAGTTTACATACTACAGAAAATAAAAGCAATTCATTTGCATTTACATATCTTTCTTGGCCACATTTAAATGAATGGAAGATTAAGATTGGGTATTTAAATTTCAAAAAATGGTACATGAAATCAGTTTTTCACCATTGAAAGATCCTTGAGAAATAGAGGAGAGCTACGAAGCTGAAGTGGCTTTCCATAAAAGGTTTGAGATTCTTTTTATTTTAACATTTTAATGCAGAGCAAAGAAATGAACTTGGGTCCATGAGAATTAGAAATTTTTAAAAATTATGGAATAAAAGAACATGAATAGTCGTAACTTATCTCGGTTAATGGCGACATCTTCACCAAATTACCCCAAATCAAAATCAAAAATCGCCCTGACCTTTGATTCAGACTATCGCTCCGCAATCGCCCCGGATTCTCAACATGCAGAGCGTAAGAGTCTTTCATTTCGAGGTGGCAATTTCCCTTCAGATCTCAACTCAAAAAGCAATTTTCTAGATTTACTTCAGAGGGATCCAGATCTTGCAAACAAGGTGAACTAGAACCAATCAAAGGCGTGGAAAGATATGATTACATAAAGTAAGTATCATAAGCATTCTTTCTAGTTACAGTTTTATGAGCCAGGGGTTAAAGACGATACTAAATTTGCGATACTAAATTTATTTTCATTTGTGTAATATTTTTTAATAGGCAAATTCTATTTGAACTCGCCAAATAGCTGAGTTGCCCCCCCCCCCTCTTTTAGTTAAATTTTTCAATGACAAGTTTACCCTTTCCGTGTTAATATTTTTTTTCAAGTCGTTAGGTTACCACGGAGCGGAGCTGCGTGGTTCCTTCACGAACCATGCAGTTTCACTACGTGGTACACTAAGCAACCTCGTAGTGCCTCTACGAGGTAACTTAGTGTACCACGTAGTGACACTGCGTGGTTTGTGAAGGAACCACGCAGAAGCAATACGAGAGAGGGCATTTTCGTCTTTTTTTTAAATTTGGGGGGAAACTCAGAAAAAATGGGAGGATCACTGATTTTTTGGAATTAAGGGGGGCAACTCAGCTATTTGATGAGTTCAAATAGAATTTGCCTTTTTAATATGCAAGCTACTGCTTGGGATGATCCCGAAGAAACGAGTGTCTTTTGTCGACTTTATTTTTGGTTTGTTGACTTTATTTTCGGTATTATCAAGCCCAACACCTAAATGAGTAAAAATTATAGATAATATCCCACAGTCGCAAATCGTAAAAGTTTAGAAATGTAAATAGACAACAACATTATAGTGGTTTGACAATGTGCCTACGTTCACTGTTTGTAATTTTTGTTTATACTGTTCGTACACCATTATGTTTAGAGTAATAAAATTGAGAAGACGAGAGATTAATTTTAAAACCAGCGATATGTATGCATCCACAAAGTTGAAGAGATCTCCCAAAATGATGATGTAGAATGGCATTTATAGGTATTAAGGCAATCCAGTTTGGCCAGGCGTAGTGGCATGAAAGTAGGGGTAGCGGAAGTAGTGTGCATAGTGTAGTAGGTGAGAGGGTTACCTCCTCGGGTCTCGTCCCATCTGGATTGCTAAAAATAAATTGATCCAATTCAATACTTGGTGTTGGCTCATTCATTTTTCCACTTTCCACTGCACATAGGTTGAGACCTGATTTTGGATGGTGCTTGCACCGATCTGACGTTGATGTGATGATGATGTCGAACCTTTTCCAAGGCCTTTAGGTCGATTCGAAATGTTAGGAAATGTAACTGATGTGCCAATCCATATTTATGCTAGTCGTGTACTTAAGTTTATTGATCCTTATTTCTTTATTCGAATGGTTTGGGATAGTGTTAATTCATGCATGAATCCTGAGTGATCCAGTGATAATGAATTTGAAGTGCAACTGCCTTGTAGAAAGGCATGTCAACATCTTACCCCTTAAAACATATCTTGTCGTCTAAGATGTGTTTTGAGCTTCTGTTGACTCGACGCTCGAGGTTTTGCGATCTCATCGGATCATTTATGACTTCCTTATCTGTAGCAATTTTATACTAATGATTCTATATTTAACTTTAGCGAGATCTTATCGAGTACCAACCTTACTCGACGATCCATGGTTGAGTTAGGTCTGCATTAAGTATCATCCATACTTGATGATCGAGGTCTTCATAAGCCATATGTTATACACACTTGTCGATCTGAACCCTATTGTACAAAACATAGGTCGTCCCGAGGGATTAGTAACCTCGCATGACCTTTGCCGGATAATAGCCATACTGCAATGACCGCCCTACACCGTCAGTGCAGAGCAGTTGCTAAGAGAAAGAAATAAGATGAAATGATAGAAATAGAATAGAAGGGAAGAGAAAAGGAGAAAGGATAAGGAAACAAAGCATAGAATCACAATCACGGAACCTGTGAAATATCTCACATTGCATCAAATAATAAATAATAATCACAGGTATAATAGATGATACAATAATAACTATGCAAACCACATAATCAGAGTACTAATCCATACGGTTATACATAACAACAGAGTTTATACAAGAATAATAAACTCACTGGCAAACTGTCTCTTAATAAATAACACTATCAAGGCCCCACAGTGCAAAACAACTGAATAAACAGTAATAATACATGACCATATAAAAGGTGTCGCCTCCTGTGAATCCATCCCATAGCTCAAACAATGTTGAAACCTGCTACATCGATTGCTTGTCTGCATCGTCGATGAGCCCTCAAGGCAATAAGAGAAAACATAAAACTTTGGGGTCAAACAACAGTCTAGTGTCAATGATAAACCACCCTCAAAATGCAACACAAGTCGTAATAGTATAAGGAACACAGGTATGGAAAGTCATCCATGTCATGTCCCAGCATACACATAGTCAACACATATAATCATGACACTATATGCTATACAGAATAACAAAAGAGGAAACTGTCCAAGGATAGACGAATCTTCATAGCCTACTTCGGTCCCACTTCACATCCTCTCTCTAGAATCCTATACTTGATAGTATACTAAGAAAAATAATATATGAGCAACCATAAAAATCGTAGCATCCAACAATCAAGTCCTATCTATCACCATCTACAGTCCTGAATACGTCGATAACTCATATGGAAACTGGGTACAACCAGGGACTAATGGAAATCCTGTATCAAGTTGACTCTATGTCCTACCGACATACGCCCTACCGGCCTAGGCTACATCCCACCCAGGGTACACGATCCTACGGATCCTAATGCGTGCCCCCCACGATACTCCACCTATGAGTCACCCTAGAACACTCCAAACTATCAACTACTCCTTGGCTATCCACTTATGAAGTTAATCCACTATGTTCTAAAGCTTAAATCCCCCTCAGTCTATCCGTTATCTGGAAGCCTCGTATACCACGAACTGTTTCCATTGATCCATTGAAGCCTTGTTACATCCGCAAACTGCTTACACTGATCCCTTTCTAGTTTGAGTACGCCCTCAAACCAATTCAACAATAGTCGAACTCTGTGTCTCGTCGACATGTGCCCTATCGGCCTAAGCTACATCCTGCCTAGGGTATACGACCCTACGATCCTAATAGGGCTTCCCTGCGATACCTCTGCTTCGAGTTCACTATCCAAAGTCTTCGTTCCCACGTTGAAGTACGCATCACATCAATCCATGATCATACAACATTGTCTCACTACGAACTTCATAACACTGATCAATCCTGCAACCTCACTACACTACGAACTGCATAGTTAAAACATATCTATCGATTTTATTCTGGGCCCAAGGTCTTGCTAACTTGCAAACTAGGTAACACTGACTCATCCAATCAATCCATCTCGAGCCCATCCGAGCGTCAAAGTAAAAGAGTTGCAGTCTCCAGCTCACTCTAAAGGTCTCACTGGTAAAGCATCCATCATTCCTTATACCAACAACTATTCAGAGTGCCAACATGTTAGACCGCCATCGAATGGGCCATCCTATCCAACTCCTCGAAAACTCATCATCGTTGATGTCAAGTCAATCAAAATAACCAACAACAATAGTAGTCATTATAGATCACTCACTAATAATCGGTAATGACTACTAAGACCATGTGTCTAACCAAAATCGGTTAAAGAATCATCATCTTCCATGTCAGAGTTGGTCAAAATGACCAACACCGATAGTATTCAATATCGATCACTCACTACTAATCGTTACTGTCTACACAACCCAAACATTTAACCAAAATTGTTTAATTACTCATCAATTTAAATGTCCGACGTTCGTCTCGAAGTCCATCTCGTCGTCGCGTCCATTTACTTCAAGTCGATATGCACATCTCGAAGCTTCTTCGCGACCTATCCTAATACTAGATCACAAATAGGTTGCGAATACAACCAAACTACACAAACAAGAAACTATGCAATCAATGGTCCTATAAATGATGAAAATAACATACAGACATATATGGTGTCATCAAAGAGATAAACAAAATCTATCTATGACAATCAGGGTGGTAAATGTGACAAAATGTCCAAAATCTAGCGATATCGATAAACAGTATATAAATAGGATAAAACACGATATTTGACCTTAGAACATTTTTAAAACACTTTCTAATCCATTTATAAATTTATTAGCTAGATTTTGTTATTTTATAAATCGCGTTTAAAATTCATTTAAGTTCAAATTTACAATTTTTATACTGTACGAACAAGTAGGGGTGTCAAATGGGTCATTTAGGGTCGTATAAGGGTCAAGTAAATTTTGACCCTATCCTTTTGCAACCCTTTTATTTTGACCCTTTTACCATAACGTTTTACCTGACCCAACCCACATATTATGTGGGTTACCCATTTAACCCACATATTAAAAAATATTACTTTAAAATGACGATTTTTAAAGCTAAACATGCCAAAATTACGAAAATACCCTTTATTTTGAAAAATATGAAAAAAATTCATAAAATCCAGAAAATTATGAAATGAAAAGCAATAAAAGAATTATTCAAAAATAATGATTTTTAAAGCTAAAAGGACCAAAATTACAAAAATACCCTTCATATTGGAAAAATGAAAAAAAATGAAAAAATTTCAAAAAATCCAGAAACTTATGAAATGAAAAGTAATAAAATAATTATTTAAAAATAATGATTTTTAAAGCTAAAAGGACCAAAATTACGAAAATGCCCTTCACATTTGAAAAAGTGAAAAAAATGAAAAAATTTCAGAAAATCCAGAAAATTACAGAATGAAAAGTAAAAAAAGAATTATTTTAAAATAACGATTTTTAAAGCTAAAAATGGTAAAATTACGAAAATGCCCTTCATATTTGAAAAAGTGAAAAAAAATTAAAAAATTTCAGAAAATCCAGAAAATTACAAAATGAAAAGTAAAAAAAGAATTATTTAAAAATAAGGATTTTTAAAGCTAAAAATGCTAAAATTACGAAAATACCCTTTATTTTGGAAAAAGAAGAAAAAAGTGAAAAAAATTCAGAAAATTACGAAATGAAAAGTATAAAAAATTATTAATTTTTCATAATTTTCTGGATTTTTTTTAAATTTATTATTGTTTTCAGTTTTTTCAACATGAAGGGCATTTTCATAATTTTGACATATTTAGTTTTAAAAATCGTAATTTTCGAATAATTCTTTTTTTACTTTTCATTTCGTAATTTTTTGGATTTTTTAAAATTTATTTATTTTTTTCACTTTTTCAACGTTAAGGGCATTTTCGTAATTTTGACCTTATTTTACTTTAATAATTATTATTTTCGAATAATTCTTTTATTACTTTTCATTTCATAATTTTCTGGATTTTTTGAAATTTTTTCATTTTTCCAATATGAAGGGTATTTTCGTAATTTTTACATTTTTAGCTTTATAAATCGTAATTTTTGAATAATTCTTTTTTTCCTTTCATTTCGTAATTTTTTGGATTATTTGGAATTTTTTTATTTTTTTCACTTTTTTCAAAATGAAGGGCATTTTCGTAATTTTGGCCTTTTTAACTTTAGAAATAATTATTTTCGAATAATTCTTTTATTACTTTTCATTTCAAAATTTTCTGGATTTTTTGAAATTTTTTCATTATTTTTCATTTTTCCAATATGAAGGGTATTTTCGTAATTTTTACAATTTTAGCTTTAGAAATCGTAATTTTCGAATAATTCTTTTTTTACTTTTCATTTCGTAATTTTCTGGATTTTTTGAATTTTTTTCATTTTTCCAATATAAAGGGTATTTTCGTAATTTTTTCATTTTTAGCTTTAGAAATCGTAATTTTCGAATAATTCTTTTTTTACTTTTCATTTCGTAATTTTCTGGGTTTTTTGAAATTTTTTCATTTTTTTCAAAATGGAGGGTATTTTCGTAATTTTGGTCCTTTTAGCTTTAAAAATCATTATTTTCGAATACTTCATTTTTTTTAATTCTCATTTCATAATTTTCTGGATTTTTTTCTTTTTATCACTTTTTCCAAAATAAAGGGTATTTTTGTAATTTTGACATTTTTACATTTAAAAATCGTTATTTTAAAGTATTACTTTTTTACTATTTGGGTAAGTGGGTTACCCATTTGTAACCCTTATAAAAAAAGGGTCAACCCTTTTATGATTTATTTAATAAAAAATTATAAAAGGGTTGACCCGATAGGGTTGTAATTAGGGTAAAATGGGTTGGGTAAAAGGGTGAGTCATATTTTGACAGGTCTACGAACAACTATAGTAAAGTGAGAGATAATATCACTCACCTCAACCAAATCAACCCAAACAAGCTCTAAAGCGTAGAGCTCTTCAATACTATTCTAACGCTAGAAACAACATCCAAATCCGAAAACATATGCAAAAGATACGATCAATACAAGTTATAGGGACTTGAATCGACACAAATGAATCAAACAATTATTAAATTATGAAATTATCCCTATCATCCTTTTTTCCCCAGTCCCGTCATTTCTAGGCCACGCAAAAATGTGTATCCAATCCATGCATGAAAATGAATGATACAATGCTAAACTCCACGAAATCGAGATCTGAAAATACCATTGCGATCTCCATCGGAAAGTACACTCGCTCATACAAAATCTTCATCATTGGGCACTAGAATCAAAATGGATCCAAATGTATGGGCTAAAGGAAAAACCAAAGTACCCATAATGTTGTATCCATCTAGTGACTGGGATACCTGAAAATGGAATCAAAGAAGCACACTTTGGAGAGATGATCATTGACATTTGCCTCGTCACTAACGGACGCCTATAGTTCCTCCATGCCTTAACCCCAATTTCGGCTATGAAAATGTGAGAGACCGAGTTCTTCAAAACTGACGTGGATGCGAAGAGAATTAAAACACGAGCTTAGTGTAGCAGGTTTCATGATTTTTAATGCAATGTGGAGTGAGATCAGAACTTTAATGAGAAAGATGTAGCCATAAAGACTAATGTAACAATAGCTTTGGCATAAAGAAGTAAGTTATAGGGAATGGATTAGGCTGAAAGGACAGGGTAGGATATTTAAATAATATTTTATTCTCAAGCGTTAATTAGATCAATTAAAATAATCATGTGTTTCATTTACGCACCACCAAAGGATAAGCTCGATCGCCACGAAACTTGACAGTGTGCATCATTACAACGATACAGTTCTGATGGTACAAGTTTCATTAATGTCCAAGACACTTGTTCACAATGACAATTTTACGCGTATTGCATGATTGATATGACCACTAATTGGTCTGAACTCAAAATATAGGGATTCTTATACTTTTTATTCACGTAATGGACCATATGAACTCAACAGAACTAGCCTTGAGTCCTGATTCGATCGTTTCTGAAAATTAACTTTTGGAATCGCCACTAGCTTAATTAATGATCAATATTTAAAAAATCCAATCGTCAAAATACGGGTCGTTACACATACCCAGTGATTCGTAGCCATATCGGGCTATTATCAAGCATAAACTGTACCTAGAGATTTGTAACCTCTCCGAGCCTTTGCCACGCATAAAGCATACTTGACTATTCTGACCAAGTAAACCTGCTTCGGGGTAGGGATGGCAATGGGGCGGGGTGGGCGCGGGTAGTACCACCCCATCACCCGCCCCGTTGGGTGATTTTTTGCCCCGTGCCCGCCCCATACCCGCACGGGTATCCATTAAACGGGTTTTAAACGGGTTGCGGGTAATGGCGGGTATTCGTGGGTATCCATTATATTTATTCAATTTATTTTTTAGCCATTTATTGAAATTATTTAAAAGTACATTTGGTAAAAAAAACAAATTAGACCAATTCTTAAATGCTAACCTCAAAATACCAATACATATTTAAACCAATATCAAAAAAAGAAGAGACAACAACAGAAATATCCATCAAAATATCAACAACCAGTTATAAACTTTTGAGTAAAAGCATGCACACAAATACTGAACAGCCAACAACAATATTTTTTGTATTGACTATTGATAATAAATCACATTCTATACGGGCACGGGTACCCGCAGACATGGATATCTTACTATCCGTACCCGCCCCATTAATTGACGGATATTAAAAATACCCGTTTATTTTACCCATGGATACCCATTTAACTATCCGTTTCATACCCATGACGGATTTTACCCGCGGATAACCGCGGGTACGGATTTTTTTGCCATCCCTACTTCGGGGGTTATTTATCCCTTGCCAAGCGTCAACCGTACTTGACAATCCTGGTTAAACTAGCTCGCTTTCGAGGTCGCCTAACCCTTGACAAGCATCAACCTTGCTTAAAGATCCTAGCCTCACCGGGATCTTGCCGAGCATCAACCATACTCGACTATTTTGGGCGAACAGTCTTGTATCCAAGGCTGCTCGATCCTTGCCAAGCATCAACCATACTTGACTATCCTAAGTAAGTACATTTGCCATGTTTATGATGATTTTTCCTACACTTTGCTATGCATCAGCCATACATGACGATCCATAGTATTTGTTAAAGTCTAAAAAGTTATTAGTTTAGTGTCCGACGAGCATCAGTTATACACACCGTTTTTTTATTAATGTGAGGGTAATACAAGTACTTTTAGAATCAAATAAGAAAATAGTTTGTTGCCGTCTCAGAACTTGTCTCAGAATCCCAAGGGATTTTCCATAAGGGCAAAAGGCTTAGTCACTGGTTATAAATAAAAGTAAGGCAAAAGCAGTGGTTCATCATTGGGTATAAAACATGCCTAGGGGATAAAGGTTAGTCCCATACAGGGGTAGGCCAAATTAGCTGATGTTTATTAAAAGAAAAAGTGAAATTGATGGTTTGTTGCCAGGTACAAAGCAAGCCTATGAACTAAGGGTTAGTTCCATTCATGGGTAGGACGATGTAGCCATTATTCTTTGTACGGCATCCAAATGGACTTGTTAATTGATAACTAGTCCTCCCTAGAGGTAGATCCACTTCCATGTCATGCATCCAAATCTTGACATTGCTTCACAATCGGGGATCTTCTCAGGACATACTTCTGCAGTTATCCTTTCCTAACCAGTTCATCGATGGGATCACGAAGATGCTTGCATTCATCTGTGTCATGGCCAACCATCTCATGAACGAGTAGAATTTCATAGTAGCCAGCTCATGCTATATGGGCTACCTTCCAAACAGACTCATCATTAAGAGGAAATCTCTGATGTCATAAAATATCATTTCCAAACTCGTATTTAGCTGTGCATACAAGTCATATTTGTGCCCTCTTCTGAACTTGTATCCCCAGCCCTAATCATTCTCGGCTTTGCACTTTCCTTTTTTCAAACCGTCCTTTGTCCTTGATAGCATTGACCTCGAGAGCCTCACGGTTTTCCCTTGCATCCTCTTGTCTAAGAAATCTGTTGGCTTCGAAGTAGTTTTTCCCCAATATCCCGTGAGGGATCCCGTTCAAACGATACCTTAAACTTTGTGTTATTTATAACTCCAGAGACAATCGCCATCAACACCATCTATCGGTATGTCCAGTCAACCACAGCTACTAAGATATTAAATCTATCCAGAAAAGCATGTAGGGATTCTCCTATCCTCTGCCTCATAGTTGTCAGCATCATTATATTCTTAGGTCTCGCGATATGGACCCAAAGTTGTCCCTTGAACCTTTCAATCTGGAGATGCTTTGGAGATGCAGGGATAAGATGGCTAACTAAGTTGTTCAACAATATTTTCAAATCAAACAAAATGCCAGATGAGTGGAGAAGAAGCATTTCAGTTCCAATCTTCAAGAATAAAGGAGATATTCAAAGTTGCACAAACTATAGAGGAGTTAAGCTTATGAGTCATACAATGAAGCTTTGGGAGAGAGTTTGCGAGCAGCGTTTGAGGAGGTTAACAAGTGTCTCTAGGAATCAATTTGGTTTTATGCCGGGAAGGTCAACCACTGAGGCGATTTTCTTGGTTAGGCAACTTATGGAGAGATACAGGGAGCAAAAGAAAGATCTCCACATGGTTTTTATCGACCTGAAGAAAGCTTATGATAGAGTACCAAGGAGAGTTATGCGGTGGGCGCTAAAAAGGAAGAGAGTGCCATCAAAGTATATTACCCTTATTAAGGATATGTACGAGGGGGTTGTGACTAGTGTTAGGGCATGCGATGGTGAGACCAGAGACTTTCCAATTAACATAGGGTTACATCAAGGTTTGGCTTTGAGCCCCTATATTTTTGCATTAGTGATGGATGAAATCACAAAAGATATACAAAGGGAGATTCCCTGGTGTATGCTCTTTGCCGATGATGTTGTGTTGATTGATGAAAGTAGAATAGGGGTTAATCGACAACTGGAGTTGTGGAGGGAGACCTTGGAATCAAAGGGTTTCAGGCTTAGCAGAACTAAAACAGAGTATATGAAGTGTGAGTTTAGCAGTGTCAGGTCAGATGACTGAGATGTTACCCTGGCCGGTAGAGTAGTACCCAAGAAGGAATCGTTTCGATACTTAGGATCTATGTTGCAATTTGATGGAGAGATTGATAAGGATGTTAGTTTTAGAATTCAAGCAGGATGAGTGAAATGGCGACTAGCATTCTCTGTGATCGGAAGATTCCTCAGAAGCTTAAAGGAAAGTTTTATAGGACAGCAATCAGACCTGCAATGTTATATGGTGCAGAATGCTGGCCTATTAAGAGGCAACACGTCCAGAAGATAAGTATAGCAGAGATGCGAATGCTGCGTTGGAGCTGTGGGCATACCAGACGAGATCGGATTAGAAATGAGGATATTCGGGAAAAACTTGGAGTTGCACCTATTGAAGAGAAGTTAGTCCAATACCGCTTGAGATGGTTTGGACATATCCAACGTAGACCATACGATGCGCCTGTACGTGCTGGAATTCTTGGTCGCGCCGAAGGCCCAAAGAGAGGTAGAGGTCGACCTAAAATGATATGGGAGGAGATAATAAAAAGAGATTTAAGTAACTGGAGTTTATCGGAAGAGCTGGTAGTTGATAGGAGTGCATGGAAATTGGCAATCCATGTACCAGAATCATAGTTTTTTTTTTCACGTTTACTGAACCTTTTTACTTTTTATTTAGTATTTTAGATTTTATTTCACTTTTATTGAACATTTTTACTTCTTCTTCTTATTATTATTTAAAAAAACCCTTTATCGGACGACTTTTATTTAATTGGTTATTTTAAACCCTTTTATATATATATATATATATTATTATCATCATTAATAATTTTATTTTATTTTATTTTTGGGTTCCATATCTAGCCAACCCCAACTTGTTTGGGATATATGGCTTTGTTGTTGTTGTTGTTGTAAACCATAGAGTAGCTATATATGAGAGATAAAGTGGGAAGGACTTGGCCATCACTTTCTTTAATGCTTCCAGCACATCCATATGTCTTATGTAATGCACAAGGCGAATGGTCGGGTCCTTCCTCCCATAATAGAATTCCAGCACCGGTAACTTGAAGTCCGGTGGATTCCTTAAGTCTTTGGTACTTGGAGCGAACGGGATCCACTAAACTTTGTATGTATCTTGATTTGATGAAACGTCACGAGTATCTTGCTAGATGATTTCAACAATTCTAAACCCGTAGCCGAGAAACATTTTCCAATCATCGATGTCGGTCACTGGGGCGTTGATGTTTTCCACACCGAAGTTCTCATTTTCAGTAATCGTGTTGGCACCTAGTTGGGAGCAGTGGTTGCTTCTGCCTATTAAGTCCCATGTCACGAGCAAGAGTTCCATCAACGCGAGTTTTGTTCCTTGTCCCTGAGTTTAGATTTTCTCCAATGTAGAGTCCTGCAAGAAGTGGCTCTCCAGAGGCGGTCTAGGGTATGTTCCCAATCAGATATGCGTCAGTACCAATCTGGATATTCGGATTGATACCAAATCGAGACAATTTATGGGGATTTCCCCCTGAGCCTCTGTTCTTTACCGCTGTGCTACTGGGTATGGTCCCACCGTCCTGCCTTTGATTTTCCCTCCCTCTTAGTTGTAACATTATCTCATACATCACAGCTTCTTCGTGTTTGAAGAGAGATTGTAACCCATGCATAGTCTCTTCCATATCTTTCCTCAACAAGTAGACTTAGAGGTTTCTAGTCGAAGAGGCATCCTGACCATCTTCTTCCTTTCCATTTTAAGAGGTATCCTTTATTTTCTTAGCCATGTCATTTCTATTTCCTAAGCCTTTCCTGAGTCGAGAGTAAGTCGTGTTTGCGTCCTTACATGCAAAAATGTTGACTTAATTTTTTGTACTATCAAGCTCGACACATAAATGAGTAGAAATTACAAATAATATCTCACAGTCGCAAACCAGAGAAGCATGGAAATGAAAATGAATACAATAAAATTATAATGGCTCGGCAATATGCCTATGTTCACTGCTTGTAATCTGATGTTTATACTGTTTGATTACAAACACAGTTATGTTTAGAATAAGAAAATTAAAGAGACGAGAGATTGATTTTGAAACTGGTAGAGTGTAGGCATCCAAAAAGTTAAAGAGATCTCCCAAAATGATGATACAGAATGGTATTTATAGGTGTAGAGGAAATCTGGTTTGGCTAGGCTTAGTGGCGTGAAAGTACGGGTAGTGGAAGTAGTGGGCTGAATGGAGTGGGCGACTGGGCCATGTCATCAAGTCTTGACCTATCCGAATCTACATGACGCAAATCGATCTAGGTCGAAATGGTACAAGTATACCAATCCAGTTCGATACCCGGTGTTGGCGCATTCGTTTTTCCACTTTTTGTTGCTCTGAGGTTGGGATTCGATCCCTTGTAGTGCTTGCACCGATCCAATGTTGCTAAGATGATGATGCCAAACCACTCCCAAGGCCTTTGTGTCGATTTGAAATGTTAGGTGGAAAGGCCGCTCTAAGGCAATTGGACTTGGCCAATTCAGAGGTTCCACCATTGTGCAAATATGAATTCATGCTAGCCGTGCACTCGAGTTTTTTGATCTTTGTTGCTTTATTTGAGTGGTTTTGGGATTGTGTGAGTTTCATGCTTGTGTCCTGAGCGATCCAATGATAACAAATTTAAAGTGCTACGACTTGGCAAAAGGGGTCAACATCTTTATCAACCACTAGAATAAGAAGATGCAAAGGAACGATAAAGACACCTTATATTATATAAACAAAACATAAGGGAAATAATCCAGTCTGGATGAGCGATGAGGTATGAGTAGGGTTTCTTCAATTGTGGGAGACTCCCAGGGCAAGGGTAAGTTATATAAACCAAATTTTAATTTCTTTTTTGTTTCATTTTCGTATATTGATGTATATTTAAATTTTCAAGAGGTTTCAAAGCGGAACTGTGAAACAGGAATAAAAATTCTTCTTTGCACTTTGTTGGCTCTAGGTCCTTCTAGTAGCACCGGCGGGAAAAGGTATGTATCATAAATTTCATTTATAAGTAGTTGTAACATTATTAAATCATATTTAGTCATATTGGCAACATTATTCATTTGTACAACTTCAGATACCGACTCTACAACGGGAGCCCACACTTGCTTAGGATTTTAACCAAATTCACATTATTGAGCAGACCGAGGAGGAGAATAATGTCTCCTACACCTGGACGAACGCTATGTCCCAACGTGTGATGGTAAACATTTTTTATTTTTTCTATTTCACAATCGATAAATTTAAAATTGAATATTTAATGTGTGAATAGACCATTCGATATAGTAGGATATATACCAGGCGGAGTTAGCTCGAGTGACGTAGTCCTTCTGGTGTGAGCAAACCCTAGAGGGGCGCAATCGTTACTAGGACGCCATCATTGACCCGCCTACTATATGGCTTCGGCAATATAGAGGTACAGTGTTTTATACTTTTACTATAAATTATATTTAATTTTGAATCCTAAATTGAAACTCCTAATAAAATAAATTACAAGTAGAGATAACCTAGACCGCTTATAGGAGATCCCAGCAAGAGGAGGAGATCGCTATGCTCGTTAGCAGATGACCGAGTTTCAGGACGGGCAGAAGGGAAGACTGACTATCATGCTTGATGAGCAGATCATTGCATATCTATCCAAGTATGGAAGGATGCCTAGGGATCCGGATGGGTCAGGGGATGAGGAGGATGATGAGGACGAGGACGATGAGCCGACGTGTAATAACCCGGAAATCTGAGTCAATTTAAGATTTTTATTTTGGCAATTTTAGCGAATTTTGAGTATTTAAAATGGATTATTTTAAATAATAATGATGAGAAATTGATTTTGAATAGAATTAGAATGAATATATTTATATAGATCGTTGTTAGAATATAAATAATTATTTTTAATTTTAAAAGGAAATCGACGATATATATATATTGGCCTGAATAGAACGTGCCGCGCCGCGGCCGTTCGCGAATTTCGACCATTGACTTTGAACTATCTCTTGCCTCAGATATATCAGTGACTATGTGGAGCCGATGGAGTCATTTGGCTCATTTACGCCCCAAAGGGCGGGGAAACGCAGTGTTCAAGCATTATAATCCACATCGGTGGACCGACCCTGACGATCCAAGGGGCAGTTGCGGCTGTTCCTGAGGGGCGGGCTAGAGGCTCTCGAATTGGTTGAGGATGATCCCTTGCCTCGGTTCATAGATGGAAATCCAACTTCCAATACGTGACTTTGCGATTTTGATTGTAGAGCCTAGTATTGGCGACATGATATATGGTACCCATGCCGTCTATGATTGATACTTATGATTGAAATTGTTTTGACACTATACACTTATAGTAATAATAAAACATGAAATTTAGCGTATCAAGGATTCTTTGGCTATTATAAGGTAAAACTCCATCCTCCGGCTTATGTTGCATTGTGTGATGGGACCTGGGTCTTATAATAGTTTCATTGTTCTTTATTTAGCATTGCGTTGTTGTTTTATGCACTGGTATTCTTGGGAGGAAACTCGTTCCGTGTTATACGGCGTGGTCCCTTAATTTACCTAACTTTAAAATAAAGATTAATAACTGTTTTAGTTCTCACACCAGTCACATGACTGACCTGGAGTTTATTGTTTTAACCTAAACTCTGGGTGCCCTTATTTTGACATGGGCAGCTAGTAGTTTTGGTTTTGCAGATTTATATTCACAGGAACCTGGTTTACAGCTGGAATGATATCCGGAAAGCTCTGTATCCGTATATCTCTTTCAGTTGTGTTTTGTATTATTTTTCCGCTGCATTGTAATTTGTAAATCTCTGATATTTATCGAATGCGTAATATTTATTCATACTCTGTATAATCTTGTATTCTGATGGAATTGTTGTAATAAACAATGAAATGTTCTTCTGTCAGCGTTCCGATGCGTCTTGTCCTTAGTACAATCCGCAATTTCCAAGAAGGGAGATTTCGGGCCGTAACACGACGAGTAGCTACTGGTCGTTTATGTTGTTTTGTAAATATAAACGTATGTTATTGGATATTTTTTGATGTATGGATGGGTCACCCTTAGTCATCGCTAACCATCACTAATATGGCTACGAAAACCGACGCAAAAGGTGTTGCTATTTTGTTAGCGTCGGGGTAAATATCGACAACTTTTTATGTTGGTTGGCGATGGATAGCAACGGCTGTCGACGGTTTGGCCATCGCTAACAACATCCGTTCTAGCAGTGTATTAATCCAACTAATTTATCACTCCATTCATGATCTGCATTTCTCTGGCTTCATATTATTTCAATCATTTTATTAGTAATATTTGAGGTCATGGTCCCATCCACGGATAAAATTCTGATGTTGAAAACAAGTCTCCAATAATAATAATTGTAAATAAAACAAACTTTTGCTTAATTCAATAATCTGAAGTAGAAATATCAACGATAGTTTTACAAAATGTTTAAAAGTTAATAAGCATGGTGTTAGAAACAAATCTTCCATATATGGCACCAGAGATCTTATATCCTAGTAAGGTTTATGAACTATAGTATACTTAGTTATAAAAATTAAAAAACTTGGTAAACTATATAAAAACAGAAATCTTAGTTATCTTATTTAACCTTTTCCAAAACATAGATTAATTTATGAATTGAATAGGTTTACAATTGAATAACATACGGTATTATCCATACTTCGTTCCTGATAATGCTAAAATGGGTATAATTTACGCTTGCTTGAACCATGGTAAACAAGGGAAAATAAAAGCAACTATCAGAATCTAGTTTTAATAGTAAAAGTAAAGTTTAAATAATTATGAAGATAATAAAAGTTTAGTACACTTATACTAAAAGCTCGTAAGAAGCAGAAAGAAATCATTCTTAATAAACATGAGAATATATTTCCATTATATAATCTGTTATAGATGAGCTTGTGGGATTTCAATAATTAGTAAGGTACAATCAAACAAATTTTACTTATTCAAAGTTCCATTTACGACCATTCAAATGATAAGGACACCTAACAGTTCTTGGAATTAAGTTTTTAAGTTTATTATTATCCAATGCTTTGCTCTTAATGTGTAAGGATTAGGTTATAACTTTGCCCGAAACTCAATCGCTAAGTTGAATATGGTGTATATTATGTGGTGCTTATCAGCTAATGACAGATATTAAGGTTGTAAACACTTTAGAAATGAATTATAAATTGCAAGAAAATTAGCAATTCTTGGGGTATTTCCAAACAGATTGCTTATTAACGCATTTGTTTTCAGGTTAATGCTATGCTTACTCGCCTACAAAGCGAGTATGAACAACTCGCTGCCACGTGGCATCTCTAATTTAATTCTGCATGATACATTCTCTTTCCCCATATATCAATATGTACCCACAGCCTAAATCTCTCTCTCCATCTTTTTAATACCAACGCATGCATGCAATCTTTGTACTTGCAATTACTCATATAACTATGCATGCAGACAATATTTTTTTTACTCATATAACTATGCATGCAGACAATATTTTTTCTTCTCCATATATTTATGCAGGCAATCTTTAGTCTTGCATTTACTCATATATTTTTGCATGCATGCAATATTATTTAGACATGCGTTTACTCACATAAATTCTTCCTTTCAACGCATGCAGACAATTGTTTTATCTGTACACTTGCTTTTTTTTCTCCCAGCATGTAATACCAATGCAACTCCTCAACTGTTTTACTCATTCTTTTACTGTTTTATTGGTTCGAGACTCACTTATTGAGCATTGTAAACCCAAAAGCCATGCATCAAAACAATACTACATTCATTTAGCTTCTTCTACATGGGTTGTACTACTTATTTCCACTAACATTGCATCCATTGCATATAGTTGTTCATCAAAAATTGCGGCGTTTAATTGTCTTTTATCAAAATGAACATCGATTTAAACCTGAGCTTGCATTTCATTATTTCATCTTATTTGTAATGCACCGAGATGTTGTTGAACCCTATATCATCCTGGAGCTTGCTGTAATGCACAGAGAAGCCATATTTCATCATTTGCCATATTTCACCATTAGTCCTGGAGATGTTAAGATGCATGTTATTGGCCTATATTTAAAATTGTATGTGTATTGAGTTTCTGTAATGCACAGAGAATATTAACTATCTCCAATACTTGGTTCACAAAACATTTTTTGTGGAATTTACAAATAAACTTTGAATATTTTTTTTTCTTTTTTCTTTTTTTGTAGATGACCATGCAGCCAAATCCTAGCACCGGTAGTAGTGCATATCAACAACTTCCGGCCGCACAAACACAAGAGCATTTCATGCAAACTCGAGCAAATGGTATAACAATAGATTATTTTTATTGCTTTTGCGCTAGCTTTAAGTAATGTAATATATATATGTGTTAAACTAGGTGAAAACTGGCTTGCATTTCAGAACTGGAATACCTACAATGGAAACTACAGATTCTAAAGTTTTTCAAATATGTGAAGTGTCAATAAATATTCAGAGGCGGTCGACTGCACATTTTTGTCTGCACAAAAGTATATTCGGAACACAAATATAACATGAAAGCGGTGCGATATGATGCTTCTATTTTGTCTGTACTTTTCTCTTAGTCAAGTGGTTGACTCTATATGTGTTTATTTTGCAACATTTATTTATCTGGAATGGATTTGTGGACTTACTTAGCTATTTGTGTATGAAATTGGAATTGATCTGAGTAAACGCATGCTAGGAGAAAAAAATGCAAGTCTAAAGATGGAATAATTGCCTGCATGCGTTGATATGGGAAAATATGGGTTGTGCATAAATATATGGGAAAATAATATCACCTGCATGCATAAATATATGAGTAAATACAAGTCCAAAGATTGCCTGCATGCGTTGGTATAACAAGGATTACCAAATGGAGATTGTTGAGCTGGCAAAACAAAAGATGTTAAATTGTTGAGCTGGCCATTTATTTGTATATAAAAGAAAGCAACCCCTTGATAATTACTTCAAACAAGGAAATGTGCCCTATTAACCAATGTAGAGCTGCTGCGAGTAGGAAATACTTTTGTTTAGGAATGTTGGATTACCAAGTCCCATGCGTTGATATGGGAAAATATGTGCTGTGCATAAATATATGGAGAAAAAATATTGCCTGCATGCATAATTATATGAGTAATTGCAGGTCCAAAGATTGCATGCATGCGTTGGTATTAAAAAAGATGGAGAGAGAAATTTAGGTTGTGGATATCATGCCTCTTCTCTTTCCCCATATATCAATATATACCCACAACCTAAATTTCTCTCTCCATCTTTTTTAATACCAACGCATGCATGCAATCTTTGGACCTGCAATTACTCATATAATTATGCATGCAGGCAATATTTTTTCTCCATATATTTATGCACAGCACATATTTTCCCATATCAACGCATGGGACTTGGTAATCCAACATTCCTAAACAAAAGTATTTCCTACTCGCAGCAGCTCTACATTGGTTAATAGGGAACATTTCCTTGTTTGAAGTAATTATCAAGGGGTTGCTTTCTTTTATATACAAATAAATGGCCAGCTCAACAATTTAACATCTTTTGTTTTGCCAGCTCAACAATCTCCATTTGGTAATCCTTGTTATACCAACGCATGCAGGCAATCTTTGGACTTGTATTTACTCATATATTTATGCATGCAGGTAATATTATTTTTCCATATATTTATGCACAACCCATATTTTCCCATATCAACGCATGCAGACAATTATTCCATCTTTAGACTTGCATTTTTTTCTCCTAGCATGCGTTTACTCAGATCAATTCCAAATTCATACACAAATAGCTAAGTAAGTCCACAAATCCATTCCAAATAAATAAATGTTGCAAAATAAACACATATAGAGTCAACCACTTGACTAAGAGAAAAGTACAGACAAAATAGAAGTATCATATCGCACCGCTTTCATGTTATATTTGTGTTCTGGATATACTTTTGTGCAGACAAAAATGTGCAGTCGACCCCCTCTGAATATTTATTGACACTTCACACATTTGAAAAACTTTAGAATCTGTAGTTTCCATTGTAGGTATTCCAGTTCTGAAATGCAAGCCAGTTTTCACCTAGTTTAACACATATATATTACATTACTTAAAGCTAGCGCAAAAGCAATAAAAATAATCTATTGTTATACCATTTGCTCGAGTTTGCATGAAATGCTCTTGTGTTTGTGCGGCCGGAAGTTGTTGATATGCACTACTACTGGTGCTAGGATTTGGCTGCATGGTCATCTACAAAAAAAGAAAAAAGAAAAAAAAAAAGATATTCAAAGTTTATTTGTAAATTTCACAAAAAATGTTTTGTGAACCAAGTATTGGAGATAGTTAATATTCTCTGTGCATTACAGAAACCCAGTACACATACAATTTTAAATATAGGTCAATAACATGCATCTTAACATCTCCAGGACTAATGGTGAAATATGGAAAACGATGAAATATGGCTTCTCTGTGCATTACAGCAAGCTCCAGGATGATATAGGGTTCAACAACATCTCGGTGCATTACAAATAAGATGAAATAATGAAATGCAAGCTCAGGTTTAAATCGATGTTCATTTTGATAAAAGACAATTAAACGCCGCAATTTTTGATGAACAACTATATGCAATGGATGCAATGTTAGTGGAAATAAGTAGTACAACCCATGTAGAAGAAGCTAAATGAATGTAGTATTGTTTTGATGTATGGCTTTTGGGTTTACAATGCTCAATAAGTGAGTCTCAAACCAATAAAACAGTAAAAGAATGAGTAAAACAGTTGAGGAGTTGCATTGGTATAACATGTTGGGAGAAAAAAAAGCAAGTGTACAGATAAAACAATTGTCTGCATGCGTTGAAAGGAAGAATTTATGTGAGTAAACGCATGTCTAAATAATATTGCCTGCATGCAAAAATATACGAGTAAATGCAAGACTAAAGATTGCCTGCATAAATATATGGAGAAGAAAAAATATTGTCTGCATGCATAGTTATATGAGTAATTGCAAGTCCAAAGATTGCATGCATAAGTTGATATTAAAAAAGATGGAGAGAGAAATTTAGGCTGTGGGTACATATTGATATATGGGGAAAGAGAATGTATCATGCAGAATTAAATTAGAGATGCCACTTGGCAGCGAGTTGTTCATACTCGCTTTGTAGGCGAGTAAGCATAGCATTAACCTTTCTTTTTTGTGCCAATATTGCATTGGGCCGTTTCTATTTCTACTTTATATATACATCCTTCTATTAGCCGTTAACAATTGTATTAGCAATTTTTTCACCGCTATTCCAATTTTAGGGTTTCACCTTCCACCGCGGTCCGCGACAGGCTTCGGCTCGCCGCTTGAGCAAAGGAGGGCAACAGAATTCAGTTCGATTTCGATTTCGATCAGTTTGGGTTTCAGTTCGATTTCGGATTCCACCAATTTGGGGTTTCAGTACTATTCAACGCGAAGATTTCAATTTGCAGCGGTAAGAGGCTAAGGGCCTAAGGCGACTGGAAGTAGCAGGTCAATTTGTAGGAGAAGTAACGGGTTCATTTGTTCAGTTTCAGTTTCAATTTGTAGGAGAAGGGCTTGTTGTTCACCTATTTCAAGCTTTCCAACTACAATAAACATATATGGCGGACCAGTCCTTGAAAACTTGGGTCGCTGATGATTTGATGTCCATTGTAGGTTACAGTCAGACAGTGATGGTTCAATACATCATTCGTTTATCCAAGGAGGCAACTTCACCTTCTGAACTTAAAAACAAACTCATTGCATCTTACTTTCCGCAGTCTGCAAATACCCATTCCTTTGCTCATGAGTTGTTCAATCGAGTTCCTCGTGTTAAATCTGGTCCAAGCGACTATCAAAAAATGGAGAGAGAAGCAGCTAGTTATGCTAAAAAACAAGCTAGCTACAAATTTTTAGATGCAGATGATGAGGATGACGTATATGAGCATGCATCACTCAAAGACAGTTCAAAAAGCAGCACCAAGAAGCGGTTCAGGAAGAAAGGAGAAAGCTCAAGACGATAAAGAGACAACCGTAATTAAAGAAAATGGTCGGAATGTAAGAAGTCGTAATTCCAATGAAGAAGACGGCGATGTAGAGTCAGAGGAGGCTATGAAGCGCGATCAAGAAGAAAGAGAACAGCTTGAGAAAAATATGAAAGAAAGGGATGCAGCCAGGACTCGACAGTTAATGGAGGCAAAACTGTCAAAGAAGGATGAAGAGGAGATGATTAGAAGATCAAAAGCTCTCGAGGACGATGATACTTCCAATTTACGAAAATATTCGAGGCAAGCTTATCTGTAAAAAAGAGCTAATCAAAAGCTTCTTGAAATACAGGATGATATCATTGATAACGAGTACATCTTTGAAGGTGTTAAGCTGACAGCAGCATAGGAAAGAGAACTAAGGTTGAAAAAAGAGATCTACGTACTTGCAAATAAGCATCGGGAGAAAATTGAAGATGATGAGTATAGAATGCCCGAGGCTTACGATCAAGATGGAGGCGTAAACCAAGTGAAAAGATTTTCTGCTGCTGCACAACGTTACAATGACTCTGCTGCTGGAGAGAAGATGAACCTGTTTGCTGAACAAGAAGCATGGGAAGAACATCAAATCGGAAAGGCCACTATGAAGTTCGGTTCAAAGAATAAAAAGCAAGAAGCTGATGATTTTCAGTACGTATTCAATGATGGTATTGATTTTATTAAGGCATCAGTGATGGATGGCACTCAGAATGAAGATGAGATGACCACCAAGAGCTATGAAGATTCTATTTAAAAATCTGAATTGCAGAAAATACAAGATGATAGAAAAACTTTGCCTATCTACCACTATCGGGATGAGCTGCTTGAAGCGATTAATGATCACCAGGTCCTTGTTATTGTTGGGGAAACTGGTTCTGGAAAGACTACTCAGATTCCCCAGTATCTCCATGAAGCTGGTTATACAAAACTTGGAAAGGTAGGATGTACGCAACCAAGAAGGGTTGCTGCAATGAGCGTTTCTGCACGTGTATCTCAAGAAATGGGTGTTAAACTTGGCCATGAGGTAGGTTACTCGATTCGGTTTGAAGATTGCACTTCAGATAAAACAGTTCTGAAGTACATGACTGATGGTATGCTGTTGCGTGAATTCCTTGGGGAACCTGATCTAGCAAGCTACAGTGTTATCATGGTTGATGAGGCGCATGAGCGGACACTTTCAACTGATATCTTGTTTGGTTTGATTAAGGACATTTCCCGTTTCGGTAAAGATCTGAAATTGCTCATTTCAAGTGCAACACTTGATGCTGAAAAATTCAGTGATTATTTTGATTCGGCACCTATTTTTAATATACCTGGTCGACGGTATCCAGTAGAAATAAACTACACTACAGCCCCTGAAGCAGATTATATCGACGCTGCAATTGTCACTGTTCTTCAGATCCACGTGACTCAACCACCCGGTGATATTCTCGTGTTTCTGACTGGTCAGGAGGAAATAGAAACAATTGATGAGATATTAAAGCATAGGACTAAAGGTTTAGGAACAAAAATAGCAGAGCTTATCATATGTCCTATTTATGCCAATCTTCCTACAGAACTTCAAGCTAAAATATTCGAACCTACCCCTGAAGGTGCTCGGAAAGTTGTGTTGGCAACAAATATTGCTGAAACATCATTAACCATAGATGGGATCAAATATGTAGTTGATCCTGGATTTTGTAAAATAAAATCATACAATCCTCGCACTGGAATGGAATCTTTGTTAATTAATCCTATCTCGAAAGCCTCTGCTAATCAAAGGGCCGGTCGATGTGGAAGAACTGGACCTGGTAAATGCTTCCGGTTGTACACTGCATACAACTATCATCATGATTTGAATGAAAATACCGTACCTGAGATCCTAAGAACTAACTTAGCAAATGTTGTGCTCACCCTCAAAAGTTCGGGCATTCATGACCTGGTGAATTTTGATTTTATGGATCCACCGCCATCAGAAGCATTACTTAAAGCACTTGAGCAGCTCTTTGCACTCAGTGCATTGAATAGCAAAGGAGAGCTCACCAAAGTTGGAAGGCGAATGGCTGAATTTCCACTTGACCCTATGCTTTCAAAAATGATAGTTGCTTCAGAGAATTACAAGTGCTCCGATGAGGTCATATCAATAGCCTCTATGCTTTCTGTTGGCAATTCAATTTTCTATCGTCCAAAAGATAAAGCCGTGCATGCTGACAATGCTAGATTGAACTTCCATACTGGAAACGTTGGAGACCATATTGCACTTCTCAATGTTTATAATTCTTGGAAGGAAACTAACTTCTCCACACAGTGGTGCTATGAGAACTATATTCAGTTAAGGAGCATGAAACGTGTTAGAGATATCAGGGATCAACTGGAAGGGCTTTTGGAAAGAGTTGAGATTGAAATGACAAAGGCCAATGATTTGGATGCAGTAAAAAAGGCAATTACTGCTGGGTTTTTCCACCATACAGCAATACTACAGAAGGGTGGTGCATACAGGACTGTAAAGAATCCGCAAACAGTTCACATACATCCAAGTTCTGGTCCAGCGAAGGAGCTTCCAAGGTGGGCCATCTATCATGAGCTTGTTTTGACGACAAAGGAGTACATGAGACAAGTTACTGAATTGAAACCCGAGTGGCTTGTTGAAATTGCTCCTCACTACTACCAATTGAAGGACTTTGAAGATTCTGAGGCAAAGAAGATGCCTCGTGGTGAAGGTCGATCACAGCTCGCCAAGTAACTATGATATTTTCATCCTAATATTTGTGTGAACAATGAGAGAGCTAAGTATAAAAAAGAAACGAAACATGTAGCATTATGTAAATATTTAGTGAGGTGGTGGGATTTTATGCGATTCAGTTTTTTACTGATGTCTACAAGTTTTTGGACTAAACCTGAATTTATCTTCGCTACTGGAAGTATTTCTGTCTATGACTACGACCCTAATGATACTGTGTTACTGTTACCCTGATTTGGCTACTATTATTTTGTATTATTTCTCTAATATCGGATTTACGGTTTGTACAGCGATTTTAGCTAAACATAATTATGCGGTTTTGCTTTAACATAATTATGTTAATGCAAATTATTTCCTTAAATCTGATTTTTCTTACTCATAATTGTTCACATCTATAATTTTTCGCACCCAGGCTACGAAGTGGAGAAAGTAATACAGCATGAAGGTGGAATCAGTCATTATCAATTGCTTGCGCCTGGAACTATTGTTTTACTCGTAAGACTATTGAGACTATATTACTCTTTGATTTATACTCCTAATTGCAATGCTATTTTGTGAATACAGGCTTGCCTTTTTTCTTCATTCCTTTAAAAGCACCTACGATGATGAATACTTCTTCATTCCAGGGAACTTTAATTGAAAAAAATAATTTTATTCTAATTTACTACCTAAAAGCAAACGACGGCGGAAGGTGTGCTTGGGCAACGACCTCGCTTTTGAACCAGATCTACAACATAAAGGGATTCACGACCAAAATTCTACAGATTAGATATTTTACTTCTTTCACCTGTATTATGCATAAATTATTTTTAAGCTTTGTATGCATTTATACCATATGCAATCACGACCGATTAGATATTTTGTCTTCATTGGATCTTCCCTCGACATTTCCTTTCGCATCAACCTCTGTTCATTCATCTGACAAGTAAATCTGAATAACATTGTTTTGATTCTTGTGGGTTCATCGCCTCGGTCGATATTTGCCAAATTTAGATACTTCGCTTTTTATATTTCCACTTTTCCTATTACCCCAATGTTACTCTGATGTTACTGTTTACGCCCCGTATAATTACATTTGTCTAAATAGCACATTGTTTCCCCTTGGGATCTCATATACAGTTTAATTGACAGTGCTCAGATTCTATTCTGTACAATCAAGATTGGAATAAAATGTGTAGTATTCTTTGGTAAACTGGTTGATGTTTGGTGTATTACATAATCTTGAGTTGTTACCTGCTGTAATAAGAACATAGTTCCCATCCTATTTCAATGTAACGAAGCAGTTATGAGCGTCTGTAGTGCATATTGGTTTTCCTGCCATGTCAACAGTAGCTTTTCTGGTGTGGTGCGACATTTTTAAACATGTTTTCCCTCTAAAAATTAAATTTTCGCGAACAATGAATATGGTAGTAAATATTATGGCAGTGTATGAAATAATTGGATCAAAATTCATTTTCTCTTCTCATTCATCTACATAAACCATGTATCAGGATGTATAATAATTAATACTGTGAGATAACTTTCAGTTGAAATGTAAAGTTTTAACATATATGGAATTGTGTTCAAAGTGAGTTCATCTTTACATCATACCAATGCATGCGCATGCACATGTTTGCGTGCATGACTCAGATTGGAGTAACTGAGCTTGCAAGACTCAGCTTGGCAGAACAGTGCTTGCATGCTCGGTTTGGCAAAATTGAGAGTTTTGCAAGTAATCTTTATTCTACCATTTCGATTTTTTATTTTTTTTGAAAATTTTATGATATTTGGACGTTTTGGTACATTTTCATTAGGATCATTATGCAATTGAGATTGGGAGCCAACTGATAATGCTGCTACATGGGTCTATGAGGTATCAAAAAATTATATTTTTGTGCATGATTATTAAAAAAAAATCATGTTTATTTTTCAAAGATTGATGGAACAGTTGCCTTCAGTGAGAGGAAAAAGCGTAACAGTTACAGTAAACATCCAGTTTGCTATATTTGGATTAGTAAAAGCAATACAACCACCTCCAAAAAAAAAAAAAAAAAAGTTACTGGAATTGGAATCCAGTATGAAGCTTAATTATTCTCTTGGCTAACCAATTAACCTGAGCATTGTTTTGATTGCTAATGTATGTTAACCCAATTAAAATTATTTTGTGTAAAGCTTGCAAAAGCAGTGGATGAGACCCACATCAATTCGTTTGTGCATTACTTTACTGCATGGTGCCGAATCTACCAAATGTTGGTTTTACTAATTCTGTCAACGGTGCTCCAGCTTAACCTATTTTGACATTATGAGCCATTTTTTTACAATAATTATGCTAAATTCAGTTGAAACATTATTTCTTGCTACTATATAACCACTTATTCCAACCAGCTACATAGGCCACATCAAACTTTAACTAAACAAACAGTTGGCAAAGACATCACACTCTTTTTCCTATCCTAAAACAATGGAGAAATTATCAATCTGGATAAGTTCTTTTTAAATATGTTTCCGTCTGTCTTATATTTTTGCATCCGGCACTTCAATTATCATCACCTTCCTTCTTACATCCATAATTATAGCAGTATTGGATTGCATAACAATCACGGTCGAAGAACCTTTACATTTATGAATGGAGTAAAATTAAAAAATATACATGTTTGTCCACATTTTGCTTATTGCACTTCTTTATTTCTGTATAGTTTGTTATAATTATTTAGCATGCATACATTTTGTTGATGCGGAATACAATGATGGATATAACCAAAGTTTTCTTACCTGGTGATGCAACGTATTATACTTTTAATTTCATGCTTACAGAAAATTTTGATTTCAACATCATATTAATTTATTTTATTCCGCTGTAAACTAGAATATGTGATTACTTCTACGCATATGTTTTTGTTTAAACCGCAGTAATACAGTTTTAACCCTACAACCCAATCCTTCGTCTTATATGCAACAATCTTGGCCAATTACATTGACTTCTCAATGGTGATTACACGTCTGTCGTAGATATTTGCTTTTTTGTAAGTTCCATTATTTTTTATTCAAATCTCATACATGGTTAATGGTGATTAGCCTTTATCGGTTTTAGTTACGTGTCCAGCTTGCTTATCCTTTTGCTGTATTTTTTCTTTTTTTCAGCGGATTACTAAAAGTAATGGATCATGCACGTCCACTGATTCTCCATTCTTTCACCTTACATCCCTCTCAATCATTTTTTATCCATGTTTGCCTCTATAAACTCAGATTTAGGTATTAATTTTCAGATATATGATGTTGATATATAACATGAACTTATCATCTGAAGGTTGCTTCTTTTTTGTAATTTCAGAAATAGGGCATTGGATCTTTTGTTTCCTGATGGGACGAAGTAGTAGTTAAATGCATTGCAAGCAGTGGATATTCTCACAATTTTCCTCAGCATTTCATCTACATGGAGAAGCAAATAGGCCTTGCTCCTCCTGAAATTGCGTCAACCCAAAGAAATTCAGAGTCTTCCATTTTCAAACCAGTTGATGTAAATAAAACGCAAAGGTCTGGACTCCCATCTTCCTGGTTAATCTTTGGACATTGAAGCTTTTATTGGTTTTAGTGTTACTGATTACAACAAAGACAAGAAATAAAAAGGAAAGATGGGGAAATAAATCAACTGGACAACGAGTTAAAGGAAACAAAGGAATAGAATGAATCAGAGAACAAAACACTTTTCAAGAACTTGGTGTAGAAATTATTTGAGACTAAGTCTTCTTATCGCGCTGTGCTTGAGAAGATGGTCGGAAACGCCATGCATCATGCATCAGTAAGTATTGCAATTTTGAAAAATTGAAAAAGAATTTGTATTCATGCGTGTTTTATATTTGTATCCGTGTGTGTTTTATATTTATGTTTGAAAGCTTCAGTATGTTATCTAAGAAAATTGTAGCACCTGCTACCTATAATTCTTTTGTAATCCACTGTCCACTGTTGTATATAACAGTGTTGTATACACAATTATATACAATTATATGATTTTTGTTTGATGATAACAACCAAATATATTTTATTATTGAATGTGTTGATTTACTACACAACAAACAGAAATATAGTATTTCTATTTAAATAATAATAAAAAAAAACTGTACAGAAATTTGAACAATCACACAGTATTTTATTTAAATAAAAATATTTTATTTCAATATCAAAAAGTACATCTTTTTACTCCACTATTTGACATACTACATTTTATTCATACAACTCTGTCACTCACTCTATACAACTACATTTACATTCACATATACAGACACTCTCATACATTGACACTGTTATTTTTTTACTGTCTTCTGTCTTCCATCTTCTGTCTTCCATCTTCTGTCTTCACAGCCTTCAGTCAAGTCCTGTCTTCATATTTGTCACAAGAAGAACACACAGTAGACTGCAACAAAAATAAAATAGAATAAAAGCAAATAAAAATTTATTTTTTAAATTTTATTTGTCTCAGAATTACGTGTGTTTCTCATCATTTTTCTAGACTTGGTTTGATATGCAGGGACAGAAAAATCTCGTCTGATGGCTGCATGTACACACGTATACACGTGTGCACTGCCAGTCTGCCACGCCAATCAGTATGCATCTGAGGAGTAGCCACAAGGACCATCTCAACTCAGTGCATATGGTCGAGAGTGCTAAATCAAAACAGCAAAAACAAGTGTTCGAGCACAATGCAAAATGCGAGTACAAAGTAAAAACATGATCAGCAATAAAGAATCAAAAAGAAAATCATTTTTTGAGAGCAACTCAAGGCAGGCTTAAAACAAGTATTTCAAAAATCATGCAAAAAGAACAATCATGGATAGAACATTATCTAGCAGGGAATGCACGGCAATATACAAAGCAAACAAACTAAGCATGGTGACAAAACTAATGAATCTCTTGGTACAAGCTTACAGGGAATGCACGACAATATACAAAGCAAATAAACTAAGCATGGTGACAAAACTAATGAATCTCTTGGTACAAGCTTATGGGTCATAGCAGTTCAAAGCCAGAACATGACATCAAACAAACAAGGCAAGAGTTGGATGGCAACACTAGTCAAGACAGATGTTTCAGGATGCTCAGGAGCAAAGTGTATGAAGCAGTAACAAGAATGGAAAAATCAGTGCAACAAATTCGTATACTCGAGCAAGTCCAGTAACATGAATGGTACAACATGGCTCAGCCTAATCAATTACAATGGGGTAGGTGCATTCACAATATGGTGGAGCACAACTGAGGTGCAGGTCTATACAACAGCAGTTCAATGATCGGTTAGCAAGCATGAATGACATATGGTGCATATACAAGCCGAGAAGTCAGTACAAAAATGTCAAATAGGAAGAATAAGTCGAGTATGAAATGACAAGTCTAGCAGGATAATCAAGTACAATAAATGTTCTTATCAAATTCAAAGAATGATAACTGAGAAGTTCAAGTACAAGAGAAATCATGCCAGACTGATTAAGTATTGTATCCATTCTTATTAGTTCAAAATCAAGTTAGAGCATCAGTTCTTTGTTTTCGGCAAGACAAGTATCAAGTGCAGTATCAGTTAAAAGTTGAGTAGCAAGACAGGGTGGATTTTTCTTTTCTTATCAATTAAAAAACAATTTAATCGGTTAAGAAGTATCAACATGATGCACAAGTTCAGCATGGTGAAAGATCACGCAATTTTCAGATTGAAGGAATTTCCAGAATTTATGTTGCAAAATATTCGGTTTTGTTTAAGCAGGGAGAAATTCAAAATCAAATGCAAGTTTCTCACGCAAGTTTGAAGATTTCAAATTCCAGAAATCACGCTAATTCAAAGCCAAAGATCAAAATTTACGCAATATACGTTCAGATGTAAAGCTGACGAAAACTCCAGTGTTTCAGAAGATTTCAAAGCCCCAAAATTCATGAATATATCATAACCAAATCAACTACGAAATCAGAGAAATTTTAGGACTTTTAAAACCCTATAAATATACACCAATCATCATCGGCAGAAGAGTATCCAAGTTTCAACGCAATCAAAGAAAAATTAGAAGTAAAAAAAAAAAAAAACATACCAATATCCACTTGAATCTGGATCGAGTGAATCTGCAAATCTAAGAACCAGAAAACCATCAGAGCACGAGACCAACATCGGCAAACATCAGAGCAAGAGTACGATCAATCATTTTGCAGAGAATCGGATTCCAGAAGGAAACCCTAGATCGCAAGAAGGAAACCCTAGATTGCAAACCCTAGGCCGCCATTTTTTTACAGAGATCAGGAGATCGAGCCAAACAAAATAAAGTGGTGAAGCAATAATAAAAGTGGCCGGCCAAGTTTTATTTGAAAGGGGATAACCCTTAACCTTTAAACTCCTAGGGTTTTATTATTTTTACTTGTTTTAAAATTCAAATTTCATCTCTTAAAGTCAATAACTACTAGTGTTTGTAGTTGGAAAAAATCACAACTTTACGGATCGAGTTGTGTCAAGGTCTTGAGCGTAGGGTTTAAACAGTCGGGAGCGAAGGTCGCAAGTTTACAAGAGTCTGTAAGCGAAGAGATTGTTTATAATTCCTAGTAGAAACCTTGAATGCAGCAGTAGGCACAGTTTTGCCGAAGCTGGGTATTTTCTGTGTGTGATTTTTCTTCCTGCAATTTATTATTTTATCTTAAAATTTATTTAATTTACAATAAACCCTATTCACCTCCCCCCCCCCTCTAGGGTTAATTTAGATCCTACATCCACATCAACCTTTCTACACAATTTCTTTTACCTCGGACTATACTTTTTTTTTTTTTTGCTTCAGTCAACTACAACATAATTAGATAGAGATTTTGCGAACCTACCATGTTTCCTACAATTTACTAACTTTATGTTCCAAACATAATAATTTTTTCCACAGCTATCCAATCATATGTAATTCTCACTTATATTTTGAATCAACACTAACTTATCTGTGCATTATTATTTTTCCATCAACCTTATTTCTCAAATTTTTGTTGTATTGAGAAACAAATATATTGCGATAAACATCATTGTCTTAACTAGTTAGAGCACAAGAGTAGGACCCACGATGTCATAGGTTCGATTTTGGTTAAAAAAAACAAATATATTGCATCAACTACTCACAGTGCTATCCCATGTGCTGACCTTAAATTATCTACTACACCAATTACTAATCTTACAACACAATTTTTAAAATTGATGACAATACAAATCGAATCTACAATATTATATCTACTCATTAAATCAATACATGTTTTTTTCATCATTCCTGCCACTTTCAACACATAATTCCACCATACAACTAATCTATATCCCAGTTCTTCGAATTAATCACTGCTTTGCAATCGTGCTGAAAAAACCATATACCTGACTGCTTACCTTATCATCACAATACAAAAAGTTTATCACATTATTCATAACAATACATCCCTTACAACATCATTGCTTCCTCTACGTACCCGTGTGCGAAGCACGGACCTCATCCTAGTTGGTAATGTAATTACAGTTTATGAGATTATTCCAACTTAAGTATTTAGCGGGGTTGCAAGTACTAAATGGAGACTATGTCATAGTTTGGATTTTGTAATTTAGATAGATGCCCAGTATTGACCAACAATGTGACTGGTATGATTATTGTGTTTGAAACTCAAAAAAAATTGTATTATCAAATTACATCAGTTTTACAATTGAATAAAATTCAAATCTTTCTTCTTTAATTTTTCTTAAAGAGGTTACAACGTTATTGGGACCTGTGCAAGATAGCTTATATACTTAAAACTTGTAAAACATTATTCAAACTAGTGAATAAATTTATGAAAGTCGTCTGGTGGCAGGGGTGGAGCCATGTTGAGGCTGGGGTGGGCACGTGCCCCTCCCAAAAAGTTACAAAACGAAAAAAAAAAAAAAAAAAAAAACTCACAGACGAAAAAAAGGAAAAAAACCCTAGGCGATTTCACTGTGCCTCCACGTCCAGCCTCCAGCGAACCGCGCCTCCAGCTTGTAGCCTCCAGCGAACCGCTTGCAACCCCCAGCGAACCGTCTAGAATACTGAAAAGGCAGTAGATTTTGTTGAGGTCTAATTTCTCTGTGAATGCTTCATGTTCTTCGGAGGCGTCAACAGATTCATTTTGTAGTCAGGCATCAACTGGGAGGATTGGGAGGATTAATTATGCGGCAAGGAAGCAGGGCATTGGTAAAATAGGGAGGATTGTGTCAAAATTGGAGAAGGTCTTTTTAGATGGGGAGGCGAAGGAGTGCAATTTTCCAAATTTTTGGCAAGGAAAGAAGAGGTGTGCTTGGGTTACATTGAATACCGGTATATTTCTCATCTTTTTTTATTTATTTCAATTTTACTCTTTCCCTTTAAAAGGATTAATTGCTGTAATGTGTTTGTATATTTTTTGCATTGGCAAGGATCAGTACACTAACTGATTTGTTATTTTTCATTTTTATGTAGTCACAGATATTTCAGGGGTTAGTATTAGAAAATAGAGGGAAGAAATGCGGATTATGTTGAGGATGTCATGTTGTAACTATTTATTCTGTGAAGCTAATGTGGTAAATATTGTAAAATGGAGTTTTGACGTTTTAGTGCAAAAGGTAAACAAAATTATGCACCTTAAAAGCTGTAAAATCTTGCACACCTAGAGATGGTTAACATAATTAAGTAAGCAACATTTGATTTATTGGAATGTCCATCTTATAATTGCAGTAGTAAATTAATATGCTTTTACATTTCGGATGGGTCTCAAAATCTTTCCTCTTCGCATCAAATGATTGCTTTGCTTTCTTGAAAGGTTCATCTTTATCAAGTCTGAAGTATTTTTCAGATGTTTCCCTTTCAACTGTTACCTTAGACAGCTTAAAAGTTGTCCAGTTATGCAAAATAATTAAATGACATTAATGGGTTAGGTGTTGATTTAAATCAAGAGAAACAAACTGTAATCAAAATAATTAAATGACATTAATGGGTTTGATGGTTTTAGATGATATTTATACATCTAATCAAATGCTCGATATGAGGGGATTTTTTTTTTTTGGGGGGGCTGCCGCCCTCGAACCCCCTTGCTTAATATCTTGCCCCTCCCATGTTTATTTCCTAGCTACACCACTGTCTGGTGGTTTTCAAAATCTTCACAAAATGGACTTTCAATTTGTAAACGGCGGAGAAATAATTCGAGAAATCCTTTTAATTCTAACTTTAGTGGGTTCGGTACTCGGCCTCTTACGTTGTTTTTAAACCGCATTGCTTGGCAACTCTTGTTCATGACTAAAAAACTCCAGTCTGATACCGAGGACTCACGTCTACAAAGATGGGTTTCATTCCTTCACATCAAACACTTTATAATTCACTGTTTTCGATCCTTATGATTCCTTGTTTTCATACAAAGAAAGGACCCTGCAGATCTCTTCTAAGATAACTGTAATCAAAAGCACTCATATTACCTTATTTTCACCACATATTTTCATTTCTCTCTTTTTTCACTATCTCTCTCCTCCCCCACTAACTTATTTAATTATAAATGAGTGACAATTATTCAAATGCAACAGGGATGCCACGAAAAAGTAATGCACACACACGCATATATATATATTCGTCTGTGTGTGTGACCGACTCTGATGATTGGAATTGCTAAACGCAAAGCAAAGTTGTTGGTCAATAAAAATTCAAAAAAAATGTTGCCTTGTTGGCATTCTAATACACAACTTCCACATTAACAAACGTACACTAACAAATGTAAACCAACTATGTACAAAAAAAATGTTGCCTTGTTGGCATTCGAATACATCAATGGCCTCTCAAACATAAAAACAATCCAATTTTCGGTCAAAACTCATTTGAAATTCCACAAAATCAAACCGTTGAAACAAAGAATGAATCTCATGTTGATCAGATTTGTCAATCTCTACATGTTCATCCGTCTCGTACTAACCAAAGCCCTATCTTGTTATCTTCTTTCAATGCCAACATGCCTGAAGTGGATGAAGACGGTTTCACCATGTGGTTAGAAATCGAAAATGCTACTCTGCTTCGTTCCCCTTTGTTATTCTTTCTTCTGTCTGCTTTTTTAACAATGGAGCAATGCTTAATCTATACTATATTATACTTACTGAGTTAACAATGCTGCCCTCGCAGCCATTCTCCGAATGTAAACCGAGCCGTCTCGCAAATCAGCCACAAATTCAATTCCCCAAATTCACTTTTTTATTTCGTTCTCCTGAGAACTGTACTGCGGTTCTTCTTCCATATGTTTCTTCAATTAGAGGGCAAAATCAGGTCGATTTGATCTACATTTACATGTGCCGTATCATCGCCTTTTGTTTATTCTATGCTGCTCAAATCGGTATAATCTGTGTTTTCATCCACCGCATCATCGCCTTTCGTATGTTTGATCTTACTATTCCATTGACGTTTGCTGATATTATCTTTTAGGGATGGGATTCGCTGCAATACTGCTGGGAAAAAAAAACTAGCAGCGGAGTATGATCGCTGGTACAATCGGGGGAGATATTGAGCAGTTAACAACGGTAAAGAAGAAGCACATCACTGATTAATGAACAGCCTATCCATTCTGGAATGCACTCAAAGGTTTGGAGCACCACACCAGGTAAAAAACTTCCTTTTGTACATGGCTCAATGACATTGAGTTGAGATTTACAATTAAAAAAGTCATCACTGATGCTGGATAAAGAGTGAGAATTATTAACTTTATCATAAGCACACATCAAATCATTTCCAGCAATAATCCAGCTAATTTTCTTTTCAGGAATGTTGCTTTGAAGATGCTACCATAATTGAAGTCTCTGTGATTGATAATTGAATCCACAAACTGAAGATATTTGTAATTGAAAACCACCAACATTAGTGAGTATACAAGTAATACACTGTTGATCAATACAAACAATTTAATGTCTCTAATATTTTCTGTCGTAACCCAATAAGATTCTGCCTTTGGACAAAGAAGAGTTATTATTGATGAAATTCCAATTTCTAAATTTCAATGCATAGATGGCAATAGAGGAGTTAGAAAGATTATGCTGTCGAACAACCATAAAGTTGATCTCTTTAGTTCGAATCAAATCACTTAAATCTTTTTGCCTGGTAACAGAGTTTAACCCTCTAACATTCTATAAAAAACCATGGTAAGTAACTTGATAAGAATAAATTGTTGCAAGATTATAGTCCTGTTAGTTGTGTATTTAGTCGAGAAAGGTTATGGGAAAGGAGTTCTTTTAAGGATTTCAATAGGGATTATAATGGAAAAAAAAATATCTGTCAACGTTTGTCAAGTTTTTTGATTTATTGTTATGATTGTCAAAGCTTACAAAGGTAAGTCAAAATTTTCGTATTCACTGAAATCCAAACGATGAATTATATTAAATGATGGTTAAATATATTAACCTATGTGTTATGTTTTTGCGCTGAGTCGCTATCTCTGTTGTGCACATGTGTATATATTAAAAAAAATAAAAAAAAAATAAAAAAAATAAATTAAATCATGTTGTGGGGTATTTCATGCATTTCACATTTTCACATTATTGGTTTGGATAAAGTAACTATATTAGTCTATTTACAGATTTTTGCAGACTCTATTATGTGGTAAATATTACAATCTGGATTCATGATGCATCTCAACTAAATCTTGAATTAAATTTCTCCATACATTGTCATCCTACATAGCTATTGGGACATATGCAAGATCGTCCACAATTCAAATAAGACCAACCAATATAGGTGCGTTCAACTTTAGCTTTAATATGTAACTCATGTTTTTAACCACGCTAATTTGATTTTCTTTGGAGTTAATTTTTGAATCACGCAAATGATAATATAGACAGTTGTAAACCCAACGGTGTGCTTCTTCCGTGGAACATTTCTATTTTTTTCTTTTGAACTTTGGATATAATGATTCAGCCTTTTGGATCAGCGCATCTTTTGAATACATGAACCAATTCTTTGATGGGTATCCAACCATAATGTCTTCTTCAATAGTTCAACTCACAAATGTTAAACATTAGGCAGATCATGAGGCATGCTTGGTTCAATATATGTATTCTCATAATAGAAGATGGTACATGTACTTGAATTCAAATGTATATCTATTTATCGGTTACCATATCTTACAAATTATCCTGCCCAAAACCATATTAGCTTTGCATTTTTTAGAGTTATGATTAGTAAACTATGTTATCCTTGATGCTTCAGAAACTGTGAAAAGAGGTACGACTAGATTTAGATAGTGGAATTTTATAGTTTTTATTCTCATTTTATGATTTTTTTTTCCGTTGGTATCTTTCGTTTGTGATTATTAAATGTCTTATGATTCACAAGTAATCACAATATCATTCATATTGTTCCTTCATATTTAGCAAAGTCCCTAATCCCTATTAGGGGGGTCATCAATACATTTCCCTCTTCCTATGCTGATAGTGATCGCTGTGTAGTTTACTAAGTGCAGAAGATGCAAAAAGGCTTTAACACTCTTTGTTGCAAATCTCATATAAGTCAAAAGCTGATTTCATATTGTTTTAAAGTTCATATTATAAGGTAATTTAATTAGGATATTGAAAGCCATCACAGATAATGAAACTACAGGGCAAAAAATTATCCATGATTTAGTATCAAACCGAAGGCATGATATCACTATACTGATTTTTATTAGAATGAAAGGGTGTTTATTTGAGTGTTGATCTAATTATTCATAACATAACCACTAGCATGTTACAATGGTTAAATCTTGGGCAATATCTTAAAAATAGGATTTCAGTGTACTACGAAAATATGCATAAAATATGATGCTAATCGATCACATTACAAATACAAAGACGGCAGCCTGAGGCATAACATAAGACGAATATATACATAGTACTTTTATTATAGTATTTATTTAAATACAAGAATTTGAAACCTGAGATAAAAAAAGTCTACTTCTACGAGTATTAAAGCTTCCTTTTAATCTGCACAGCTTTATTGTTAATTAAGCGACGTAGCATTGAGCATAAACCATATAAAGTATTCACAGTTTCAATCGTAATAGAGTTAAAAAGATACGCAACAAACATGAATTCAAATCGATTCGTGGTTACGTATATCTGGAGTAAATATATTACGGTATTGATAATTCCAAAAGATTGAAATTGGTACATCTCTATCATAATTGAATCTTCTATCATGTAATATTTACTGCCCAACATAAAATTAACTTTATAAAATAGTATTGGTTTCAAGTATCATCCAATTCATATCCTTACCGCCAAATATTAAGGCTGGCCACTGATTCTTCTCTCCTATCTTAATTTTTAAGTGATTTGACGCAGTTTTCATTTATAGTGTTTTATGTGTTGAAAATTATTGCATGTTATGATCTTTGAAAAGTGGATTCCGATTGATTTACAAGGCTGATATGCAGTATCAGATGAATGATCTCAATTCTTTAGATCCTCCAAACTCCTTTTCTATTTGCCCAACTAATAAGTGATTTACAAGTTTGCTATATTTGATCAATATGGTTTGACGGATAATTCTCTTTACAATTTTGGTTTCGTTAATTTGAAGAAAAAAAATGTCATTCTTTTATAATACCGCCCTATAAAATTTTGGATCTATTCAGTTCTTTTTTTCAATGATTAAGTTACAATTTCAATTTTTTGGCAACTTGGTTCATATCCGATTTTGATGTGTAGTAAGTTTTGACTGCACTTATTTTATGTTTGAGACTATTATGGTTGCATAGCGACGTAACTAGTCTCATGAACATACCTAACTTACATTTAGATCAATGTTTAATGGGTACATGTTGAAAAGGTAAAATTGCTGTATGCATTTAACATGCATATTCAAATCCCTCAGTTATGCATCTTTTCCTTCCAACTTTCATTGATTGACACAAAAGTCTCGCGTACGTGAGTAACCAAACTTTATATTTTATTATATTATATTTACCAACAGTTGGGTGAGAGGCCCAAACCCATATCTTTTCTTATTGGTTTTTTTAAGATTTTATCAAAAGCAGTATCAGCCCTAGGTATCATTGTGATAACCGAATGTAACATAAGCCTAGATAGGTTATCTTGTTCTGGTTATGTTTAATCTATTTCTAAATATTTCCCTTTCTTTGATTACTTTATGATATTTAACTCTTTCCTGCTGAATTGCACTCTTATAGGCGATCAAAAAAGCAAGTAGGGTAGTGTCCTGCTCAGGCAAGCTCTATTTACGAGAATGATTATAGCCGATGATACAATCACGTGAAGCATGGTTTGATTCGGGAAGTTTTTATTTCCAATGGTATTCTTCGTTTTATATCGTTTTTCCAACAGATCTTTCCCAATTAACAGAAAAAAGAAGAAGAGGGAAATAAAAAACATTTGCTCATTTTAAATTTATCCAAGGATTGCACGTTAGTGATTATATTGTATACCACCAGTGACTATAATTATGAATAGAATCATAAATACATCTTAAAAGAGTTAAGTACATTGATATTATTTGAAAGCTTATTTTCATTTCTACTACACCATGTACTAATGATAATTCTCAAAGTTGATATTTGATAGTATTTTTATTTTAAGAGTTGACTGTTTGATTTATTATGCTAACAACACTGATTTCTGAATTCACCATATGAACTGAATCAGGTAATGGTAATTTCAAAATGAATCAACCTTTTTGTGTGCCGTTCTAATGTTTAATTCTCATTTCAGTCCAATTCATGTAAAACTGTGTACTGTCTTCAATTATAGAATTTATTTTTTAAGGGTTAATACTATGTGCTGTCTTGCTATCTCAACCCAACTGACAGGTTCTGCACATCGATAAACTTTTTGTGTGGACTCTGCTCTGATCAGGTGCAAATTAAGGTGCATCTTGAACCTATGTTTTTGGATCTTCTCTCTTTCGTGATCATTCAAGGATCCATTCTGAAAAAAAATTTGCTTACAATTTTTTTCCATGCTTGCAAAAATGCATGTGATTATGTTCATTTTTCTTCCGTTCTTTACCCTTTTCAATTTCTATTCTGTTATTAGTTCTGATTAAAAGCGGATTCACAGCAGCTTGCAATATAGATTTCCTGCCCATGCTTGATGCTATTAATGCAACGTGATGAAAATAACTTTTTGGTAGAGTTTGCACATTCATAATTTATTCCATTCTAAAAGGTAACAGATGTTCTGGATTTCATATTAGTAGTAAGTAGAGAGAAACACTTTCTAATACAACATAGTAAGGGTGACGTTTAGATAAATGAATTTCAGAGCAACCTTTCCCATTCGGAGAAAGTGTATGATTCTAATTGAATAAACTGCTGGATAGTAGTTTTGCACCAAAAACATTGTCGAAAAATATGTTTCACTGCGTTTTTCATTTTGGACCTTAGTAAGATGAGAGAATCTTGTCGATTGCTTCTATGAAGCCGCGTATTTATTATTAATTAAGCTACCAGTGTATGCTTTATTTACCCTTTTGTGTTAGCTATGTCCAGACATGCTGTGGATTAAAAGTCATGTATGCTTCAGCTAGCTGAGAGAAAATCCATGCAATCTATGTGCCAAGTAAGCAACTATCTCATATGTATGTATTGGTGATTCAAGTTCCTGTATGCATGTTATGTTAGTTAAAAAATATTTATGCTATTTTTTATGCTCGTTAATTATAATATACGATATTTTTTGCTGTTGTCATTAGTACCACACATAAAGTTTTATCCATCCAAATTTTCGAGGTGCAAGCCAAATGTTTTTGTACCATGATTAAAGATTTTTTTAATATATTTTGGTTCAAACAAATATTTATATGCTAGATGTAATTCATTGACTTTCCCTTTATCTATTAATTAGAAGCATATGCTAATTTGGGTCTGAGACTGTCTAAGATAGTCGGTTAGATGGATTAGATATAATTTCAGATGAATCTGTTACATTAGAGGTAAAAATAAATGCATCTTGGACTGCATATTTTGGAAAAACGTAACAAAAGACGTAATGCGAAGTTAATTCGACCTTCCAAGTTCAGCAAATTTGTTTCAAAAACGAAACATTATTCTATTTTGCATTGGCCGTGCAAGCACAAACTTTGTTTATAAATCCTTTGGTTTATCGCAGTATCAACATTTCAACCTCAGATCGCACATTAGACCAGCAATGTAGAGTAACAAGACCTGGATTAGCTCCTATTGCTTTGGCACTTATAGTGGAGCCATTGGTTGGAATTTTGCATCATCCAGATGGGATACATGCACCTGGTGAAGGCAGTAGCTTAATTTTGAGCAGAAATGACCAATCCTTTGGCATGTTGCCTCATCAGATCTGATGCACAATTTCACAATTTTGTCTTATGATGCTTCTTGGTCATGCTTCAAACAGTTGCACGTTATGCAGTGACGTTTTGTTTTCAGAATATAAAAAGAGGCATGGAGTTGGATCAACAAGCTATTAAATTTCGAGGGTCTCACTGGATTAACAGAACTAGTGTATTGAATTACATGTTCATGCACATATCAGTAGATGATCACATCACAGAATACGATATCCGTGGGCTTACACTTGCGTCCTATTTTATTATCTTATATGTATGTTATTAATCTTAAACACTAATATTTAATTCACGTGGTAGTAAAAAAAAATGCGATACTAACAGAAAAAGGAAAGGAACTGTTGTGGGATTAAAGGTTCAGTTTAAGCTTTAAGGTTAGTTCATAAAATAGGGAAGGCAGTACAGTTTAAGCGTTAAAGTTTAGTTTACAAAATAAAGATTTGAGTTCGTATGAATCATGTGGACATACACCATAGTCAAAACCAAGGTTTGAGATTCTGTTCGATGCATTGAAGCTTCAATCATCTAAAACGTGAGTCATTAGTGAAAAATCAAATAATTAAATCAACTCGAGCGACTGTAAAATACATGGATTTGAACTAAAGCTTCCTCAAATTAGATTTCTTCAGCAATGATTATTGTTGAGGCTTCATTGAAAGATCTTTGTAAGTGATTTCTTCTCCTATTATCTGTCTAATAACTTCAGTGATATAATACTTCAAGAGATCAATCGATTTTTGTTTTCTCCATTTTGCTAGACTTGATTATAAATGATTTTTTTTTCCTTCTTCAATTGTTTCTTTTGAGATTCTGGACAGTGGGTAAAGGTGATATGAAATGTGATGCGTCTCCTAAGTAAGAGCTCAATACTTGGACCCCTATTATTAACAACAAACGAGCTACTTACTTGTTTGGGGGTTCAGACTCACATCCTTGGTCTCAACAACTGGTAATCTGTTAACATAATTAATGAACACATCAATGAAGTAAGCATACTTTTGAGATAAAAGGAAATTATTTGCATATTCTTTGGTATACGTACTTTACTCCTATCTACATCAGTCAGCCAGAATTATAACGATACTTTAGAGGCTTAATTTTTTTTAATAAAAGAATAATTAATGCACACATCAAGGTGATGTTCATTGGAGTTGTAATAATATAATAATATTTTATAATCAAAGAGTGAACCAGTATTACGTCCAAGGAGGCTTCCCTGATAGCTGAGACCTATATAATACACATTTTAAGTAGGTTGAAATAATGTTTAATATCATAATGCTCAAATACAAATTGTGTGGACAAGTGCACTACTGTTCATTATGGACTTGCAAAAAATCTCTATACGCCTAAATTTCCACCTTTAAGCTTAGCTTGATGCTTCCGGTTGCGATTTGTCTAATTCGAAGAGGGAGATTCAAAACCTAAGATAATGGCTTATCATTGTATGGTTGGAGCTCTAAATGGAGGTAGTAGTAATGGGTAAGTTGATGAGTTTAAAGGGAGAGATGAGAATGAAAAAGTCGAAATGTTAAAGAGGTGGTTAATTTGAAGATAGTGATTCGAGAAAATGAGTTTTTATTGCAACGTTCTAACGAATGAGTGGTGGAGTTGAGTGACAAGGATCAGGGTTGCAGATGAAACTTCCCAGTGAAATGATTAATAGTTTGCTGTTTTGAGAAGGTAATTCTTTCTTCCATAATGGGTACTTCTATAGTTCTGATGTTTTATCTACTAGTTTTCATTTTCTTTAATTTGTGCACTACATTATTTTTCATTAGTTACCGTTAAATTGTTAAAAAAAAAATATCATGGAATGGCCTCAGATAAGTTGGCATGGTAGCTAATGCAGTAGCAGTTTGTATACTCTTCTAAGGCTGATATTGGATTAAGAATAAAATTGGTTGACATGAAAATACAATTTTTGTTCTACCACCTATAGTTGGTGGCACATACAATACAATCGAGACCAAGTAAATTAGAGCCAGTGAGATTGTATGCATGAATATGTGGGTATTTATGTATATGTGTGTGTATATGTAAACTTCACCAGAGTTGTCGTTGTCAAAAATCCCAAATAATCATAAAGCCTAAAAGAATAAAAACAAAAACAATAGAAGTTGAAATTATCATCAGTGAACTTTACAGCCAACACTATATATGAAATCTCAATCACTATCAATAATTAATATAGCAATAACATGAAATTGACAGATGCTTTATAAAGAATCCAATCAAATATTTCAAATTATAACTATTTTCCACTTGACTAAACTTATTTGAAAAACATAAGCACAATTTTCTTTATATGCTAAATTTATATTTGATGAGTATCATATATTAATTGTCAATTGTAAAAGAGTTTGGATTATAGTTTATGGACAGCAGAAGTGGAGTAATATCTGCATCACCGTTGTGTGACACATTCTGTTAAAGCAACAACATATTGTCCTACGATATATTAATTTTCCCTTTATATGCTGAAATTAGTTAAACAATGTTAGACCCAAATGTGGTTCTAACACCCAAATTGATTAGAAACAAGATAAAGTAAAGCAGAAATAAAAAAGAACACACAAGATTTATAGTGGTTCGGCGAAGAAATGCCTACGTCCACTTAGTTTTCACTATATTCAGTAATTCAATTACAAATACAATGTAAGATTCGCTCACAACTCACTTTTGTTCACTCAGAAAGATTAAAACAGGAAATGAAAGATGGTTTGGATTTTCCGGGAGTGAAGGAATTCGAATGATGGAGGTACTTGGATTCTCAAAAGTGCTGAAAAAGATCCTTCTCTTTGTCTCTAGCTGGGGTATTTATAGGTGTGAATTTGCCTGAAATGCAATCCGGGTCGGAACACGTGTCATCCATCGCCCTCTCTTCGGGTTCGGATGGGCCATCAAGCAGACAACGCATCAATGAGATGGACGTTAGGGGTAGGAATTGGTCACATCCGGTCCGGTTCTCCAGGCGACTTTATAGGAGATTTTTCTAGATCATGGGTGCGGGTCGGTTAGGTGATGCTGGTTCGGTTCGGATCGGGCTACCCGACCCGAACGGATCAGTTCCGCTTCTGCATCCGTTGCTTCCCTTGTCTTGAACTGACCACGCTTTAATGAGGCATCCGAACCGACTGTTATCTTTGCCTGCGTCGAGCTAGTCATCATATGTATATCCGAACCGACCCGAACATATTGAACTTGACACATAAAGACCACTCAACTAATTCAACTAACACTCATTCTAGACGAATATGCCTCGCGGACAGTTAGGATAGTGCCTTGTGAACATAAATGAGAATCAAGGACAACTCGGACTATTGCTTTCTCTTTAAAGCTCCGTCTTATATTGCTGTACTTTTATTTTGCACTTCCCGCATTTGTTGCACACACTTTAGTTCACACACATACACAAAAAAGGGGAACACGGGATAATTCACTCTAATCCGTGCTATTGCTTCTTCAATAGTTTCATGACCATGAGGCCCAGACGCTCTTCTCGCTTAGCTGAGAGGAAAGAAGCTCCAGAAACTTCCCACAAAACCACTCTCGAGGATATATCTTCTTCATCTGACCCAGAATGGGACAGCGAGGGTCCGGATTACGGAGTTGGTCATCGGGAAAGCGATGAAATGTCTTCAGAAAATGAAGTTTCCCTAGGCTTTGAGGAGGAAGGAGGGATTGGTGACAACCGAGCACCCGATGAATTTGACTCCGCCACTATATTGGAATCACCTCCAGATTCCGTAGAATCAACAATTGACAACGACCGACTCGTGAGAATTTGCTTGAAGTATGGAATAATGAAGAAAGACACTCTAGTGCCCTCACGTTCTGATCGTCCACATAACCCTCCAGAAGGATATATGACGGTCACTCGTCTGATGTGCATGGTTGGCGCTATTCCTCCTTTCTCGCCTTTCATCGTCGATTTCTTAAGACAAATGCGGATTGCCCCCATGCAACTGCATCCCAATTCATATGCCTATTTGCATACCTTATTCATAGCATATCGTGAAATTCTAGGCGTGGAGCTTACGTTTGACGACGTTCATTTCTTCTATAATTTCAAACACCGGACTAGAGAAACCCCTTCTTTCTGTTACTTTGAGTCGGTCCCAAAGAGGAAGATAATCTCTACGCCGTTTAGCAGCAAGGCTGGAGATTCCAGACTGGAGTGGTTCTATATAAAGCAACAGCCTGGATGCGCCAGAAGATGGATAAAATCAAGTAAAGCACTGATTTTCTGACCCTGGATTCTAGACACTTGAATCATCACCCTGACCGGTTTTTCCTTTTTATTTGCAGTCGATAATCCCAAACAGGTATCAGACCAAGTGCTCTTTGATCGAATGCACCGTCTCCTCAATGGCGACCAAAAATTCCTTACTATTGACGAGGTTCTTAAAGATGAGTACCTTCATTTTCACGGGCTGCTATCCGTCCACCGTAGCATCGGTCATGGGACAGTCCCTTATGCATATATCCCTCCAGTGGAAACAGTTCCAGAAATAGGAGAAGGCTCGGGGATTCCTGCAGCTTCTCTTCAAACTTCACCCTCTCCCTCTTCCACTCAAGACGATGAGCTGGCTAATCTGGCCAAAAAACATCGTGAAGGGTACGTTGCCCCCGAGGAAACTACCTCGGCAGACAAATCAAAATCTCCCCAAGGGTCGCCACTTCACGCTTCCGAAGGGGATGTTCCTAGCGCCGACGAGCACATATTTCAGGGTTTGGGGGATCTCCCTTTACCCGAGGCTATATACACTTCAGAAGATTTCAGAAAGGACCCTCTAGTCTTCACTTCTTCTGAAGAGACTACTCCTGCTAAGGCCAAAGAGCCTGCCCGCACCACTTTAGCTTCAGACTCGGGTTGGTTGGGGGGACACATACACTACATAGGATGCACTTTGCACCGTAGCACCAGCATTCATTGCACTTCTCTTTCCATGGATCCGCTGATTCTAAACTTCGTTTAACTTATCGTGCAGGTACAATGTCTCGATCCTCTTATGACATAAGGAAGCTTCGCCGCAGCATGTCTAATCCGCCCCAGGATGCCGAATATAACCGTCGGGATGACCGCGGCAGGGAGGAAAGGAGACCCTATGATCCTTATCGATCTCGATCCTCACGCTCCCGCTCACCAGTTCGACCGGAACAGGAAAAATACAAAAGCTATCAAGGTCGTAGGGAGGAGGATAGACCACAATCTAGGGATTCCACTTCCTCCCATGAAAAGCGAAGCAGAGAGAAAACACCTCCAAAGGAAACTGGGGCTAGAAGCAAGCAAAAAGTCCCTGCTACTAAGCGACCTCGGACAGACAAGGGTTCTACAGAATCTTCTTCGAGAAGGGACGCTGAACTAACAATCCTAGCCCCTCCTCCACCAGATGCGGGAACCGCCGTAAGGCTGGCATACTTAAAGGAGCAATTTCCCGAGCACTACTTCGAGACTCTGACCTTTCTACCTTCCCTTGAACCTATTTCTTCTAATTGGGCAGAGGAAGCCAGAGCAAAGATTGATTTGGTGGAAAAACAATATACCGAAATGTTCAAGTATTCCCGCACTCTCTCTAGAATCATTCGCACGCTAATGACAAATGCTGACTCAATGCACAAAACTGCAGAGGAAGATGCTAAGGCCCTAAAAACCTTAGGAAAAAATTTAGAAGATACTCAAGCTCAACTAGCTATTGCTCAGAAGAACGCTTCTAACTTCAAACAACAGTTCGAGGACATGCAAAAGCGCTATCATGATTTGCTAGAATCCCACACTCAGGAACGTTCCGAGTTGAAGAAGCAAGCTGACGAGGCCAAGTCAGAGGCTGCTAAGACACGTCTCGCTTATGTTGAGCTTGAGCAAAAGAATGCCGAGTTAGCGAAAAGGAGTGCTGAGTTAGAAAAGAAAAACGCTGATTTGGCTTCAAAATTGTTAGAGGCGGAAAACAGGGCTGCTCTGGCTGAGGGCAACGTTGAATGCGCTATTAAATCTGCGGAGGAAACCCGCAAACAGCTATCAGAGGCGGAGGCCGATATTCAGGGCTTCGGGGAGCTAATGATCGAATTTTTTGCGCACATTATTCGTCGTCGAAACATTTCCTGGATCGAGGACTATCCATCCACCTTGGTTCATGTGTGGAATCAAATCGTTGAGTGGGAAAAAGAAGAGCTTAAGGTCGATTCCCTCGACGAAGATAAGTTGATGGAGAAGTACTTGAGAGACGACGAACCAGAGCGCCTAGCTGAAGGTCGCCGCCTAATTGCTGAGGCCATGGAAGAAGAGAGGCGGAAGTCTAAACAGAAAACCATTCCTGAAGCTGGCTCCTCTTCTTCTGCTCCTGTAACTCCTGAAGTGGAAGGGTATGATCCCGAAAACCCGGGAATTCCCCGATCAACTTTACTATCTCCCATTCCTGAAATAACTCCAGAGGTAGTAGTCACCCCCGCTGAGAAGTCTTCAGAAGGTATCCCTGTCTTTTCTCCTCAACTTGTCAAGGCTACTACTACCTTTGGCTACACGATTGAACGTTCAATGAGAAATCCTTTGCTCTCGCCTGAGTTGATAACCGATGTTTCTCATTTTGTAGGCGTTGAATCCTCCGCGAAGACAGATGTAATTCAAGGAGCTACCACTGGGACAGAACCCGCTGATAGGGTCAAAGAAGGAGAAGACAAGGCTGCTTCCACAGACTTGGGGGAAAGGAGTGAATCAACTAAGGTGACTACTCCCCATGACGAAGAAATGATTGCAGCGTTAAAAGATGACGGAGGAGACGAGGGGCATGATGAGGAACCAGAAGTTACAATAACCGGGGAGTCGAAAAGCGCTGAGGACATTACCTTGGCTGCCATGAAGGCTGATCAAGACAAGCGCTTGCAATTAAAGGCTGAAGAATTAGACCCTGAGGTCCTCAAGCCCCTCGCTGTTGTGGATGCAGGTTCAAGGTTAGTTGTTAAGCTTTCCACTAGATCTATTACCGAAGAACTTGCTAAAAAATCTTCTCTCGATTCCAGTGCCCCGCCCTCCGGGAAAAAGTCTGCTGGCCCCAGCACTACATCTTTAGGGAAAAAGAAACCAAAGCGGATCTTGACTGAAGCCGAGAAGGAAGCAAAAGATGCAGAAAAAGCTGTCAAGAAATCAAAGGCTCATTCCAAGCCCAAATAGTGGGTCCTTCTGTGTCCTTTTAGCATCTTTGTAAATCAATAAGTGCTGCTACACCAGCAGCTTTCGCACTTTCTTTTTCAGTTATTTCCCTGTACAAATTCATTCATTCGTAAATAAAAATAATTCACTTTCTGCAATGTTTATTTGTTAGCAGTTCTGCACTTATGTAAAAATGCATATCTATAGTTATGAAACAAAGTTGTGAAGAGGGGAGATGTGTGTATGGGCATGTGTCCCCGGTCAATCTCCGTAAGTTATTCAGTGTCTAACTATGCATTCTGGATGCTCCCGATTCTCTAACGGGATAGCCTTTCCTGTATCATTAATATCTGTTGTTTTTCCTGGCATTTCTTTTATACTCTTTCTCACTCTCTTGAGAGTTAGAGTTCGAGTTCAGTTATTTGTTTATCCCCCGGTCGTTCAACGGGAAAAGATTTCTTTCTCGGCGCTCGGTCGGAGACGCCTTTATACTCTCTTTCTCTCTGGAAAGTTAGAGTTCGGAGTTGAACCTCTTTCTCAGCGCTCAGTCGGAGACGCTTTTATACTCTCTCTCTTTCTCTGGAGAGTTAGAGTTCAGAATAGAATTTCTTTTTCAGCGCTCAGTCTGAGACGCTTTTATACTCTCTCTCTTTCTCTGGAGAGTTAGAGTTAAGAATGTCGTTTTCTCATTCTTTTATGTCTTATTGCACAAATAATCATTGTGCTTCTTTTTATGCCCAAACTGTTTCAACCCTTTTAGGTTCTAAGTTGTCCTGTATTTTATAATCACAACGGAACAACTAATGAATGTAAATGCATAAAAGTAACTAACACACAATATTTTTATAGTGGTTCGGCTAAGTCATAGCCTACATCCACTTTATAGTTCTTTATTCATATCACCGGATTTTCCCAAGGCAAGTCGTGCCTTATTACAGAGTTTACAGGAAAAATAGCAAAAAGTATAGCAGTTCTAATCCAAATATCGCATCAAGTGTTGGGCATTCCATGCTCGAGGGACTTCTTCGCCATCTACGGTCGTTAACTTGAATGTTCCTTTATCAAGTTTCCGTAGGATGACAAAGGGTCCCTCCCATTTTGGGCCGAGGTGAGGAAGGGATGGAAAAACTCTCTTGAGCACCAAATCTCCGGGTTCAAAAGTTCTGAGGCGAACTTTTTTGTCATAATAGCGCGCTATCTGACGCCGATGTCTTGCTGCACGCAAGTCTGCTTCGTCTCTTTTCTCTTCGACTTCATCAAGAGACTCAAGTAAAAGTGCCCGATTCGTCATCGGGTCATAATATGTCACCCTGTGGGAAGGAACTTCCAGTTCAACTGGAATTACTGCTTCTGAACCAAAGGAGAGGGAGAAAGGGGTATGACCAGTAGCCGTTTTAAACGTTGTTCGATATGCCCACAAAGCTAGGGGCAGTTCATCCACCCATTTTGCCTTTGCATGCTCTAATCGCTTTTTGAGGATGGATTTTATTACCTTGTTTATTGCCTCTACTTGCCCATTAGATTGTGGATAGGCAACTGCAGTATATCGTTTGTCTATCTTATATTTCTGGCAAAAGTTTCTGAATTCAGTGCTATCAAATTGAGTCCCGTTATCGGTAATAATCGTCCTTGGGATTCCGAATCGGCATATAATATTTCGGACCACAAAACTTATCACCTTTCTTGTGGTGATCTTAGTCAAGGGTTCAGCTTCCACCCATTTCGTGAAATAATCCACGGCTACTATGGCATACTTAGCTCCCCCTTTAGCAATCGGTAAAACTCCAATGATATCGATTCCCCATGTGGCAAATGGCCAAGGACTCACCATCGATTTAAGCTGGGTTGATGGTGCCCTGGGGATTTTGGCGAATCTCTGGCACTTATCGCAGCGTCGTGAATAATCAGCTGCATCCTTGTTGATCGTAGGCCAGAAGTATCCGTACCGCAATATTTTCTTTGCTAAAGTTTGACCTCCTGTATGATCTCCACACTCACCTTCGTGTACTTCTCTCAGTACACGCTTGATGTCGTCGTGTGCGATACATCGTAACAGGGGCATAGAAAATCCTTGCCTATAGAGGGTATCGTCTTGCATAACATATCTGGCAGCTTTGCGAACTACAGCTCTCTTCTCACTCTTCTTCGATGGGAGAGTCCCATTCTTAAGAAAACTCTTGATTGGAGTCATCCATGACTCCTTCTCTGGTTTCGCTTCAAAAACGAATTCAGTTTCCATTGATTCGAAGCTTGGCGATTCCAATGTTTCAATTGGAATTACCTCAGTCCCTTCTGGATTGTCGGAACTAGCCAACTTTGCTAATCTATCCGCTTTCTGGTTTTCTGCTCTGGGAATATGTGTTATGTTGTACCGTTCTAAGCTATTCAATAGCTCTTTCACTTTCTTGAGGTATGTAATAAGTCGAGGTCCTCGAGCTGCGAACTCCTCTCGCACTTGACAAACAACAATCTTAGAGTCACAAAATATATCCATCACTTTTACTCCGAGGTCTTTAGCGAGTTTCAGCCCGGCAATCAGGGCTTCATACTCAGAGTCGTTGTTAGTGGCCGAAAATTCTAACCGTAGGGCGTAATATAACGATCGTCCCTCCGGAGTGACTAAGACAATTCCTGCTCCGGATCTTCGGTCATTTTTAGCTCCATCTGTATATAGTCTCCACGGGTTCATCTCTAGCTTATCCTCAGATTTGACCGCTTGGTCATTGATTATTTCTTCTTCTGGAATGGTGAACTCCGCAATAAAGTCTGCTAGAGCTTGCCCCCTGATTGACTTTCGTGGTTGAAAATTCAAATCAAACTGGCTTAGTTCTATGTTCCATTTAATCAACCTTCCCGACGCTTCGGTTCTCTGCAGCACTTGTCTTAACGGCTGATCGGTGTATATGGTTATTGGATGGGCTTGGAAGTAGTGACGAAGCTTTCGGGATGCAATCAGGAGGCTATAAGCAAGCTTCTCGATCTTTGGGTAGTTGCGCTCTGCCGCTGCTAATTTCTTACTCACATAGTATACTGGCCTTTGTACTTTATCTTCCTCTCGAACCAGAACTGTGCTGACAGCGTGAGCCGAGACTGCTAGATAAACAAATAGTTCTTCATGGTCTACGGGCTTTGATAAGATTGGCGGTTTTTCTAACAGTTCTAACAGATTTTGAAAAGCCTCGACACAATCGGGAGTCCACTGGAAGTTCTTCTTTCCCCTTTTTATCAAATCAAAAAATGGAACACATTTATCGGTGGCTTTGGAGATGAATCTACTTAGCGCCGCTACCTTCCCTGCCAGACTTTGGACGTCTTTAATTTTCCTTGGTTCTTTGATATTTCTAATCGCCGCTATCTGGCTAGGGTTGATCTCAATTCCTCGGGAACTCACAATGAAGCCAAGGAACTTTCCCGACGCCACTCCAAATGAACATTTTAAAGGATTCAATTTCATACGGTATTTTCGCAAGATACCAAACATTTCTGCTAAGTCTTGCGTATGACTGGAGGACTGCTTTGATTTAACCAGCATATCATCCACATAAACTTCCATGGTTTTTCCTATCTGATCGTAAAACATTCTATTTACCAACCGCTGATAAGTAGCTCCAGCGTTTTTTAATCCGAATGGCATTACAACATAACAATATAATCCCAGATTCGTAATGAAACTTGTATGCTCTTGGTCTGGTACATGCATAGGAATTTGATTGTATCCAGAATATGCATCCATGAAAGAGAGAAGTTCATGACCTGCTGTCGAGTCTACAAGCTGGTCAATCCTGGGAAGTGGGAAACTATCTTTTGGGCAAGCCTTATTTAAATCTGAAAAGTCAATACAAGTTCGCCACTTTCAGTTTGGCTTCTTTACCAGAACGGGATTTGATATCCAGTCGGGATAGGTCGAATCTCGAATAAATCCATTTTGCTTCAATTTCTCTACTTCCTCTTTGAGGGCAGCCGACCTCTCTGGGCCCAGCATGCGTCTCTTTTGCTTTACAGGTGGATGCTTCGGATTTACATTCAATTTGTGACTGATAACGGAAGGCGATATCCCACACATGTCAGCATGGGTCCAGGCGAACACATCTAAGTTCGCTTTTAAGAAGTTCGTCAGCTTTTCAGCACGACGTGGATCCAATTGGGAACCAATCTTCAAAACTTTCGTCGGATCTGCTTTATCAACAGGAATTTCCACTGTTGCTTCATTAGGAGTTGCATTCCTAGCCTCCGGTTCCTCGTCTTTTCTAGGATCCAGGTCTTCAGGCGTTCCCTTTCGCAACTCCCTTGGGTTCAACTTCTCTAATTGCTATGCCGAGTCCCCCTTTGAGGGAGATGAGGCATCCTTATTCTCAGCATTAACTCCTTTCATCAACATCTTCAGTTCAGCCACATAGCAGGCCCGTCCAGAAACCTGATCCCCTCTTATTACTCCAGTCCCGGCTTCGGTTGGGAACTTTAGTAACAAGCACCAAGGGGCGATACAAATTCTAAACTCAGCGAGGGCAGGCCTCCCTAAAAATGCGTTATATGGCGAATCTACGTCCAGTACTACAAACTGAAGCATTCGCACTCTTCTACGTTCTCCTTGCCCTAGGGTCACAGGCAACTCTATATATCCCATAGGAGCTGTCGTCGCTCCGTTGAAACCTCTAATCCATCCTTCACAAGGTTTCAGATCTTCAGGCTCAAGCTTCATCTGATCAAATGACTTCTTGAACAAAATATTAACGGAACTTCCGTTGTCTACTAATACCTTATGGACCAACGCTGGCCCAATAGCGGTAGTAATAACCAACGGATCATTGGTGGGAGATTGTATTCCCGTGTTGTCTCGGCTGCGAAACACCACGTCATCGAACATGGTTTTTTGTTGTTTGATGGGGGTAACATCTTCCAAATCGTCACCTTCATTCATATCTAGATGCTTGGCCGCATTCACATATTGGTCCATTGACCTAAAGCTTCGGATTGCCGGGTGAGGTCCGCCTACTATGGAGTTGATGACAATCCCTTTACCTTTCTGCTGCGCGGTAGGCTTAGGAGCAGGTAGGATTTGCTTTGGAGCCTGCTCTCCTTGCCCCCTGTCCCTCGGGGCAACCTTGTACTCATCCAACTTTCCTTCACGCAGCAGCTTTTCAACTACATCCCTCAAATGTCGACACTCATTGGTCGAATGTCCATGCGTTCCGTGAAACAAGCAAAATTTCCCTGTCGCCATTTCTTTCTCGGTCGAATCACGAGGTGGCGGTCTTTTGTATTGCAACACATTATACGTGTCCAGGTAAATATTTTCCAACGTGTCATTCAGTGGTGTGTAGTTCTCGTAGTTCTGGAATCGGGGCCTTTTGTTTGGGTCGCTTCCCCTATTTCTGTTTCTCCTGTTACCGTTCGAATTACGGTTGTTGTTGTTTCCCCCGCTTCCAGTATTGCTGTTTCCACCCTTGTTTCCCACATTTACTTCAACCTTGCCAGAACTTTCCCCAGACTGCTTCACTGCAATATTACTCTGCACATTCTCCTTTGAAGCTGTCTCAGACTTTCTCTTCCGGTTTGCCCGGGCCTCCTCTCGTCTTAGATAAATATCGGTTTTTTCGTAGAATATCGCCCTTGTCGGGGGTGTCTTCCCAGAAAGGTAGTCTCCAAACTCAGATTCGGGATCGACTCCTTCCTTCAATGCCATCAGAATAGTGGGCTCATGCGGGTCACTGACCTCAGTTACAGCTTGGTTAAATCGATCTAAATATGCCCTTAAAGATTCTCCTGGTGCCTGTTTGATCCTTGACAATTCAATAACGCTCTTGGACTTTCGAGCATGTAATCGGAACTGGTTCATGAAACGCTCGCTTAGTTCTTTGTAATTAGAAATTGAACGAGGAGGAAGTCGGGTAAACCAAAATAAAGCCACATCTTCTAGGTAGATTGGGAACGCTTTGCATTTTACTTCATCGGGGGCAGCAGCTGCATTCATAAGCCACGAATACCGCATCAAGTGCTGTCCTGGATCAGTCCTTCCATTATATTTATCCATCTGTGGCAAATTAAAGCGTCGGGGGAACTGGAAGTCTAGGATGTCGTCAGTGAACGGAGTATGGCTTCGCTCTATACCGTAGTCTTCATTTGTATAATTCCGGCTTTCGGACATAATTCGACGAACCATCGCCTGCACATCGGCACTAGTTAGGGGCTGCTCAGGTTCCCTGGCCCTAGTGTCCGAGTTCCTCCGGGGCTCTTGCTCAGGAGACGCCCTTCTTCTTCGAGCTGCCTCTGCTCGATTCCTTTCCCTGCGTTCCCGGTCGATCTCGGGAAGAGGGGACTGGAGTCTTTGCCCCCGAGATGGGCTATCGTTTCCTAATGCTCGTGCGATATCCTCGCGAGATCCCAAAGATCCAAACGTTAGATGCTCCACGTTCTGAGGTCGTTCGAGTGGCCTTCGCTCACGGGGCCTCTCTTCCTCAGAAGATGAAGATTGATCTACTGGTGTATGACGAACTGGCGACGGAGTTCTTTGCCGGCGGAGCTCGCTGATTTCCCGACTCATGAGCCTCATATTTTCCTGCATCATGAGATTGGTGCGCTCATGAACTCTCATAGCTTCCCTCGTGCTCTCAAGCATATCAAGCAAGCGCGAGAAATCTCCTTGAGTGATGGGAGCAGATGGATTGGCCTGGTCTCCAACCCTGGCAGCTGGAATTGGAGCATTCGCGGGGACTCGAGTAGATGTTCCAGCTTCACCAAGCATCGGGTCGGATCGGAGGTAGGAAGTCGGGTCGGATCGGAGCGGGGGTGTCTGTTCGGATCGGTGTGCAGCGAGCAAGTCGGGTCGGTTCAGACTGGGGGAGTGCACTGCTTCAGAGTCTCCAACCCGGATCAGATCGGAACTTTCCACTTGCTGTCGGTTCGGATTTCCTGCGTTGATTCTCCCTGCTGCTGAACTCTGCCCCCTAGACCTTGTTACAACAGCATGTTGCTGATCTTCACCAGCTCCATTTCCTTGAACAGACTGGACTTCCTTGCCTTTTCCTCTGGCCATTAGTCTTTGACAATTACTTCAACGAATGTAAGAAAGTGGAGAAGCTTAAGGATTCACTTCTTTGAACTCAACGGTCCAAAAAGTAGAAAGAGATCCCGGAAAATAAAGAATTTAGATGAGGGTTCTCAGTGAAAGCACCAAAATGTTAGACCCAAATGTGGTTCTAACACCCAAATTGATTAGAAACAAGATAAAGTAAAGCAGAAATAAAAAAGAACACACAAGATTTATAGTGGTTCGGCGAAGAAATGCCTACGTCCACTTAGTTTTCACTATATTCAGTAATTCAATTACAAATACAATGTAAGATTCGCTCACAACTCACTTTTGTTCACTCAGAAAGATTAAAACAGGAAATGAAAGATGGTTTGGATTTTCCGGGAGTGAAGGAATTCGAATGATGGAGGTACTTGGATTCTCAAAAGTGCTGAAAAAGATCCTTCTCTTTGTCTCTAGCTGGGGTATTTATAGGTGTGAATTTGCCTGAAATGCAATCCGGGTCGGAACACGTGTCATCCATCGCCCTCTCTTCGGGTTCGGATGGGCCATCAAGCAGACAACGCATCAATGAGATGGACGTTAGGGGTAGGAATTGGTCACATCCGGTCCGGTTCTCCAGGCGACTTTATAGGAGATTTTTCTAGATCATGGGTGCGGGTCGGAGACATGCAGGTTGGGGGGTTCGGATCGGAATACCCGACCCGAACCGGAGTAGCTTGGACGGCTCTTCTTCTCTAATCATACTCCGCTCCGCTCCGAAGTCATGGCAAGCAGACGGCTTTCCGATCCACCTGAGATTCATTGGCCTTCCGATCCGATCAGGTATGCTTTGCCAATTTATCCAGTAAGAGATATCCGATCCGAACAGAGAATTTTACTCGATCCGAACCGATACGCTGCTATCAATCTGAATTGTGGAGCTTCCTTCCGATCCGAACCGGAGTCGCATAACTTGAAATATTCTTCAACAGTTGGTTTCTTGACTTTGTGTTGCCTAGTTCACAAAGTAGGCTAACAAACAAATTCATCAAAGATATTGGTAGTAGCGTCCAAAAAAAAGAAGCTAATAAAGTTAAATTAATGCATAAAACATGTATTTTCAAATTTATAAAAATAACAATTAAAAAAAAAAACAATATCAAAACGATTTTATGAAACTCATGTGCATAGCACAAGCTTGCACTTGTTATCGAGAAAGGCTCAAGAGTGTACATCAAAATCTTGCTGTCAATAAGAAACCACCAGATTAGTACATAACTGTTAATTCTCAAAATAAAAGTGTAACACCCCACGCCCGCTATGGTCACTCTCTAAGGGAATGCCATAACATCGGTGGAGTATTTTAGTGAGTATATAACAGAAAAATTACAACAAGACAGATATAAATAGTACTTGAAATTTAAAACATCATCTCATAACAGCGGAAGTAAACATGTCTGGTTACATCATAAGACCACAATAAAAGTCAAGTACAATATCCATCAAAATAAAGGAGTACATAATCCCACTCTCAATACAATAGCCAAGATAAAAGAAAAGATAACTGGGTAACTGGAGCTTTACATCTATCCAAGCTCCTAAAGACTGGAACAGCAATCCGATCAAGCTCCACTACTGCTAGGATCCACCGTAGGACCTGAGGGTTGGGAAAAAGATAAAAACAACGGGGTCAGACATAAGTCCGAGCGAGTCCTATAACTTTAACAATACAATCATTAAAGTAACCAGAGAAGACATAAGCTTGACCCACGGTAATGTCTGGGGATGAATGGCTACACTAAGCAGCTTGGTATACTTAGGATAAACTAAGATAACTGTAAAGACGCATCTACCCACCCAAGGATAATTACTACACTGCACCACACCAGTCATTCCCACTCAAGGATTGATCCCACCCAAGGACTTAAAGAAAGATATAACTAGTAGTTTCATGTACCCCTAGCTGACCACATAGGTGCCGTCTGCCCCTATCTCCACTAGGTGTACTTAGTAATTTTACCCAGTAGTTTCGTGTACCCCTACATAGGTGCCGTCTGCCCCTATCTTTGCTAGGTGTACCCACTACTCCCCAGCGATCGGCTCCCTACCGTAGATACCCGTGCTGGTTCCACAGTGGGGTGTATCACTCCCCTAAAGTGGCCACCTGATAATATCAACGGTGCACGGCTTTATATCTACACGATGCAACAACGGCTTATCTACCAGCCCGGGCCCACACACGCATATGAAACCCGTTGGACTTGCGTTGCCACCGCTAACCCGTTTTGGACTCTTATAATCAAGCCCAATATGCGTGTCCCGTCACTCGACATGGGTCGAGCCCACAAAGATACGTTTGGGATATTGGTTGAAATGGGCCCCCACAAGCTACCCACCTAAGCTTGTCACTTATCTAGTGAATCCCACTTAACCCTTTAATCATGTTTAATTACATGTTTCACTTGGTTAAGTATTCTAATCGTATTTTCTATTGCCACCCAAGGCAACCCACTAGATTCCACATGCCACCAAAGGCAACCATTAAATTTCCACATGCCACCCAAGGCACCCACTTAACCCCTCATGTCCCACTACATGCTAATATGGTTAAGTGTTTCTTAATTAATTAAGACCGTGATCTCCCATAAAGACCTCCCACATTAGACTGGCTGTTATGACCGCCTGGTTAAGCCGGTAGGGTCCGGGCAGTCTTACGTCATAACAGAGTCTAACCTCGTGTCTTTACTTTAATCACGTATTTAATTTATGGCTAAAACCTCTCACATTGGGCTGACATTTGTAGCAACTGGTTAGGCCGATCGGGTCCGGGCAGTTTTACACTACAAATGAGTCCAACCTCGTGTCTTAGTCGATTAATTACACCTAATTAATCACCCCCATATTAATTATCCCTAATTAATATCAAGTTTTTCATAACATGGGTAGATCTAACTCAATAGGTAAATTCCCATGGGGTAGACCTAACTCAATAGGTAAATTCCCACTTATGTTAATTTATTTTTATGGTATGCTTAATCATACCCAATCACACTTTTATTAACATATTTACCAACCCCATCGTTCCCCCACGTAAATCGTTCTCATGACGTAATAAAGGGAAAGATCCATTACAAATATCATGGGTTTAGCATATAACTTTGTCATGGGTTAAGAGGATGTCAACTTGCATATATGAGCACATATTAACCCAACTACATTTAACCCAAACTTGCATATTATCATACACATGATTTGCATAACATGTTGCATATGAGCTTGCATATTATCATACACATATCTTGCATAACATGTTGAACTTGCATATAAGCATTCTCATAACTTGCATAACATGTTAAACATGCATTTAAGCATACACATAACTTGCATAAGCATTCACATACTTGCATAAGCATTCACATACTTGCATAAGCATGCATAACTTGCATATCATGTTAAACTTGCATTTAAGCATATACACAACTTGCATATGAACTTGCATATCAACCTACACATAACTTATATGACTTGCATATGAACTTGCATAACTCACTTTGTTTAACATGCATAAATCCACTTGTTAAATATGCATAAACCCACATATTAAACATGCATAAACCCACTTGTCAAACATGCATAAACCAACTTGTTAAGCATGCATAAACCAACTTATCAAACATGCATAAACTCACTTATTAATTATGCATAAACATAGAAAAACATAGAGTAGCATATCATTACAAATGATTCAAACTCACTAATCCACATCTAAAACCATAAGTCTCATTACACCCAATCTACTTACTTTAACAATTGATGTTAAAGTGATAGAAACTCACCAAAACCAAGATTAGCAAACTTATGAAGTGGAATTAGTTGCTAAATATGAAGATGGTGATGATTAGAGATTGATTAGAGAGTGATTAGCTTGCAACTTCCTTCATAAACAAGTGGAGGCTCCTTCTAAGATATAATTTGGCGGCATGAGGCCATCATTTCTATTTTTAGTATGGATTATGGTAGGTTTAGGGTGTATTTATAGATTAGGAGAGTGTTTTAGGCCCTTAGATTAACCCTAAATTAGATTAGGTCCGTTAGATTTAGGAAATCTCTAGAACCCAGCCCAGCCCTAGCCAGAAAACCAAATCTGGTGCACCCAACCTTCTGGCTCGAGACGTCGTGTCGACAGGCAAGTCGACAGGCAAGTCGACTCCCCCTGTCGACAGGCCTGTCGACAGCCCTGTCGACATGGTCAGGGCGGGAATTTTCCCGCCTGGCCCCGCTGGTTCTAATTTGAAATCCGAATTTAAATTTCTAAATCTGTTTTAAGCTTTAATTTTCTGCAAACTTCATTGGGCCATAACCGGGCCATACGGACTCCGATTCTCGAAAACTCGGACTCTATTTCGCGTATTTTTCCGAGACGAACGCAATGACGCAGCCCGTTACCCCCAATTCCCACATCTGAGATTATTTATCCTGTAATTAGTGAATTTTAGTATTAACTAAAATTCGGGGTGTTACATTCTCCCCTCCTTAAAGGATTTCGTCCCCGAAATCTTTAAGCTAAGGAGAATGCATATCCTATCATCCAAACAACCATCTACTCAAACCATCAAACACTGACATCCATTGTCCTTAAAACAGTTTCTAATGATGTATGAGCATATGCAAAAAGTGTGTGTATATGTTCCCTATCTAATGTATGAACATATGCAAACCATGATAGTGTCATGCATCCATTATGTATGCGAGAGAACCCTATCGACACATACAAATTCTACATGAGTGCACAATCATTCACCAAAATGCATCATCCATATGATAACACAATCATTATACATCCATAAATATAGCTTCCTACACACAATTTTATGCAATATGCAATATGAAGTGATTGAGCCGATCTAGTGCCTAGAGTGTGTGTACATGCATCCACGAGCAACCACTAGCAACCACTTGCATCCACTTGCATCCATCAACCATAACATGTCTCAAACACATGTTTCAACCATAGGTTTACCCTATCTAAAGGTCAATCAGTACTAACGAGAGGATATACTAAAGATAAGATAAGTACTAGACAACGATAGAGGAGAAAGTAAAGACATACCCTCAAAAAGAAATGGGTACAATGAACGCATCTTCGCTTCCGTCTCCCAAGTTGCGTTGCTCTCATCTTCTCCCCATTGCACTTTGACTAGCTGAACCTCTCGATTCCTCAATTTCCTAGTCTCTGACCCCAGGATGCGAGTAGGAGCTCGTCGAATCGTCGCATCACGCTCTACCTCTACATCTCTAAGCAAGCTCGGCTCTACCACCTCTGCCGTCTCATGTAAGCACTTCCTCAGATGTGATACATGGAATACATCATGAACACCACTAAGTCTGTCGGGCAACTCCACCCTATATGCCATCCGTCCAATCCTTTCCTTAATAGGAAACGGCCCAACAAACCTCGGTGCTAACTTCCCAACGGATCCAAAGCGAACAACATTTCTCAACGGAGATACTTTGACAAAAACCATGTCTCCAACCTCAAACTCAAGATCCGTCCTTCTCTTGTCCGCATAAGATTTTTGCCTATCCTGCACTGCTTTCATCCTTCTTCGAATCAAGTCAATCTTCTCAGAAGTCTCCCTAACCATATCAGGCCCAAGCAAGATCTTGTCCGTAGATTCCCACCAACATGTAGGTGATCGACAAGGCCTTCCATAGAGAGCTTCGAAAGGAGCCATACCAATACTGGACTGAAAGCTGTTATTATATGCGAACTCCACCAATGGAAGATGCTCTTCCCACGTACCTCCAAAATCTAAGATACAAAGTCTCAAAAGGTCTTCTAGAACACGATTCACCCTCTCAGTCTGGCCGTCCGTCTGAGGATGATATGCGGTGCTTAGACACAATTGAGTCCCCACTACTTCTTGCAAACTCCTCCAGAACTCGCTAGTGAAGATAGGATCTCGATCACTCACTATGCTAGAGGGTACCCCATGCAATCGAACTATCTCTCGAAGATATACTGAAGCTAGCCATGGAGCGGTCCTCTTGCTCTTCACAGGTATGAAATGGGCGCTCTTAGTAAGTCTGTCTACCACCACCCAAATTCCCGTATTACCCTTTCTCGATCTGGGTAACCCGTCAATAAAATCCATCGAGACGCTATCCCACTTCCATTGCGGAACTTCCAATGGGTGAAGCAACCCACCAGGTTTCTTTTGCTCCGCCTTCACTTGTTGGCACACCAAGCATCGAGCGACATACTCGGCCACATCTTTCTTCATACCGGCCCAGAAGAAAACCCTCTTCATGTCTCGGTACATCTTGTCCCCACCGGGATGAATGGTCATCCTAGAACGGTGTGCATCATCAAGAATAGCCTTCCTCAAACCCTCGTCTTGCGGTACACAAAGTCTACCGTCTCTACGCAAGCACCCCCTATCGTCTAGGGTATACCTACTCAAATGGCTGGACGACTCCCCCCTTATGAGCTTCTCCACCAACTCAACCAACTGTGGGTCGTCCCTCTGTGCTTCTCCAATCCGCCCCAAAAGAGTAGGTCTAACCTCCAAGGATGCTAGCAAACCGGGTACATAATCAATGGAAGGTCTGAAATCAAACATCGAGATAAATTCCAAGCTTCGTTGTTCCACGAACAATGGACTCAAGGACAACCTCTTCCTGCTCAAGGCGTCCGCCACCACGTTACCCTTGCCAGGGGTATACGCTATCTCGAAATCATAGGATGCTAAGAATTCCATCCACCTTTGCTGTCTCAGATTCAAATCCTTCTGAGAAAACAAGTACTTCAATGATTTGTGGTCAGTGAACAATTCGAATCTCTCACCAAGAAGATAATGGCGCCAAATCTTAAGCGCAAAAACAATAGCGGCCAACTCTAAATCATGGGTAGGGTAATTTTTCTCATGTGCCCTCAACTGCCTTCCACCATAGGCTATCACCCTTCCCTCTTGCATTAAGACTGCGCCAAGTCCTGTCCCACAAGCATCAGTATAGACAACAAATGGCTTACTCCCATCTGGCAACACTAAAACTGGAGCAGTGGTTAAAGCTCTCTTTAACCGTCGGAACGCATCATCACAATCTACGTCCCATGCGAAAACAAGATTCTTCTTCGTTAAGCGGGTTAATGGGGCTGATATCTTCGCGAAGTCTTTGATAAACTTCCTATAATAACCCGCCAACCCCAAGAAACTTCTTACTTCGGTAGCATTCTTCGGAACCTTCCAATCCTGAATTGATACTACCTTCGCGGGATCCACAGCTATCCCTTCCTTGGAGACCACGTGCCCCAAGAACCGCACCTCCTTCCTCCAGAAGTGACATTTAGAGAATTTAGCCTTAAGGCTATGTGCTCGAAGAGTCTTCAATACCTCCCCAAGATGTAGGGCATGCTCTTCTTCACTCTTAGAAAATACTAAGATATCATCCACAAAGACCACCACGAATTTATTAAGGAACTCCCTGAACACCCTACTTATCAAATCAACAAAATATGCAGGGGCGTTCGTCAACCCAAATGGCATCACTAGCCACTCATAGAAACCATCTGGAGTCCTAAAGGCAGTCTTGTCTATGCTATCCTCAGCCACCCTCAACTGATGAAACCCCGTGGCTAAGTCCAACTGAGAAAATACTGAAGCGCCAACCAACTGATCGAAAAGATCATCAATCCTCGACAATGGGTGTCTATTCTTCTTTGTGAGCTTGTTGAGTTCTCTATAGTCTACACAAAGTCTGAGAGACCCATCCGCCTTCGTAGCAAATACTACTGGAGCACCCCACTCCGATATACTTCGTCTTATGAACCCCTTCTCAAGCAACTCCCCTACTTGCTTATGGAGTTCCCTCCTCTCACGAGGAGCCATGTGGCGCACTGGTAAAGATACAGGTTTAGCATTATCCACCAGATATATTCGGAAGTCAATCTCCCGCTTCGGAGGTAAGCCCTTCACCTCCTCAAACACATCCGGATATTCCCGGACCACTCTAACAGATTGCAAACTCTCGACCGAAGCGTCAAGCGACTCAAGATAACTTAGCATAACAGAGTCCATGGGATTACAAGAAATCTCGAGAGTGTTACCCAAGCGGGTCATGAGCCTAACAACTCTCCTTTCGCAATCAAGAACGGCACCATTACTGGATAACCAGTCCATGCCCAAAATCAACCCATAGCCCGTGAAGCCCAACACAAAAGCATCACATCTAAACTCAATGCTAAGTATAGAAATCTTCAAACCCAAACATATCATGGACAAATAAGTGGAGCCCCCAATTGGGTTTGAAACAACCAAGGGATCATCTACCAGACTGGTGTCTAAGTGCAGTGACTCAACTAATGATGATGAGATAAACGAATGCGATGCGCCTGAATCAAACAATGTACGGACAGGATGATCAAATAGAAAAACCAGACTTTCAACGGAGATAGTTCTACCTCTTTCCTGAATTGGTGGGACTGCGAGAGCCTGTACTTGCCCCCTAGCCTGACTCGGTGCCATAAGAGCTTGCACCTGTCCTCCTGAGGTAGACCCCGTCCTTTGCCCCTTCTTAGGACAATCTTTCACTAGATGCCCTGCTTCGCCACAGTGGAAGCAGCCAGTCTTCTTCTTCTTACGACAATCCTTGCTTAGATGGCCAGGTGTCCCACAATTGAAACACTTCTTCTTCTTGCCCTTGCCACCGTTGCCTTTCCCACCTTTATTTTGCTGTTGTTGCTGAGGTCTCTTTTGATCTCCCTTCTTCTCGGGTGCCCTATTAGCATTGGGACCCTTCTCTTCTTCATACATGAGTGCCATGTCAACTAGCTTCTCAAAGGTGGCCCCCATAGGGATATGAGTCATAGCCAACCCATGCATCGGTTCATTCAAGCCTTTCACGAACCTCAAAGCCTTCTTCTCTGGTGTATTCACCATGTCTAGGCCAAATCTCGCCAATTGATTAAACTTGTTGACATATTCCTTCACCGAGAGATTTCCTTGCTTTAGAGTCAAGAATCTTTCCATGTACAAGTTTTCCTCCGCCCTTGAGAGAAACTTTGCCACAAATCTTTGCCTAAAATCCGCCCAAGAGTCAACGGGGCGTTCTCCATTAGTGACCTCCCACCAGAATGAGGCCTCTCCCTTCATTAACCAAGCAGCCAACTTGACTTTCTTTCCTTCTTCCATCTCAAAGATATCTATCAATTCTTCCACCTCCTTAAGCCAATCTCTAGCCTCCACAAAAGTTTCAGATCCTTGAAAAGGTTTCCCTCCCATAGCTTTAAATTCCTTGCAAGTCTTAGCAAAAGTATCCGTGCGAGGAGGAGGGGGAGGAGGAAGATCGGGTGCTACGGTTGGTGGAGGAACATTTGCTGGACCCGCAGTGGTGGCCCTAGCCTCCATCAATCTCCTATACCATACTGGTACCGTCACACCCTCCGGAAAGTTAAGATTCTCGGCCATGCTGAAACGAAAAAGGAAAGATTCAAAACGGAGAATTCGAAGGATATAGATATGGCTATTGGGGATTATGCTTTTCCTTCAAAAACCTTTCTCTTTAAAGACATGTTTTTGAAAATATCTCTTCCAAAAATGTTTTAGAAAAATAGTTTTCTAAAAAAAATTTATCTGTTCCGGTAACCTTTGCTCTGATACCACGTGTAACACCCCACGCCCGCTATGGTCACTCTCTAAGGGAATGCCATAACATCGGTGGAGTATTTTAGTGAGTATATAACAGAAAAATTACAACAAGACAGATATAAATAGTACTTGAAATTTAAAACATCATCTCATAACAGCGGAAGTAAACATGTCTGGTTACATCATAAGACCACAATAAAAGTCAAGTACAATATCCATCAAAATAAAGGAGTACATAATCCCACTCTCAATACAATAGCCAAGATAAAAGAAAAGATAACTGGGTAACTGGAGCTTTACGTCTATCCAAGCTCCTAAAGACTGGAACAGCAATCCGATCAAGCTCCACTACTGCTAGGATCCACCGTAGGACCTGAGGGTTGGGAAAAAGATAAAAACAACGGGGTCAGACATAAGTCTGAGCGAGTCCTATAACTTTAACAATACAATCATTAAAGTAACCAGAGAAGACATAAGCTTGACCCACGGTAATGTCTGGGGATGAATGGCTACACTAAGCAGCTTGGTATACTTAGGATAAACTAAGATAACTGTAAAGACGCATCTACCCACCCAAGGATAATTACTACACTGCACCACACCAGTCATTCCCACTCAAGGATTGATCCCACCCAAGGACTTAAAGAAAGATATAACTAGTAGTTTCATGTACCCCTAGCTGACCACATAGGTGCCGTCTGCCCCTATCTCCACTAGGTGTACTTAGTAATTTTACCCAGTAGTTTCGTGTACCCCTACATAGGTACCGTCTGCCCCTATCTTTGCTAGGTGTACCCACTACTCCCCAGCGATCGGCTCCCTACCGTAGATACCCGTGCTGGTTCCACAGTGGGGTGTATCACTCCCCTAAAGTGGCCACCTGATAATATCAACGGTGCACGGCTTTATATCTACACGATGCAACAACGACTTATCTACCAGCCCGGGCCCACACACGCATATGAAACCCGTTGGACTTGCGTTGCCACCGCTAACCCGTTTTGGCCTCTTATAATCAAGCCCAATATGCGTGTCCCGTCACTCGACATGGGTCGAGCCCACAAAGATACGTTTGGGATATTGGTTGAAATGGGCCCCCACAAGCTACCCACCTAAGCTTGTCACTTATCTAGTGAATCCCACTTAACCCTTTAATCATGTTTAATTACATGTTTCACTTGGTTAAGTATTCTAATCGTATTTTCTATTGCCACCCAAGGCAACCCACTAGATTCCACATGCCACCCAAGGCAACCATTAAATTTCCACATGCCACCCAAGGCACCCACTTAACCCCTCATGTCCCACTACATGCTAATATGGTTAAGTGTTTCTTAATTAATTAAGACCGTGATCTCCCATAAAGACCTCCCACATTAGACTGGCTGTTATGACCGCCTGGTTAAGCCGGTAGGGTCCGGGCAGTCTTACGTCATAACAGAGTCTAACCTCGTGTCTTTACTTTAATCACGTATTTAATTTATGGCTAAGACCTCTCACATTGGGCTGACATTTGTAGCAACTGGTTAGGCCGGTCGGGTCCGGGCAGTTTTACACTACAAATGAGTCCAACCTCGTGTCTTAGTCGATTAATTACACCTAATTAATCACCCCCATATTAATTATCCCTAATTAATATCAAGTTTTTCATAACATGGGTAGACCTAACTCAATAGGTAAATTCCCATGGGGTAGACCTAACTCAATAGGTAAATTCCCACTTATGTTAATTTATTTTTATGGTATGCTTAATCATACCCAATCACACTTTTATTAACATATTTACCAACCCCATCGTTCCCCCACGTAAATCGTTCTCATGACGTAATAAAGGGAAAGATCCATTACAAATATCATGGGTTTAGCATATAACTTTGTCATGGGTTAAGAGGATGTCAACTTGCATATATGAGCACATATTAACCCAACTACATTTAACCCAAACTTGCATATTATCATACACATGATTTGCATAACATGTTGCATATGAGCTTGCATATTATCATACACATATCTTGCATAACATGTTGAACTTGCATATAAGCATTCTCATAACTTGCATAACATGTTAAACATGCATTTAAGCATACACATAACTTGCATAAGCATTCACATACTTGCATAAGCGTTCACATACTTGCATAAGCATTCACATACTTGCATAAGCATGCATAACTTGCATATCATGTTAAACTTGCATTTAAGCATATACACAACTTGCATATGAACTTGCATATCAACCTACACATAACTTATATGACTTGCATATGAACTTGCATAACTCACTTTGTTGAACATGCATAAATCCACTTGTTAAATATGCATAAACCCACATATTAAACATGCATAAACCCACTTGTCAAACATGCATAAACCAACTTGTTAAGCATGCATAAACCAACTTATCAAACATGCATAAACTCACTTATTAATTATGCATAAACATAGAAAAACATAGAGTAGCATATCATTACAAATGATTCAAACTCACTAATCCACATCTAAAACCATAAGTCTCATTACACCCAATCTACTTACTTTAACAATTGATGTTAAAGTGATAGAAACTCACCAAAACCAAGATTAGCAAACTTATGAAGTGGAATTAGTTGCTAAATATGAAGATGGCGATGATTAGAGATTGATTAGAGAGTGATTAGCTTGCAACTTCCTTCATAAACAAGTGGAGGCTCCTTCTAAGATTTAATTTGGCGGCATGAGGCCATCATTTCTATTTTTAGTATGGATTAGGGTAGGTTTAGGGTGTATTTATAGATTAGGAGAGTGTTTTAGGCCCTTAGATTAACCCTAAATTAGATTAGGTCCGTTAGATTTAGGAAATCTCTAGAACCCAGCCCAGCCCTAGCCAGAAAACCAAATCTGGTGCACCCAACCTTCTGGCTCGAGACGTCGTGTCGACAGGCAAGTCGACTCCCCCTGTCGACAGGCCTGTCGACAGCCCTGTCGACATGGTCAGGGCGGGAATTTTCCCGCCTGGCCCCGCTGTTCTAATTTGAAATCCGAATTTAAATTTCTAAATCTGTTTTAAGCTTTAATTTTCTGCAAACTTCATTGGGCCATAACCGGGCCATACGGACTCCGATTCTCGAAAACTCGGACTCTATTTCGCGTATTTTTCCGAGACGAACGCAATGACGCAGCCCGTTACCCCCAATTCCCACATCTGAGATTATTTATCCTGTAATTAGTGAATTTTAGTATTAACTAAAATTCGGGGTGTTACAAAAAGTTCGTCTAATATTACCGTTGTTGCTCAAAGAAATACGATCATTGACCAAATAAACACGCCTTTATTACAACCAAATTCTCAAAAGAAATCTACTACATAGGATGGAATGATAAAATTTGGTGGTAGTTCATCAGATTTCGACCTCGAATTTATTCCACCACTAGCTTTCAATGGCAAGAAAATAATAGCTTTAAAAGAGGCAGCCAGTAAGAGGGTTGAAGCTAAATGAAATTCTGGGGTTTTCGCATCTGTGTTCGTGGAGGACCATCCGATGTATCATCACTCCAAAGCATACATATCAAGAACTTGGAAACCAACTGGAAATTTCGATATGTATGCTAGAAACAATGATTTCTTTGTTATTAGATACAGTAATACATCAAACAGTGATAAAGTGCTTATTGAAGGTCCTTACTCTATAAGTGGAAAATTGATCATTCTGAAAAAGTGGACGAATAATGTAAAATTTGATAAAGATATGCTATTTACGATGCCTATAAGGAATAGACTGCCTGATTTAAATTTAAAGTTCTGGGACAAAGAGTCATTTAGCGCTATGGCAAGTATTGTGTGTGACACCCCACATCCATTAATGTCACTCTTAAGATAATGCATTAAGTTTCATGAAATGCAATATGTAAACAACAACTAAATTTACGAGACAAACATAAATTATGCAGCCGAAAACTTAAAACTTTTATTTTAATTTGAAACATGTCATTACATCTCAAATATCAAAACCATAATCATCTGTCTTAATAATATTATAGTACAAGAAAAAACCAAAGACAATATCCTTCAAGTGTCGTTACAAATAACATCGATGAATAAACGAAAGAAAATTCATGAAAAAATAGTGTTATCCAAGTCCAAGCAGAATCACAATCTCAACTACTGACCACTCCCACTCTGAGAAACTGAGGGGGGAAGGGGGGGGGGAGGAAGAGAGAGAAGGGAAACAAAAAGGGTCAGACATAAAGTTTGGCGAGTTCCAGTAACTTTTAGCATAAGCATATGAAAAGGTGTCAAGACAGATAAATAATATTGGATGAGAAAGTACAGTAAAACACGTATGTAAGTATGAGGTAAACGAGATATCAAGACAAGATAAAGGTAGATTAGGTGATACCTAACTTACTACCCATGCGATAGACTCCCTATTACCCGAATATCCTGTGTTAGCTTCGACAGTAGGGTGTACCAGTCCCTAACCCAACAACTTATAAAACACAAACCTATTCGTAGGTGTTACAGCATCTTAGTTTCCCATAGTCGGACCCGTGCACGCTCATGACTCTGCCGGAACGCACCCCACACCCAAACCTTAAACCTCTTACAATCCAGTTCAATAAAGCATGCCCTTGCCCCTACCTAGTGCGAGGCCCCTACCGAGATACCAACATGGATACTGACTGATATGAGTTCCAAACAACTTGACACAATCCACCCCCAGGCTTGTGTTTCCGTGTACCTAAGATGTAAGAGTCCCGAAAACTTGATACAACAAATAGACTTGGGTCCTCTTTAGCTTATTAATTAACAGGTGTATCTTAGCAGGTTTAACTCTATTAATACGCCTAGTTGTAAAATAACATTTATCCTAAATGTTATTGGTGTACAACCCCTTCCCCAAACAAGCACCTGCCCAAATGTATATTTAGACTTACAGTGATTCATTTTACTTAGTTTTTACATTTGGTATTGATATATTCTTACATGTTATACTTAATCTTACAATAAGTCCAATTTAACAGATTAACATGTAGCATATCCTTCCTTTAATGTAATAACCCAAAATTTACAGTCAAAGGTTCGAATTTTGCAATATACCCATTTTTCTTCGTTCTACTGTCATTATCCAATTATTCCAATATATGTCCCTTATGCGAATTAATGACAATAGCCTAGGCTTTGAGTAGCCTAGTAAATAAAAGAGGAAAAAGGGAGAAAAACAGATCGTAGACTAAATAAAAAGGCTGTAAGTAAGTGAAATACAAAAGAGATAAGGAAGATAGAAGTATACAATAACATAATTTAACTGTAGATCTGAACAAAAGAACATGTATAAACGGTAGAATTGGATTAACAATAAAAGAACATATATATGATTTAACTTATAGGCATTGTTTGTTTCAGATCCAAAACTATTCACTGTCAAAAACCTTTTTAAATAATCAGATCTAAGAATGACATGAAACTCACAACGATAGTCTTGGGGAAGAAGAAGATATCTCTATTTGTATGTATATGTCACTGTAAAAAAGTCCACTTTTATCTTTTGTTGTTGTAGAGTAGTCCGAATTGTTCTTGCTTATTTTATATTTGGGCAGCACCTCAGTAGTTCTATGTATATATTAATATCCGAAAAAGGTTTAGAGGAAGAAGGAGGAAGAATGATTTTGTGTGTAGAACAAATGAGGTCCATTGCCTTTATATAGACTACCTAGGACAATTCAACACCGTTAGACATTAGGTTTTCAAATCTAGCCATACATGATGCTGAGTCAGCGAATGAACCCAGAATTAAAAATAGTCCCGGTTCAAAACTCAAAATCTGACATGCATGTTGTTGGGTCAACCCATCGACATACTCTGTCGACCCATGGGTCTTTCCCTCCTATACATAGGTCAATCCATAGGTCGATCCAGGTCTTGGTTGGGTCGTCTCATAACCTCTATTTTCTGCGTCGTCTACGGTTTGAATTATTTTGAATTTATTTATACATAATCTCCTTATATATACAATTTTCTTATGTCCATAACTTCTTTATACATTATCCGATTTACGCAAACTTGGGGGTCTATCTTAAGCAGAATTCCAAGACGAACACAACGATAATGTCGGTTTTACTTAAATCTGACTATTTAATTAAGTATTACCCACTTTATTATTTATATTATATAGTTATAGTATATTAAATTATAGGGTATTACATTCTCCCATCTTTAAAGGATTTCTTTTCCGAAATCTCTAAGTTAAGATGAATGTTACTATTTAAACCTACACCCATCTATTCAACCATCATCCACAGGCATCCATTGTCCTTAAGATTTCTAATGCTTGGTATGAACATATGCAAAAAGTTTTGTATGTATGTCCTTAAGCTAATGCAAAAATCAGGCGGTCGACTGATTCACTTGGCCTCCTTAATGCAATGTATTTTTGTGCCATGTATCCAACGTGCATGCAAATAATCCTAATAATACATATAAGTTCTATATGTGTGCACATCCATTCACCAAAATGCAACATCATATGATAATTCAGCCATTTTACATCCATTGAAAAATAAAATGCACACGCATCCATATGCAATATGCAAGTGCTTAAGTCGATCTAGTTCCTAATGTGTGTGTATGCATCGACGGGCATCCACTAGCAACCACTTTCATCCACTTGGAATCATCGAACATAACATGTATCAAACACATGTTTCCAAACTTAGGCTTTTATCATAAGGATTATTGATTCAAAATGGTAGAGGTGAACGTACTCAAATGCAAAAGCTAGGAAAAGAAACTAAAACGTACTATCAAAGAGAAAAGGGTAAGAAGCATGAATCTTGTCCTCCGGTTCCCATGTCGCATTGTCTCGCTCTTCTCCTCATTGCACTTTTACTAACTTTATCTCTTTGTTTCGTAGCTTCTTGACTTCTTTCTAAAGAATACAACTAGGAACTCTTCGAACTGATGCCTCTTTCTCAACATCTTCAAGGGTACTTGTCTTCACTACCTCCTCTGAATCATGAAGAAATTTCCTCAAGTGTGAAACGTGGAATACGTCATGAATACCCGCCAGTCTCTCTGGTAGTCTAACTTTGTAGGCCATTTGGCCTATCCTCTCTACTATAGGAAATGGTCCTATGAACCTTGGTGCCAATTTGCGTACTAAGCCAAATCGAACCATATTCCTTAAAGTAGATATTTCGATGAAAACCATGTCTCCTACTTCGAATTCCAAGTCATTCCTTCCCTTATCGCCATACGATTTTTGTTTATCTTGTGCAGCTTTCATTCTTCTTCGAATGAGGTCTATCTTTTTCGAAGTCTCTCTCACCATATCAGGCCCTAGTAGAAGTCTGTTAGTAGACTCTCACCAACACATTGGTGATCTGCAAGGTCGTTCATATAATGCTTCATATAATGCTTCGAAGGATGTCATCACTATGCTTGATTGATGATTATTATTATACGTGAACTCAACCAAGGGAGATGCTCCTTCCAATTCCGTCCGAAATCTAATATACACAGTCTTAGTAGATCCTCAATAACTCTATTAACCCTCTCAGTTTGTCCATTAGTCTGAGGGTGATAAACTGTGCTAACACTTGTGTACCTAGGGCTTCTAGCAAACTCCTCCAAAATTCAGTAATAAACATGGGGTCACGATCACTTACTATGCTTGAAGGTACCTCATGTAGTCGGACTATCTCTTTAAGGTAAACTGAAGCTAGCCAAGCTGTCATCCTCTTGCTCTTGACTGGGATAAAATGAGCGCTCTTAGTAAGCCTATCCAGTATCACTCAAATGCTCGTGTTGCCCTTCCTTGATCGGTGCATTCCATCAATGAAATCCATAACGCTCTCTCTCATTTCCATCGTGGGATATCCAAGGGCTGAAGTAATCCACCGGGTTTCTTTTGTTCAGCCTTGACTTACTGACAAGTCAAACATCGAGATACGAATTCTGCTACATCTTTCTTCATGCCAGTCCAACGGAAAACATGCTTCATGTCTCTATACATCTTGTCACCGCCCGGATGGATAGTCATTCGAGAGTGATGAGCTTCCTCTAGTACTTCTCTTAGCAATTCCCCAAATGTAGGGACACATAGCCTTCCATCTCGCCTTAGTCACGCTTTTTCGTCTACGATATATCTAGCTAGGTGACTGGAAGCTTCTCCTTTGCCAAGTTTATCCAAGATGTCCTTCAACTGCTTGTCCTCTCGCTGCATAGATCCAATTCGCTCCATGAGAGTAGGTCGCACCTCCAATGATGCCAACAAACAAAATGTGAAATCTGTACATGGCCTAAAATCAAATGTCAAGATGTACTCCAAGCTCTGCCTTTCTTCGAATAGAGGACTCAAGGTCATCCTCTGCCAACTCAATGCGTCCGCCACTACATTACCCTTGCCTAGGGTATAAGTTATCTCAAAGTCGTAGGATGCTAGGAATTCCATCCACCGTTGCTGCCTCAAGTTGAGATCCTTCTGTGAGAAAGAATATTTAAGCAACTTATGATCCGTATATAGCTCAAATCTCTCTCCAAGTAGATAGTTTCGACAAGACTTAAGTGCAAACACTATAGCAGCTAACTCCAAGTCATGGGTCAAGTAGTTCTTCTCATGAACTCTTAGTTGCCTACTTCCATAGCACACCACCCTTCCCTCTTGCATCAGTACGACGCCTAATCTCGCGCCACAAGCATCCGTGTAGTCTATAAACACCTTGCTACCATTGGGAAGAGTTAGGACATAGGCTGTTGTCAGAGCCCTCTTTAGCCTCTAAAAAGCATCTTCAACATCCATGTTCCAGGAAAAAGCCAAGTTCTTTTTTGTTAGACAGGTAAGAAGAGCTGAGATCCACGCAAAGTCTTTAATAAACTTCCTATAATAACCTTCCAATCTAAGATTTTTTTTATACTTCCATCGCATTCTTAGGATCCTTCCAGTCTTGAACTGCGACTACTTTAGCAGGGTCTACCGCTATCCTATCCTTGGAGACTACATGCCTTAGGAATCTTACTTCCTTCCTCCAAAACTAACACTTAGAAAAGTTTACTTTAAGTTGATGTGCTATAAGCATACTATCCTATAAGTGTTGGGCATGTTCTTCTTCGCTCTTTAAGAAGATCAGAATGTCATCCAGTAACACCACCACGAACTTGTTCAGATACTCCCAAAACACCCGACTTATTAAGTCCACAAAGTATGCGGATGCATTGGTCAGCCCAAAATGCATGACCAACCACTCAAAGAAACCATTCGGAGTTCTAAAAGCATCTTGTTAATACTATCATCAGCCACTCTAAGATGATGAAATCTTGAGGCTAGATCCAACTTTGAGAAAACTGAAGCGCCTACTAGTTGATCAAACAAGTCATCAATCCATGGTAGTGGGTGCCTATTCTTCTTGATGAGTTTGTTCAATTCTCTGTAATCCACACATAAACGGAGAGATCCATTTGCCTTGGTTGCACAAAAGACTGGAGCTCCCCACTCAGAAATGCTCCGCCTAATGAATCCTTTTTCCAAAAACTCACTCACTTGATTGTTGAGCTCCCTCCACTCCTTAGGAGCCATGCGGCACACTGGCAATACGATGGTTTCACATTTTCCACCAAGTATATCTGGAAGTCTATTTCATGCCTTGGAGGTAAGCCCCTAACCTCGTCGAACACGTCCGAAAATCTGCTAACTATTGGTACTGATCGAAGATCGTCAACGGAAGCATCAAGAGAATTTAGGAAAATAAGCATTACCGACCCCCGTGGGTCACAAGAAATTTTGAGAGTTCTACCATGGCAAGTAAGATGTCTAACTATTCTTTTTTCACAATCAAGAATGACACCATACATAGCTAGCCAATCCATTCCTATAATTAATTTGTAATCCATGAAACCAAGAACATGTGCGTCACACTCAAATTCGACGCCTAAACAGAAATTCTCAAACCCCTACACATCATGGATAAATGAGTCGTTTCTTCTATGGGGTTTGAGACTATAACGGGGTCAGAAATAATACTAGTATATAGGTGTAGATTTTCTACCATAGAGTTGGATATGAATGAATTAGAAGCACCGGAATCAGAAAAAGTTCCAATAAGATATTCTAAATGAGAAATCAAATCTTCTACTATGACTTTCCTACCCCGGTTTGGTTCACCGGCCTCTAAAGCGTTAACTTGCCCTCTAGTCGATCTAGCCTTCTGTCCTTGCCTTTTAGGGCACTATCCCTTGAAATGTCTAACTTGGCCACAAACAAAGCAAGCATTCTTTTTCTTTCTGCAATCTTTCACAGAGTGTGCTAAAGCACTACACCCATGGCATTTCACTTCTGTCATGATCTGAGCTTTATTGGGCTTTCCCTCTTTCTTAGCAATGTTCTTCTTAGGCCGCCATTTCTTTTTCCCTGCCTTGGGTTTCTCTACCTCTATCTTAATCTCTTTCTTCTTTTCCTTGCCATCATTGTGCATTAAAACCATGTCAACTAGCCTTTCAAAGGTTGCTCCTATTGGTACATGCGTTAGTGATTAGTCTTGGAGCGGTTGGTTCAATCCCCTAGCGAACCTCAAGGCCTTTGTATGAGGAGTATTCACTAACTTCAATCCAAATCTTGCTAGTTTATTAAAAGTGTTGACATACTCCATTATAGTCATGCTCCCTTGTTTCAAATTCAAAAATCTCTCCACTTACATTCCTTCTTCTGCTTGCAATAAGAATATCGCTTCAAATATAGCTTTGAAGTTATCCCAAGTAGCTACTTTAGGTCCGGCATGAACTTTTATTATAATTTGAAACATGTCATTACATTTAAATTTCAAAACCATAATCATATGTCTTAATAATATCATAGTACAAGAAAAACCATAGACAATATCCCTCAAGTATCATTGCAAATAACATCGATGAATAAACGGAAGAAAATGCATGAAAAAGAGTGTTATCCAAGTCCAAGCAGTATCACGATCTCAACTACTGATCAATCTCACTTTCAGAAACTGAGGTGGGGGGGGGGGGGGAGGGGGGAAGGAAGAGAGAGAAGGAAAAAAAGGGTCAGACATAAAGTTTGACAAGTTCCAGTAATTTTTAGCATAAGCATATGAAAAGGTGTCAAGGCAGATAAATAATACTGGATGAGAAAGTACAGTAAAACACGTATATAAGTACGAGGTAAACGAGATATCAAGACAAGATAAAGGTAGATTAAACTTCTCATTCATATCCCAAAAATCAAGCTATTGCACCAATTTACTAGTATTAACAGGATTAGGTGATACACAACTTACTACCCATGCGATCGACTCTCTATTACCCGAATATCCTTGTTAACCCCGACAGTGGGGTGTATCAGTCCCTAACCCAGCAACTTATAGAACACAAACTTATTCGTAGGTGTTACAGCGTTTTAGTTTCTCGTAGTCGGACCCATGCACGCTCATGACTCTGTCGGAATACGCCCGTACCTACCCCTAAACCTTGCACCTCTTACAGTCCAGTTCAGTAAAGCATGCCCTGGCCCCTACCTAGTGTGAGACCCCTACCGAGATACCAATATGGATACTGACTGATATGGGTTCCATACAGCTTGACACAATCCACCCCCCAGGCTTGTGTCCCCGTGTACCTAGGATTCAAGTGTCCCGAAAACCCGATACAACAACTAGACTTGGGACCTCTTTTGATTATTAATTAACAGGTGCATCTTAGCAGGTTTAATTCTATTAATAAGCCTTGTTGTAAAATGATATTTATCCTCAATGTTATTGGTGTACAACCCCTTACCCAAAAAAGCACTTGCCCAGATGTATATTTAGACTTTCAATAATTCATTTTACTTTGTTTTTACATCTGGTACTGATATATTCTTACATGTTATACTTAATCTTACAATAAGTCCAATCTAATAGATTAACATGTCGCATATCCTTCCTTCAATGTAATAACCCCAAATTTACAGTCAAAGGTTCTAATTTTGCAATATGCCCAATTTTCTCCATTCTAATGTCATTATCCAATTATTCCAATTTATGTCCCTTATACGTAATTAACGGTAATTGCCTAGGCTTTGAGTAGCCTAGCTTCATCTTAAATAAAAAGGAAAAAGGGAGAAAAACAAATCGCAGACTAAATAAAAAGGAATATAAATAAAAAGACTGTAAATAAATGAAATACAAAATAGAGATAAGGAAGATAGAAGTGTACAATAACGTAATTTAACTGTAGATCTGAATAAAAGAACATGTATAGACAGTAGAATTGAATTAACAATAAAAGAACATATATATATGATTTAACCTATAGGCATTGTTTGTTTCAAATCCGAAACTATTCACTGTCAAAAACCTTTTTAAATAATAAGATCTAAGAATGGCATGAAACTCACAACGATAGGCTTAGGGAAGAAGATATCTCTATTTGTATGTATATGTCGCTGTAGAAAAAGTAAACCTTTATCTTTTGTTGTTATAGAGTAGTCCGAATTGTCCTTGTTTATTTCATATTTGGGTAGCACCTCAGTAGTCTATGTATATATTAATCTCAGAAAAAAATTTAGAGGAAGAAGGAGGAAGAATGATTTTGTGTGTGTAGAACAAATGAGGTTGCATGCCTTTATATAGACTACCTAGGGCAATCCACCACCGTTAGATATTAGGTTTTCAAATCAAGCCATACACATAATGTTGAGTCAGAGAACGAACCCAAAATAAAAAACAGTACAGGTTCAGAACTCAGAATCCGACCTGCATGTCATTGGGTCGACCCACCGACATACCGTGTTGAACCATGGGTCGACCCATCGACATGCTGTGTCGACCAATGGATCGATCCCTCCTATACATGGGTCGACCCATAGGTTGACCCAGGTCTTGGTTGGGTCATCCCCTAACCGCTATTTTCCGCATCGTGCCCGTTTTGAATTATTTTTATTTATACATAATCTCTTTATATATTTACAATATTCTTATGTCCATAACTTCTTCATATGTTATCTGATTTACGCTAACTTGGGGTTTATCTGAACCAGAATTCCGAGACGATCACAACATCAATGTCGGTTTTACTTAAATTTGAGTATTTAATTAAGTATTATTCTCTTTATTATCTTTATTATATGGTTACAGCGTATTAAATTATGGGGTGTTACATTGTGGGTCAGCCTATTAAATTAGATAAGTTCACTACCAAAGAGATCCATTTAAGTTTTACTAGAATTTTAGTGGAAATCAATACAGATTTTGAATTTTTCGAAGAGGCAATTATCTCTATGTATGATGGGAAAGTTATCACATTTGAATAGAATATGAATGTTTCATTATAAGATGTAAAAATTGCATTTGTTTTCGCCATACTATTGATAATAGCCCTATTAAACGAGATTGGAAAAAAAAGAAAGCATAAGAAACAAACCTCAGTAAAAATGGAAATGAAAATCTGAAAGATACCACAAAGAAAATTGCAGATAAAGAGAGTATTGATAATACAAATTTGAATTTTCAAAAAAAATTAGTGGATTCCACATAGTCTTGCAAGAAAATTCAAACCTCTTAATCATTCAAGAAAGCTTGTTTCTTGAATTTTATGTTAATCTAAAAAAATGATCAAATAACATTGGAATCAAACTACGAAGAATTCAAACTGGTAAAGACAGATACAAGGAATCAAAATTCAATTTAAAGAAACACAATAACTCTTTAACCAAGAAATTAGGCAATGATCAGATTCTAGTTGAAGCTACAAAAAATGTATCATTCTTTGTCCTCCACTATAAAATCAGGAAAATAGAAGATAAAAACAAAATTAAAAATCTTGATGAGCTCTCTTCTGGTAAAAAAAAGAAGGAAAAGAAGACAAGTACTAAAATCAGGAGCACTCTTTATAGGAATAAGCATTCAAAAACATATAGATCATGGAGAACCCAAAATGGAAATAACAATTGAATTTTATTAATTAAGCCTATTACAAAAAGAAAGGAAAGAGGTCGATAACAGAGCTTCATTGTGATTTATATCATTTATCATATCCTTTATAATATTATCTAATGACGGTTATTTCATGTAACATAAGGGGTCTAAATTCCTTTGAATGTTAAACTGATTTGTTTCACTTGCTCGGCACTTACAAACCTAGCATAATTTGGTTACTTGATCATGAGGTGGATGATAATAAAATTGTTTTTTCGTAAAAAATGCTTTGAATAATTGGAATACTATCAGTAATGCCACAGAGTAATGAAATAATTTCAATTTTTTCGAACCAAGATTTATGGATTCTCAAATATCACGCTTTGAACTTCCAATTAATTCATTGTAATTTTGAAAATAAAAGAGGTTTTCATATAGAAGTTACATTTGTCTATGCTTCTAATAGTGAAACTAAAAGGAGTTCACTCTGGAAGCTGCTTTGTAATTGAACAACAATATCAATTGTTCTTGGATACAAATAGGAGATCTCAATACAGTTTTACATTCTTTTGAAAAAAGTGGGTTCGATACTATCATTTAAAAAATTAAAAATTGTAAACAATTTTATTTTAAAAACTAGTTTAGTTGAACCAACTATTTTTGGAAACAAATTTGCATGGAAGAATAGTGAATGTAAAAACATTCACTACAAATTAGATAGATTCTTCAAATTCAAATATTTTTATCTAAATTCACCATTTTTTCCTACAATACACTTCCCCAAGCCTCTAATGATCAGACTCTTATCAATATTTTACTTTCTCAGCGAAAACATAGTTTCAGAAAATCTCCATTTAAATTCAATAATGGTTGGATATATGACAACTGTTATAAAGAATTGTAAATTGCAATTTATCTGTTAAAAGTCCGGGCACTGCGCAATTTAAATTTTGCAATCCCTCCAAAATATAAAAAGAAATTTAAAATACTAGAATAAATTAAAGAAAATTCTGATGTAAATCAAATCAGATTATAATATGCAGACCTACATCACAAAGTAAAAATGATAATTCAGACCCTTAAGTTGCTTTAGATTTTTTTATTACTCGGAGCAAATTAGTAAATGCTCTTTATGTGCATACTAGCAATATGAAGCCGAAAGGTTGGCTTTCTAATAGGTAATATTTTACCAAATTTTTCCATGCCAAATGTATAATAAAAGTCGCATTAATGATATAGGAAAATTGATAAGTAATAATTGTGTTGTTATAAATTTTCCTATTGTAACAACCTGGAAATTTGACAATAAATTACTTATTTTATTAGATCACAAAATAGGAATTTTTACAAATGATGGAACTTGACCATGAAAATTTAACCATTGCGTTCGCTTCAGAATTCTGGCTAACTTTCATGTTTGAAATTTTGCGAACGGAGTCCGTATGAAAACATTACAAACGAAATACAATAAACAGACGGATATAAATAAATAGAATAAATATAATATTTCTTACCGTTTGCAACCAGCCCTCATTGTACAAATCAGCCGAAGGGAGGTCGACACCCCTGGAGGTGCGATCGACTACTTCGGGCCTGAAGCGCCTAGTGACTGCTAGGTTAATATGGTTTAGTTCTATATATATTATTATAAAAATGGACGAATGTTTTTTTATTAAGTCTAACAGTTCATGGACAAATCCACTCCTATAAATAAAAAGTAAGGCCTCATTCTTTTCCATACAAATGTGTAGGCAGCAGCGAAGCCCTGCCATTTTCCTTTCTCTTCAAATAACTTTCTTAATCAAAAACATATACTATCAATCAAACATAAATCTTATGGATTTGAAAGGGGTTATCAGATTAAAGTGAAAAAGTTATGAATTGACGTCTAAGCTATTCCTGATCAGATTCTTCCCTTTTTCCTATTTTCTTGCAAATCTACAAATCTGAAAGTATTCCCTTTTCAGAGTAATTGTAGATATATAAGAATTTGAGGATTGTAGGCCTAAAAGATTATTCAGATTTCACATTTAGATGCTTTCAGGTGATTGGGAAATTTATATGCAAAGTTATAATGTCTTAATTATCTCATTTGTATTAGATATAAAAATATATGTCTAACATTTATCAGATCTATTTATAATATTGTAAAATCTAAAACAATACTTATCCGTTCTACTTGAAAATAAAGATTTGTGGTTTGAATAATATTATTTGTATGTTTACTAAATTGTTTTTACGTATTATCTACAATTTTGTTTGAAATTATATTGTGGTTATTGCAAAACAATCTGGGTATGGAAATCAATCCCTTGAAATAGTGTAAAGATATAGTTTAATTCCAGATCGCTAGTTTTATTATTAGACGGTGAATTATGTAAATTTGGTTAAAAATATACAAACCTGTTTGTACTTAATTTTGTTAGGGTTTAACTTAGTTATTGTAATTTGTGCCTTTTTGTTCTTTTTAAACAAAAAGACATCATTTGAAACCAACAAGAAATATACCAAATAGTGAAAAGGGAAAAGTTGTGTAAATTCACATATGAATACAAATAGATAGTATTTGTGCGTAGTTTATATCAACTATTCCAAAACATACATAATATATATTTCTTGTGGTTTGCAATGTGTTTATTCCTATATCCAGGCATAATTTACAATAACTGTAGTTGATAGTCTTTTGAAAGATTTATAACCTTATTGCAAGATTGAAAACGAAAAGGAATGTTTGGTTAGTAATTGAACCAAATCGTCGAATTTAACAATAATAAAAAAAAGAAAATAACTACGTTAACTACGCAAAAATATAAATACATTATCCGTCTGAATGTACGTAACCGATGAAATATACATTACATTGAATGTTGTTATTCATTTTACGGAATTACACATGTAAATGTGATCCATATTAAATGAATATATTTGTGGATACCATTGTAGCAATTAGTGTAATTGATTGCAATAAATAGGGTCATAAATAAATAGATAGCTATTGTAATGGACATTGATTGGGAAAAACAATTTAATTAGGCTATTAAGCCGAATGGTTATGATTTCTAAACTTGGATAGGATTAATGTTGTAAACTCCAATTAGGGAATTCAAAATCTAACTTCACTAACACACGAGGTTAAGTTCAACTTGTGGTAGAAGTATTCCCGGAACCTCCCGTCAAATCGAACATCCACAAGTGGTCAGCTTAATGTGAGAGGTTTGGTGCATAAATATATGTATATATAATAGGCAATAAATAAATAAATAAAATTTAGTAATGTCTTTGTGGTACAACAAAAAGATATTTCAGGACTTATAAAATAAGGATATTTCATTGTTAATTAATGTCTTAGGGATTTATGACCGCTAGGTCCATAAGTGGCTTTAATTACAATTCATGGGAATAAAAAGGTAACTAAAAATAAATTGTTGCATTAGGAGAATATGACTGTTATGGTTATAAATAACAATAACCCTATAAACAGAAATAAATGAAATAATAAGGGGATTTATGGGTATTGATTGCTGATTTAAAAATCTAAGTCCAATAAGGAAAATAACTAACCAAATATCCTAAGCTAAGAAGGATATATCTTACCTTATTTGTACTAGTCAACACAGAACTTTAAAAAAATTAAAGTTAGAATTGGACTTGGTAGGTTAATGATGTGAATCTTTATTAACCATAGGAACCCATGACGATAATTAATCATATGCATATAGTATTTTCGTAAAGAGAAACTAAACGGGAATAACTCGGTAACGTAGCCTGCTTTTGGATTAAGGTCTTAAGTGGTGAGATCAACCTATGAAAAAGGGATTAAGCGATCGTATAACCCACCTCCCATAAATAGAAGATTAAAGGCTAATTGGGTACAAACTTGATAATCTCCGCGGATATTCCGCTTCCTTGGGTCTTAAGTGGCTTGGATCGAGGGGTCCACCTGGGATAGGTCACTCAGTTATGGGCCTTAAATGGTGTGCGATTCCTACCTAAACCTGGTTTAACAAATGTTCGGTATGGTCATTCCATAGGATTACCTATACTACGGGAAGTATTAAGCGGCTAAGGGGATTATCAATGAGACCAGCTAGGTAGTAACGATCTTAAGTGGCTGCATACTGGCTCTCCTTATGCGAGGCATGCGTTTATATGCGTGAATAACGGAAGCCTTAACAAGTATGGACATGTAGCTATGTCCACTAGTTTATGATAATGTTGAGTAAATCATCGAGAGGTATTAGATGACCAATAGGTCCCCTTAGGGTCTTAAGCGATCGGAGGAATCCACCCATCTATCATTCGATAGTGAGACATTAAGTGGTTGTGTATACACTTGTGAACAAATAAACTCCGTAGTTGTGAGTTCACTTCTCGGTTTAATAATTAGTTTAAAGGATTCATAGATATATGTGTAAATGTTCTATCTCGGTATCGATTCATTGGGAATACTACCTTGGGAAGGGTAGTTAGAGTCGTGCGTAAATGTTTACAAGGTTAGATTACAATTACTAGCCTTGGTAGGCATATATCTTGGGTTGAACCAAACGGGATACATCTGTGCATTGTAATCTATGTTGTACTTTTTTTTCACCAGAACTTGTTGTTCTGATCCCCTCCTCATTACAACCTCCCAGGTTATCTAGAGAGGTCGGGTTCCCACAGGTGTTTTGGTTTGGGTTTCGGTTCTCATTCTATCTCATGCTTGGTATTGGCAAATTGACTTACTTTTAAAAAGGTAGTTACTTGAGTTAATACTAGTTTATCCTATTTTGTTTCCGTTGTGAGTTATTTTATCATACTATGATTATGCTCATGTTTATTTGTTTGCAGATTCCAGATTTACACGCGTCATTCTTGGATGTGTTCGAGTTTCAATTTTTATCGAAGTTTGGATTTAGAAAAGTGTGGGGTGTTACATTTGGTATCAGAGCCTGGGTTAGACGATCAGCTGAATTAGTTAAAATTAGGACTCGTGAGAGAACGTAATTCGATTTTGTTTTCCATTTTCTTCATCTTTCTTACTCGACTTTAATTTATTTTGACGATGAATTAGGTGTGGGTCTAAGTATATAGATTGGTCTTTAAGAAACTAAGAGTTGAAATATGTTGGGTTCAGGTTTCTAGCCAATTCTGTCTTACCCAAGAAGTAAGTTGTCAATCTCGTCGTGAAGAGCATGAGGACGACATATGGTGGATTTCGTTGATTTGAGTTTGGAGACTGGACAAAAATCTAGCTACAACCGAAATAGTCGTGATTCCGGTTTTTGGTTTTGTTTGGTAGTTCCTGTCAAAGACCTTTTCTTGGTCTTTAAACGGGCAATCCATATTAATATGTCATATCCATTCGAAAGTAATTATGAGGTATATCCATTCCTTACTTCGTTAAATTCTCGGATATTCCTTTATTGAAAGTATTCATTTGATTATTTTGGACTTGTGTTCGAGGAAATTTTATTTTAAAGCTATTTAGAAAAGAAAAAAAATGGGTTTTGAAAGTTTGAAATTATTGTTTCGGAATAACTGTTTCATAAAGATATGAATTTAAATTTTTAATTTATTCGTGTTTTAGAATTGTTGGGCTTAATGTGATAAAGTATGATTGGTAGAAATAAGGGAATTGGAGACGAGAAGGAACATGCAACTAGAACTTGAAAATAACTAATACCCATTCCTTGTGAATTTTAGTATTCCTCTTTTTATATATATTGGGTGATTTATTGAAATTTTTATAATTAATCCTCGAGATTTCAAAGTTCCAACATTTTTGAACGCGAAAAGGTTTTTCAGTTTGCAATACAAACTGGAATATAAATAATAATAGCAATAATAAAATGGATTTATAAATACAAAACCGTTAGTTCATAATAAATTCCATTTTTGAAAAAGTTTTAGATTTTCCTTTGAAAAGGCAAAGTAAAATCCTTCGTCTTGATTTTTGGGGTATTTGATTTCGAATCGTTTAATTTTATGTCGGCTAGTTAAGAGGAAAATCCATTTAATTTTATTTTGGATTTCTAGCTGATTTTCTACTCTAAATTCGTTCGTTTGTTGGTCACAACTGTTTTGAGGCAGTGAAAGAGGCGTCGGAAATTTAATTTCTCGATTCGACGAGTGGTAGAAGTCGAAATGATAATTCAAGTGGGTTCGGAAGTCGTTTCGATGTTATAGGAATTTTAATTTTAATTTTTATATAATTTATTTGGGATGTTGGGACGAGGTTCAGACCGCGCCCTTTTGGGCAAAAGCGGTTGACCGCCCTCTAGGTGTTAGGCCGACCGTTCCCTTTTCGGGACGTGGCCTGTAGCCCGACCTGAAACCGACTGGAACTATATATATATAGTTCCAGCCGACTTCTGCATCCCCAAACCCCATTTCCGGAAAACCCAAACCCTCATCCACTTCCAAGCCCCAATCCGAGTAACCTCCACTCTTTTTCGGTCCTAATTACCACCAAAACCATCTCATGAAGATTTCTACCCAATTATACTCCAGATCTGTAATTTTGTTAGCCCGATTCGCCGATGTTTCCATGGCAACCCCTTGAAATGTCATCGCTCAGCACCCCGGTCTCACACCTCAGGATGCCGCATGGCTTGACCACGATGAGTAGAAGATTTATCGTTATTTAGCCACAACCAATTATTATTTTAATTTTGGACGATCGGTGAAGTTCGCCAATTCCGCCGCTTTTGGGTTGGAGGGGCTTTTTGTTGTTGCAGGACTAGCACCGATCCTGCGTTTTGACACCTTTGAGCGCGACCTGTATCGACGTTGCGTTCGTCATTTCAATGCTCAGATGGATGCTTACATTGATGACGAGTCTTGCATCATCCGATCTGAGGTCATGGCACCTATATCGAGTTTAACGATAAAGACTTGGCATAGATTTTGGGCATCTTAGTGGTCGAAGCCGAGATTGATGTTGTCGAGATGGAGGACCCTCAGATTCTTCAGCGTATCTTCCTTGGAGACTTCAGAGTCTGGATTACAGCTAATCTGCGGCCCATTTCCCATGTAGTTGTGTGTATCACACATCACAACATCATCCCGAAGACAGGAAGCTTGGAGCAGATTTATCCTCCTGTGCGCCGCACCACTTATGATATTCTTGGTGCTATAACCATCAATTGGGAGCACGTGCTTATGATCCTTCTTCATGAGCCCTTCATCCGCACCCCCCGGAGCTACTTTCCTTATAGTCATCTTCTCACTTGTGTCTTCCAGCACTTCCCGGTAAGGCTTATTGGGGAGAAGGCGTCGATCGCCATTAGCCGCTCCACTCTTCATAAGATGGGCATTCAACTGCCCGATACTCCTGTCTCAGCACCTCCCGCTCCTACTCAGCCGCCTCCGCAACAACCTCAGCCCCAGCAGGCTGGTCCGGAAAGCCCAGAGCTTGCCGCCCTCTGCAACATTCAGGTCGAGTTTCGAGAGGTCTGTAGGAAGCAGCGTCGGCATGGACGTGAGATTGGTTGCATATCATCCATACTACATTTTTGGCGTGGACGTGGTTATGGATCGAGTTCCAATCGTGGTGCTCACCATCCCGCAACGCTTAGTCGTTGTTAGCATATGCCTTGTGCATATTGTATCTTGTATCATGTATCATGTGTTTCCCGCATTTTTTTCTTTGTTGTTGTAATGTTTGTAACTATTATTGTTGTTTAAATCGCATGACTTATGTTAATGGGATTTCTATTTTTGAAAATACTTGTGTCATTCGCACATATATATATGAATGCAATCTCATTTCTCTTATCTTACTAACAGTTGTCCTAGTGCTGGAAAGAATAGAATTCTTTGTTGGATAAATTTTAGCAGTAAGACCGGTTTTGCGTTGTTTCCGTCACGTGTATAAATAAATCATCGTTCCTTATTAAACTAAAATTTATTTCGTCTTTTGTATGTGATTTCAGTTTTTGCATTTTTGCGTGACTGACTTTTTTTTCTGCTAACATGTGACTTGAATCGTTTTAGTTTCCGCAAAATACATTTTTGAAACTCTTGGAAAACGTTTTATGAAAAAAATACTTTCTTCATTTTTAAAATTCAAGTTTTTACTGATTTAATTTCTTTTATTTCGGTTTGCGTGAGAATGTAGGATTTGGGTATGGCAATTTACGCGTGTTTAAAATGTCTGTTTTGCATTAAAAAAGACGGTTCGAATGGCGTAAAGCGCACACTACTGGAATTTTTATTTTCATACGAATCTCATATGGAAAGTGAAATGGTATTGGAAGGAAATTTTCAAAATAAATACAAGAAGTTTTAATGTAGAAATTTATTTTTGTGAAAAATTTCAATTTTTGTTCACATGAACCGCGTAAGAAAGATTTTTTGGATGATTTATGTGCATGTTTTAGCAGTGCAATCGGACCAACGATGCGATAAAAACGTTAACGACAAAGAAAATGTTATTTTAGTCTGGGAAGCATTGTTTTCATACCCTGTCAACAATGCGTGAGAGTTGCTAATTAACTCGTTTTACGCTTTAGAGTTTGTTCTTAGCCTCCTTTATAGTCCACTGATGGAGATTTTTGAAGTGTTTTGGGTAACTGAGGTGAAATTTTCACTGTAGGTCGGGAAATGGAATATTTACAAGAGAAGGGAATGATAAAATTCTTCGCTTTGATTTTCTTTTTCTGGTTTAGGAGTAGTAAAATAGGAAGTGATTAGATGCGCTGACGTTTTAGATGGTAGGGTTTGGATGCAAAATTGTTTGCTTCACACTTTTTATGGTAATCGTGTGAGGGTTATGCATGAAAAAGAATTTTTGAAATTTGCATTCCTATAGAACTACCAGTATATTCAGGATGTTTTGCATCATGTTTTCAAAAGTGTTTTAAAAAAAATTAATGCATACATGTAGGAGGATCCGATTTAGAATCATTATGCATACATGTTTTGTAGTTGAAATGCATTATGTGCACTATGCACGTACGCACATGGATGCAAAGTGGATGTACACAAATTGGTTGTGTATGATAGGATAAGTAGGTGTAAGAATTTCAGGACGAAATTCCTTTTAAGTGGAAGAATGCAACAACCCGGAATTTTGACAATAAGTTAGTTATTTAATTAGATCTCAAAGTAGAAATTTTTGTAATGATGGAATTTGACCATGAAAATTTAACCTTGTATTCATCTCGGAATTCTGGTCAACTTTCATGTTTGGAGTTTCACGAACAAATGAAAAAATTACGAACGAAATACAATAAATGGACGAAAATAAATAAACAAAATAAATATAATATATCTTACCATTTATAACCAGTCCTCATTGGCGAATCAGCCGAAGGGTGGTCAACAACCCTGGGGGAGCGGTCAACCACTTTGGGCTTGAAGCGCCCATTGATGGCTAGGTTAAGATGGTTTAGTTTTTTTATATATTATTATATAAACAGACAGATGTTTATTTAATTAAATCTAACGGTTCATGGCTAAATCCGTTCCTATAAATAAGGGATTAGGCCTCATTCTTTTCGACATAGATGTGTAGGCAGCAGCGAAGCTCTGCCATTTCCCTTTCTCTTCAAATAAATTTTATAATAAAAAATATATTCATAAACAATCAATCAAACATAAATCTTATGAATTTGAAAGGGGTTATTAGATTCAAGTGGAAAAGGGTATGAATTCATGTCTAAGCTATCCTTCATCATATTCTCCCCTCTTTTCCTATTTTCTTGCAAATCTATGGATCAGAAAGTATCTGCTTTTCATATTAATTGTATATCTGTAAGAATTTAGGAATTGTAGGCCTAAAGGATTATTCATATTTAAGATTTGCATGCTTTCAGTTGTGACGAAAAGGAATTTCGCTCGATCCGAATCAGTCGTTAAACCGACCCAGACCGTTCGAAACGCCCTATCGTTTGAGAACACGACAAATCAGAACGCAGACGGAAGAACATTTCATAGTATATTACAACAATGCGTCAGATCACAGGAATATACAGAGTATGAATAAATATAACACAGAAATATCAGAGATTTAAATTACATTTAAATACATCGCAGCGGAAAATAATACAATACACAACTAGAAAAGATATACAGATACAAAGCTTTCCGGATATCGTTCCAGCTGTAAACCAGGATCCTGTGAATAAAAATCTGCAAAACCAAAACTACTAGCTGCCCGTGTCAAAATAAGGGCACCCAGAGTTTAGGGTAAAACAATAAACTCCAGGTCAGTCATGTGACTGGTGTGAGAACTAAAACAGTTATTAATCTTTATTTTAAATCAGATATATCAAGGGACCACGCCGCAACACGGAACGAGTTTCCTCCCAAGAATACCAGTGCATAAAACAAACAGCGCAATGCTAAATAAAGAAAAATGAAGCTGTTATAAGACCCAGGTCCTATCACACAATGCAACGCAAGCCGGGGGATAGGGTTTTCCCTTATAACAGCCAAAGAATGCTTGATACGTTTAAAACAAATCATTTGATACTATTATAAGTGCATAGTGTATAAAACAACTTCAAATCATAAGTATCAATCATAGGCGGCATGGGTACCATATATCATGTCGCCTTGCTAGTTCTACAATTAAAACCGCAAATGTCACGTATTTGGAAATTGGATTTCCATCTATGAACCGAGGCTAGGGATCGTCCTCTACCGATTCGTGACTCTCTAGCCCGAGCCACAGGCAAGCGCGCAGACAAGCCTTTAGATCATCAGGGCCGGTCCACCGATGTGGACTATTATGCCTGAACACTACGTTTCCCCGCCCTTTGGGGCGTAAATGAGCCAACGAATGACTCCATCGGACCCGGATCGTCCGATCAAACCGAGGCGCCTCGCAACAGCAACAACCACATAGGTGAAAAGTATATAAATGTTAGGGCAGGTAGGTCACTGACACCACCCTAGCTAGAAAGAAACGCATGCCCTCCCTGAGGTCCTCTCCCGTTTTTGGTTCACAACCGGGGTGTGAGGCTCGCGAATTCACGTTACACAAAGCTGTACCACACAGGCTGTGCTTTGATCATCACCACAAGACTTTGCTTTTCAACAGAAGCCTCGATCAATTGCCACTTACGCATGCCACACAGGCAATTCACTCCATGCGTTTGATATCCATCAATATATAACCTCTGAGCTCGCGCGTCTCAGAGAAGGGCGTTAAGCAAGAGAATAAATTCTCCGCCGCCAAACAGATATATATTTAATAGTGATCAATCACACGGACTAAAATCCAATGTCAGACACACAGTCCATTTACAAGTTCGTTCTGGGTCTGAACGAAACCGGAGGCACCTAGTACCCCGCATATCCATCGATCTCCAAGTACGTTTGGACGATCACCAACTGTTTCCATCTTCTTGGGTGTACAGCCCAATCAAGATCATCAGTAATTACCCAAACGACGTGAAGACCTCCGGTCTTCGACCATCGTCTTCGTCTTCGACTTACCATCGTATCAGTTATTCAGAATGGGATAAACCCGGTCTTCCCGAATAACTCACGTATATTTTAAATAAGTGTTACACAAACACAACATACGCCTCATTCCAATTCATCAGTCACTAACCGTAAATTAATCAAGAGAATAATTCCCTAAATATTAACCCCGAAGGCCGAAACCAACATCAGATCAATATCCAGAAAACCATTCTGCTTGGCTAACAGACAGTTAGTTTCTAAATTTCACATTCATAGGGAAAGGTTCCCATTAATTTTATCCAAGATAAATCATTAAAATTCATTCTTTAATCTACCTTTGAATATCAATTCAAACTAGTCGGGATTAGCGGACCTTACCGAAGTAAGCATTTGTTTTAATTTCCCAATCCCAACCTATTCATCCCATGAAGTAAAACTGGTAATACTTCATATCTAACACCACGGTGTTATCGGTAAATTCAATTACCATTTCACGTTCAAATCTAATTAAAGATTTAACTATCGCCTGGAGCAAAACTGGTGATACTCCATTCTCGATCATTTCAATCTAATTAAAGATTCATTAAAACTCCACTTAGTTTTAATCGCTAACTGGGTTAGAGAATCAGTGTCATTTAAAACACGGTTCACGATAAACCCAAAATCACATCCTTTAATTATCGGGTTAAAGAACGAGTGTTATTTAAAACACTGCTCACGATAAACCCAAAAATCAATTCGAATTCAATTCCAATTAAATATCATTTAATTGGTACACTTCATTAAATCTAAATAAAAAGATTTAATTTTTTTCTCAACTGGGTTCAAGAACAGTGTTAGTGAAAACACCATTCACGACAAACCCAAATCACATTTGATATTCAATACAAGGCTCTGGATAGAAAATATATCGGCTTATATTCAATATCAAATTCTACGATTAACAAATGTCGTATTGGAAATAACGATATAAATATATATCTTTCAAATTTCCATAACAACATCCGTATAATCGCGAATTCCAACATCGAAATATTCCGAAGACAATTTCGATTCAAATCCACTCCAATGCAATCATTGGAAATTCTGGTTATTTTTAAAACCCTTTTCAAATTCAATTTATTTATTTAAAAATAAATAGAATTATAATTCTAGTTCGAAACTAGTTCATTTCGATAAAAATCTACTTTTATCTTTTCAAATATGGAGTATTTCATCCCAATTCTTTCTAAATCATTTCTTATGATTTTACACAAATTATTACTATTTTTAATAATTTTATCAAGGCCCGTACAGTCGATTTCCATCAACGGTCATCGAACTGCACTTACAACGACCTTTTTCAAATTTGATTTGGACATAATTCCAAATCCATCCGTTAGATTTCAAATTTCTAATATTCGTTAGAAAGCTCTTTTCGATACGAACCCAACGGTTCCGGTTTCAGGAGAATCCGACGGTCGAATCTCCCGCAATTTCCATTCGAAGTCAATGGTTGAAATTCGCGAACTGCCGCGGCGCGGCGCGTTCTATTCAGGCCATTCTATTATATATATAATATATATAATATATACTTCATCAATTTCAATTCAAAACGTGCTTTATAAATCGTTTTAAATTCATTTTCAAAACGGTTTCAACTTCATATTCAATTTCAAATCAAAATTGAATATTCCAATATAAATTCGTTTTAAATTCATTTCAAATCGATTTCAATTCTATTTGATTTCTAATTCAATTTCAGTTCGTTTTCAATTCAATTTCAATTCGAACGCATTTCTATTTATATTCAATTTATATTCGAATTTCAATTCTTTTCGAAAAAATCAGATTTTGAAATCACTTTCGTTATTCATTATAAAATGAATAAAATCGATATAAATATCGTTCACGTCAAAATGGCGTCAATCTAACCAACACGGCTTCATGTGTTTCTATTTTCAAATATTCTATTTCAAATGTTTCTATTTTAAATATTTTTATTCAAATATTTCTATTTCAAATATTTTTATTTCAAATATTTTTATTCAAATATTTTTATTTCAAATATTTCTATTTTAAATATTTTTATTCCAAATATTTCTATTTTAAATATTTTTATTCAAATATTTCTATTTCAAATATTTTTATTTCAAATATTTCTATTTTAAATATTTTTATTCCAAATATTTCTTTCTCGAAACTGGAATGAGGCCCAATCAATTACCATATAATGTTAATTATATGAATTTTCTACAACACATGTATATATCAACAATGATGAATAATCAACCATCATTCAAAGTGCATTCTACACTGTATAAGCATTAAATATAGATATTCAACGCTTATAACAGTCTGTCAATCAATCGATCGACATACAACTAAACAATCGGGATTAGTGTACGTTAAATATCATCCCAATACCCGTGTGGGGTTTCAAGCAATCAAACACAGATTTTTATTTGTGCAGTTGGGCGATGTGTAAAATTTATCGTCCCAATCAATGTCCTTCAAATAGGTGTGCATAAACAAACCGTCTGGTTTGTAAATGAATATTTATTTATTCTCATTCACGTTAAAAATTATATGTTTAACGATCAAACTATTTTATTCAACCTATGAATATTCTATTCAGTTCATTTATTAAATAAAATGTTATCTTTATTTTTCTAACTTATTTTTAGAAAATTTCGGCGGCATAATGGCACGATACTAGAAACGGGACAAGGCCTAGCCTTATCCCCGGTCTAGTGAAGGCCCACGCCATTCACACATCAATCAAATCAATTTCATTTCACCAAACAATTCAATTCAAACTAAATAATCTAACCAACTACACAACCAAACAATTAAACAAACAAACCATCCATGGTCTGTGGATGACAGGTGTCGGGTGCTACTAAACACCGTATGCATCCTAGTATATATATATATATAACTAGAAAAAGAGATTTTGAGTGAGAAGTTCTCACCGATAGCTATCCAATCATCTTGACTCTTCTTTTATAGAAATCTTCTTCATTCTCGCCTTTTTATCATCTTCGTTGCCCGTAGTCACTACATATATAAAAATCACACATTTTTATATTTTGATGTCTTTAAAATAAAAATCACATTTTTATTTGTTCACTTTCAATTTAAAAATTATATTTTTATAATCGCTTCATACATTAAAAAATCGAATTTTCACTTCGCTATTCAATATATAAAAATCGAATTTTTTCTTTGCTATTCAATATATAAAAATCGAATTTTTTCTTTGCTATTCAATATATAAAAATCGAATTTTTTCTTTGCTATTCAATATATAAAAATCGAATTTTCGGGTTGTTACAATCTCCCCCACTTAAAACTTTTCGTCCCCGACAAGGAACAAAGTCGAGAGTGGTTTGATTAATCAACTCTACGTTCGGTCTGACTTCCATTCTCCAACTTTTCAGTTTCTGAGAATTTTCAAAAATTTCAAAAATTTGGCTAAAACCCTAAATTTTCGAAAAATTTCGCCATAACCTCCCCTGCACCGGGAGCCACGGGAAAATCCCGAAATTGCCATATAGGCCTTTTGATCTCAAAAAGAAAAAGAAAAAGCCAAGCGGCTAGCCAATAGGCTCATAAAATCATCATCACCCAAACAAAACAGTAAATTATGTAATAAACATGTACCTATTTGTCGGGCAAACAAATTTTATTCTCTGCTCTAGCCTCCTTGCTATGACCTGTTCAATTTAAGCACATGTATATGCAAGCAAATGTGACCAATTTTCAATATAATTCAATATGTGATTCAAATAGGCTAATTGGCTAAAAATTAGCAAACAAATAAACAAACAACACAAACATCAATCAATTAGTGAATTAGAGTTTCAAATTCATAATTTTGATACATATACAAAAATCATGTTTTTGATGCCAAATCACAACAATAGGCCCTATCTAATTTTTGGTTCTCACACCAGTCAATAGGAAATATATAGATATCACACCTTCGACACTCGAACACTAATTCTGATGATGTAGCTACAATCATCAGAATCATCTTCGGGCGACTAGAGTGTGAATCTATATCTATCCAGTATATTAAAACTTCGAATATACGTTTGCAAGGCGCATATGCAAAATCTTTATATACTGGACTGTCCGAATCAATATAAAATAAATAATCAAACACGAATAATTGATTTAAATTTTCAAAACAAAATTGGTTTTCATTTTTATTTTAAAAATTTACTCTTCACACTCGTTCTAGGATACTACTGATCCCATCTCTAACGAGTCATTCTCATTGGATATTGCTAATCCAATATCTGATGAATTCTTTCATATGGTTCTAATGTGCCTTGTTCTCTGAGCTTTTTAAACCAAAGCTCTGATACCAACTGTGACGAAAAGGAATTTCGCTCGATCCGAATCAGTCGTTAAACCGACCCAGACCGTTCGGAACGCCCTATCGTTTGAGAACACGACAAATCAGAACGCAGACGGAAGAACATTTCATAGTATATTACAACAATGCATCAGATCACAAGAATATACAGAGTATGAATAAATATTACACAGAAATATCAGAGATTTAAATTACATTTAAATACATCGCAGCGGAAAATAATACAATACACAACTAGAAGAGATATACGGATACAAAGCTTTCCGGATATCGTTCCAGCTGTAAACTAGGATCCTGTGAATAAAAATATGCAAAACCAAAACTACTAGCTGCCCGTGTCAAAATAAGGGCACCCAGAGTTTAGGGTAAAACAATAAACTCCAGGTCAGTCATGTGACTGGTGTGAGAACTAAAACAGTTATTAATCTTTATTTTAAATCAGATATATCAAGGGACCACGCCGCAACGCGGAACGGGTTTCCTCCCAAGAATACCAGTGCATAAAACAAACAGCGCAATGCTAAATAAAGAAAAATGAAGCTGTTATAAGACCCAAGTCCTATCACACAATGCAACGCAAGCCGGGGGATAGGGTTTTCCCTTATAACAGCCAAAGAATGCTTGATACGTTTAAAACAAATCATTTGATACTATTATAAGTGCATATTGTATAAAACAACTTCAAATCATAAGTATCAATCATAGGCGGCATGGGTACCATATATCATGTCGCCATACTAGTTCTACAATTCAAACCGCAAATGTCACGTATTTGGAAATTGGATTTCCATCTATGCACCGAGGCTCGGGATCGTCCTCTACCGATTCGTGACTCTCTAGCCCGAGCCACAGGCAAGCGCGCAGACAAGCCTTTAGATCGTCAGGGCCGGTCCACCGATGTGGATTATTATGTCTGAACACTACGTTTCCCCGCCCTTTGGGGCGTAAATGAGCCAACGAATGACTCCATCGGACCCGGATCGTCCGATCAAACCGAGGCGCCTCGCAACAGCAACAACCACATAGGTAAAAATATATAAATGTCAGGGCTGGTAGGTCACTGACACCACCCTAGCTAGAAAGAAACGCATGCCCTCCTTGAGGTCCTCTCCCGTTTTTGGTTCACAACCGGGGTGTGAGGCTCGCGAATTCACTTTACACAAAGCTATACCACACAGGCTGTGCTTTGATCATCACCACAAGACTTTGCTTTTCAACAGAAGCCTCGATCAATTGCCACTTACGAATGCCATACAGGCAATTCACTCCATGCGTTTGATATCCATCAATATATAACCTCTGAGCTCGCGCGTCTCAGAGAAGGGCGTTAAGCAAGAGAATAAATTCTCCGCCGCCAAACAGATATATATTTAATAGAGATCAATCACACGGACTAAAATCCAATGTCAGACACACAGTCCATTTACAAGTTCGTTCTGGGTCTGAACGAAACCGGAGGCACCTAGTACCCTGCATATCCATCGATCTCCAAGTACGTTTGGACGATCACCAACTGTTTCCATCTTCTTGGGTGTACAGCCCAATCAAGATCATCAGTAATTACCCAAACGACGTGAAGACCTCCGGTCTTCGACCATCGTCTTCGTCTTCGACTTACTGTCGTATCAGTTATTCAGAATGGGATAAACCCGGTCTTCCCGAATAACTCGCGTATATTTTAAATAAGTGTTACACAAACACAACATACGCCTCATTCCAATTCATCAGTCACTAACCGTAAATTAATCAAGAGAATAATTCCCCAAATATTAACCCCGAAGGCCGAAACCAACATCAGATCAATATCCAGAAAACCATTCTGCTTGGCTAACCGACAGTTAGTTTCTAAATTTCACATTCATAGGGAAAGGTTCCCATTAATTTTATCCAAGATAAATCATTAAAATTCATTCTTTAATCTAACTTTGAATATCAATTCAAACTAGTCGGGATTAGCGAACCTTACCGAAGTAAGCATTTGTTTTAATTTCCCAATCCCAACCTATTCATCCCATGAAGTAAAACTGGTAATACTTCATATCTAACACCACGGTGTTATCGGTAAATTCAATTACCATTTCACGTTCAAATCTAATTAAAGATTTAACTATCGCCTGGAGCAAAACTGGTGATACTCCATTCTCGATCATTTCAATCTAATTAAAGATTCATTAAAACTCCACTTAGTTTTAATCGCTAACTGGGTTAGAGAATCAGTGTCATTTAAAACACGGTTCACGATAAACCCAAAATCACATCCTTTAATTATCGGGTTAAAGAACGAGTGTTATTTAAAACACTGCTCACGATAAACCCAAAAATCAATTCGAATTCAATTCCAATTAAATATCATTTAATTGGTACACTTCATTAAATCTAAATAAAAGGATTTAATTTTTTTCTCAACTGGGTTCAAGAACAGTGTTAGTGAAAACACCATTCACGACAAACCCAAATCACATTTGATATTCAATACAAGGCTCTGGATAGAAAATATATCGGCTTATATTCAATATCAAATTCTACGATTAACAAATGTCGTATTGGAAATAACGATATAAATATATATCTTTTAAATTTCCATAACAACATCCGTATAATCACGAATTCCAACATCGAAATATTCCGAAGACAATTTCGATTCAAATCCACTCCAATGCAATCATTGGAAATTCTGGTTATTTTTAAAACCCTTTTCAAATTCAATTTATTTATTTAAAAATAAATAGAATTATAATTCTAGTTCAAAACTAGTTCATTTCGATAAAAATCTACTTTTATCTTTTCAAATATGGAGTATTTCATCCCAATTCTTTCTAAATCATTTCTTATGATTTTACACAAATTATTACTATTTTTAATAATTTTATCAAGGCCCGTACAGTCGATTTCCATCAACGGTAATCGAACTGCACTTACAGCGACCTTTTTCAAATTTGATTTGGACATAATTCCAAATCCAACCGTTAGATTTCAAATTTCTAATATTCGTCAGAAAGCTCTTTTCGATACGAACCCAACGGTTCCGGTTTCAGGAGAATCCGACGGTCGAATCTCCCGCAATGTCCATTCGAAGTCAATGGTCGAAATTCGCGAACTGCCGCGGCGCGGCGCGTTCTATTCAGGCCATTCTATTATATATATAATATATATATATAATATATACTTCGTCGATTTCAATTCAAAACGTGCTTTATAAATCGTTTTAAATTCATTTTCAAAACGGTTTCAACTTCATATTCAATTTCAAATCAAATTGAATATTCCAATATAAATTCGTTTTAAATTCATTTCAAATCGATTTCAATTCTATTTGATTTCTAATTCAATTTCAGTTCGCTTTCAATTCAATTTCAATTCGAACTCATTTCTATTTATATTCAATTTCTATTCGAATTTCAATTCTTTTCGAAAAAATCAGATTTTGAAATCACTATCGTTATTCATTATAAAATGAATAAAATCGATATAAATATCGTACACGTCAAAATGCCGTCAATCTAACCAACACGGCTTCATGTGTTTCTATTTTCAAATACTCTATTTCAAATGTTTCTATTTTAAATATTTTTATTCAAATATTTCTATTTCAAATATTTTTATTTCAAATATTTTTATTCAAATATTTTTATTTCAAATATTTCTATTTTAAATATTTTTATTCCAAATATTTCTATTTTAAATATTTTTATTCAAATATTCTATTTCAAATATTTTTTTTCAAATATTTCTATTTTAAATATTTTTATTCCAAATATTTCTTTCTCGAAACTGGAATGAGGCCCAATCAATTACCATATAATGTTAATTATATGGATTTTCTACAACACATGTATATATCAACAATGATGAATAATCAACCATCATTCAATGTGCATTCTACACTGTATAAGCATTAAATATAGATATTCAACGCTTATAACAGTCTGTCAATCAATCGATCGACATACAACTAAACAATCGGGATTAGTGTACGTCAAATATCATCCCAATACCCGTGTGGGGTTTCAAGCAATCAAACACAGATTTTTATTTGTGCAGTTGGGCGATGTGTAAAATTTATCGTCCCAATCAATGTCCTTCAAATAGGTGTGCATAAACAAACCGTCTGGTTTGTAAATGAATATTTATTTATTCTCATTCACGTTAAAAATTATATTTTTAACGATCAAACTATTTTATTCAACCTATGAATATTCTATTCGGTTCATTTATTAAATAAAATGTTATCTTTATTTTTCTAACTTATTTTTAGAAAATTTCGGCGGCATAACGGCACGATACTAGAAACGGGACAAGGCCTAGCCTTATCCCCGGTCTAGTGAAGGCCCACGCCATTCACACATCAATCAAATCAATTTCATTTCACCAAACAATTCAATTCAAACCAAATAATCTAACCAACTACACAACCAAACAATTAAACAAACAACCCATCCATGGTCTGTGGATGACGGGTGTCGGGTGCTACTAAACACCGTCTGCATCCTAGTATATATATATAACTAGAAAAAGAGATTTTGAGTGAGAAGTTCTCACCGGTAGCTATCCAATCATCTTGACTCTTCTTTTATAGAAATCTTCTTCATTCTCTCCTTTTTATCATCTTCGTTGCCCGTAGTCACTACATCTATAAAAATCACACATTTTTATATTTTGATGTCTTTAAAATAAAAATCACATTTTTATTTGTTCACTTTCAATTTAAAAATCATATTTTTATAATCGCTTCATACATTTAAAAATCGAATTTTCACTTCGCTATTCATTATATAAAAATCGAATTTTTTCTTTGCTATTCAATATATAAAAATCGAATTTTTTCTTTGCTATTCAATGTATAAAAATCGAATTTTTTCTTTGCTATTCAATATATAAAAATCGAATTTTTACTATACTATTCAATATATAAAAAACTCGCCTTTTAAATATAAAGATTCGCCTTTTCAAAAATAAAGATTCGCCCTTTCAAAAATAAAGATTCGCCCTTTCAAAAATAAAGATTCGCCCTTTCAAAAATATCATTCTAAAAATCATATTTTTATTTTGCTACATATACAAAGATGATATTTTTAATATTCCTATCATGCAAAAATTATATTTTTAAATTCTCTACATAAACAAAAATCATACTTCTACGCCTTCTATATAGTAAAGATTATATTTTTAATACTTTAAAAATATAAAAATCATATTTTCCATTTCAAAGCTATAAGTGTAAATAAAAAAATTACATTTTTTTATATGCTATCCATACATTAAAAATCGTATTTTTACACTACTAAAAATATAATTTTTACAACATTCTAACATGAAAAATCTAATTTTTTTTCTATTACCAAAAACCCTAATTGTTTTCTTTTTTTTATCTGTATTTTATTGAAAATGAAAATAAAATAAAATAAAATAAGAAAATAAAATAAAAATAAAAACATACCAGCGAAGGGGGGGGGGGGGGTGATGGCCAGGCTCGGCGGCAGGCGGAGGAGCAGGCGGAGGGGACACGTCGGAGGCGAGGAATGGAGGTGGGCGGCGGATCGAGGTGGCACGGCTAGGGTTCGGTTTGGGGTTCGATGGGTGGCGCGATTTTAACGAAGGGAGGATGGGCCTCGTCAGCGTCAGGTCGAGGTGGGGGGGGTCTCGGGAGGCGGCGCCAGAGGTGGCACCGGGTGGATGGCGAGAGCGACGGGGGTTTGGGAAAAATCGATTTTCCCAGCGTTGACCGGTTTTTGAAAAGTGAGGGAGAGAGAAGGGAGTGTGAGGGAATATATAATTTAATATTTAATTATTTATTGATTTCTAAAAGTAACTTTTTATTTCGAACTCGAAACGAAACCCACCGCCTGTCGCCTTTAACTAATTACCCCCATTCCGAACACAATAGGATATGTTTCGCAAGCCAATTCGACCGTTACGATCAGTTTCCGTTAAAATCAACATATATCTCTATATATTGAATTTGAACGCGCATTTCAATTTACCGGGTCCACATACTAACTCTAAAAATTCCCAAAAAATATTTTCTAGCTTTGTATTGACGATACGGTCCTAGCAAAACTAGTTTCGTCAAATTCTGAGACCGTTTGGAAAATGGCCAATTTCCAGTCGATTAAAATCAACTAAAACTGGTCAAACGCATTTTCCTTTGCCACGCTCACATATTGATTCGAAAAATTATGAAATATGGAATCTAGCAATAACTTGACACTGCGGATCCAACAAAAGTGGTTTCGTCGAAATCCGAGGTCGCTTGCAAAATTCCCATTTTTAAGGGCCTGAATTCCATAGCGACTATTCAGAAATTTCAACTGGACATATCTTTTGATTCCCGCTATGAAATTTCGATTTTTCGGATTCGTTGGGAAGATATTATTAATTAGATCCTATCATTTTTGGTTTCACTAAAATCCGGATTATTTTGCACCCGGTGTGTTCATTTGAAGTTTGAAATCGAATTATCGAACTACCGCGCCATTTTCAATTCCTTATATATAATTATATAAAATTATTTATATTCTAACGACGAACTATATAAATATGTTCGTTCTAATTCCATTCATAATATATTTCTCGTCGATATTATTTAAAATAATTCATTTTAAATAATCAAAATTCGCTAAAATTGCCAAAATAAAAATTTTAAACTGGCCCAGATTTTCGGGTTGTTACATCAGTTGAGTGAGAAATTAATATAGAAAGTTACAATAGCTTAATTATCTCGTTTGTATTAGATCTAAAAATATATGCCTAACATTTATTTGATCTGTTCATAATATTGTAAAATCTGAAATGTTGCCTATCAGATCTGCTTATGAATGCTGTCAAAAACCTGAAAATAAAGATTTTTGGTTTGAATAATATTATTTATAGGTTTACTTAAGTTGTTTTTACATGTTACCTACAATTATGTTTGAAATCATATTGTGGTTATTGCAAAACACTATGGATCTGGAAATCAGTCCCATAAAACAGTGTAAAGATGTAGTTTTATTCCATATCTCTAGTTTCAGTGTTAGACGGTGAATTATGTAAATTTGGTTAAAAGGATACAATCCTGTTTGTACTCAATTTTGTTGGGGTTGAACTTAGTTATTGTAATTTATACCTTTTTGTTCGTTTTAAACAAAAAGATATCATTTGAAACCAACAAGAAACATACCAAATAGTGAAAAAGGGAAAAGTTGTGTAAATTCACGTATAAGTGCAAATAGACAATATTTGTGCATAGTTTACATCAACTCTTCCAAAACAAACATAATATATATTTCTTGTGGTTTGAAATGTGTTTACTCCTATATTCATGCATAATTTACAATAACCGTAGTTGATTGTCTTTTGAAAGATATATAACCTTATTGCAAGATTAAACCAAATTGTCAAACTTAGCAATAATAACAATAATAATAAAGAAAATAACTACGTTAACCACACAAAAATATAAATATAAATATTTATATACCTTATCCGTTCGAACTTACGTAAATGAAGAAATATACAGTATATTGAATATTTGAATGTTGGAACTGTACTCATTTTACGAAATTACACATGCAATATGATCCATATTAAATGAATATATTTGTGTTGACCTTTGTAGCAATTAGTGTAATTGTTTGCTATAAATAAGGATATAAACAAATAAATAGCTATTATAACCGACATTGATTAGGAAACACAATTTAATTAGGCCATTAAGCCTAATGATTACGATTTCTAAACTTGGTTAGGATTAATGTTGTAAACCCAATTAGGAAATTTAAAACATAACTGCACTAAGACACGATATTAAGTTCAACTTGTGGTGGAAGTCTGCCCGGAACCGACCGACAATCCAGTATCCACAAGTGGTCAGCTTAATGTGAGAGGTCTGGTGCATAAATATGATATATATATATAACAGGAAACAAATAAATAAATAAAATTTAGTAATGTCTTTGGGATACAACAATTAGATATTTCAGGACTCATATAATAAGGATATTCCATTGTTAATTAATATCTTAGGCAATTATGACCGTTAGGTCCATAAGTGGCATTAATTTCAAACAATGGGAATAAAAAGGTAATTAAAAATAAATTGTTACCTTAGGAGAATATGACCGTTATGGTTATAAATGACAATAACCCTATGAATAGAAATAAACGAAATAAAAAAGGAGATTTATGGGTATTTCTTGCCGTTTTAAAATACCAAGTCCAATAAGGAAAATAACTAATCAAATATCCTAAGCTGAGAAGGATATAACTTTCCTTATCTATACTAGTCAATACAGAACTTAAAAAAAAAAGTTAGAATTGGGTACTTGGTAGGTTAATGATGTTAAGCATTATTAACAATAGGAGCCCATGACGATAATTAATCGAGTGTGTAAGGTATTTCGTAGAAACTAAATGGGAATAACTCAGTAGTGTAGCCTGCTTTTGGATTAAGGTCTTAATTGGTGAGATCAACCTATGAAAAAGGGATTAAGCGATCGTGTATCTCATCTACCATAAATAGAAGCATTAACGGCTAATTGGGTATGAAATCGACAATCTTCGCGGATAGTCCGCTTCCTTGGTTCTTAAGTGGCTTGGGTCGAGGGGTCCATCTGGGATAAATCACTCAGTTTGGGGTCTTAAATGGTGTGCGAACCTACCTAAACCCTGGGTTCACAACCGTCTAGTATGGTCATTCCATAGGACGACCTATCCTACGTGAAGTATTAAACGGCTAAGAAGAGTATCCAATGAGGCCAGCTAGATAGTAACAGTCTTAAGTGGCTGCTAACTATCTCTCTCCTTATGCGGGGCATGGGTTTATATGCGTGAATGATGGAAGCCTTAACTAGTAGGGCTCGGTAGCTAGTGTCCTCTGGTTTATAATAATGCTGAGTAAATCATCGAAAGGTATAAGATGACCAATAGGTCCGCCTAGAGTCTAAAGCGACTGTAGGAATCCACCTTATCTATCATTTAATAGTGAGGCATTATACACTTGTGAATAAATAAACTCTATAGTTGTGATTTCACTTTTCGGTTTAATAGTTAGTTTAAAGGCTTCATAGACGTATGCGTAAACGTTCTATCTCGGTATCGATATCAGTGGGGATTGTGACGGCCCGCCCTGAACTAGCCAACATTTCCCGAAATGCATTGTGCCAATACACGACTAACATGGGACTATCGTCAAAGAAATTGGGTTTTGAAATGATGAATCACCAAAGAACGTATAGTATATCTCACAGCGCATGGAATAAAATATAGTAATAACATAACTTTATATAAAACAGGCGAGACAATGCATAAGTTGAAAACTAAACCATCATTGCAGCGGAATCCAAAATACAGCTTATGAACCAAACCATCATTATTACAACTTCAAAATACTGTCTCTAAAGAAAAATAAAAAAGGTACACTACCAATGCCCAAAGCAGTGACCAACAACAACACAGGGAGAATATATGTATATAGTACGTGGAAGCCTCCTGCTCGTCTTCGGACAACTACTCATGCATAACCCCCTAACATATCTCTAGTCTATTCGTTTAGGAGCACCTAGAGTAATAAGAAGAGACATAAAACTCTGGGTCAGACAAAAGTCTGGAATGAGCGATAACAGCTAAATGAAACAATAACAGGTATAAATAATCATACATGAACCTGGACCAGCAACTAAAGAGTTAGCACAACAAGATGTACAGTACTCTAAGGTAACACTAACATAAAGTGTGAAAGGGGAGTGTGTGTGTGTCATAGTGATAGCAAACATCAAACATAGCAATCATCCCCACATCACTCACTCGGTGCATAAATCATACGATATCCACCGCTTTGATCACCAAATCCATTGGGGGCCATGACGGCAACTCCATACAACTATTGCTATGGCCATACTTCCCTAGTCTATAGTCAATAATCCTACCCAGTCTACATATCACTGGCTCTAGGCTAAGGGTCAACCAGTCCACACTTCCCTGGCTCTGGTTCGTCTACATGCCCCTCTCTTCAACGGTGAACCAAAGTTATAGATATCGATAACCCCTTTGCACACGTCCCGCAAAAAAGTCCAACTCTATAAGTTAGATCGTCGGTTCCCATCTGGATCCTGAGTAATAACTTCTCATTTTGGCTTCCTTTGCATCTCGGGTTGTGGTTGAATTGTAGTATATCTTCAGAAGAGTTCATAATTGTCGTCGCATGGCAGAAGTTTGAATCTAGTTCGGTTTGGAGTCATCATCTTGGTTTGGGTCATGGTCATGGTCCTCGTCAGGGTCGGCTCGTGGCCCGTGACGCCCCCTTGGCTCGTGACCACCCACCCCGGCTCGTGACCCCCTGGTTCATGACCACCCCCTCGGCTCATGACCACCCCCTCCCCCCGGTCCGTGACCATCATTTTGGAGCGGTTCATGAGACATACCCCCTTCAGGAATTGAAGTTCTTCTGGGCAGTTCGTGAGGCATACCCCCTTCAGAAATTGAAGTTCTCCTGGGCGGTTCATGAGGCATACCCACTTCAGGAACCGGTTTTCTACAGTTTTTCCAACAAACTAATTTCGCCAAACGATGGCATTTTCAACCATTCTAACCTTACTATAAAGTCACAAAACATACCAAACAACAGTAGTAACATGTAGAATCAACCAAAAAGCCCAAAATATCAATCACATGAAACATTTTATCAAACATACCAAAAAAGCATGATTTTCCCCTTAATCCCCTTAAGCATGTTTTAACTATAAGATTAGCAAAATTAATACAAATTAACCCAAATTTTCACCAGTTAAATAAAATAATATTTTAGAATTTCTACATATTTTTCTAGATTTTTATGAAACATAATTTCGCTAATTATCACTAATCACCCCTAATTAGCCGTAGTTGGTGAATAAAAGTGCAAATCACTTACATTATCTACAAACGAATCTTAGATATGAAACTATGACTGATATGGAATGAATTCCAATGTATAGCGGCGGCTCTATCTCTGATTTGATGCTAATTTCTTTTAATTTGATGTAGTTTTGATTCATTAGCGATTAGGAAGTGATTAGAATGAGATTTGGAAGATGAAGGCCATTGCTATGGTTCAAGGAATGTTTGTGGTGGCTGAGAAAATGAAATGAAATGTTTTCCCTAACTCTTTCAGCTCTCCCATAACCCTAACCCCGAAATGAGTTATGGACCTAACTGCTAATTACCTTGTTAAGCCTAATTAAGCTGTTTTTCATCTTCCAAACCTTATTTCAGCCATATCTCCCAAACGGTAAGTCCATTTGATCAATGTGACCACTCTACGGAAAGGTAAACTATCATCTAAATCTAACGAAAATAGTTTTAGGTCAAAACTCCTTACCAATCAAAAGTTATAGGCGAAACAAGATTCACCGGCGGTAAAATGGTCATTTAAAACTCGGCAAAAATCGTGAACATGGGAAACGATCCCAATAGTCGTTTCCCAAAGTTACACGACCATACGACTTCGTATGTAAGTGAAATAACTATTCTACGACCCTTTGATACGTGGAATGCAGGTCGTTAGACTCTCTCCCCCCATCCCTTAAAGAAATTTCGCCCCCGAAATTCCTTAACCAAACATTCAATGGTGGCCTGCATCCCTATCAACCATTTACAAACAATCAAACATACATAATAACATTACAAGCCTATCTTAGCATGCGGTTTACTAACAAGGGAATAACTATATCACGATTAAAATCATACTAGGAAAAGAGCTCTGGATATGACTTCCTTATGCTCTTCTCGGTTTGCCAAGTACAGTCATTCTAATTATCACCCACTGGACCTTAACCAGTTTCACCGTCTTCCTTCGAAATTGCTTTGTATCATGTCCGATAATACAAATAGTTCTATGGCTCCCAACTGCCTCAGATTCCACTTCGATATCATCCAACTGATCTGGTGAAATAGTCATATCAGAATCGTGCACGAACTTCTTTAACTGAGAAACATGAAATACTTTGTGCACTCCCGCCATCTTGTCTGGTAATCCAACTTTATACGCTAAATTCCCAACTTGTTCGAGAACTAGAAATGGACCAACAAACCTTGGTGCCAATTTTCCTCTTTAACGGAGAAATTATGACGAATACCAAGTCACCAACTGAGAATTTCAATTCTCTTCGTCTTTTATCAGCATAACTCTTCTGCCTATCTTGGGCAGCCTTCATTCGTTGTTGAATAACCTTGATCTTATCTGAAGTTTCTCTTATTACATCCAGCCCAAGCACAGATTTCTCACTGGTTTCTAACCAACGTGATGGTGAGTTGCACGATTATCCGTACAAAGCTTCAAATGGAGCCATACCAATACTAGACTGATAACTATTATTACATGCGAACTCAACTAGATGCAAATGGTCATCCCATGAACCACCAAAATCTAATATACAAGCTCTCAAGAGATCCTCTGATACATGACTCACCCTCTCTGTTTGACTGTCGGTTTGAGGATGGTACGCGGTACTGAGATGTAATTCCGACTCTAAAGCCTCTTGTAAACTCTTCCAAAACCCACTAGTACATAATGGATCTAGGTCACTCACAATACCTTTAGGTACTCCATGAAATCTCACTACCCACTTCATATATAGTTTTGCTAACTTAGTTGCCGTTCTGTTTGACTTAACCGGTATAAACCTTGCACTTTTGATTAGTCGATCCACAATCACCCTAATATTATCATGACCCGATCTAGTCCTTGGCAAACCGTCAATGAAATCCGTTGAGACTTGTTCCCATTTCCATTCGAGAATTTCTAGCGGTTGTAACAAACCACTAGGTTTCTTTTGTTCAGCTTTAACTAATTGGCAGTTCATGCACTTGGATATAAACTTTCCAATATCTCTCTTTATCCCTTCCCAGTAGTAGGTCTTCTTCATGTCTCGATACATTTTGTTACCACCGAGATGTATAGTCAGTTTCAAGTGATGACACTCTCTAAGCACTTCATCTCTCAATCCATTAATGTTGAGTACAATTAGCCTCCCATTCTTTCTGAGTCATCCCTCTCGATCAAGACCATACTTGTTCATTCTCTCGTCGTCGATACCCATCTATACCTTGGAGATGATTTCCAATAGATTAGGATCGTCCCTGTGACTGGAACCAATCCGCCCAATCAAAGTTGGTCTGATCGTTAAACTTGATAACATCTCTGGATCCAATTTGCACTTAGGTCTGAAATCAAATCCCGAAATATACTCTAGTTGCTTCCATTCAAGAAACATAGCCCCTAAACTGGCATGTCTCCTACTCAATGCATCAGCTTCCGCATTGCCCTTCCCAGGTGTGTATGTGATATTGAAATCATATGAAGCTAAGAATTCTAACCGTCTCCATTGACGAAGATTTAAATTCCTCTGAGAGAAAAGATACTTTAATGACTTATGATCAGTAAACAACTCGAATCTTTCTCCCAAGAGATAGTGTCTCTACATCTTTAACGTGAACATGATCGCTGCCAATTCCAAATCATGGGTAGGATATCTCTTCTCATGCGATTTCAGTTGCTGACTAGCATATGCTACAACCCTACCTCCTTGCATCAGTACAGCTTCTAGTCTGGTACCACATGAATCCGTGTATACCATCATCTCTTCGTTCGCTTTAGGAATAACTAAAACTGGTGCAAACGTTAACTTTTCCTTTTGGCTCTTATATGCATTCTCACACCTTTCATCCCAAACGAAAGCTTGATTCTTCTTGGTCAACTGAGTCAACGGTGCTGCCATCTTGGAGAAGTCTTGGATAAACTTATAATAGTATCCAGCTAACCCCAAGAAACTTCTCACATCCGTTGCATTCTTGGGCGTAGACCAATATTGTACCGTAGCGACCTTTGCAGGATTCACGACAATACCATTCTCTGAGACAACATGGCCTAAGAATCTCACTTCCCTCCTCCAGAAGTGACGCTAAGAAAATTTGCTTTCAATTGGTGTTTCCTCAACACCTCCGTCACTGTCCTTAAATGTTCCTTGTGTTCTTCCTCTGTCCTCGAGTTAACCAAGATATCATCCACGAACACAAGAACAAACTTATTTAATTGATCTCTCAAAACTCTGTTCATAAGATCCACAAAATATGCGGGTGCATTGGTCAACCCGAATGGCATGACCAACCACTCATAGAATCCAGACGGCGTTCGAAATGCCATTCTAGGTATACTCTCAACTGCTACTCGGAGCTGATGAAAACCTATCGCGAGATCCAACTGGGAAAACACTCTTGCTTCATTCAGTTGATCAAACAAATCATCTATCCGTGGAAGAGGATACTTATTCTTCCTAGTCACCTTGTTCAGCCCACGGTAGTCTACACATAAGCGAAGGGAACCATTGGCCTTGGTAGCAAATACAACTGGTGCTCCCCACTCGGAAACACTCCTTCGGATAAATCCCTTCTTCAAAGGATTGCCCGCTTGCACCTCGATCTCTCGCTGCTCCCTTGGCACCATACGACGAAGTGGCATCATTATAGGTCTGACACCTTTCACTAAATCAATCTGAAACTCAATCTCTCGGTGTGGTGGAAGTCTGATCACTTCCTCGAAGATGTCTGGATACACGCCAGCAATAGGCATGTCTAATAACTCATCCTATGGGATGTCGAGGGAATGTAGAAAACTAGTCATCACCTCATCCCTAGGTAGGCAACCCAATACCACCCTCCGCCCATTGTCCACTCTAATGGTCACCAAAGACCCCTCACAGTCTACCACCACCCCATATATTTGGAGCCAATCGACTCCCAGAATAATGCCAAAGCCAGTAAAGTCCAAAACAAGGCAATCACAAGCAAACATACATCCATGACTCGATAAGACCAAATTACGACAAATCATACTAAGGCTAGTCGAACCACCGATCGGGTTCATCACAATTAAAGGTCGATCTACTATTTCGGGTTCCAATTCCAACCTATCTACTAGGTCACTATATACGAAGGAATGAGAAACCCTGGTATCAAACAATACTCGGATAAGAACATCATAAATAGAAAGCATACCTTGAATAACGACACCCTTTCCCTTCTACGCCGCAGTTGGGGCATTCGACGAAGAAGGAACAACGTTGATAGCATACACATTCACCATTGCTTCTCCTTAGGGGGTTATGGACATTCATTCTTAAAATGTCTTACTTGGCCACAGTTGAAGCACTTCTTTTCTCCTGGCTTTGCTTGACACTCTTTGGCATAGTGATCCTTCTTGCCATAGCTATAGCACTCGATATCTTTCTTATTCTTCTTTTTCTGACCATCCTTGGTATGATTCTGTTTCCTCTTATTCTGGGAATTATTCTTACCTCCATCGCTTGCCTGCTGCTTTGGCTCCTCTGCAGATGTAATAGCAACCTTGGTCTTCGACTTAGGGTAAAGGCTCTCAGACCTTAATGCCTTTCCCACCATAGATTCGAAAGTCTCATCGATATGGCTTATGAGTCTCTCCCCTAAGTACTCATCTAGGCCAGTTATGAACCTTTCATTCTTCTTCTCGGTAGTATAGATAAGAGATAATCCATATTTCGATAAAGTATCAGATTCAGCAATATATTCCGAGACTGACCTACCATTCTAAGCTCCAAAAATTTCCTAAATAATTCTGATTTCTGAGCTGATGGAATAAACTTTTCACTGAAGCGAGTTTTAAACTGATTCCAAGTAACTTGATCCTCGGGAGTAGCCGCTTTGATAGCATTCCACCAGTTCATTGCCCGTCCTTGAAGCTGACGTGATGCTAGCTTCCTTTTCATTGCATCATCGATCCCCAGATCCTCGAAGATGCGCTCACAACTATCCAGCTAATCTTGAACTACCGTTGATGATTCTGTTCCATGGAACTGCTTTCCACCAAGATTAATATAGTCTTTGCAGAACTTGGCGAAATCGGCTCTAGGCGCCTGCACCGCTACACCACCACCGTTAGCAGCATTAGGAACTATTCCCTGAGCATCCCTAAGCATCTTTCGCATGAAGGCAGTAAACATCGTCCTCATATTAGGGACATTCCCATTGTTGGCCCCTGAACCCGTACTCCTCATATATCGGCTCATCGTTCAATCTGTAAAGAGAAAAACGATTAACCATCTCCGTAGTGGTGCCCATGCAGCGCGACTTCCTCCTTAGATATACAAATAGTGTGTATATATATATAATTTTTGAAAATTAAAATATCACAAATATACATATACTATCTCTCCCTGATGTCTTCACCTAGGTTAACTATGCAATCTAGGCTCTGATACAAAGTGCGACGGCCCGCCCCGAACCAGCCGACATTTCCTGAAATGCATTGTGCCAATACCCGACTAGTACAGGACGGTCGTCAAAGAAAATGGGTTTTAAAACGATGAATCACCAAAGAACCTGGAGTATATCTCATAGCGAATGGAATAAAATATAGTAATAACATAACTTGACATAAAAAGGCAGGACAGTGCATAAGCTGAAAACTAAACCATCATAGCTGCGGAATCAAAAATACAGCTTATGATCCAAACCATAATTATTACAACATCAAAATACTGTCTCTAAAGAAAAATAGAAAAGGTAAACTACTAATGTCCAAAGCAGTGACCAACAACATAGGGAGAATATATGTATATAGTACGTGGAAGCCTCCTGCTCGTCTATGGACAGCTACTCGTGCTTAACCACCTTACCTGTCTCTAGTCGGCTCGTTTAGGAGCACCCGGAGTAATTAGAAGAGATATAAAACTCTAGGCCAGACAAAAGTCTGGTATGAGCAATAGCAGCTAAATAAAACAATAACATGTATAAATAATCATACCTGAACCTGGACCTGCAACCAAAGAGTTAGCACAAAAAGATGTACAGTACTCTAAGGTAACACTAACATAAAGTGTGAAATGGGAGTGTGAATGTCATGGTGATAGCAAATATCAAACATAGCAATCATCCTCACATCACTCACTCGGTGCGTAAAGCATACGATATCCATCGCTTTGATCACCAAATCCATTGGGGCCATGACGATAACACCATTCAACTATTGCTATGACCATACTTCCTTGCTCTATAGTCAATAACCCTACCCAGTCAACACATCCTTGGCTCTAGGTTAAGGGTCAACCAGTCCACACTTCCCTGGCTCTGGTTCGTCTACATGCCCCATCTCTTCAATGGTGAACCAAAGCTATAGATATCGATAACCCCTTTGCACATGTCCCACAGCAAAGTACAGCTCTAGAAGTTAGCTCGTCGGTTCCCATCTAGATCCTGAGTAATAACTTCTCATTTGGACTTCCTTTGCATCTCGGTTTGTGGTCGAATTGTAGTTAATCTTCAGTAAAGTTCAAAATTGTTGTCGCATGGCAGAAGTTTGAATCTGGTTTGGTTTGGAGTCATCATCTTGGTTCGGGTCGTGGTCGTGGTCCTCGTCACGGTCGGTTCGTGGCCCGTGACCCCCCGGGTTCGTGACCACCCCCCGGCTCGTGACCACCCCCCGACTCGTGACCACCCCCAGTTCATGACCACCTCCTCGGGTTCGTGACCAACCCCCGGCTCATGACCACTCCCATCCGGTTCGTGACCATCATCTTGGAGCGGTTCGTGAGACATACCCCCTTCAGGAATTGAAGTTCTCCTGGGCGGTTCGTGAGACATACCCCCTTCAGTAATTGAAGTTCTTCTGGGCGGTTCGTGGGGCATACCCCCTTCAAGAACCGATTTTCTGCAGTTTTCCAACAAGCTAATTTCGCCAAACGATGGCATTTTCAACTATTCTAACCTTACTATGAAGTCACAAAACATACCAAACAACAGTAGTAACATGTAGAATCAACCAAAAACACCAAAATATCAATCACATGAAATATTTTAGATTAAACATACCCAAAAAGCATGATTTTCCCTTTAATTCCCTTAAACATGTTTTAACTATATGATTAGCAAACTTAGTAAAAATTAACCGAAATTATCTCCAGTTACATAAAATAATATTTTAGAATTTCTACATATTTTTCTAGATTTTTATGATACATAATTTCGCTAATTATCACTAATCATCCCTAATTAGCCGTAATTAGTGAATAAAGGTGCAAATCACTCACCTTAGCCACAAATGAATCTTAGATCTGAAACTAGGACTGATATGGCACGAATTCCAATGTATAGCGGCAGCTCTGTCTCTGATTTGATGCTAATTTCTCTTAATTTGATGTAGTTTTGGTTAATTAGTGATTAGGAAGCGATCATAATGAGATTTGGAAGATGGAGGCCATTGCTAAGGTTCAAGGAATGTTTGTGGCGGCTGAGAAAATGAAATGAAATGTTTTCCCAGACCCTTTCAGCCCTCCCACAACCCTATCCCGAAATGGGTTACGGGCCTAGCTGTTAATTACCGTATTAAGCCCAATTAAGCTATTTTTCATCTTCCAAACCTTATTTCAGCCATATCTCCCAAATATAAGTCCGTTTGATAAATATGACCACTCTACGGAAAGGTAAACCATTATCTGAATCCAATGGAAGTGGTTTCAGGACAAAACTCCTTACCAATCAAAAGTTATAGGCAAAACAAGATTTGCCAGGGACAAAATTGTCATTTAAAATTCGGCAAAAATCGTGAACATGGGAAATGACCCCGATATTCATTTCCCAAAGTTACACGACCATATGACTTCGTATGTAAGTGAAATAAATAAATATTCTACGACCCTGCGATACGCAGAATGCGGGTCGTTACAGGAACACTACCTTTGGAAGGGTAGTTAGAGTCGTGTAAATGTTTACAAGGTTAGGTTAGAACTACTAGCCTTGGTAAGCATATATCTTGGTTGAACCAAACGAGATACATTTGTGTACTGTAACCTGTATGGTACTTTTCTTGTTCACCAGAACTTTCTGTTCTGACCCTCTCCTCATTACAACCTCCTAGGCTATCTAGAGAAGGTCGGTTTCTCATAGGTTTTTAGGTTTGGCTTTCAATTCTCGTTCTCTCTCAAGCTCAGTATTGGCAAAGTGAATTACTTTTAAAAAGGTAGCTACTTGAGTTAATACTAGTCTATCCTATTTTGTTTCCGCTGTGAGTTATTTTATTGTACTCTGATTATGCTCATGCTCATTTATTTGCAGATACCAGATTTACACACTTCATGCTTCGATGTGTTCGAGTTTCGATATCTATCGAAATTTGTGCTCAGAAAAGTGTGGGGTGTTACACCTATTATAATTGTGTATGAAGAAATAAATTATTTCAACTCTTTGTATAATTCAGACTTTATTTTGGAAGACTTCCCCCCTATTGACACAAATTCATGCTTCATCCTAGTTGTCAAGATTTTTCATTAGCTCCAATTAACATTGGTGAAACTAAAAATAATAATTTTCAATGCTAATGATGATAAATGCCCAAAGCCCGATGGCTTTAAGGCTAAATTTTATTTGAATCTTTGTACTGATTTAAAAACCGACACACATAATGTGGTCAATGATTTTTTTTCAAAATGGTAAACTTCTTGAGAAGATGAACCACAATTCAATTACATTATTCCCCAAGGTCAAATACCCTAAAGGTTTCGGTGATTATCGACCCACTACATGCTGTACTTTTTTCAATGAAATTATTGCTATTATTCTTTGTAATAGATCAAATTTTTCTAAATTATTTAAAAATAAAAGTGCATTTATTCCTGGTGGATAAATTTTTGAAAATTCCATACTTGCCTCTAATCTACTTAGAAACTTTAACTAAGGTGTTAAAAACAAAATGTGTGTAAAAGTCGACTTACATAAAGCATTTGACAAAATAAATAGACACTTTATTATACATATATTTAATCAATTGGGATTTTTAAAACTTGTTATCTCATTAAAGAACACATTGACAATGTTTATTATTTTATACTTATAAATGGATCTACTTGTGATTTTATTCATAGCGACTGGAGTATTAGTTTGGGATACCCTCTATTTCCTTACGTATTTAATATTGCAACGGAATTTTTCTCCATTCAAATGGAGCTAGAATCGATAAAAAAATATTAAAGCCACAAATATAATTCAACATGGCATCTCACAGTTATTATAAGTTGATGACCTTTTATCATTTTTAAATGTAGAGATAAATTGTGCTACTTATACTGCATAAATATTCGAGAAAAAATCTTGTTGGGTTAGAAGTTAATGATAGGAAAAGCAAATTCACCTCACCAAAATTTTCTTTTCCAAGACTGAAATTTTAAATATTCTTAAATTTAAGGAAGGTAAATTGTCATTAAAATATCTTGGTTTTCCATTAAGTATGAATCAAAACAATGATGGGGACTGCGCTAGAATATATGATATCATTCAAAGCAAATTATAAGGATGGTCATTAGAATAGTTTTCTCTTGCTGGAAGACTAGAGCTCACACACAGTCATTTATGCTCCGACTGACCAAAACCCACAACCAGTCGGTCTTAATTTATTGGTTATACAGTTGGCTCCGTTCAACACAGAAAGAAGTTGTTATTATGTGTAACGACCTACCTTTTTGAGCGCTTCAAGTCGGAAATGAAACTAACTCAAATCATTCAAAACAATAGATTGTTCATACTACGGGATTAACAAAATCAAATCGCTGACATAGACAGATCGCAGATATAAAATAACAGAATAACTTGCAGTGGAATAAATAACTTAGAAGTTCATGAAGCTACTAATTTCAAAATATCAAAAATCAAAATTTAAAATATCAGAGTCATAAATTAATACAAATGCCTACTATATAAAAAAATCATAGAAATGGAATAATTGAATCACCAAGACAGCAATAACACATAGATAATAAGCTAAATATCTAATAGATCTCCATCTCTTAAACGATGAATCACCAAAGCTTAACCCCTCTGTATGACTCGAGCATCAAATCAAAAATAACAAAACACTCCAGTCAGGATTAACATTCTCAATAATAAATCAACTCAAGTGAAATGCTCAAATGAAATGCACAGGTAACTTAAAGGTTGTTTAGGATTCCATTCTTTAAGGACCTGTTAAACTAGATATTATATAATATAATACGCTATTATAATAGTGTCTATGGTTAAATATAATATGGAAAATTTCGTCAATGGGATTACCAGTGGTATCCTTACGATGTGTATGTCATTGCTATACGATTTTCATATAATACACCAGTAAGCCGTCAATCGATTGGGATGCGCCACGACACAACAATGTCAAATAAAAATCGTAGGGGCCTTGACCAGGATAATATGACAATGCACACGAGGCAATACCCAAGGTAGGATTCTACCAGTTGCACTCCCAGAACAGTGGTAACACATAGCCGCAACTACCACCCACCTAGAACAACACTCCCAAATTCAGTGGGCCCCTATTAAATCCCAAAGTAATAAATATGGTATCAAAAAAGTTTGCCCGATAAGGGGTGTTCCCTCTATTAATCACGGTATAGCTCCGATTTTACTCATTTTAATTATGACCTGAAGGTCAAGGATATCCATCACCATTCTCTTACTTCATTTCAGTAGCTTTTGTTGAACAGATCTACTTCATTCGGGATTCCCCACCATGTACACAGTGTTGGGGATGCAGATTAAGGATCTTAAGGCAAATTAAACACTTGATGGGGAGAATAGTGTTTTATGAATATTATTAATTTCTTGAAATCTTTTTGGATCAAAAAGAATGTTATGCAAATCACAGATATCAAAAATTACAGAAACAATCGTAGATGCAGAAAATAAAAAGTTTTAAAAGAAAGGTATACACCGTGATTTTATACTATTCAGCGCTGCCCTACTTCCAGTCCCACACAATGCTGGGTTAATGTGGATTTTTATTCAGCCAATATCGAAATTAAAGTCCTTGATTTTAGGTATATAAGGGCACACCCCAACTACTTTCGAGTACAATGAGACTCATTTGATTTTTCGATTGGCAACTTTACACCCAATCGATTTTGGGACATAATCGCACTCAATCGATTTATACGGGACACAACCACAACCTTTCCTTATCAGTTCTGGAGGATAATCTCGATATAACTTGATCTTGTGATCTTTGATTATAGAATTTCTATAGCTCTTGAATAACACTTGAATTTCAGAGAGAGTTTGATAGAGAATTCAAAGAGAAAGAGTTTGATATAATTTTCTTTGGAAATCGGTAGAGTATAAGTATAGAATTAGAGAATTTAAGAAGAATAATGGTAAGAGGATTAAGGAAGAAGAAGGATATGAGAAGTTATTAAAAAATCGAATTCTGAAGTCTTTTTATAGTTTTTCAATAGCCACATCCATTTAGAAAAGATTCGAATTCATAAGACCCAACTTTTCAAAATTTAAATTTCAAACAAGTAGTACTTATGTCGACATATCAAAACATGTATGTTGACATATCCTAGTTATTTTTCAATTTTTTTTTAATCAAACTAAATAAAGTTTAAATAAATTACGGTGATTCATGAGTTAAAACAAATTATATTCCTTTAAAATATAGTATTCCAAATTAAAAATATATATATTTGAAATAATATATTAAAAACGATTAAGAAATCTAAATATAATTGATATAAAAGTATATATATAACCTAATATAAATAACGAAATTGAAAACATAAGTAACTATACTAAAATTAGTATTAAATTTATAAGTAAAACTGTTTGAACTAGGAGTTAAAATATATTAAGTATAAATTTAAAAACAAGAGTTAAATATATTTCAAGAGTTAAAATATATTTCAGGAGTTAAATAAATCTAAGAATAGAGATACATAAAATTAAAATAAGGATGTAATTTTGAAATCAATTTGAAAACAGTAAGTTAATCTTTGAAAAAATAGTGAAATAAGTATGAAAATAGAAATCATTGTTAACCAGAGTTTTAACAAAATATCTAGACACTATTAGTCTATATCTCTTGAACTATTGAATTCTTGATACTCATGCATCTTATATCTTGAACTCTTTTACTTTGAAATCTTGATTTTCTAAACTGTACAGTCTTCTTTAATCATTACCTGCATAGATTTCTTGTATATACATAAATATATATATATATATATATATATATTCTAGATAACAGTGTTAGTATATATTTTATAACAATGATAAATGAAACAAGGTTGTTGTCATAAAAACCATCATCAAAGACTCAGTCTCTGACACACATATGTTAAAATGGTATCGGTATTGACAGGAAGTATGTTAGTACCGACTCCAATCTCTTTAACAACCAAACGTTTATTCTACACCGTGGTCACTTATATTTGAAATATCATAAATCAAATAATATTAAATAAATTTATTTTCGAAAAATTATGTTTAAATATTTCAATGTTATAAATCAATTCATTATTTGGTTAAATTAAAAATTCAGATTTCATATTTACAAAATTACATTTTGATTTTGCATTTCTATATCTTAATTGTCGTTATTTCAAAAATACTTATATTCAATATTTCGGACTTAATAACTCGGATTGGACACAGACTTTTATTAAAATAGTTTTATTTAATTAGGAATATATAATACATAATAGAGAATCAAGCCATTCTCCAACGGCATACAAATCTATTTTGTAGACGGATTATAAAAATTGTAACACAACCAAACGACCATGACTACAAATACGGACACATAAAAGAGAAAAGAAACAGATTGAACAAGACTCAACAAAGCACAACAGACTCCAAAACTGACGACATCATAGTGTACATTGAAAACCACAACACCACAATTCGAACCATCACAAACTGCCCCATGTATGTTGAAATCGAGTCCCCAGAAAAGCCCACCGAGCAAGGCGAAGAATGCTAACCATAGTGAAAGAAACTCAACTTACCAGACAAGGAAGGGCTACTCGCAAGGCAAATCATGGAGGATGGCTTTGCTGCACACCCATAACACATCGCGAACATCACAAACCAACACCAAGATAGAGCCACCAGTTGAAAATCAGACAAGTCACATTGAATCCGATAGAGCAAGAGGACTGTAAACTCGAGATTACCTGAAGTGTCCACCCCGCAATGAAAGGAGGTGAAGTCTGAAGCATGCACTGAAGAGAAGGCTTTATGGATTGGGAATGAGAAATATCGGAAGCTTGTCCCCCTAGCACACAAGAAACAGAAGAAATGAACTACCAAGGAAGCAAATCAACTCTCGACCAAACACACAACACCGGTCTGAAAACAAACTGAGTATTGTACATAAGAAACACCACCAAAGCAATCTGAAACAAACTATGGCTGTTGAATCCCGCCCCATGCCAAAACAGGAGCACCGGCTGCTCTACTGGGGAGCTCAACACAAGAACTGAACTAGGAACAGTTGTGGAGTTGCCAGAGACAGAGGTTTCACAGCGCAAAGTAGACGAGGCATTGACAGCCACAAAGCCAAGACCACAAAACAACCAACATCCAAACAAAGTGCTACCAATCGAATATAAGATAAATAACTTATGGAGCAGAGAGCTCTTGATGAATGCTATCTTATCGCCGTCAGATATGGCATTAATTGCTTTATAGAAATCTACCTCTGAAAAGCAAATCAAGTCAAGATTGAACCATACCTGAGCCGGATAAGAACCATTGAATGCATCTATCTCCAGATTGATCCCCTTTAGATACTGCTTCAAATATACCATGAAAAAGCTTATCAACAAAGACAAACACATGTACATAAAGTTGTCTCGTTTGTCTGCGAAATAACCATAGCTAAAAAGAAACCATGGCCAAGTTCAGCCAAGAACAACCAGTACCAAGACAAACCACTTAGCACTCAACCCTCGCAAAAAGAATCAGCCGAGGAGAGGCATAAAGAAAAACTTCGATGAAGCAGGGAAGAGGGTCAGAGGGACCAAAAGTCAGATAACAGAGGCAGCGAGAGATGGGAAGGCTAAAAGAGGCAAAGGCCTAAAACCAGGGATAACAACGAATTAAATTGAGGGAAAGAAAAAAAAAGAAACAAGAAGAAACAATGGGTACATGAATTAGGAGAATGGAAGATGATTCATGGAGGCGGAGGGGAAGAAGTGAGAAGAAGAAAAGTAGATCTGGAAGAAGAAAGGAGGCGACGGAAAACCCCTAATTCCATTAAATGACTCTCAAAACCGCGATGTTTTTATTTCCATGTCATTCTTGTTGGAAGTAAACACAACATGTATTTCTTGCAAATGTAATTTTAATTAAAATAGTTAATATAATATAAAATAGTTATAATTAAAAATAATTATATTTATATAAAAAATTTGATATAAAATAAATATAAAATGGTTAATAGTTAAATATAAGAATTTTTTTGTATATAGTTATTGAAAATATAAAAATTAAGTTAAATATAAAATAATGATAAATAGTACATAAGTTAAGACAGTATAATTTAAATTAGTTTAGTATAAGGTAATACAAATTTCAAATAATTTAATACAGTCCAATCCAAACTACTTATCTGTATTTCCAAGTTCGGCTTATCATTAATTCAAATTCAAAATTTCAATTCAAATCAAGTTTAAACTTTTAGTAGCATATTCTAGATTTCAACTACTTCGAATAATATTCGAGTTCGGTTCGGTTTCATTACTTAAATCAAATTCTTTACATTTCAATTTTCATTTAAAACACATTTTAATAGTTTCATATCAATTAAATCTAAGTTTTCAATTAATCAATTATAAATAATTTAACTGCATTTAAGTTTAGATTCAAGCATCTACTTGATAGATTATCATATAATCCGTCAATTAGATTTCAAAATCATAACAAATTCATAAACCCAATTATTGATTTAACTTTACATCTTAAAATCAGTTTATCTTTACATGATAAATTTTATTTCAATTATGTCATTTAACAAATGAAGTTATCATTATCTAATTTCTCATTAAAACCATTATATATTTATATTTTGTAAAAGTGATATATATAACTTTAAAATTTAAATAATAATTATGCTATATTAAGAGATTTATTTATTTACTTATAAAAAATTTAAATTATTTAAATTTCAAAACTAAATAACACTATAATTTAATATCTTAAATATATATCTAAAACACATGTTAACTTATCTATTAAAATTTTATAACAAATAATTTTATTTTAAAATATAAATTTAAAGATTTGTTAAATTATAAAAATGTAAGTTTAAATAAAATTCATAATTTAAATTTATATAATACATTTATCAAATCAGAATATTTTTTAAATTCAAAAAATAATTTCTAAATAGGCCAACGGTGTCTTTATATAATTTTCTACCTAGGGCAAGTGATAAGAATATATATAATTTCAGTCTGTTTAATATTCAATTTACGGATATTTCTCATTTTAAATCACATCTCAATAAATTAAGTTTTAATTCCTAAATATACACTGTAAGTTTGGTACATATATCTTTTCAATTCATGGTGATTTTACAAATCTTTAGGGAACTTGAAATGTGGGAACAAATATCTACAACACAATAGATATCACATATGCATCATAATATATCACAACAATCAAATATTACCTGCAAATAATTTGTGTCATATATGTCAAAAGTGTTAATGTCACATGCGCACAAATTTATTACAAACAAACAAGATTTTCTAGATCAAACCACACAATTCATATGTCATTTTAAGATGTGTCATATTACTAAATGAAAACGTTAATCGTGAGTGTGGATTTATATCGTGCATGGAAAGTAAAAGTAAAATGACGCAAGTTGATATGAACATGGATACAGAAAGCAAGATGTACAATTTCAACTACAAGCACATTTTTTCTCTATTTAACACCAAGATACGAATAAATTCTCAAATATATATCCCAAGAAATTTAAATAAAGAGAGTAGACGGGTTTTGGCTAGGAAAGATGGATTTATATTTTTGCTAAAATTTACAAAAATGAACCAAAATTTTGATCATTTTGAAATTTATTTTTATATCGGTTAACCTCAGAATTTGGAAAATTCATAAACTGAAAGGTTGTTGAAAACTTTTTTAGAATAAATAAAAACTATTTTTTTGATAAAATTTGAGGATGACATGACCAAAACAGCGATAGAAAAATTTTTAGGTAAGAAATCCGAGCCCAAAAATGAATCTGAAAGAATCGTGATTTCATCACAAAAGATTTCAAAATTTGTAAAAAGGTTCTACATGAAAGTTGTGGCTATTCAATTTCACCCAATAAAATAAAATAAAAAGTGGATTCAAATTTTCTAACAGGAAGTTGTGGTCGCTGAAATTAAATCAACTATTTCTGGTTCAAAGAACGGAATAAAAAAAATCCTTGTTCCATTTCGAACCATCTTTCCAACAAAAAGAGAATCACAAATTTGGACTCACGAGTCAAAATTTATGGCTTAAAAACCGAGGATATGTATTTCTAGAATTTAAAAGTTATGCTAGAAAATTACTTCACTTCCATGTGAATTTCGAGAATCTTCAACTAGAATCCTGAAAATTAGCCTAAAGAAAAGTTTTTTTTGCGATTTCTTTCCAAGAAAAAAAGAATCACTCAATTTGGTTTAGCTATTTAGGAGACATAGCCGAAATAAAGAGGAAAATTTTGAGCAGAACGTGATTTTTTTCCTTCCAAATAAAGAGGGAGAGAGAGGATCTTCTCCTTTTGATTTTTTTTTTCTTTTGTTCAATTTATTTTTTCTTGAAATTTTATTTTAGAAATTCTCATTTTGAATTGAGTTTGAGATCTAGATTCAGAAAGGGAAGAGAGAAGGAGACTGAGGAGTTTCTGAAGAGAAACGAATAATACATGGAATTATTTTTTTACACAAGAAGGGAGTTACAAAATACATATGTGAATTTAACAAATGTTTCCTCGTAAACTCAATACACCCATTCAGATTCAATAACAGTATTAATACAAATGAGAATGCAATGGAAGGTATATATGAGATATATATATTAAATACAAGCAAATATACACATGACAAACGTCGTCCGTTTTGCGTGTTTTTACAATTAAAACACGAATTCCGGACGAATGAAATTAAAATATATCAAAACGAAAAATGCTTGACACTCAGAATTAAATGCAGATTCATAAAGAACTAAAATTTTAAAATTTAAAATTTTCAGTTTGAATTCATATTTTAACCAATTTTGACAAAAGTTAACTTTTTCATAAAATTTTACATTTTAATTGATTTGGAACATTAAAACACTCAGAATTTCAATCATGTTATCTAAATTCAAGTGCTTGAAAATTTATTGAAATTCAAATAATATAAATTGAGTCAATTTAACAATTACAATCTTATTTGATAGTTGTTTAATTTCATTATTTAAATGGTATTTATTTTTGTTTATATACAAAATCAAATTCACTTATTTCATTATAATTGAGAATAAATTGGATTTTTAATTTTTAATTTTTAATTTTTAAATTCCAATCAAATCGTTGAATTAAAATCTATTAAAATATTTAAGTTGTTACATTATGATTCATTCTGTCTACATAGTATACTTAATATTTGGTCTATAAGCATGATAGGGTATGAAACACATGTATTAGAAGTTTAATATATGAAGCTGAGTAGAGGAATAGTACTTGCATTGTTTTGAACGTGATGACAAGAGTACGATTTATATTATAAGAATGAATGGAGTAGGCGAAATATAAAGTTAGAAGGCCCAAAAAAAAAGATATTAATGTAAAGCAATAAATAGAAGTTGGAAAATAAGGGGACTTCAAAATGTATAACGATATGGATTAAACAAAGTTCAAAATTCTGTTCCAATTCCGCTTCGGTCAGCATAAAATTTTAAATTTTCAATTTCTTTTTGAATATTCCTCTATAATTCTAGTTAGCGAATTCCAATATTTTTTTCAAAGTTCATTGATTGATACTGAAAATAGTAATGTAGAATTATTATTGTTTGCTAATATATATGGTCATTTGATTTGATATAACTTATTTGCATTGACTAACTTAACTATTTTTCAACTCTGTCCAGTAATCTACCATAGTACGGACTATAGAGCCTAAAACTCGACCCAATAAAACTTATAGTAGTTCCTCTTTTCTTCCCGGTCTAATATAAAAATGGGACAGTTTAGCTCAGGTATAATTTAGGTTTCAAAATACAAAAAAATTACTTGTCAAAGTTTTTTTTAAATTCAGTCCCTGTTTTTTTAAATCATCAAAAAAACAACAAAAAACGTAAAAATTTGCAAAACTTCGAAATTTAATTCAACACGCAATCATCCTCAAATTCATGCAAGAAAACTACAAGTCAAATGATTCAAAAATAAGAAAAATAAAAAAAATTCACGTAATAGCGAATTTCAGCAATTTTCATAAAATTGCATATATCGCCGTAATTATTTCAAAAACTTGCAGTTTTTCATGCGTTTCTTGCTAATTTACTTCAAAATTATAAATTCAAAATCTACACTTATTTTTACATCGAAGTATTAGAGAAAAATTATTAAAATTGCATACAAATGAAATATTGTTCATCTCTTGTAAATTGCTGAAAAATATGCAATAATTTGCAATATTTGCAGGGATATCTGAAACTTTTCCATATTGTATACTATACGATAAAAAAGTTGCAACAATGTCTTCAATTATTCATAATAATTGCAGTATTGCTTTAACTATTCTTCCTTCTTTTAATACATGCAGTACACTTTGTGAATAATTGAAGAAATATCTGCAATCGTTCACATAAATTGCTATTTTTTTTTGTAGAATACTTGTACAAATATTTACAATTTTTTGAATTATTTTATACAATAGTGTGAAAAATCAGAAAAACACATTGCCATAGGAAATAAGGACCCACTTTACATGCAAACTAAGGATGCACACCGAATAAAGTTTGAAAATAGGGATGCCCCCTCTAATTTCCACTATAAAATCCATAGCTTTGATTGCACCATTTTGAATAGGAAAATAGAAATAAAAGCTCAGATTTTTCCGTCTAAAGGCATGTCTGTCGAGATTAAGCACTCTATAGGTGAAAATTCAAAGTGCGACATAAGTATAATTTATTTTTATGCCGATTTTTCCCGTATTTCATGTTGTTTAAAAGCTTCTCCCATTCGATTATTTTAGAATCATTTCCATCTCCTATTATTGCTGCATTATCGTTTAAATTTAAAAGTTGAAACCCAAAACGGAATTTTTATGGATTTCCGGAGTGGTGCCGAAACCGGGTCAAAATGGCTAGGATTCCGACGTACCGACTGGAACTTAAAACCTAGGTATTAACCAAATTTGTTTTGTTCATTTACTTTCAAACTTTGTACTATTTCTAAGGTAAAATAGATTTGTTAAATGCAGGTCATTAGTAGCAAAGAATAGGGTAACAATATGACATACTATGCTTTAGTTTGTTTTATGTTAATTTGTATATATATATAAAGTGATGTGGGAGTTGTCAGAATCTTGGATCTTACATGCAAATTATACATTGATTTGAATCTTCCATGTAAATTATACATTGGTGGTGATGATTTAATTTGTTATTTATGAAGAAAAAAGATTCAGAAATACAGCATTTTGATATGTCTCTAGGTGAAATGATAAATCTTGAAATAAAAATTGTAAGGATGAAAAATACAACTTTTGACAATCAATTGTTAATAAGTTGCCAATACTGCTAGAATGAGGGTGAGTTTCTTCTACAGTGGATAAGACCATCTTTTTGCATCCTGGCTTCGCCTCAAAGAATTTTGCTAGTAAAAGAAATATGCTGAAAAAATTGAATTAACAAGTTTGTAGTTAATGATCCTAAAATAAGCTACTTTTTAGCTTTTTAAAACCCAAGGGCCCGTTTGGATGCATCAAGGGCTCATTTGGATGGCCTAAAATAATCTACTTTTTAGCCTTTTAAAATCCAAAGTCAAAAAGTTTACATGGCTCCATCGATTATTTAGGCATTTAGAAGTTACTACTTTGCTTATCCCAGAAGAAGAAATTTGCTGCTTTCGACTTCTGCAACCAAGGAATTTTTGGCTGTGTTTATTCATTTAGGGTTAGGCGGTTTTTTCGTCTTCAACTGCATTGGATTTCCTCTCTCAGGTTCTTCATAAAGGTATCATTTTTTCTATTTTATTTGTTTTCAATGCTTTCGATGTATCTTCAGTTCTCTCAATCGTTTCATTTTATTTATGTTTGTTTGATTGATCACAGTTTTGTTGGATAGTTTGGATTTTTTTGTGTTTATTTGCCTGTCACGCTCGAAACCCTTATCTAATTTTGTGTTTAGTTGTAAGTAGTTGCGATTCGAAACCCTAATATATTTATTTATTCTCAGTTTTCTATGAGGATGATAATTAGATGCATGAAATATGTGGTTATCAGGCAAAGCTTGTGAGTCCAAATTAGACGATGATTAGATTTTACCCAGTGACATATCATTATAGGCCACATATGAGTACGTGTTGTAAGCAAATGAGAATACCAATGTTATTACTGTAAATAACGAATGTAATGGTCACTAAAGTTTTAAAAGTAGCAGTTGTATTGCTGAGATAGAGATATTAGATGCATCGTCATATTGTTAACGTCACTAAAGTTGTTTATTTCCAAAAAATAGTTTCAAAGTTATTTATTACAAGAGGCAATTTTCTATATTTCAATCAACTGAATTACCAATCGAAGTTTTTTTGAAGCTAAAACTTATCTCTACTATTTTGGATTGAAAAAATCCAAGCGAATTGAAAACACTAAAGATCTGAAGTGTATATCACTATTTTAATCTCTTTACTATTTAATCAAAGAGGTTGCACTATTTCATAAAAAGTAAATTAGTTATTTAACTTACTATTTTGATCCATATGTCTACTACAATAATACTGCTCATGTATGACTCCTTCTCCGTGATGCATCAGCTATGCTTTCACCTTTCAATAGTTGATTTTAATTATATCTTTATTTCACCATCCAATCAGTTACATTATATTTCTATATGTTGGAGTATTGAACTGTAACCTTTGTTAGGAGGCTGGCGTTTATAGAACTATTTTCTCTTAAAGAGTTTGGTTGATTGCTTCTAAAGTGTTTGGTTGATTTTTGCAGAAACGATATGTTGAGCGTGTTGTATCATCGAATACATAAGATTATGTAATGGTTTTTATACATTATACACGCTCACTTATTATTTTAGTTATGTAATGGTTATTATGCATTTTTTATATATTAAAAAAACTGATTATCATTGGTATTCCCTTATTTAAAAATATGTTACAAAAACTTCATACTCAAATGACTAAATGTCAATGATTAGTAATAAAAAAAGACACTAGCTTATAAAAAAGTAAGGTTTAAATATAAATTTTGAATAAAAACAAGGAATGCATTGCATGAGTTTACTAGCCATACATAAACTGTTGAATTAATTTACAAGTGGATTAAGTTTCCTAGATTTCAAAAGCTTAAAATAATGAACCAACATTGAATTCTCTAGTGATATTCTTGGACATACTTTTAATGTTTCTTAATTGTAAGTATATTTTGCATTGGGCCGAGAATTTCCTGCTATATTTGACCTTTTATACTGCAGTCTTGTTTGTCATACACTATTATATATCTATGACTTGTTTAATTCATATCTTTTCTCCTACGTCTTCTTTAACTTCAATAACTATTCTACTGGATGACATCAGATAATGTTACGCAACGTAATAATCCTTCATATGAGTTGGCACCCGAAGTCTTGGCTACTTGGTACAAAACAAAAGATGTTTTTATAGATTTGATGGTCGAAGAGGTAAATGCATGTGGAAAATATAGAGTAATTGGTATGTTTTCCAAAAATGAGTGGGAAGACATTAGAAGGAAATACTATAAAATATGTGCTCAAACATATCTTCCAAAGGCATTTAAAAATAAGATGCAATCATTGAAGGAGAAATACAAAGAGCACAAAAAATGATCACTGAAAACACTGGCTTAGGATGGTAATTCAGTGTTGGGTAAGGTAGACGCAGATAGTGCTTGGTGGGATGACTAACATTAAGGTAATAATTATTGTCAAATGAAAAAGATATTATCTAGATATAACTGTAAACTAATATTTATTTATCGATCAGAGGTATCCAAAGTCAAAGTGGATAAAAAAATTCCGAACTGAAGGATGCCCAGAGTACCACAAGCTGGCTATAATTTTTGATGATGCAGTAGCGGGGGAAAACTACAAGCTTTGCATTTAGACGAATTTGACTCAAGTGATGAACGCATCGATTTGCATCAAATAAGTGTGTCTCATTCTACATCTCGTCATAGCCCAGCTGTAGCGGTGTCTCATGCTGAAGAAGTGCTTAATGACAAAGTACAAGAGCATGCTACGAGTGGCTTGCCATCTAGAACCTCAAGTAAGAGCAGTAAGTGTGACAAACGAGAGAGGAACGAGACGTATTTCAATAAATCTATCAAGATTTTAGACGAGACTTCTAAAGCAAGATTGGAGGAGAAAAGGAGGAAGCGCGAGGGGAAAAATAAATATTCAATCTCAGAGTGCGTGTAAATTATGGATGAAATGACTTTGGACATCGATAACCATGCACGTACCCGTGTTTTGAAATTGCTTCAAGAAAAAGTATGGAGGGAGACATTTGTTCACTTGTCCAATGAGCTAAGGAAGGATTGGATCTTATCGGTTTAAAGAACATTACATTGAAAACTTTTTGAAATGTTAGGATTATAACTCTTCATGTATATTACTTAATTAGTATGAAGTAAGAACTTTATTTAGGGACGTGTTATGATTTTGTGAATGTTGAATGGTACAAATTTGAGAATATTATGTTTTAATTTGAGGATTTTGTGTTTTTATTTGAGAATGCTGTGGAAGTTTTGCATTATACAGTGATCATTGACATATATTATTCTAGTGAAAATTTTGCATTATTTTCATTTGACAATGCTGTGAAAATTTGAGAATGTTGTGTTTTCATCAAATTAATAGTACAGGTGTTGGCTTGTTTATTTGTTTTCAAGTTATAGTAACTAATACTATCAGTATTAACACATCTTTATTATTCACTACAGGAGGCAACTCACTCCTTATCATACTAGTGTTTCAAGCCAACTTTTCTTTGCAATTGGCATTTGGAATTAGTCAGCTCAGGTATCTTTTTTTTAATGTTAATTGTGCATAGATTTTATCCATTCTTAATTGAGTTGGACTGAAGAGGGACAAATAAAAAGAGTTTGAAACTTAAGAAACATACAAGAATGCATCCAACACCCATGTCACACTTTAGTTACAGTAAATTTAATTTAGATTTGTCTTTTGATGTGTGTTTCAATCTAGAGAAATAATATTGGTTGTTATAACCAACTTGACCATATCTACTCAATTTCAGTATCTTTATTAGTTAAAATTTATTAATGATTCTTATTATCAGTTAAAATTATTTATCAAAAACCAACTCTTAGTTGGAGTTTTTAAACATATCATTTTTTTCTCTTCTATTCATCCTGGTGGTTGAATATAAAAAGAGAAGAAGGTAGAGAATGCTTAGAAAGGAGAGTAAATACAATAATCGAAGAACAGAAGAGATATATTAAGACCTGCATAAAAGGTTACATATATTTCAGTGCGTTAAGGAACTAAAGGTTTTAGGTGTAGATAATCTAATATCCTCTAAGTGTACAACAAATAATGGTTATCCTTTGGATTACAAAATCGTGTACCTATATTTTATCCCCGTTACAACTGTAATAATTTTTATAGGATTCTTTCAGTTTTTTGGCTTTATTTTGCAAATCATTCAGGTAACCATGGCATCCCAATAATACAATGTCACACTTAACAAATCAAACTGACTTCACCACATAGAATGGCAGAGATCTTGACTCAATTTGATTTTTTTCACCCAGTTTAAAACTGAGATTTTAACTCAGTATCAGTTCTGCACATAACAGTGTTCTAAACTCATCATTTTTTATTTTGAATATGTAACTTGTCATTTTTGTTATTTTTATATTTATTTCCATCCAATATGTAAAAGAAAATGGAATAAAACAGTACTATAAACTATATGATTTGTTAACATGTGAACTACAAACTATATAGTGCAAACAGTAAGAGCAATTGAAGTAGGTATATCGTGAATGATAGTGTGAGTTTTATTGGAGGGTAAGTAGGTAGGTAGACATGCAACACAACCAATTACAGTTTATTCAATTCTAATCTTATTCCTTGGCTTAATTTTACAGTTACTTGTGTTTTCATTTGAATTCCCTTTAATTGCATTTTTAACTTGTTCAGTCATCTATAAAATAAATCTATCCAACATATAGGATATTGGTAAATATAGTTCAAGTAGCGAATTAAGTGGATCAAGTAATTTCGAACTAGAAGTTATTGAGTTGATAGTTAGCCATATTGGAAATAAATATTATTCAAGGTGGATCCTGAGACAACCATACAGAAATGACGCGTTGAGTGGAAGAGAATAAGTTGTTAATGTGCTCAAGGGTCATACAGCTAGATGCTTGGTCATGTTCCATATTCATACAAATGTTCTACTAGATTTATGTGAGATTCATGAGTTGTTGCGTGATACACAACATGTCAAAGTGGAAGAAAAAATGTGCATATTTCTATACACAGTTGGTCATAATGATAGTAATAGAGTTGTTTTTGATCATTTTCAACACTCTCTGGAAACAATTTCACGTCATTTTGGAAATGTATTAAAGGCTTTGTGTAAATTCGCTAAAGAAATCATTGTACCTCCAGATTTCACAATAATTCATCCATACTTGAAAAGCAAAGGTGATATGTATTGGCCTTGGTTTAAGGTATGTTTCTTATTCATAAGTGCAAGTTGATCATCTCTTTCTACATTTCCCAAAAAATTATTCTTATTTTTGTATAGTTAACAAGAATATTTGTTGTTGTTTCTTCATTTAGAATTGCATTGGAGCGATTGATGGCACACACATTAGTACATGTGTTGCGGGAAAGGCACAAATTCCATATAGAGGAAGGAAAAGTTTGCCCACCCAAAATGTAATGTGCGCATGCGATTTTGATATGTGTTTCACATACGCTTTAGCTGGGTGGGAAGGTATGCAAATGATTCAAGAATATTGATGGGCACAATTAATGATTCAAATAAAAAGTTTCTGACGCCTCTAAAAGGTATTATTCACTATTGTTTTTCATAGCAGTTCTTATATGAATTTCAAAATCATGAAATTAAATAGCTCTTGCAAATCTTTATGCCACAAAAAACATAAACAATAAACTCAAATTTAAATTTAGTTATAAGTTTATAATTATGTTTCTTTTGTTCGTAGGGAAATTTTATTTGGTCGATTCAGGATATGCTAATATGTCTGGGTTTCAAGCCCCATGCACAAGAGAAAGATACCATCACAGTGACTTTATAGGAGCAAGCAAGACACCACAATCTGCAAGGGAGCATGATTAACATAGAAATGTGTTATTTTTATGCTCTTATATCTTATCTTTTGTATATAAATAAATATTACTTGGGTATTGTTTTGTCACTTTTACAGATATTCCAACCCAGCCCGCATGCAAACAGAAAAGTAGAGAAATAGAGATCAAATTGCTGTGTATTTACATTTTGAAGAATTGTAGATGAAGATCTCACATCTGGCTGCTATTAGACAAGAAAATGACTGATTTAGAGGCTATGCACATCTCAAATTAAAGAAGGCTTGTAAGAGAAAAGGAGAAAAGGCCTAGAACTTGTTCCACATGACAAAAGGCCTAAAAATCACTTGAAATAGCTAGGCCCATTTGTAATTAGGGTTAGGGTTTGGTTATGTCATATAAATACCCTTGTAATGTCATTGTAGCCACCATCTCATTTCTGTATTCCATTACTCTAATAAAAATTCTTCTTCTTCTTCTTCTTCTTTTATTTTCTAGTATTTTTTTAGCAACAAGTGTCATCTACCCGATTAGATTCGGTAGAGTACTAGTTCTATTTTACATTTGTTTCATTAGCGATTAGTCGTTTGATTAGTTTCAACGACAATTCTAATTTTTTTTGTTGTTCTTCTTATTCTGCACTTTTATTTTCTGCATTGTTGTTCTTATTTTGCAATTTACTTTCTTTAGAGATTAATTGTTGATTAGATTCAACGATAATCCTAAGTTCGCAATTTCAATTTGTTTTTATTTCAACAAAATCTCCAGGCTTCGTCTAACTCGCCCAAGAGATTAGATAAATAATAATTTTTAATTACACCTCCCTGTGTTCGACCTGTATGCTACACACCTGTATGCTTGCAGTAATTATTTAAAATATCACGCTTTTCTGATTCATAGATTAGCGTCGATCAAGTTTTTGGCGCCGTTGCCGGGGAGGTAACGATTAAATTTTATTATTTATTTAATTTCCGATTCGTGTTAGTTTTTATTTTATTTTTTTTTCCTTTTGTTGTCTTGTATATATAGAAAGAAAATTCTTGATTGGTATGATTTGGTATTATTCAATGATACCATAATCTTCTGTGCAAGAAAAAAAAAAGTAAAATGCCAAATTTACTTTGATTTAATTCCTATTTTCGGTACACAGCTAGTCGGTTTCTTTTACAAGTCTTTCTTCTGTCCTTTAGAAAAAGAAAAAAAAGTTTCAATTCTTCTTTATTTCTTTCCCTAGTTCCACTTTCTTCCTAACCTTCTGCATTCATTTTCTTCCTTTTACAATTAAAAAAAAAATCCTATTTTCCATTATTTCTCTCCATATTTTTCTCTCTTTACAAAGCCGCCCATCATCTGATTTCCAACGTCTTCATATTGCCTTTACATCAAGCCTCCTTCACAACATCCAGAAATCAACTCTTAGACCATTACTCAATCCTTTCTCCACACACAGATCAACAATCACCTACATCATACCATGCCACAGCAAAAACCGAACCTTAAATACAACCTCAATTTGCAAGTCAAAATCCTCACACCCACCTCCATCTTCTGCCAGACAGCTACATATTGATACCAAACTTCACCGTGTCCTGAAATCACTTCACAAATCCTTCTTCCGATCACAAACCCACTTGGCCATTACAAACTCCGGATCCACTTCTGAAAATCAAACACTTCCTTTCTGTCTTCAACATCATCAACAGACTATCAATCCACGTGAGAACCAGGCATCCGAATTTCACCTCCAACATACACCGAAATCACTCCACCTCAAACAAATCTAATTGCCATTTTCTTTACTGGGTCCGTTGCCTTACAAGCACAAAAACCATCATCTATCTCCTCTTGAACCCAACCGGAAATCCCAGACCACATCATCACAAGTTCACACAACATACACCTTGCAAACCAGTCCGCAATCACCTCTCTACACCACCGATCATCTGCTTCCAAAATTGCAGATTCCCACAGCCACCGTTCAAACTACATCGAACAACGTTGATCACAAAGATCTGAACCGATTCAACAACTCCACTGCAAACGAAAAAGAAAAACTTGTCACGAACCCCTCAGCTTCAACCAATTCGCAGTACACAAATCTCACCACCACCGTTCAAAGCCTCAACAGTTCAACATCTGTCCTGAAAATTTCCACTACACCACATACATACAACGTCTCTTCCAAACAACCCCCAAATCGCAACATTCACCAACGTCAATCTTTCCACCGCAACTCACATCACACACCATACCCATATCCTCGACTTTACCACAGAAAGAAAACCTCCCATACTTCACGCACCCCAATTTCAACTCGAAGAACATCAATCACCAATCGAACCCAGAACCACGTACCCCCATCAATCACGCAATTCTGCTTCACCATTCAAGACAGAATGAGCCTCAAAGACCAAACCCTAGAACCATACCCGATCCCCAAAACCAAATTCCAATTCTGAAATCAAGCCAAAAAAAAGGAATTAAAAAGATAAGGAGTTTGAGTTGATTTGCTTGTGATATTTCCTGAGAAAAGAAAATGGAAATAGGGACTGGAGTTCGGTATTTTTTCTAATAGTAGGATTTTGAAAAAGGGTAGATTTTGATTTGGGCGTATAATAAAGGAAGGGGACTTTGACCAGATTTCCTTTGTTGACTATTCCTTTTGAATTTAACTGTCTGCGTGGCTTTGATTTGTTGGGCTTCTCATTTGTTTTGTGTGGTTTGTTTCTTTGTTTTAATTTGTTTTCTTTGTCTTCTATTTTTAGTTTGCAAATTCTTTTTCTTTCAAAAAAAAGGAGGAGGAAAAAGAAACTCAAAGATCAAAGTTAGAACGAGTGCAAGCAGCAAGCACAGAAAATAGTGGTCAAGCATTTTGCAGTTAGTGTATTTGAATTGTGTTACTCAACTGATCTAAGACGGACCGCCATACCCCGCTCTGTAAAATTTTCTAAACTCTACAGATTCTGAAATTTCTTAAAAATATAGAAATTGCTTGTAAAAATCTTTTGCAGGGGCAGCGGTTTGCTTGTACAATATTTTAAATTTTTTTTTGTTATTATTCTGTGACTGTTCTGTGTCTGATATTTCTGAATTTGTTTGTGAGGAACGAATCTCCATAACTAAAATCATCACTCTCGTCGTTTTTCAATTCTGAAACTTGATTTGACATTGCAAAATAATATAATTGAAAAGTGGTGTTTTGTGAAGTTGACTGTCTCGTATAATTGGATCGCGAATATATATTAGTTCATTTTTTTTGAATTTTTAGAAAAAGAGGTTGCATACTACCAGTAAAACATTGGTCGTATCCCTTAGTATTTATACTATACGTGAACGGCCATAAGACCCTCTTCCCCCTTCCAATTGAGTCAGTTAATTAATAGAGCACAACTGAGTATTTTATACTATTTTGAAGTGAGAATAAATTCTGCCTTTCCTTGATTTCATTCAAATGTCTGATTCAAAAAAATCATTGAGAGATATATGGGATAATAATCGGAGTAGACGTCCTCTTGAAGAGTATGATTTTGAATTACAACTCATGAAGCAAGATTTTCCAAAATTTCGCGACCCAAATGTCAACAATTTTCAAAATGACCAACATTTTCAAAGTTATGATCGAAATGGCGACTTCAATTCAAATTTCAATAATTTCGATTATGGCCACATCCATATCAAAATAGCTTTGAATCCCAATATACCTTTGATCAACATTAATACGGGGTTGTAAATCACTTCGAAAATAATTTTGAAAATGAAAATGATTTTCAAATCAATCAAAATCTTCAAAATAACAACTCATATCCACATCTTGAATATGACCAAAATTGCAGTTTTCCCTCGAATTTCGACAGTTTTGGTTATGAACCTAATTTTCAAAATCAAAATGATTTCCAATATCATTTTTCTGAAAATTCAAACAACTACCACATTGTAAATAATATTGATTGTGAAATTGATGTGGACTATAATTTTGAAAATCAAGAAATCCAAAACGAGAGCTCTCAAATCAACGATTTTGAAGAATATCACCTTAACATTCTTAGAGAGAGGGTAGAAAAGCAAGATAGACAGCTTGGTGAAAAAGATAGACAGCTTGATGAACTTCTTTGTTTAGTGACGTGTTTTAAAGAACAACTCGAGCAACAAAATCAAATTCAAACATGCGATGATTTAGAAAATAATCCACTTTTTACTTATAGTGAAAATTTTCAGATAACAACTTTCGAAATTGAGAATAACCATCTAAATGAAGTTGTTCACAACTCAGTTAATGATTTGGACTTCGATTCTTTTCAGGAAAAAGATTTTGATCTTCCTCTTTCTGGCTGCGAAAAATTTAAAATTTTAGAAATTGAACAGAATAAAAATGTTGAATTTTTCAATTGAAATTTGGAAAAGGATTTTAATGAACATGAATTTTACAGATTGTACGAGGATGAGTTGTCAAATGAGGAAGACGTAGATTCACATCACGAGTTCGAAAATTTTAACTTTGAGAAAATTTCAAACGAACTTGAAATTGTTAGTGTCGAAAATACGTTGTCAATTAATGATGAGAAATGTGATCACGTAGTCTTGAACAGCACTCAGAATTCAAATTTCACTAAATTTATATACGATCACAAATTTTTGAAAAATTACACTGATAAATTTGTTGAGCACATGAACTATTTTTGGAATCTTAGCTTGATGGAAAAACTTCATGTTAGGACGTCCCTGAACATACATTTACTGGACTATAAATCGAGGTTTAAAGATGAGATGGTTTTCAAAACCCTTTGCTTATTAGAAAACATGCCTAGACATAGTGGGAATGGGACTCATAGGGCAAGAACCAAGTGTGGGGGAAAAAGATGGTGGTATTATTTGCATCGCGTGCACCGCAAACACATATATCATTGTACATATGATCCATTTTTACATATAGTTAGACTGCATTTCATTTAGCAAATCATTTTACATCTTATTCACCTTTGGGTACGATCTTTCAAATTTAGGAAACGTTTACAGTGTGGACACTGTTTAGTTCTAGTGTGGGGGGAGTCTGCATTTCACTCATTTTCGTTTTTTCTTTATTTTTCTTTCTTTTCATTTTCAGCCATTTAAATAGGACCATCGTGCATTTTAGACTGTAGTAACATGCCATTTTTTTTTGAAACATGACTCATTTTAGTTTGATACAACAAAATAAGTTAACAATTATTAGTCAGTTGATAGTATTTTTTTCTCTCAACTTAGATCAAATAAGAAATATAATGAAAAGTTTAATTTTGAGAAATAATAGTGTAATCGGTACATAGGGAGATTCTTAGGTGATGGCCATGAAATCTATTCTATATTGTAGACTTTGTTTAAATAAGTGGAGGACTTAAAATACTTATATTGGCTTTTCGAATCTTTAAAACTAAGTTGTGTTAAGTTGAACTCGCGTAACTCTCTTTTGTGCTTATAAATTCAATAATAATAATAGTAATCCAAGGGTATCCAACATTGCTTGTATATCAAGCGTTGGTGTGCAAACCCGCCAAGCTCTATCCGACATGTTGTTAACAAAGTCAGCGTTGGAATATCTTGGTCTCATTTTATGAGATTGGACACCTAAGGATTACCGATACGTTGTTGACAAAGTCAAAGTCGGCCTGCACAATCACCAAGCTCTTTACCCACTCTCCGTTAGTCCGCGAGGCAGTACATGGGTGGTAAACCTTGGTCTTCTAAGTTAGGTGTATGTACTTAATCATAAATTTTAAAATTTTATAGAATAAAGAATAAGCGATGATGCCCAAACACTTCTTGACCTTATGGATTTGACTAGCCATACATGAGAAAATAATAATACCACTTTGCAAACTGTGCCATGCAAACTAAGAATCTATTTCATGGCTGCACTATGTTATCGACCGAACTAACTGGCTAAACTGGAATTTAAAATTTGAAAACTTGATTTATATTGAAAATTTGTGACAAGTTGAGGTATCTAAAATAAAATCAACTGACTAGAAATTAATAATTTAATTTGTTGTACCACTTCAGAAACAAGTCTTGTTTTCATTTTGCTTTTATTTTGCATATATCCATTGCATTCATGTAGTTTCATTAGAATCACAGCATACTGCATTTGGATTTTGTGGGTAGTATCCGCTGAAAACCCTCACGAGACACCACTCGTCCTACTAGGGACACCTAGAGGTTTAACGGCTTGTTGCATACGCTCAATGCAATCGTGTTTCCTACGAAAGTGTGACCTATCTAGTTAGTTTTTAATTTTTTTTTACTTGAGGACGAGTAAAAGATAAGTGTGGGGGTATTTGATTAACATAGAAATGTGTTGTTTTTATGCTCTTATATCTTATCTTTTGTATATAAATAAATATTACTTGGGTATTGTTTTGTCACTTTTACAGATATTCCAATCCAGCCCGCATGCAAACAGAAAAGTAGAGAAATAGAGATCAAATTGCTGTGTATTTGCATTTTGAAGAATTGTAGATGAAGATCTCACATCTGGCTGCTGTTGGACAAGAAAATGACTGATTTAGAGGCTATGCACATCTCAAATTAAAGGAGGCTTGCAAGAGAAAAGGAGAAAAGGCCTAGAACTTGTTCCACATGACAAAAGGCCTAAAAATCACTTGAAATAGCTAGGCCCATTTGTAATTAGGGTTAGGGTTTGGTTATGTCATATAAATACCCTTGTAATGTCATTGTAGCAACCATCTCATTTCTTTATTCCATTACTCTAATAAAAATTCTTCTTCTTCTTCTTCTTCTTCTTTTATTTTCTAGTATTTTTTTAGCAGCTAGTGTCATCTACCAGATTACATTCGGTAGAGTACTAGTTGTATTTTACATTTGTTTCATTAGCGATTAGTCGTTTGATTAGTTTCAACGACAATTCTATTTTTTTTTTTGTTCTTCTTATTCTGCACTTTTATTTTATGCATTGTTGTTCTTGTTTTGCAATTTACTTTCTTTAGGGATTAATTGTTGATTAGATTCAACGATAATCCTAAGTTCGCAATTTCAATTTGTTTTTATTTCAACAAAATCTCCAGGCTTCGTCTAACTCGCCCAAGAGATTAAATAAATAATAATTTTTAATTACACCTCCCTTTGTTCGACCTGTATGCTACACACCTGTATGCTTGTAGTAATTATTTAAAATATCACGCTTTTATGATTCATAGATTAGCGTCGATCAAAGCAATACAATTATGCTCACTCATTTTTGCAGAATATCATTGAACGTTGTTTTGGCATTCTTAAAGTGCGTTTTCCTATTTTGAAAATGATGCCATTGTATAGTCTTCGCAAACAACGTAATATTGTCATAGCTGGATGTGTAATTCATAACTACATTAGAAAGCATGCTTTGAATGATGAGATTTTTAATGAATTTAAAATGATTATTTATTTCTTTCTGAAGGAAACAATCTTGAATCTAATCAAAGTTTGGTTGGAGTGGATTCAACTCAAGGAGAAAGGCAAGATTTCAACAACAAAAGAGAAGAAATCCGATGAAGCATGGTCGCGTTTTATCATTTCCATTTTAGATTCCGTATGATTTTAGAAGTTTTTAATATTTCGATTGTAATGCTTGAAATTTGTGTAAAAGATCAACTTTTATCTATTATGTGGTTGTTGTTTGATTTTGTAAGTTAAAATGGACTTAGCTGCTGGGATTATGTGCAAATAAAATGCAAGTTTTTATGTCATGTTTCAATTCAATATTTTATGATTTATATTTTAGAATACGAATTGTTTTTTGATTTTAAGTTAACTAGTTGTAATATATACTTTTAAAAATCTAAATTATCTTATATTTTATTTCAATATTTTAGTGCAATAGCCAAACAGCTATTGTGAAATAAAAAATTCTATCCATATTGGCTTTTCATCTTTTTGACTTATAAGTCGTTACCGTGCCAAACAAGCTTTTTGACTTTTTAACTTTTTAAAAGTAAAAGCACTTATCATACAAGCATAAGCACTTCTACTTTTAGTTGTCAAACAGGCCCTCAGAAGTTTTTAATATTTCGATTATAATGCTTGAAATTTGTGTAAAAGATCAACTTTTATCTATTATATGGTTTGTTGTTTGATTTTGTAAGTTAAAATGGACTTAGCTACTTGGATTATGTGTGAATAATATGCAACATTTTTATGTCATGTTTCGATTCAATATTTTACGATTTATATTTCAGAATACGAATTGTTTTGTGATTTTAGTTAACTAGTTGTAATATATACTTTTAAAAATCAAAATTATCTTACATTTTATTTCAATATTTTAGCGCAATAGCCAAATAGCTATTGTGAAATAAAAATTCTATCCAGACTGGTTTTTCATCTTTTTGACTTATAAATCGTTACCGTGCCAAACAAGTTTTTTGACTTTTTAACTTTTTAGAAGTAAAACCACTTATCATATAAGAACAAACACTTATACTTTTAGTCGTCAAACATGCCCTTAGAAGTTTTTAATATTTCGACTGCAATGCTTGAAATTTATGTAAAAGATCAACTTTTATCTATTATCTGGTTTGTTGTTTGATTTTGTAGGTTAAAATAGACTTAGCTGCTTTGATTACGTGCAAATAACATGCAAGTTTTTATGTCATGTTTCGATTAAATATTTTATGATTTATATTTTAGAATACGAATTGTTTTGTGATTTTTAGTTAACTAGTTGTAATATTTACTTTTAAAAAACTAAATAATCTTACATTTTACTTCAATATTTTAGCGCAATAGCCAAATAGCTATTGTGAAATAAAAATTCTATCCATATTGGCTTTTCATATTTTTGACTTATAAGTCGTTACCGTGCCAAACAAGATTTTTGACTTTTTAACCTTCTAGAAGTAAAAGCAATTATCGTATAAGAAAAAGCACTTCTACTTTTAGTTGCCAAGCAGACCCTAAGGGAAGAAAAGATAGTACCATAAATTTAGTTTTGTATACCACATATTCGGTTTTGGATTTAGGATAACGGTATATGGATGAACAAAAATGGAAGCTTGCACAGTCAAGCGTGTAGGTATACATTCAGTGAAAAAAAAATAAACTATAGGCAAGATGTTTTGATTGTACGAGCTATTGTTATTGATATTTTTTTGTTAGATACCATAGCAATAGCATGTCAGATTAAAAACAATAACAGTCGCTAGAGGGAGGATAATCATATATCGTAGTAAGCTTATATATGAAAACTTGGTAGAAAATGAGAATATGAAAGAAATTCAAGAATTGGGCCATGTTAGAGTTGTTTTTGATGTTTATGTAAAAGTTCAAATATTAATGATATGATAACATTGCATTTTATATGTCATATAACTACGCATTTTTGTATAACGTCCAACCTTGAGATCCATACTAACAAAGAGCATTGACAAGTAATATAGTTTGCTAGTGTAGAAAATTAGGCTTGTTAGAAACGACAATTCATGAGTCTTGTATTAAACGAGTATTGAATACATCGATTGAGTAATCAAATTTTCTTTCATACATTAATTAAATCGACGTACTCAATTCATGTTTAACATAAAACTATGGTGGCTAAGGATCTATTTAGAATAAAATATAAAAACATCACAAATAACAGATTACACACACACATACACACACACACACATATACATACATATTTATATCTATGTATGTATGTATGTATGTATGTATATAATATATACAGACGTCATAAATATAACATTACATGTGCTACAAACTTGGATGGTTCTTATAAACAATATAAATACAACATGTTCCAATAAAGAAATATACAACATAATACTTCTAACACTCGACTACTCAGCTTGGGTTTTAACCTCAAATAAGTTAATCCATGATGATAGCAAAGCAAAATACGAATCTACAACAAGCTATTAACCTGAAATAACTCGGTGTGACCCAAGTACATAGAATATACTAGTCAGTCCAACTTAACCATATTAGTTAGAACATGATAAGTGAAATATAGTGTCTCATGAGAGATAATTCCTCTTCATTAGAAAATGAGTAATATAGACTTGGATCAACATGCGACACATATGATAGGTTCACGGAATCAACATATAAGTTACTCATGTAACGTAAGACCACAAAACACCGATGTTTCCATCAACAAAAATCACCCAAGCTCTAAGGCTAGGATTTACCAAATCTTCAATCACAAAAACATAGGATGGAAATCACAAAACATGGGACTTGGTTAGGAGCTCAAAGCAAAAAAATGTAATTGCCATATACATAAATCCACATATAGCTTTAAGGCTATAAAGAATTTTAATAATCATCAACAAGATGTTTAAAACATTTAGAAGTCACAGACTCTAGATTTTTGAAATAATGAAATATAGAAGATAATATAAAATTTGGTTCTAAGTCATAAACAGGAAGCCAAAGCAACGCCACATGTGAATAGCACAGATAGCTAAATCCTACCTAGTACTAATCAATAATTATGGCGCGTAACGTAGACGATCCGAAGGTCTAGCATAAATGAACCGAAAGCCTAACACAGGTGACCCGAAGGTCTAGCACAAATGGCGTGAAAGCCTAATGCAGATGACCCAAAGGTCTAGTACTGGGAATATAACATAATGTGTCACAAGCTCCCAAGAATTAATCCATATAGTGAAAACAGTGCATCTCATACCGCACGTTCTTACTTGTTGATTTACTACCAATCAGCTAATTCTATATTAGTATAGCTTTAATCAAACAAAAAAAATTATAAAAAAATTGGTACGATTTTATTAACTTTCAGATAGTACATATAAAAAGGTTAGTATACTAACCTGAATAAGCTAAAACAAAAATACATGAAACATAAATAACATAATACCAAATACAAATATAAAAACCTAGAAAATAAGCAAAAAGGTGACCCATGATGAGGTCGCTGGTCACCAAACCCACAAGTTTTATCCAATCTGGCACAACAACTCTCCAAATAACTTATTCCATGTTTTTGCGTAGATATCCCACGTTCATACAACTCCTCGTTTTGCGGTTATGTCGAGTAGCATTTCCAACATGGTATTATGGAACAAAAATTCCAGATAACATTCAATTTGCTAACTGATTTCAACATCAACCTTCTTTACCACCGATATACCGTATAAAATAACTAAATGATGTACGAATCCCTCATGTTCACTGTAGTGTATCAGAAGACAACCAATCGATTCATCAATAAAAGAAGATACCAAATCTGCTGCAGAATTATAAAATTGGAGCACGTAATTTTGTAACAGTCTTCAGAACCAGAATCTATTTTTAACCAAAACCAATATCGTTTATTCCAATATAGAAATGAAAAGTATGGGTTCTTCCATCCAACGAATACCAGTTTGTAAAGGATACAATCAAAAGATATACCTGCTGCCAGCATAAAGTTTAAAAACCTAAATAATGTTGCCATTAAATTCAAAGTAGAAATAAGATGTAGCCTTTGATGTAAATCGTTTTATTGGGTTTCATCCACGGTGAAACCGCTTCAATTAATATTAGACCAAAATCTGGGCCTAGCACCCAAATGTAGTATGAAGTCCTCACAATCACAAATCTCAGATCACAGAGTGCAGACAAAGTAATAAAAACAAGGGACAAACGATATTGGTTCGGGTCAAACCAAGCCTACGTCCACTTTATAATTCCTTAAATTCTAAGAAATTACAATTTCAATGTCATCTCACAATCCTGAGATCCAATTACGTACAACATCCTTGTATTTTAATGAAGATGAAGAGAAAAGAAAATGATTTTATACACGAAATCCTCGTGTTAAACTGAGTTCAATTGGCCTTGTTAAGCATGCGAAGTCCTTACGTTGTCAATGGTGGAAGCCATGAAGAAGAATGGTCAAAAGTCTTTAGAAAATCCTTCAAATGGTGTATTTATAGAAATTTCTTGAAAGCGGTTTGTGAGACATGTGGCATGCATCCCAAAAATCTCGAAATTTTGTGGAAAACGTCCAGAAATCCTCTCTAAGCAGTTGTATGCCACCTTTAATCAGATCCGTGCAAGTTGAAGTGAAAATAGCCTTTAGGATAGGTCAAAACCATGTGCTGCAGCTACAATCTGGGGCGGTTCGTGACCCCTATGTGCTCCACGAGTCGGTGTGACGAGCTAAAGTGAGGAGTTGGTGGAGATGGCCAGGTTGGGTCGTGGTCTAGGGGTGTAGCACGAGCGGGTCGTGATCCATGGGTGTGTCACGAGTGGGTCATGGTCCGAGGGTGCACCACGAGTCGAGTGGAGAAGGGGGTAAGCCCTAGGGGGGTGAGCCGGTGCCAGGATCCAAGTTCTCGATTCTGAGTGCGTTCACGGAAACGGGCGTAACTTACAAACCGTAAGTCCGTTTTGGCCAAACGAAACCTATACTTGAAGCTAATTCAAAGGGCTACAAGTGTTATTGAGCTAAGCTTCATAATTGGTGTTTTCGGACCCAAAAAAGGTCATCTGGTGGGAGTTTTGGGCCATTCTTGATTGTTATGCGACTTCAACCAAATCACTTTGGTCTTCCGATGATGTTCTCAATACGTAAGCGTATTGTTACCCAGAGTTATCATGTGTGACAGCTTTGACCAAAAAGTGTTTCAACATTTTGCCCCCCAGAACACATCTCGCTGATTGAAGGAAGATTCGTTTTGGATAATCCAAGAAATCCAAGGCCACGCCTGGCGTACCATTTGCAAATATAATCCATACCTTCATTGTGACGGCCCGCTCCGCACCAGTCTGCATTTCCTCAGAAAGTGCGATGTACACATGCCCGACTAGCACGAGACGGTCGTCAGAAGAAAGGAAAGAAGGGAATTAACTAATCAAGAACCTGTAGAATGTCTCACAGCGCATGGAGTAAAATATAATAATAACATACTTGACATAAAACAGGTGAGACAGTGCATAAGCTGATAATTAAAACCAACATCAACTTCAGAGCAGTGGAAATCCACATACAGCTTATTACAACTTTCCAATTTTACTAACTCTAAACAAAAAAAAAGCTAAAGTAGAAGATACACCACTAATGCCCAAGCAGTGATCTTCAACAACACAGGGAGAATACTATGTATATATTACGTGGAAGCCTCCTGCTCGTCTCCGGATCATCTACCCGTGCATCACCAGCTAACCTGTCTCTAGTCTGCTCATGTGAGCACCCAGAGTAATAAGAGGAGACATAAAACTCTAGGTCAGACATAAAGCCTGGTATGAGCGATAAACATCTAAACAGAACAATAACAGGTATACTAAACCATACCTGAACCTGCAACCAAAGAGTTAGTACCACATACCGTACTATACTCTAAGGTGCCATAATAAATAGTGTAAAGAATACGGGAGTGGGGTGTGCATGTCATAATGATAGCAAACAAATCATCCATAGCAACCATCCTCACATCTCTCACTCGGTGCGTAAAGCGTACGATGTCCACCACTGTCAATCATTAGACCCATCGAAGTAGTGACGGAGTTCGACTTGTACAACTACTGCTACTACCAAGCTTACCACATGGAGTCATGACCAAATCTTTACAAATGACCCCACTTCATTGCTTTATAGCCCTTTAGTCGTACCTAGGCCATTTCAGCTCTGAATTCGTTCACATACTTCCCATACATAGTGATCCAAAGTCATAAACATCGACTGCCCCTTGGCACACATCCCGCAGCAAAGCCCAATCATGAAGTGAACTCATCGGTTCCCAACTGGATCCTGAGCTCTAACTTCCCATATTGGACTACCTTTGCATCTTGGGTTATTGGTCAATACTGGGTCGGGTTGGATTTTCCTTCTAGCCATCGGTTCAGGTCGGGTTCTCTACTTCGGGTCGGTTCGTAGTCTCCTCCTGTCGCGGTTCGGTGCGGGTCCACAGCGTCGCATCGGTTCGGGTCGGGTATTCCACTTCGGATCGGGTCGGGTGCCATCTCCCTTCTAGTTCGTGCTTTCGCTCCGATCCGCTCCCTCGTTCTTCACGTGCTCCGATCCGATCCCTCCTTCTTCATCTGATCCGATCCTACTCCTTTAGCCGATCCGATCACTTCGCCTTACTCCAGTCCTAGCCTTTCATCCTTAAGTCGATCCGACCCGAGCCCTTCGTCTTTAAGTTAGTCCGATCCCCAGCTTAACCAACATGGCCTTCCTTGTTGCCAAGCTTCTTATGTGCCAGGCTCCAGTTCGGGTCGGGTTCCTCGCTCAGGTCTCATATCCGATCCGAGCCCATATCCGATCCGATCCGAAACCCTGCACAACTTTCTGCAACTTTTTCCAGCAACCTGTTTACGCCATTCGACGACATTTTCGACAAATCTAACTATTCTAATCAATCACAAATCATCCCAAACAGTCACAGCAACATAGCAAACTAACCACAAACACCAAAACAATGAATTTACATGTCAAAACGGATCAAATATACCCAAAATCCCATTTTTTCCTTAAGCATGTTTAAGTAAAACTAATCATAGAGTTAACAAAACTTAACCAAATCGAACCAAATTTCTAACAGAGGCATAAAATATTATTTAAGAATTTTAAACATTTTTCCAGAATTTATTAGTGTATAAATTCGCTAATCTTCACTAATTACCCCTAATTACCGTAATTAGTGCAAAAACTATGCAAATCACTCACCTTTGCCACAAAATAAAACACCAAATCCGAAATACTCTCTTTTTGGGTCAAATTCCTATGTATAGCAGCAGCTCCAACCTTGCTCTGTTGCTATTTGGCCTTGTTTTGATGTATATTAGGCTTAATCTTCACTAAAAATGTGTTTTGGAGTGGTTTTAGAGGATGGAAGCCATTACTAGGGTCTCAAGAAAGTTTGTGGCGGCTCAAAACTGAAATGAAAGTGATTTCCTAACCCTAATTAGCCCTCCTATGCCTCTATACCCGAAATTCCCCTCTGTGTCTAGCTGCTAATCACCCGGTTAAGCCCAATTAAGCTGTTTTTCACCATCTGAAACTTGTTTCAGCCATATCATCCAAACGGTGAGTCCGTTTGGCTAATGTGACCACTCTACGGAATTGTAAACCATCATCCGGAGCCAATGGAAGTGGTTTCAGGTCAAAATTCCTTTTCAGTCAAAAGTTATGGCCAAAACAGTACCAACTAGGGGTAAAATGGTCATTTAAAAATCGGGAAAAATCATGAACATGGGAAATGACCCCAATAGTCGTCTCCCAAAGTTACATGACCATACGACTTCGTATGTGAAAGAAATAAATATTCTACGATCCTATGATGCGTAGAATACGGGTCGTTACACTCTCCCCCCCTTAAGAAATTTCGTCCCCGAAATTCCTTAACTCAAAACATACAAAAGATCCTGCATGCCTAACAACCACATACAACAATCAAACATGCAAAACAAGCCTATCCTAGCATGCGGAAAACTAAATCGAAGCCAAAATCTTACCAGGCAAAGAGTTCTGGATAAGTCTTCCTAATGTTCTCCTCTGTCTCCCAAGTACAATCATTCTCGTCCTTGCCCCACTGAACCTTGACCAGCTTCACCGCCTTACTTCGAAGTTTCTTCATGTCGTGCTCGACAATACGGGCCGGCTTGCGGTTCCCAACCGCCTCCGGTTCTACTTCAAAGTCCTCTAACTGGTCAGGTGAAATAGTTATATCTAAGTCGTGGACGAACTTCCTTAGTTGGGAAACATGAAATACGTTGTGAACTCCCGCCATCTTCTCTGGTAAGTCAATTCTATATGCCAAATTCCCAACTGGTTCAAGAACAGGGAATGGGCCAACAAATCTTGGTGCTAACTTGCCTCTCCTGCCAAATCGTATTACGCTCTTCAACGGAGAAATCTTGACAAACACCAAGTCACCAACAGAGAATTTCAGGTCTCTTCTCCTCTTATCAGCATAACTCTTCTGCCTATCTTGGGCAGCCTTCATTCGTTGTTGAATGATCTTGATCTTATCTGAAGTTTCCCTCACCACATCTGGTCCAAGCATAAACTTCTCGCCAATCTCTATCCAACATGATGGTGAGTTGCACGGTCTTCCATACAAAGCTTCAAACGGAGCCATACCGATACTGGATTGGTAGCTATTGTTATATGCAAACTCTACTAGATGCAAATGGTCATCCCATTATCCACCAAAATCCAATATACAAGCTCTCAAGAGGTCTTCCAATATACGATTCACCCTCTCCGTCTGACCGTCGGTCTGAGGATGATATGCGGTACTGAGATGTAACTTTGACTCTAGAGCCTCTTGTAAGCTCTTCCAAAACCCACTAGTGAACAACGGGTCTCGGTCACTCACAATGCTTTTAGGTACTCCATGAAATCTCACTACCCACTTCATATACAATTCTGCTAACTTAGCTGCCGTTCTGGTCGATTTGACTGGTATAAATCTTGCACTTTTAGTCAATCGATCCACAATTACCCAAATGCTATCATGTCCCAATCTAGTCCTTGGTAAACCATCGATGAAATCCATCGAGACTTGCTCCCATTTCCATTCGGGAATTTCTAATGGCTGTAACAACCCACTAGGCTTCTTTTGCTCGGCTTTAACTAGCTGGCAATTCATGGATTTGGATATAAACCTCCCAATGTCTCTTTTCATCCCTTCCCAGTAGTAGGTCTGCTTCATGTCTCGATACATCTTGTTACCACCGGGGTGTATAGTCAGTTTTGAGTGATGACACTCTCTAAGCACTTCATCCCTCAATCCATCGACATTGGGTACAACAAGCTTTCCATTCTTTCTAAGCCATCCTTCTCGATCAAGCCCATACTTGTTCATCTCCTCATCGATACCCATCTCTAACTTGGAGATGATTTCCAATAGGTTAGGATCGTCCCTCTGACTAGTGTCGATCCACTCAATCAAAGTGGGTCTGACCGTCAAACTTGCTAACATTTCTGGATTCAATTCGCACTTTGGTCTGAAATCATACCCAGCGATGTACTCCAGTTACTTCCATTCTAGAAATATAGCCCCTAAGCTGGCATGCCTCCTACTGCATGCATCAGCCACCGCATTTCCCTTTCCCGGTGTATATGCAATGTCAAAATCATAGGAAGCCAAGAATTCTAACCACCTTTGTTGCTGGAGATTTAAATCCTTCTGGGAGAAGAGATACTTCAACGACTTATGATCTGTGAACAACTCAAATCTTTCTCCCAAGAGATAGTGTCTCCACATCTTCAACGCGAACACGATCGCTGCCAATTCCAAATCATGGGTAGGGTATCTTTTCTCATGCGGTTTCAATTGCCGACTTGCATAAGCTACAACTCTACCACTTTGCATCAATACAGCACCCAGTCCGGTACCACAGACATCCGTGTATACCGTCATCTCTTCATTCCCCTTAGGAATGACTAACACTGGTGCGCTTGTCAACTTGTCCTTTAGACTCTTGAATGCATTCTCGCACCTTTCATCCCAGACAAAAGCTTGATTCTTCTTGGTCAACTGGGTCAATGGTGCTGATATCTTGGAGAAACCTTGGATAAACTTACGATAATATCCAACTAACCCCAAGAAACTTCTTACATCCGTTGCATTCTTGGGCGTAGGCCAATCTTGTACCGTAGCCACCTTTTCCGGGTCCACGGAAATACCATTCTCTGATACAACATGACCCAAGAACCTCACTTCCCTCTTCCAGAAGTGACACTTAGAAAACTTTGCTTTCAATTGGTGTTTTCTCAACACCTCCATCACTATTCTTAAATGTTCCTTGTGTTCTTCCTCTGTCCTCAAATAGAACAAAATATCATCAACGAACACAAGGACAAACTTATTCAACTGATCTCTGAATACCCTATTCATAAGATCCACAAAATATGCTGGGGCATTGGTCAGCCCGAATGGCATGACCAACCACTCATTAAATCCAGACGGCGTCCGAAATGCCGTTTTAGCTATACTCTCAGCTTCCACTCTAAGCTGATGAAAACCTATCGCGAGATCCAACTGAGAAAATACTCTCGCACCACTCAACTGATCGAACAAATCATCTATCCGCGGTAGAGGATACTTGTTCTTCCTCGTCACTTTATTCAACTCGCGGTAGTCTACACACAAACGAAGGGAACCATCCGCCTTGGTAGCAAACACAACTGGTGCTCCCCATTCAGAAACACTCCTTCTGATAAATCCCTTCTTCAAAAGATCGCTGACTTGCACCTCGAGCTCTCGCTGCTCCCTTGGTGCCATACGACGAAGTGGCATCACTATAGGTCTGGCATCTTTTACCAAATCAATACGGAACGCAATCTCTCGGTGTGGTGGAAGCCCGGTCACTTCTTCGAAAACATCCGGATACTGGCCAACCACGGGCAAACTTGACAACTCACTATGCGGAATGTCGAGGGAGTTTAGAAAACTAGCCAATACCCCCTCACTGGGTAGACCACCAAACACTATCCTCCGCCCATCATCCGCTCTAGCTGTCACCAAAAAGCCCTCACAGTCTACCACCACCCCGTATCTTCGGAGCCAATCTACTCCCAAAATAATGCCAAACCCAGTAAAGCCCAAAACAAAGAAATCACAAACAAACATGCATCCATGACTCGACAAGACCACATTACGACAAATCATGCTAAGGCTAGTCGAACCACCAATCGGGTTCGTCACTACTAAAGGTCTATCGACGATCTCGGGCTCCAATCCCAACCTATCTACCAGGTCACTAGATATGAAAGAACTGGAAGCTCCGGTATCAAACAAAACCCTAACAGGAACATCATAAACAGAAAGCATACCTTGAATGACGACATTCTTTCCCTTCTCCGTCGCAGGTGGGGCATTCGACGAAGAAGGAATTGCATTAAGAGCATATGCTTTCACCATTTGATTTTCTTTAGGGGGCTGGGGACACTTGTCCTTGTGATGTCCCATTTGGCCACAGTTGAAGCACTTCCTGTCCGCTGGCTTGGCCCGACAATTACTAGCATAATGGCCCTTCTTACCACAGCTGAAGCACTCAACATCTTGCTTATTCTTTTTCTTCTGGCCATCCTTAGTCTGATTCTGCTTTCTCTTATTCTGGGAACCACCATTGCCTCCACCACTTGCTTGTCGCTTTGGCTCATCTGCGGATGCAACCTCAGTCTTTGGCTTAGGGTAGAGACTTTCTGATCTCAATGCCTTCCCCACAATCGATTCAAACGTCTCATCGATGTGGTTAATAAGCCTTTCCCCCAAGTACTGATCCAAACCAGTTATGAACTTCTCATTCTTCTTCTCGGCAGTATCAATAAGAGATAACCCATACTTCGACAAAGTGTCGAATTCAGTAATATACTCCGAGACAGCTCTGCCATTCTGCTTGAGCTCCAAGAATTTCTTAAACAGCACTGACTTCTGAGCAGTTGGGATAAACTTGTCGCTAAAGCGAGCCTTAAACTAATCCCAAGTAACCTGATCTTCTGGAGTGGCTATCTTAACAGCATTCCACCAATTCATCGCTCGCCCTTGCAGCTGACGAGACGCTAGCCTTCTCTTCATCGCATCCTCGATACCAAAGTCGTCAAAGATACGATCACAGCTATCCAACCAATCCTGAACATCCGTGGCTGACTCCGTTCCATGGAACGGCTTCCCACCAAGACTAGTATAATCCTTATTTAGCTTGGTGTAATCGGCCCTAGGCGTCTGCACTACTGGACCGCCACCATTTCCACCATTGGGAGCTGCCCTCTGCACATCTCTAAGCATCTCTCTCATGAGGTCAGTAAACATCGCCCTCATGTCAGCAGCATTCCCATTATTGGCCCCTCTACCGGTACCTCTAACATATCGGCTCATCGTCAATCTGTAAAGGGAAACGATTAACGACCCTATAGTGGTGCTAGTGCAGCACGACTTCATTCTTATACTACTAATAGTATATATATATATATATGTAGCTTTTAAAAACCAAAATAATCACAAATACGCTCTCTCGTATACGTATATTATCTCTCCCTGATAACTTCCCTAGGTTAACTACGCAACCTAGAACTCTGATACCAAGTGTGACGGCCTGCCCCGCACCAGTCTGCATTTCCTCAGAAAGTGCGCTGTACACATGCCCGACTAGCACAGGACGGTCGTCAGAAGAAAGGAAAGAAGGGAATTAACTAATCAAGAACCTGTAGAATGTCTCACAGCGCATGGAGTAAAATATAATAATAACATACTTGACATAAAACAGGTGAGACAGTGCATAAGCTGATAACTAAAACCAACATCAACATTAGAGCAGCGGAAATCCACATACAGCTTATTACAACTTTCCAATTTTACTGTCTCTAATTAAAAGAAAGCTAAAGTAGAAGATACACCACTAATGCCCAAGCAGTGATCTTCAACAACACAAGGAGAATACTATGTATATATTACATGGAAGCCTCCTGCTCGTCTCCGGATCATATACCCGTGCATCACCAGCTAACCTGTCTCTAGTCTGCTCGTGTGAGCACCCAGAGTAATAAGAGGAGACATAAAACTCTGGGTCAGACATAAAGCCTGGTATGAGCGATAAGCATCTAAACAGAACAATAACAGGTATACTAAACCATACCTCAACCTGGACCTGCAACCAAAGAGTTAGTACCACATACCGTACAGTACTCGAAGGTGCCATAATAAATAGTGTAAAGAATACGGGGGTGGGGTGTGCATGTCATAATGATAGTAAACAAATCATCCATAGCAACCATCCTCACATCTCTCACTCAGTGCGTAAAGCGTACGATGTCCACCACTGTCAATCACTAGACCCATCGAAGTAGTGACGGAGTTCGACTTGTACAACTACTGCTACTACCAAGCTTACCACATGGAGTCATGACCAAATCTTTACAAATGACCCACTTCATTGGTTTATAGCCCTTTGGTCGTACCTAGGCCATTTCAGCCTTGAATTCGTTCACATACCTCCCATACATAGTGATCCAAAGTCATAAACGTCGACTGCCCCTTGGCACACGTCCCGCAGCAAAGCCCAATCATGAAGTGAACTCATCGGTTCCCAACTGGATCCTGAGCTCGAACTTCCCATATTGGACTATCTTTGCATCTCGGGTTATTGGTTAATACTGGGTCGGGTTGGATTTTCCTTTTAGCCATCGGTTCGGGTCGGGTTCTCTACTTCGGGTCGGTTCGTAGTCTTTTCCTGTCGCGGTTCGGTTCGGGTACACAGCGTCGCATCGGTTCGGGTCGGGAATTCCACTTCGGGTCGGGTGTCCTCCTCCGGGTCGGGTCGGGTGCCATTTCCCTTCCAGTTCGTGCTTCCGCTCCGATCTGCTCCCTCGTTCTTCACGTGCTCCGATCCGATCCCTCCTTCTTCATCTGATCCGATCCTACTCCTTTAGCTGATCTGATCCCTACGCCTTACTCCAGTCCTAGCCTTTCATCCTTAAGTCGATCCGATCCGAGCCCTTCGTCTTTAAGTTAGTCTGATCCCCAGCTTAACCAACATGGCCTTCCTTTTTGCCAAGCCTATTATGTGCCAGGCTCCAGTTCGGGTCGGGTTCCTAGCTCAGGTCTCATATCCGATCCGAGCCCATATCCGATCCGATCCGAAACCCTGCACAACTTTCTGCAACTTTTTCTAGCAACTTGTTTACGCCATTCGACGACATTTTCGACAAATCTAACTATTCTAATCAATCACAAATCATCCCAAACAGTCACAGCAACATAGCAAACTAACCACAAACACCAAAACAATGAATTTACATGTCAAAACGGATCAAATATACCCAAAATCTCATTTTTCCCTTAAGCATGTTTAAGTAAAACTAATCATAGAGTTAACAAAACTTAACCAAATCGAACCAAATTTCTAACAGAGGCATAAAATATTATTTAAGAATTTCTAAACATTTTTACAGAATTTATTAGTGTATAAATTCGCTAATCTTCACTAATTACCCTTAATTACCGTAATTAGTGCAAAAACTATGCAAATCACTCACCTTTGCCACAAAATAAAACACCAAATCTGAAATACTCTCTGTTTGGGTCGAATTCCTATGTATAGCAGCAGCTCCAACCTTGTTCTGTTGCTATTTGGCCTTGTTTTGATGTAGTTTAGGCTTAATCTTCACTAAAAATGTGTTTTGGAGTGGTTTTAGAGGATGGAAGCGATTACTAGGGTCTCAAGAAGGTTTGTGGCGGCTCAAAACTGAAATGAAAGTGATTTCCTAACCCTAATCAGCCCTCCTATGCCTCTATACCCGAAATTCCCCTCTGGGCCTAGCTGCTAATCACCCGGTTAAGCTCAATTAAGCTGTTTTTCACCATCTGAAACTTGTTTCAGACATATCTCCCAAACGGTGAGTCCGTTTGGCTAATGTGACCACTCTACGGAATTGTAAACCATCATCCAGAGCCAATGGAAGTGGTTTTAGGTCAAAATTCCTTTCCAGTCAAAAGTTATGGCCAAAACAGTACCAACTAGGGGTAAAATGGTCATTTAAAAATCGGGAAAAATCATGAACATGGGAAATGACCCCAATAGTCGTCTCCCAAAGTTTACATGACCATACGACTTCGTATGTGAAAGAAATAAATATTCTACGATCCTATGATGCGTAGAATACGGGTCGTTACATTCATAGAAAAAGAAACGAATAGATGTGTTAAATTCTGATAGCTTGATTTAAACTTTCCGAGCATAAACCAAGCTTAGGTGTACATTAGATCATAAACCATACTCAAGAGACGTTCGAATCATCCTGCCAAAACCTGGAGAAGGACCTAACCTTCTAGGCATAAGCCATACCGAGAAGTTCAAACTGAGTATAAACCATACTCGAGTTTTATCAAGCTCCTTTTCCAAATCCTGACAAGATCGTTTGACGTTTCCGAGTATATTCCATACTTAAAAATCCAGTGGAGTACAATCCATACTCATACCGAGATAGAGCTATACTTGCATAAGCCTGACAAGATAGTCCGTCCCTAGGCATAATCCATGCCTAGGGATTTGAGATAATTATAAGCCATACTTAAATTTACCAAACATTATCCATGCTCGAAAAATCCTTCCTTATTCAATTCAAAGTACAAAACCAAAGCAAATCCTGACTGGTTTGTCATCGAGTCCAGAGCATGCTTTGGGGCTAAATCTAACCCCATATGTATCTACTCCGATTTAGCCAATCGGAAAAACTAAAGAAAGCAAAAAACATATTTCAAATCCTAAGAAATGCAGGAAATGCGAAGTGATCTAATCTGGATCAATTAATGATGAGCCCACGAGAGCTTGATCCCGATTCGTTCCCTCTCCGGGGAGCAGAAGGTGGCAGCACAGGTGCAGGCGCTGTTGGTTGTTTCACATACTCGGGCAGCTCTCCACGTCTAACCCATTTCTCACTCAGATCACACAAATGCCTACAGTCATTTGTGTCATGACCGTCAATATCATGGAATATGCAATGTTTTCAAGATTCGCATTCTCTTTGCGATGGCTCCTTCTAGGAGGCTTTGGGTAGGATACAACACCGTTTGTGTCCATGTAAATGTCTGATAGTGAAGCACTGAATTCAGTGCATTTTTCATATTTGGGCCCTCTCCGGGGCTGAGTGTTGTGGTCATTATTGACAGCAACTTTCCCTTGCCTTTTCCATAATCAGATGGTTCTCCGTCTTTGAGCATGTTGACATGGAGAACTTTCTTCTCGGCAGTTGCATCTTCTTCTCGTAGAAATATATCTGCTTCAAGGTAGAATTTGCCGAGATTTCACGGTGGATCTCGGTACAAAGATTTATTGAATTCCAAGTTATCCAAGACATCGGATACTGCTTCCATCAGTACCATCGATGGTTCAGGGCGATCAACTGATGTTGCTGCAACGTTGAATCTTTCCAGAAATGAGCATAGAGTTTCTCTGAGCCTCTACTTGATTATGGTGATCGACTTTACATTCTTTGGTCGAACGATGTGAACCCGAAACTGTTCAATGAATCAGGAGACCAACATGTTCCAGCTATTGATCAATTCCGTTTCTAGCTGCCGAATCCACATAGCTGCTATATTAGTCAGAAAGAGGGGAAAACATTTAGCCATGACGTTTTCTGATGCCGATTGAACTTTCATATGCCATTTGTAGCGCATCAGGTGCACGGTAGGATCTATCCTGCCGATGTAGGGCTCCAGTTGTGGAAGTTTGAAATCTGGAGGATTGCGAGAATTCCTGATTTCCTGTGTGAACGAATTATGGTTGACATCATCCATGTCATTCTGATAAGTGCGGCCTCTCGAGAGGCGTTCAATCAGATCTGCTAGCCGATTACCTTCAAAAAGTTGTTGCTAATTGCCGATATCAGAGCTGGTTCCCCCAACAATAAATGTAAGAGAATGAGTAAGTTGTTGGTGAGTTGCTGGGAGCGCGTCATGGAGACCGGTTCGCGGACCATGAGGGGCGACCCGATCGGATTGTGGGTCCCCATCATGAGCCGATCCCATCTCTCCATCGCGAGCCCGTTTCTGTTGCTGAGTGGGAGCTTGCATTCTGATATCCATCTCAACCAGAGCTGACGAGGGTCACTGTGTATTTCCAAGAGGGAGAAGGTTGCCCCCGAGCATAGGTGCTGGCGGGTCGTTGGCCTCGACCCGACCCGATCGTGGTTGCGTACGCGAGCCACATCGGTGGCTCCATTTCCAGTGCGCGGTTCATTGCCACTCGGCCTGCCATCCATCCAAGCGAAGAATCTGTCTATCATCTCCTGTTGTTTTCGAAGGAGATCATCTTACCTTTCCATTTGAGATCTTAGTTCAGTAAGAACGCCATCCATCTCTTCTCTAGTCAAGTATGCAGAAGGATCCCCATGAGAGGAAGCCTCCTGGCTTGCCTCGTTCCTTGCGCCTTCAGCGTTAGCATCCTCAGCATGAGAGGAAGTTCCAGTTTTCTTCCTTTTGATTTCCATTGAGTTTCCTTTCAAGCTAGAAGTTGAAGTTGTCGTGTGCCCCCTTCCTGGCACGCCAAAAATGTTAGACCAAAATTTGGGCCTAGCACCCAAGTGCAGTATGAAGTCCTCACAATCACAAATCTCAGATCACAGAGTGCAGATAAAGTAATAAAAACAATGGACAAACGATATTTTTATAGTGGTTCCGCTCAAACCAAACCTATGTCCACTTTATAATTCCGTAAATTCTAAGAAATTACAATTACAATGCCGTCTCACAATCAATGAGATCCAATTACACACAACATCCTTGTATTTTAATGAAGATGAAGAGAAACATGAATGATTTTATACACGAAATTCTCGTGTTAAACTGAGTTGAATTGGCCTTGTTAAGCATGCGAAGTCCTTCCATTGTCAATGGTGGAAGCCATGAAGAAGAATGGCCCAAAATCCTTTTGAAAATCCTTCAAATGGTGTATTTATAGCCATTTCCTGAAAGCGGTTCGTGAGACACGTGGCACACTTCCCAAGAATCTTGAAATGTGGTGGAAAACGTTCCAAATCCTCTCCAAGCCATTGTATGCCACCTGTAATCAGATCCGTGAAAGTTAGAGTGAAAATAGCCTTTAGAATAGGTCAAAACAGTGTGCTGCAGCTGCAATCTGGGGCGGTTCGTGACCCATATGTGCTCCACGAGTCGATGTGATGAGCTAAAGTGAGGAGTTGGTGGAGATGGTCATGTCGGGTTGTGGTCTAGGGGTTCACCACGAGCGGGTCGTGATCCATGGGTGCGTCACGAGCGGGTCATGGTCCGAGGGTGCACCATGAGCCCAAGTGAGGGGGGCGAGCCCTAAGGGGGTGAGCCGGTGCCAGGATCCAAGTTCTCGGTTCTGAGTGCGTTCACGGAAACGGGCGTAACTACCAAATCGTAAGTCCGTTTTAGCCAAATGAAAGCTCTACTTAAAGCTAATTCAGAGGGCTACAAGAGTTCCGGGCAAAGCTTCGTAATTAATGTTTTCGGGCCCAAAAAAGGTCATATGGTAGGAGTTTTGGGCCATTCTTTGATTGTTATGGGACTTCAACCAAATCACTTCCTGTCTTCCAACGATGTTTTCAATACTTAAGCGTATTGTTAACTAGAGTTATCACGTGTGACAGCTTTGACCAAAAAGCGTGTCAACAATTAATAAATCGACCATCTACAAAATTGATAATTGAAGTTCATTATTGCTATCTTAACCGCCCATATCTTATCGTAAAAATCAATTTCTAGTTTCTTACCTTTTGTTGGTCGACCAACTCTGCGATTTGATAGTTGATTCCCTGAATTTTATCGAATTAAGAACATGTTTTGTAGATCGAACCTGCTTCCCAGCATTGACATTTCCGATCTGTGGGTACAATCAACTAAGAGAAAAAAATGAGTTTTTGCTCTTATATATGACTGTTGAGTCTGAAATCGATGAAACCACAAATCTTGAATTGCTTGATCCTCTTAGTTTTAGAAGAACTTTTCAGATCTGTACTATGTGACGCGAGAAGGGGAAAAAGAGAAGGAATACAAAGAACTAATTGCAATTGACACCAGGAAGTTTGGGGTTTTTAACGAGAGGCTTATCAACGAACGAAAGATAATGAAAATCTTAATTTTAGTTGAAAATTTAGGTCGCAAGGTAGTTTCTCTCCCCATAGGAGAAGAAACTTTCTTTTTTCCTAACATAATAAAAAAAGTTAAGAATTAACCAATATAATATACCCACGTACCCCATACAAAGTGGTTTACTATATCATTTAAGTTACTTCCTCATTCTGTCGAAGAGTGCAAAAACATGTAGTTTTTATAAAGAAAATACTTATTTGAGGAAAGGAGTTTAAGAGCTATTTTCGAAACCATTCTAGAAAACGTATGTTTTAAAATCTGTTTATAATATACATTATATGCATCTAGTAGTTTTGTTAATATTTATTTTGAAAGCTAGTTTTGTATTAAAATCCTTATTGAAAATAGTTATATAAAACATGTGCACAAAACAACAATGGCAATAGAAATTCATAAAAATTAGCATAGAGAAATCTACAATAAAACTCATAATCCAATGTATGAATTGGTGCTAATGTCCACTTTCCTATTGTAGGAAAAAGCTTATTAAATACATCTCAAGACATTACTTCAAAAAACATTAGAAAATCCTCAGAATGTTGCAAATAAACTCAGGAAATCATACAGGAAATTTACAAATGGAGGAGCTTGGATTGGCTTGAATATTTCCCAAGCCAGGTCGACCTAAACGTAATTAAGGTTGACCCAAGGGTCAACCTTATGAAGGCTAAGGGAGACCGCTGGGTTGATATTATAAGAAGTTAGGTCGACTTGTAGGTCGCACTACCTCCAAGCAAAAGCAATTGCTTTAATTCAACTTTGAAATTTACTTCTAACTATCTTCAGATAGTTTTCGAGCATGCACAAAGAGTAACAATCAAGCAACAATTTAGAATAGATTTGACATGGGTTCGGAATAAAACAAAGGAGCTACATGCTCCCAAAGATCAACACAGACAAAGCTTTTACTATAAACTCAGAAATTCAGAATGCGTTTATAGTAAATCACAATTCATAGAGAAACATAGATCAATCAACATACATAATTTGATTAATCTAGAAAATGTGAGATTAACTTACCTTGAATGGATTTGATATGAATTTGCTTGAATTGGGTTGAAAAATGATTTCTTATTAAACATAATTAAAAATGTGAGAACGTGTTTACATTTTCTTATTTTTATCTTTACAAAATCATTAACATGTTTTAAAATTAAGTTAACCAAATTAAACAATTTTTTTTACATAAACACCTAAAATTTACATTTTAAATTAAGACACTTATTTTGTATTTAATTTATTTAAAACTTACATTCTTAATACTTAAATTACTCAAGAATTCATTTTCTTATTCAAACAAATATACAAATCACACTAAAATATTTTTAATACGTAAATTTTGTTTTTTAATCAATATTTCACCTATTATATTTTATTTGCAACCAAATTAAATTTGAAGTTACACTTTTTACAACTAAAACATTGTTACCATTAAATTTTCAAATTGTTGATCTTATATTAAATTTATTTCCTTTACACATGTTTTTACCATAAATCCCCTATTATAAGAAAAATCAAACTTTATTTTCTTGATATTTATTCCACTAACGCATATTGAATTTAGTTCTCTTATCTTTTAATCTAAATTCAATTTATTCTCATTCAGCACAATTACTCACATAATCCCTACATCCTTCGCTTATACAACTTAGATGATTATATGATTTTTCCTTTTTAACTCATATTTTGTTTTCTATGCTTTTAAAATACAAAACTCATTATAATCTGTTTATGCAGGCACCCAAACTCAGGTTTTACAATATGATCAAACATATATAGTAGGGAAAATGAATTTTAGCAGTGATAATATGAATTACCAATAGTGCTTTAATTATTTACATATATGGTTCAGATGCGCCAGCAGGACTGTATATTGAATAGTGAGTAAGGAGAAAACCATAATGATTAGTATCATGTATGTGATGGAAATGTTAATTTTTTTTATCATTCAAACAATGATAATATGCAATTAACTAAATATCAAACACGTAATAAAATAAAATAAATTGATCATTTCAAAAATTGTACATATGTAATCTACTAACTAACAATCATTAGATTCTTCTTCTTTTGAGTCATACCCTACGCATTTTTCTCCGAGTCATTACAGATGCAGTGACATGCTATTTTAGGCTCTATTCAATGTCTAAACCTAAACATAAATTAAAATAGTGCATTATTAAGAGCTATCGTTATTTTGCATTTTGATAAAATAACGTCACTACAACAAAAAACACTTTTCGCAACAGGCCATATATGTTGCAGTAGACCAATTGCAACAGGCCCACTCCTGTTGGTATAGCCGGAGTTGTAAAAAGTCTTGCAACATTTTCGGTCTGTTGCAATATACTTTTTTTGCAATAAGCTTTTGCTGTTGCAACAAACCCTTTTGCAAATTCATAAATCTATATAAAAAAAATATTACAACTTATAGATATTACATATTAAATGTATTCATTTTAGTAATAGTGTATATCACAGAATGAAATAAACAAATAAAAAAATTTATTTTAACAAAGTTTTAATAGTACAAACAATTACAACAAAAATTTCAATAATTTTCATACACCATTCATATATAACAATTTCTTCTCTCACACAACACAGTTTTTTCAAATGGAGTATTTTCTAATAATATTTCTACTCTAGAATTAACAAAACAGCACCGCTACCAAAACACGGCAAAACACTAGAATTAACATCTTTTAATTTACTTCACATCATTTATCAATCACCTGGAGCCTTGAATCCGAAACATCGACGTGTTGGTTATCGACGTGTTGGTCAAGAGTATCCTGTAAAGTAGATGGAATTGGTAAAATAATTAGGTCAATGAAGCTCAATATTGGTAAACACATAGAGTGAAATCTAAACCAACATCACGCATTTTGCATACTATTAGTCTTGTGTGCAAATCCGGTTCTTCATTAACAGCCAAGGCGATATGTGTAGTGCTAAGGACGGTATGTTCCAAATGCTCCAGGCCTTCATCTTGCTCTGTTTGATATAGAGAGTAAACAAAAGATTAGCTTGTGTTAAAATAAGAAATAAATCTGACTCTGCACTATTATTATTAGCCATAACCATGATATAGGAAAATTGAAAAGTTTTCAAAAAATAAACAAATTTTCCAGTGGGGTAATTTTATCCATAAGCGATTTAAGCACAGATGACAGCGAGAAAAGTGTTAAATCATTTTTCTCTAAAGAATATTACTCAAAAATTATCAGTGAAACAAATATATGCAACAATACCTTTCATTACTATCCTTTGTAATCCAACTAAGCCCTGGTTGTCCAGACCATCTGTTTGGTTAATTGCTTTTGTATCAATTGGCCCTAGCAAGTCTTCTCTATATTATAAAAGCATACAAATGAATTTACAAAAAAAATCAGAAACCGTACATGCATAAGTAAATGGTTGAGCAATCAAAATAATTGGATTTCACAATTAAAGCTACACCTGTTACCAAAATTTGACATCTTCAATGCAGATCCCAATTCCTTTACTCTTTGCAACCATGCCTTGATATTTATGCAATTCCTTGTCCATTCCGCATGACAACATGCGAATTACTCATGTGAATCAACATAACAAGACCAAAAATTTTTTCCCAACACCACTTCCATGTTAGTAACAGTAGCATCAACAAAACAATACTTAAACGAAACAAAATTGCAAAAGGAAAACCAAGGCAGTGGATACGATGGCAAAACTCAGGCTATACGGTGGAGATGAAACATTGTAACCGGTTTACAGATAGCACTCTAGAGCATTGTGTTTATATGTTTGGTATTTGTTCTTCCTAACTTTGAGCACGATGAGCTTATGACTGAACACATTTATAGAAAATGATCAAACATAATAAGACATCCACGTATCAGGAACAACAATGTAGCGTTTAGCACTGAAGGATGCTATCAGGGCACCTTTAGGTAATATATATATATATATATATATATATATTAATTTATACCTTCTGCAATTTGGTGTTTTTACTAGAAAACCTGACAAAAATATATGTTAGTGTAATTGAAAGCATGTTATAAAGTAGATCAAAACACATCTTTCACATGCCAAAAAACAAAACACTCTATAACACGACTTACATTCAAAGAACAAAATTTTGTGGGTTTAGATGATTTTATGTACACCAATTTCTATCAAAGTAAAGTATATATCTCGCAACTATAAACTCTTTAGTGGCCATGTTTTTCCATTTTCGTTACAACTCCTACTTTAGGGATCTTTTAACCATACGAATGCTACTAACTGTTATGATTGTTCTAGTCTACTGCACAAATTTCGGAGACTGAACAAGTAACTAATACCATTTCAACTTCTTCTGATTCATGAACATGGTCTGATTGGAATACAGAAGGAGAAAACATTAAATAACTTTGGTGGGAAAAGAAATATCTTGGATGTTTAGGCATAAGCCAAAGCTATTTAAGTAATAATCATACAAAGACAAGGTCAAGTGAGATCAACAATGTCATACTCTGCAACTAAATTTCATATCAAATTCGGATCCCTAACTAAATATACTCACTAAATTAAACGCAAAAAACAGCAAAGCAGCCAAAATTATATAATACCTGAGTCCGAACGAGAACATCCATGGCGACAGCCATTTTCCTGAGACTTTTGAGAGCGTCGACGCAGCGATCTTCCTCCGGTTGCACAGCGCCATCAGTCGTCAAATCGGAAGCCTTTTTGCAACCTCGAAAGTTTCAATTACCTTTTTCCCTTTTTTTGAAGACGGTTGCGTGAAATGGGGAGGAAGATGGGGAAATGGTATTTGGAAGTAGAAGGGTAGAGCGAACGGTTAGAAGGGAAAAAAAGCGTTGGTAAGCCGTGGTTAGAGGGAAATGGTTCGACTATAGGTTGGAATCAATGGGAAACCAGAAAGGGAAAGAAGTGAAAAACGTAGGACTCCATGGGAAGAACTTGAGTCTAAGATCTGGAAAGTGAATTGTGAAGGTGGAGAAGGGTATCTGGAAGTTTCGGCGGATTTGGGTTATTGGTTCTCTCAAGTTGGAAGCGGGAAATAAATTTTTCGTGGGAAAGGGGCGCGAACATTAAGACTAAGGTTTGGAGCCACAAAGTTGGGTTGAATCATAATAATCTAGTATTATTTTGTATAATCCAAAGTTGTAAACCTTTTTGGTAAAATTACTGAATAATATAATTAAATATAAATATTAGTTTATAATAATATTAAATTGTAATCTTAGTTATTATGTAATTACTAATGGTTAATTATTTAGTAATTATTATGAATATTTTATTAATTATTTAATATTATGAATATTTTATTAATTATTTAAAATTTGTTGTTAATTAGATTTATTTATTATTAAATGTAGATAATAATAATTGTTAAATATAATTTATACACTATTAACAACAAACCGTGATAAATTAGTAAAATATTAATTCATATCAATTAATTATTATTACTTAAATACTTATTATATTATAACTAAATATTGCTTATTACTTCGTAATTTTGTAGTAATTATGCTTACCAAATGTTAATTATCAGTTAATTAGTAATTATTATTATTTAATTATCGGTTATAAATATCACTTTATAATACTTAAATTTTATGATTAATTAATAATTATTAAATATTAATCTTAATTATTATATAATTACTAGTAGTTAATCATTTAATAGCAACTAATTAAAATTAATTAGCAAAAGTTAACCACTAAATACTAATTTTTAATAGTATGTTTTTTCCAACTGGCTTTATTAGTTGTAAAAAAATACATTGCAACAGGCGAAAATAGTTACTAAAGATATTTATTCGCAAATGGCTTGGAAGCGCAGTTGCAAATAATATTGTAACAACCTCAATTTTAGAGTATTTTAATTTATGATTTAATTTAAAATTTTGGTTTATTTATTTTATTTGTTTGCATTTTTATGGAAATAATTTTTATTTTGATTTGCAAAATTGTTGTTAATTATACATTGCCAAAACCATTCATTCCTTTAAATTAAAAATTTATAATGTTTCCTTTTATTTGCAAACAATGTTTATCTGTTTAAAGCTCAACATCCATTTAGTAGTATAATTTCTTTCGTTGCATGTTCTTTTTTTTTTCAATTTAACTATTCATCTCCTTTTATTCATTTAGTGAATATATATATATATATATATTTAAATTCCTTATGAAATAATTCATTGCCATTTTTTTGACTATAATTCTTTTGGTTTCCATTATTAACTGTTTGGTTTTTTGAAACTTAAACCGTTCAATTTCTTTTATTTATTTCCATTTGTCCCTTAAATTTTATGAAATGTATAATTAATTTCCTTGTGAAATCATTTGTTACCCTTATTGACTCATATTTAAATTTCCAGTAACTACCGTATCCGTTCCTTTGCCATAACGCAGGGTCTAAGGAATTAAATGCAGTGGTTTCTTTTCACGATTACTAGTATTACCGTACAACGGTGGGAAAAACCGACCGTTAGTGTTCAATATGAAATTAAAATTATTTGTTATAACATTTTTCAAATTAATTATTATTTTTAAAATTACAGGGTAATTTAAGAGAAAATGAAAGTAACTAATAAAGTATAAATTCAATTAAACTGAATTTTACATGTAAACCAACTTGAGATAAAAATATAGTATTAATGTATTGATTCGAATTAGTAACAAAAACGTAAATTCATTGTTGTTATATATCAAGTAAGATCAATGTAATCTTGTTCACCTTCTCTTTTCCTCAGTTCAATTTCTAGTAGTACCTATTGTATATCAAGTAATTTTTATTATATATCAAGTAATTTTTATTATATATCAAGTAAGCCTTATTCTAGTAGTACCTATTGTTGGGCGTGTTAAAAGAACTAGGTTCACCTTCTCTTTGCCTCAGTTCAATTTCTGTCTTCTTCATTGCTGTAGAGGTTATTACTTTGTGCAAATTCATGATTCTCCATGAAACTAAATATATCATCTTGTTAGTCGATGAAGATGTCTGTGTCAATGTCGAAATCTTTGAAAAGGTCAGTGTTTTGGTTTTCGGATTCCAAAATGTTCATGTACTCTTCTATACGGAATAGATGTTATGGATTTTCACAAGTCGACGGAGTTTGTACTGAATCGACTGCTTCCTGGTTGGCCTCAAGGATGGAACTACTCCCTACCGTATCTACACTGTTGAGTGCAATTCTAACAGGGCTGCCAGTAAAGGCAGGATTGATAAGTTTAAAGTTCCTCAATCCATGCGCTAATTTCCTCTTTAGTTTCAACTGATTTAGATTGTGCAACATAACACTACCAAAGATGTAACTACTAAACTAACTTAAAAAAAATCACATTCTTAAAATTAGAATGTAACAAATAAACATCATTTGTAAATTTCGTTGTTTATTAACTAATAGTAAAAGATTAAATTCAAAAAATCGATTGTTGAAATTAGTCAGAGGTAAAATTTTATATTAAAATACACATGATTTCAACATAAAACATGATCAAATATTTATACAGCCTAATTTCTTTTTACTACTCCAATCATATAATTTGTAGAAAATCAATTCACGCACAATCATATTACATCATCCCGTAATGCTCGTCTTTAATAAAGGACTTTCATTGCTCTGCTTTTTAAAAAAAATTGGTACTTCATAACTGTTATAAATTAATATTCTCTAACAATACACATCACTAAAATCTTACAACCCTCTAGCATGAATGAGTGCGTTGCAAAAAAGTACATATGAAACCCATATATTAACTTAGAACAAAGGTACATAACAGTGGCTAACAGATTACACCAGGCAAGGACGGATGCATGCAAAAATCATCCATGTTAATGTTAGCTACTAAAACATAACCGAAGGCTTAAAAATGGAAATAGAAAAGACCCAGCTCAAATGAAGGACAGAACTTCAAATCAGGTAGCAAATGAAGATGTGGGCTGTGTAGTGTTAAGCTACACTGCTCCTTGTGAAATCAGCTTCAAGCAGAGAGAGATACCAGGGAACCATGAACCATCTTAAGATTTCATCCACGCATGAGAACAAAGGGTACTGTATACAACAACATATAAATTAGACAATGCTTGGGGCTGCCAGATCTAGGACATATAATCAAAATAGGCGAGATGCATTCTACTTGGACAAAGTTTGACAAAAAAAAACATGTCAGCAAATAACAACTTATCATACATACATAACTACACTATCTAAGCCATATCAAAAGGCATCTTCATGAACGTATAGCCAAAACTGCCATTTCCAAATCTTATTGGTCCCACACTTCAAAATCATAATTTCCTCCCATGTAGGAAATACTATACAATTCTAATAATCAACAGTGTGATAATATATGTAACTGCCAACTGAGACATTATCTTAACATCCTTAGATGCTGATTAATTTCTCAAGCTTCTGATAACCACATCAATTGCATCATCCTACTCAAAAACCATGTTGAGTCTCCTGTCATGTAATACTAACACCAGTCTACTTTGATTTCAACATAACTCAATACTTAGGGAATCCAAAGTGGTCACTTTATGAAATTCCATTGGATTCAAACCAAGATGACTCTTAATCATGATGCTCAAGCTAAAAACGTAGTATATTTATATGTGGGCAAGTTCTTTCAAGGGTAATCTGCAAAATTCTTTTTCCTTCACAAATGCATGGTGATTTTTAAAGTGAAACATATGTAGATCAATTAATATTAATTTAGATAATGGATGGTTAATTGCCTTCATAACAAATGATATGATTCTAAAGGCTAAAGATTCGCTTTAGGAAGAAAACTTATCAAAAGCACAATGGTACCGCTAACGGTTCACGATTCAATATATATATCTAATATGATAACATTTTAGTTTGGGTTCAAGTAGATAAGGCGATGCAACTTTCCAGGCCGTAAGAATGATTTTCAATCAGTGAATAAATTTAGAATCGTGTTTTTTTTTTATGTAACATAAGTGCAGGAACCTAGAATATGTGCAGGAAAGCTAAGTCAATTCAATTTCATGTTACCATGGCAACATGAAATGTCTCCTATAGGAAAAAATGGAAGGGACTTGAGAGCTAAGGAAGTTAAACTCAATACTATGGTAGTTAGTGCAATTGACAGTATAAATAAATGCAATTGCACATGGAGTGTGTGACATAGCGCCCATGAAAAAGATATTTGCAATTAAATCAATAATCTCATAACAAATGGGAAAGTGATTACAGAAACAGTAAATAAGCTAGCAATAGTGAAATGTTGTGAAATAATAAAGAAAAAATATAGTTGCATATATATTTCGTAATAAAAATACAAAATATAGTATTTAAAAAATGCACAGATGAGAAATTGATTAAATGCCATATTCATTTCCATGAAAGCAAGCTGTCTCAAATAGCTACAAATTGCAAATGAACAAACAAAATGAAAAAGGGTAAGAAATTATATAAGATACACTTGAGTAATGATATTAGATACACTTGAGTCTATTACTTCAGAATTAAAAAGAGTTCAGAGTATGTAGGGATGATAAATCCTGAAAAACGTAACCATAAACTGTTAAAAATCAAGGTTTGTACAAAAAAATAAACTATATCTTTTAAAATCATATATTACTATATACAACATGAATTATATGTAAACATGTATATATGCTGTACAAATATAATTCGATTCAACTGAGAAGTCAATCTGAGAAGGAAAAACTAACTTCATAGTAAAGTCCAAAATGAAGCATGCATTTCCACCAAAAATGTATTGCAATCATTCTATGCATGTAAAAAATGAATTATAATATGTTGATAAACCGGGAATTCGAAGAAAGTTTTTCATTTCCTCATTGATGATTGTAAAACATGGGTATCTTAGAGAGGAACGGAGTCAATGCTTTAATTTATAACAAATTATTCTTAAAGAAAATTATGTTAGCAAATAATTTGATGTATGTTCATAATTCATCAAAAAAATAAAAGATTAAGGATTCAAATTGTTATTGCAGTTTAGTTACATTGTAAGGATTAAAAATTCTCAGCATGTAAATGCTTCTTATGTGTTTAATTTGAAGCAGTTCAAAGGAAAAGATGTGCCACATCTTATTACGGTGGTGTAATATAATTGCTAGGCTTAGAATTATTGCCAACTATACAGTAGAAGTGAATTCTATAATAAGCAAATATATCAAGATCAATCCTATTGATTCAATAATCTTAAACCAAATGAAAAGTCACAGAGAGTAAATAAGCTACCAATAGTGAAAATTAGTAATATTACATAAAGGGAAAAGGTATGTTATATATTTCTTAATACAAACAATAAATGAAGTCCTTTAAAAATGCACATTTTCATGACATGAAACCAAATGGGAAAGTGATTGCAGAAATAGTAAATAAGCTAGCAATAGTGAAATGTTGTGAAATAATAAAGAAGAAAATATAGTTGCATATATATTTCGTAATAAAAATACAAAATATAGTATTTAAAAAATGCACAGATGAGAAATTGATTAAATGCCATATTCATTTCCATGAAAGCAAGCTGTCTCAAATAGCTACAAATTGCAAATGAACAAACAAAATGAAAAAGGGTAAGAAATTATATAAGATACACTTGAGTAATGATATTAGATACACTTGAGTCTATTACTTCAGAATTAAAAAGAGTTCAGAGTATGTAGGGATGATAAATCCTGAAAAATGTAAGCATAAACTGTTAAAAATCAAGGTTTGTATAAAAAAATAAACTATATCTTTTTAAACCAGATATTACTATATACAACATGAGTTATATGTAAACATGTATATATGCTGTACAAATATAATTCGATCAACTGAGAAGTCAATCTGAGAAGGAAAAACTAACTTCATAGTAAAGTCCAAAATGAAGCATGCATTTCCACCAAAAATGTATTGCAATCATTCTATGCATGTAAAAAATGAATTATAACATGTTGATAATCCGGGAATTCGAAGAAAGTTTTTCATTTCCTCATTGATGATTGTAAAACATGGGTATCTTAGAGAGGAACGGAGTCAATGCTTTAATTTATAACAAATTATTCTTAAAGAAAATTATGTTAGCAAATAATTTGATGTATGTTCATAATTCATCAAAAAAATAAAAGATTAAGGATTCAAATTGTTATTGCAGTTTAGTTACATTGTAAGGATTAAAAATTCTCAGCATGTAAATGCTTCTTATGTGTTTAATTTGAAGCAGTTCGAAGGAAAAGATGTGCCACATCTTATTATGGTGGTGTAATATAATTGTTAGGCTTAGAATTATTGCCAACTATACAGTAGAAGTGAATTCTATAATAAGCAAACATATAAAGATCAATCCTATTGATTCAATAATCTTAAACCAAATGAAAAGTCACAGAGAGTAAATAAGCTACCAATAGAGAAAATTAGTAATATTACATAAAGGGAAAAGGTATGTTATATATTTCCTAATACAAACATTAAATGAAGTCCTTTAAAAATGCACATTTTCATGACGTGAAACCAAATCCAATGGTTACAGAAGCATGTAAAAAGTTTCCCAAAATAAATGAAGCAATCAACGATATTGGTCATATTTAAATTGTTACTCTAAATTTGAAAATGAATTTGAAAGACATGTAGGAATGTTGAATACAATTTTTTTGCAGTCATACACTATAAAATTTCAAGCAACGTACAAAAGGAAAATGAGGAAATTATATCCCTTTGTTGGTTCAGTAAAAAAAAGTTGCAACGCTTGAGTGTCCACTCCAGAAAGAATGGAATCAATAATCTGTTAGCCTTTAGTCTGGTGCTTTATACTAAATCCTTGTATTAGTACTAACTTTGAAAGAGATGAGATAGATCAATAATGGGATGATGTAGAAAAAAAAAATTGCATTAAATGAAGAATTAGAAAAATAAAACATGTGCTGAGTTAAATAACAATTATATTTTTTAGCATTATACATATTGCACACAACAATTTATCGGACGAACAAAAAAGAATATATGAGAAACTGAAGGTATTGGTGAAAAAGAGTGCTACTACAATTTCAAGGTATATTTAATTCAAAAAATTTAGAGACAGGCTAACAGACATTTTTTCTACCCTTCAGTGCCAAAATAAGGTAAGAACATGATTAGCCATATATTGGAAATAGATCACGCAAACATATAAATGGTAAAATACTTTAAGCAATGCACTCTGATTGTTTGTAACCTTAAAATTCAGTTATCCTATGTCGTAATCCAATTTGTCAACCGTGAACATAGTAAAAACCAAAATTTAAGCAAAAAAATTAACAAAGTAAACAAAACAAAGCTTTAAAAATTCATGTTCAAACTGACAGTTAATTGAGTGGCATCATTCGAAACCATAAGGAAAGAGCAGAAGAAAACATAAGCCGAGGAGCTGAAAGTGCAGATTCCGCTTATCACAAGTTACCTTTAAGCAGTGAAATTTCAAATAAACAATTTCAAATGTTTGATCCTACATATCAATTTGTGACCAATTCATTAGTTGGTCTAGTAGTTTTTCACTTTTGGTTTTATGTACAGAAAAAACAACATTAATGTGAACAATCAACTAATTCTTGAATACATATATAAAACATTCAATTATGGTTATTAACATCAACATATAAGATGTATGTCTTTCCATTGTCCCCGAATTGTAAATAAAAAAATGTTAGACATACAAAACGGATGGCTATCCCGGTCCGTTAGTCACCATTAAACCAAATTAAGTCTAACACCGTTGACAGCAATGAATAAAGAAAAGAAGCCATTTCTACTGTAATCTCAAGAAAATTGAGTTTTTCAAATGCTACAAAATCATTAAATATAATCCTGTTGTAGAATGTAATGAATCGTTGTAAGCCATAAGCCCTTCAGGCTAAATTTTTTGTGCTGATCTGTTTACTAAGAAACCTAGTAAACTACAATATAATCATGAAATTATTTTATCCTCCTACATATAAAACAGAACTCAAATCTGAATCTAAACAAATTACCTGTTATCTTTTGCCCGCAATTCTTTCAGTTTCCCCTAAAAATAGAAGTTTAACAAAATAAGGGTGAGAAAGCAATGGAGAAATGGTACACGGAAGGAGGAAAAATAAGGGTAGGTCTGAAGAATCGGCAAAACAAGGAAAATGATCGGTTGACTTTTGAGCAGAAGAAATGGTATACCTAAAGAGAATCGGATGGAAATCAAAATTGATCGGTTGATTTTTGAGCAGAAGAAATGGTAAGAATTAGATGGAAATCAAAATCTGGCATAGAAAATTAGGCATCGTAATCGCTCAAAACCCTAACGATATACGCGAGGAGAAATCAATTGCGAAGAAGAAGGAAGGCGATGAAGGAATTAATGAAAAATCGACTTTTTTTTTCAGATCTAGAAATCGTAGGAAATAAAATGAAAAGAAAACGCGGAAAGGAACTTTGTAACGAGAAAGAATTGGAGTTGGAGCGGAATTTACACCGAAATTCATTTTGATTTCCAGATATTGTAATGTTCCATTTACTACATAGTTCAAATTTGCAAGGCATGCATGTTCCAAAACTCTATTTTTATGAAACACACCCTTCCAAATTCAAAGCTATTCATGTATATTAAATACATGCGTTCATGTCACTTAAATTCAATACTCAATACTTGATTTACGTCCATTTCCAATGCCTATTACCATTCTCGCAACCTTTCGTAAATTATATAAAAAAAAGGAAAAGCCACGCATTGTTTCAAGAAGCCTACCCATTTTATTTCCTACCGTTTTCTCTCCCTCCTTCACAAATAAAAATGACAGCAACCATTTATTTCTTTCCCATCACTTATTTCTTGCAGATTCATGCATGCATTCATTATTCCATCCCATGCATTTCCTTTATTTATTTATTTTTTAAAAAAAAAACCATTCTTGGCATTAATGCATGCACGTTCCTTTAAATTAAAAATTTATAGTGTTTCCTTTTATTTGCAATCAATATTTAACTTTTTTTTAAAATTGAATGTCCATTTATTAGTATAATCTCTTTTCTTACATGTTCATTAATTTCAAAATTTAACCTTTTATCCCCTTTAATTCATTTCCTTTCGGTTCCTGGATTGTGAGTGTGTGTGTGTATATATATATATATATATATATATATATATATATATATATATATATATATATATATATATATATAATTTCCTTGAGAATCAATTTGTTGCCTTTTTTACTTCTATTTCTTTTGTTACTCTTTTTTTTAACCACGTCCATTTGTTTTCTTCTGAAATTTAATGCAAACGCTTCTTTTGAATTTGAAAATCTTCATTCCTTCCCGAAACGTGCGTAGACTAGACCTTTCCACTTGCCATATTCCTTATTTCGAGGGCATCTATTAATTACCATTTACTCCCTCCAGTCCACAATTTATGTCGTTTTAATTTTGAAAAAAGTTTGCTAAATATATGTCGTTTTAAGCAAATAAGCACTTGTATTTCCTTTTCCACCCTTCATTAACACGCATGCAGTAGCTGTTTCCAATGCATCCAGCTGTTTCCAATGCATGCAGAGTATCTAAGTTTGGCTCTTTACTGGTAAAGGCTTGCTGCGTGGGTTGCTTTTTAGATGAAAAGTAAGTTGTGCAATTAACAAGGGAAAATTAATTAAGGGGCAAGGATGTCACTTTTTAGTTGCCTTGATTCGTGTGAAGATTTACAAAACGTCAACTATTATGGACTGGAGGGAGTATTTGTCATGGCAGTAGTTCCTTTTTCCATCCCCAATTCACTTGCTCCATTCTTTTATTATTTCTTCCGCCACTTTGTTCTCCTTATTCACAGTAGTTTTCTTTTCTCTTTAGCTTCCTACTGTCCTTGCATCGCCAACTCTTCCCAACAGCCAAGCTCCTCCCTCTCTTCTCCCCTGAAATGCAGCGAGCCACCGCTCCACCTGCCAACCTGCGAGCCTCCTTGTAACGACCCAGGGGATTCAGGCCTCGGAAATCGACATAAATACCCTTTACCGTACTCATGCCGATCATCCAAGCACCGAAAACACTGGAACGTTTAGAAAGAAATTAGAGGGTGAGATAAGAAGGAAAGAAATATTAGAATAGAAGAAGAACCAACACAGAGTCTCACATCGCAGCGGAACAAAATATAATACAGAAATAAACATTTATTGAGAGCATTAGAAAATACTTACAATATCAGAGTACAACACACATCTGGACAGTTTTGATAATCTGTCCTCATATACATAATCACACAGCGGAATATCATTCATCTGAACATCTTCAGCTCGTCTCCGGACTTTTCAGTATCTGATAACCTGAACCTGTACACCTCGGTCTAACCCGAGCATTTACAAAACACCGGGTCAGTCTGGTGGACCAGAGTGAGATAAACTCGCACAGCATTAAGGTATCACACAACTTGATTTTTAAGTTAAAATCCTTTCGAAAGGAAAAGATAATCGTAAGACCGATCCACACATAAACACGGACGGTTTTTACCTTACGATAACCCAAATCAGTTTTCGAAATCAATATCTTTTCTGATATTATAATAATGTCTAAATACAAATAATTAGCAAATCTAGAGGAACGCTTGCATCTCACGCTCCCCGTATATAGTATACAATCGAAAACCGCGGGCGCTTATTGGATATTGGATTTCCAACTTGACAAGGTATGGGACCGCCTTCCGCACGTGTATCTCTAGAGGCGAATACACAGGGTTCAACAAGAACGTCTTGCAACCCGGCCCTCACATGACCGATCACTCATTTCGCTTGAGTGTATCGAATGTATATCACCAACGGATGGACTCAAACCACCGTTCCCGAATGGGCAGAATCGATAAAATAAGAACAAAAGGAATTTCTCTAGATAGGTGATTATACACCCTAATGGGAGCGACCCACATAGCCATGCTGCCTGCCCGATTTTTTTGTCATCTCCCGGTTGATGAGGCTTGAGGCTAGAACTTCTTCCCGAACATCTGGCCACCATTCACTTTGAATGCCACATCGTCAGATCCTCTGGATATCACTAATTGACGTCCACAAAAATACTCTAGTTATTTGGCTAGAGAAAACCATTTCTCCGCCATCAACTATGGTACGTTTGGAGAAATCAATGTACGTAGTTCCTTTGGAAATACTCTGTCAGACACTCGTCCATACAAGTCATCCAGGAACAGGATGAACCGAAGGCACCCTCCTACTGCATCTCATATAGGAATCACCCCATGGATCAGTAGCGAGAAGTCCTTGCAACCCGTAGATTCCAACTACGACAGAATCACAGCTTATCTCGGCTTGCCAGGCAGAGAATATTAGTGGTTCTTCCGTGTATGAAAATCCACGATCTTCAATGCTCCACTACGATCATCTTCTGATGTCTCCACGTATTTGTTGGTCGGAATGGTTTTCAATTATAAATTCGATCCCGGTCTTTCCATACCAACAATCGTATTGGACAACTTTGATAGTCGGTGTTTTAACTATCAAAATAAATAGTGTTTCAATCATGACACTCCAATGAGTTCACTGGTTCAGTATTCAACATCACTTGGCCTTTAACAAACTGATTTACTTTTGTTAAATTAAAACTTCTAATTCTTGTAATATTAAAAAAACACGATATCTGTATAACTCTAATTCGATAACCCTTATCGATTAACTTTAAATTGATTAACTCTAACTGGTTTACTCTAACTGACTAACACGACTTAACTCCATTCGCTTGACTCTAGATCGCAGCGATCACAATGGTTACGCCTGATTCCCTCAGGAAACATCCGACCGCTGTAGGCTATCTGCAGCCCTGCAAATTACGCTAGCAGTCGTATGAAATGGCAGCTCATCTTGAATAACTATGTTCGACTAACTTTAGCTCGAATAACTATATTTCTATATAATACACTAATGTCCTCAAAACCAATTCTTCATATACTTAGTAAAATAACTTATAACCAATTTACACTTAATTCTCCTTTCGAATAAACTTGTCACACCATCCTTTATTATTTAAATTCGGGGAATCCATTAGTTTAATAAGAAAATTTATAGCACATATGATATAACGTTGTTTAGATTTATAGCACGTATGTTATAACCATAGTGTTATAATTACTACTTAGATTTACAAAACAACAGCGCTATAATCGCTGTTTAGGTTTACGAACATTTATTATAGCAACAGCGCTAAAATTGCTATTAGATTCACGAAACATATATTATAACAACAGCGCTAAAATCGCTGTTTAGATTTTCAAACATATTCACTAACGTCTCTTACGATTACCAACTAAGACTATCTTCAGATAATCCCGATGCTGTTCAAGTTGGGGTATTTTAATTACCTCTCAGACCTTGATCAAACAACGTTCTTATCCTTAGATAAATATCAGTTGTAACCCAAACACCAAAATTCCACTCCCGTCTCAAAACCATTTCCATTTAACTCTGATTTGGTTATACAACCCTATAACCCGCTTTCTGAACTCGATTTACTTATCTCTCCTCTCCTTCCCAAAACTATTCGTCCTTTCACCGCTTTGGAAATCTCATTTCCGTTCTTCCCTGTTCACTTGATTTAAATTTTACTTCGATTACTTTGGAAAGAAACTTCTAAATTACTTAGAATATACTTTACTTCGATTATCCACTACTTTAGTAGTTAACCCTTTATTAGCTAAAGTAAATAGTAAACCCCTTTAAACCCTTTATCTAAATTTAACAATATTCGTCAAACCCATAAATTTGATGATCACTTCCAATTCAAAACGGTCGATTAAATTTACTTCAACGCGGTTATTCCACTACTCTATTCCAACTAATTTCCACTTTAATTTAAATAAAAATATAATTAATTTAAATAGATTCCATTAATTGTTTTCTTTACAAACCAATTATCGAAGTTAAATCCTTCGATTCATTACTTGTTCTCATACTCGTAAACCTGATTAACGTCAGCATTTACTTTATAAAATAATTTAATAACAATCAAAGTCTTAAATAAAATATTTATTTAATTCCCTATTATAACTTTTATTCAAAATAATATATTCAAAATCCAACTCCAGTTATATAATAAATTTTATAACCTCATCTTTATCGATTCACCTGACGGTGAATCAATATTTATAACACGATTGATTTTATAGGCCATACACTGCTAAGTACTCAACCAATACCGCTCACTGGTTTAAACACAACACAGGTTGAATTCCCAGTCCAAATCAATAATCAAATCAATCAACCAAACAGGACAGTTCATATGCGAAAATATGAAATAAATAATATATTTGAGGAATCCGGTTGGATCCCTCCAACCTGTTCTTCCCTGTATTCAAATGGTTTTTCTCAAATCAGACGGTTCAGTTTTGTTTAACTGATAAATTAAATAACGACCATTTAACATCAACCATAAGCAATTCAAACGATTCAACCATTTAAACATGTTTATAAATAAACATGACCAACCAAGGTGAGTCACCTTTATTGGAACCAATCGTTAAAAATAACGATTTGGTATTTCACTGAAATTAACCACAGTTTAATTTCATCAGTTAAATCAACAGATAAGCAGATAACTAGCAAAACAGTCAACCATTGGCAAGCAGAGCACACAAAATAAAAATACCCAATTTATATAAAATATAAAAAGGGTAACTGAGTAAGTTTAACTCACCTTTGGTTTGATTTCGTCGATAAATATCTGCTTTAGTCAAACTGAACTGCCGTTTAATTCGAATAAAAATTCCCGTTACTTCAGATCCGGACTAGGCCTGCTCCATCTCGAAGTACTCGTCTCCACGGTCCCAACGCAACTGACCGTGCGTAAATCTGAGATCGTATGTCCGAGATATCATATTAGGAAGATTATAAACTAATTAATTTATTTAAACAAGAATTTAGATTTAAAAAAAGTCGGGCCCTTACCTTTTGACCGCCGGCCCAAGCCCACTACCACTCCCCCTTAAAACCCTATCCCTAATCACTTTCCTTCATTAAGTCGGCCGCCTCAAAAATTTGCTCAAACCCGAAACCCTAAATCCCCAAAAACTCTGCTCCTATGGCCGCCGTACTCTTCCAAAACCAGCCCATCGCCTTCCTCCTTCCGATCTCTACCTTCTCCTTGTCTCATACACCAGCTTGGCCTCTTCCTGCCGTAACCCTAGTCGATCACCACAACACTGACGCCAGCGATGCCTTGCTGCCACTACCTCGCATCGGCCTCAACGTCAGATGCTCCGCCACCCCCCCAGAACTAGATCGAATCTCAGTACGAAAAAGCTAAGTAATTTTTTTCCAATTAAATTTTTGTTTTGCTTTCTTTCTCTTCTTATTTGAGTTCGGTTTTTCGTATGCTGGTTTGAATTAGCTTGTGGTTGAACACACTGTGTATTTATACTTGCGGTTTACTGTGAATTCGAATCATAGGGTTTTTAGGCTTAGTTGTTCCTAGTTTTTAGGCGTTTGCTTTTCCATTTCGGCTCTGCCATGAATTGTCGAACTGTTTGTGATTGATTTGGTTTTTGTGTGACATTTAACAGTGAAATGTGACGATTTTCAGTTGGATTTTCATGCATTGTTACTGCTCATATATACACAACTGAACTGTGTCCCTATATAGATTAGGTTAGGCTATGTATTGTCTGCTCAGATTTGAAATTTGCATTGAGTTGTCTGTGTAACCATTTAATGGTTTATTTGGGTTTTCAGATTTTAGAATTGATGTAAATTTATGGCAGATAGGATTTGGTATACAAGATTTTCTGAATACCTATATATCAATATATATATATATATATATATATATATATATATATGTAGGTCAGGATTGGGTTCTCTAAATGTAGGTCTGCTTCGATTTCCTAAAGAATTATAGGTTTGGTTTGCTTAAGGACATACATTGTCTGTGGTGCAATGGTTTCGAAAGGGACATGCATGTGCAAGCTGCACATGTCCATCTATATTATATATGTGGGTATGTGTACTTGATGGATGAATAGTTTAGTAATGTAGCTGTTCTTGGTTGATTGAGTTGTGTACCTTACTGTTTTCATGAGTAGTTAAATCAATGTTTCGTATTTGTTATTTCACTATAAATTCACTGTCTTCATTTTTATTTTTATTTTTCTTTACAGCTTGAAATCTATTTCCTATTAGCTACTTATAGCAGTTTCTCTTCTTTTCAGGTTGCAGATTCAAATAGTGACATCACATGAATCGCTGAACAGTTTATATGTGAGGTTTACAGATTATATAGGATAGATATGCAGAACCGTAAATGTGTGAGAGACTCAAGAAAATACATAGGATACGAGCAGAAGACAATGGCAATCTCATTGTAGAAGTATTGTTTTCATCAAGAACGTGTATTTTTTTATACGTTTGTTTTGATTGTGCTAATGTAATGTAATGTTCTCACTTGGTAAATTTAATAGTGGAACATCTTATCTTAGTGTATTTACCTACTGGATGTTGTCAACCAGTTTTAGTGATGAATAAATGTGTTTATTCTTGGTCATTGTGTTTCAACAAATTTTCTTTTTACTTATATTTTCTCTTTCTTTAAGTTTCAGTTATGGATGGTGGATCCATACATTGGAACATATCCATACTCTAGTCATATATATATATGTGTATATATATATATATATATATATATATATGCATAGTCATCCCCTTAGCGGCGTTATAACTGGTGATACAACTTTGGATTGTCACATAACTTTTATTTAATATAAAGAGGGTTTGCTGCCTTGTGACTCTACCAAATATTTAATTATATACGGTCGAGGGTTAAGTTTGCGTTTTATAATACCGATACGAGATAAGTTACATTTCAAAACAGTTGGGTAAATAAAAATAAGCTGATATTATCAAATATATTCAAACGAAATCTCATATCAAATAAGACTAAGAGGGATTTAAAGCTCGACATTCAGGAATTCGGCTTAACAATTATCCAATTGTAAATACATCGCTAATATTTTATTTGATAAACGTTATTGTTTATAAACGATTTCCATAGCGACTATCTCAAAATTTTGAATTGGTCGTACTAACAAATTCAATATTAAATCCCATTAATATCTCGAATATTTAAATATTTGACTGACAGAAATACGGGTCGTTACACTCCTGACCGAGCCAACCACCGAAGCTGTCGCCTCAGCCCGACCTGTAGCTACCCATATCGCCACTGATTGACCGCATCCGCACTCACCTGCAAAACAAACTCTCATGACTACAAAACTCTCCATTCTACCCATTAACACCTCACGAGCATACAAACATGACCCCTGACCTTGCGTGTTACCGTGATGTATTATTGTGCTCATTGGGTTAAGGTTTGTGTGTGAGTTTAGCGTGTGGTTTTGTTTTGGTGTGAATGTATATTTTAGTGAATGGGTGTGTTAGAATGTATATGCAGTGTGATAATATGGGTGTTTATATTTTTGTGGCGTTGGTTCTTGCGTTAGTGTGTGTGGAGTTGTGTAGCTGTGCATGAGTGCGTATTGTTGTGTATTGGCGTGAGTTTGGTGTGTTGAGTTTGGGTTGTTTATTGTGTTCAGTTTGTATTGTTTACAAAGAAAGAAAATTGTGTTTACTGTATTTATTGTTTGTTTACATGTACGTATATATTTTGGTGTATGTTTTGGAGATTTATTTGTTTTGAAATTTTTATGTATATATATATATATATATATATATATATATATATATATGTGTGTGTGTTTCGGTTTTATTTGGGTGTGTTTGCGTTGTATGTAATTTTAAATATATAGGTATAAATTAATTTTACTGTGTATATGTTTGCATTAAATATATATATACACTATTTTGGAAAAGGATTTGTTGTGTGTTTATGTATGATTTATAATATATATACTATTATAATTTGTGTTGTGTGTACGCTGTGTGTGTTTGAGTTTATGTGTGTCTTTCAAATTATATATTATATATAAGTGTATATGATTTAGTATGCGTTAGCGTTATGTTTTATTTAAATGTATAATTTATAAAATATATTTTTGTGCGTCGAATTTTAAATATTTATATATATATTACTGTTAATAAAAAATTTATATATGAATATGTATATATATAAAGCTTTGGATGTTTTTAATTTATAATATATATGTTATAATTTACGTTGTGTGTTTGCGGTGTGCGTTGAATTTTAAGTATATATATGCTATGATTTTTTTTCTGTGTATACGTGTATAAAAAAAATGTGTAAAGAATTATTGTGTTTTATTTTTGGTTTAATTGGGCTAGTGTTGTGTTTATTTTTGAGTCGAATGTAGCGTTGAGTTCCAAAACCCATTCCTAAACCCAACAACTGTACCAATCCTTTGAAAACTCCCTAGCATCCTCTTATGAAAATAAAATATATCACGAACGGTTATCAAGATATAAATCTGTTCTGAATCGTGCCTACAAGTTGTCATTTCATTTTGAGCCACGAAAGGTGAGTTTATCTCACACCTGACTGATATTATTTCATAGATGTTAGATCAACTAAATGAACTGTTATGAAATGTATAGTATTTCCAGTAGAAATTGTTTGTTTAAAATATGCACTTTCATATGTGACACGATATTCGTATGACATGTATGTACACTGAATATATATGACTATGATGTGACTGACGATATGTGATGATTTGTTATGTAGTATATACCCCTAGTTTAGAAAAATCACTAAGGGTTGAAATGATACATACCCGAACGGACATTAGATTAGGGAAAAATCGTTATGGGTTGAAATGATAGGCCTAAACGATTTTTACTGAGTTTGGGATTGCGGGTTGAAATGATAAACCCGCAGAAATTTTATAAATTGCGGGTTGAAATGATAAATATCCGTATCACTTGACCATAGGGTAGAAAACTATATACGGACACCGTTGGTCATGTTTTCGAATTAAAATGATTTGGAAAATTGATTGTAATAATGTTAATTTAAGATCTTATATTTTATATTTATATTTTAAAGATTTATACTTAAATTTTGTAAATTATAAATTATATGTTTTAAAATGATTTTATAAGTAAAAATGTATTTAAATGCTTATTTAAGATTTTACTTATAATTTATTTATTTTAAACTATATAATTTACTTATATATATATATATATATATATATATTTAACCTTAAATTAATATATTATAATAAATTATTCTTTTTAAACCTATTTCTAAATTAATTTAAACCTATATATGTTATAAAGCTATTTTCTATATAAGTTTATAACTTATAGATAATATTTTCAAGGCTTATTTAATATATATTTTATAAATTTTAATAACAAACTCAAAAGGTGGATAAGTTTTGATTTTGCGAGTTAAATTCGAGGTTTAAAGATTTAAATTTATATAACGATGCTTGATTTAATGAATTTGATTTTAAATCAACTAAATGCGAATTTTGAATTGACTTAAATATTGAATTGTATAGGAAATGAATGTGAACTACGTAATTAATTGGAATTTGAATTTATATTTGAATTCGATTATAAATTGAAATAATTTTATATATGGAATTGATTCATAAACTGTTTGGTTTGAATTAAAGAAATTTCTTAAATCAATTTATTTCAAGATATGATTTTATTAAAATGGCCACGGTGTGAAAAATGTAAACGCTTGGTTGTTAAAGAGACCGGGATCGGATATTGTCATACTCTCTGCCAATACCGAAAACCACTTTAACAACTGTGTACGCGGTGGAGTTCCAGAATGAAGCAGGATAGTTTGGAAGCGATTACTGGATTGAAGAAAGAGAACGTTGATGGATAGCCTTGACCTTCGGGTCATAATTAAAATGACTAAAACAGGTGCTATACCGTGATTAAGTGAGTTCGCACCTCCATCGGACACACTTCTTCGAACTATATCTATTACTTTGTGATTTGATTGGTGGTCACCCTTGATTATGGGAGTGTTGTTCGAGGTGGGCGGTAGTTGCGGCTATGCGTTACCACCGGTCCGGGCGTGCATCGGTAGAATCCTACCGTGGGTATTCTTCGTGTGCCTTGTCATATTATCCTGATCGAGCTCCCTACGATTTTGATTTGACGTTGTCGTATAGCGGTGCATCACTGTCCACCGACCGTTACTGGTGTTTTATATGCAATGTTTACGACATTGTTTATAAACAGTGTAAGGGTAAAATTGTAATCCCGCTTACACTATTTTAATATGTTATATTTAACCATACACATTATTATAATAGTGTAACACCCCGCCTCCGCTAGGGTCACTCGCAAAGGAATGCACTAGCTTTAGAGGGGCATTATTGGTAAACATGCACAGAAATATCACAAGACAGAACATATAAAATAGCGGAAGTAAAATCAAACTTTCATAACATGAATAAATAAGGTCTAAAGCCTTTTACATCAGAGTACATCAAAACCTGTCTTGCAATAGTAAAGAAGCATAAAGACATTTTCATAAATTATTCCCCAAGTAAAAACAGTAAAGTAGCCATTAGCCAAGAAAAGTCCAAGCCATCCATGATGACCTTCAAGCAGAAGAAGTCCGAACTAAACAACAGTATTTCCTCCCTGTAACCTGGGGGGGGGGGGGGAACGGAAGAAAAGAGGCGAAACAAAACGGGTCAGTCAAAAAGACCGAGTAAGCCCTATCTACTATTAGCATAAAAACTAGTAAAGTTAACTGACATGAGAAACTGAGATGAACATAAGCATGATAACAAGATAGATAAGCTAAATCAAAATAACAGGATGAACTACTGAACTCAGATAAACTAAGGTGTCATGATAAATTACGATGTCAAGATAAAACAAGGTATCACATCGTCAGGTTTCTATCAAGTATAATATCCCCAAGATATCTGTCACGTATAACGCCCCGTGATATCTATCCTGTATTTTAGCTCTGCACCTACCGTACTAGTATCCCCACCGTGTCATGTGTTAACCAAGAATGACCCTCACTCAAAAGTCGTGTAATGGTCCATGTCAACCTAATATATCGCATATATAGGTTACTCAACTTGTATGTTTTATTCCATGTAAATGTACAGTCCCTTGCCGTAGACCATACGGGTTTTCCCATGAGATTCTATATTACTTTAACATAGTTCCATGATCCTTAAGATCGGTTTGGACTGTTACCCTAAACCTAGCTAGGGTCTTCCAACATGAATTATTGTTTGTACAACTAGGACTTATGCTACCTAGGGCTGCTAGGGATTATGCTTACCTATTGCACGTTTTCGTATCTCGGTTTGGGTTCAACCACCTAGGGCCACTAGGGATTACGCTAACCGCAAACCGCGCCCTTTTTCCCACGCATTCATCGTGAATCGCTTTTCCATGACTGTATGCACATGTATCACATCGTGCCATCCGAGTCCTGTCACAGGACAAATCAAGAAATACAGGACTCGGTCGGGAGCTTTCGATTTATCTGCCGATGCAGATGCTAAGGTCTGTTTTTCTTATACGTGGCTATGGTCCCACGAGACCACTCCCTCAACTAGTGAAAGACAAGACAGGATAAATCCTGTATGAGAACACAACACTGGCCAACCCACATCCAAGCCTTACCGCAACCATAATTAGATAGCAATTATGGTCTTTTGGGTGTTCTCTGCCTTTCCGTACGTACACGCTTGACCAAAGATGGTAGGTAGCCTGACGAAATGCTATCTAGGGTACGACCGTGTATCGTCGACTATCCCCTATCCATCCCCGTCTTTAGGTCGCTCGTATAGCAACCAAGGCATACTCTTGGTTCTTCTAACGCAGACCATAACCTCTCATGAGCCTAGTATAATCACCTGGCAGCTCATAGAGGGATACCAAGAATATCCTCACGTTCCCCGAAGCCGCTGCTTCGTTACCCAGTTCGCTGGAGCCTTTATCTAAATCAGATACTTGCTCCTACTCGTATACTTAAACGATGACCTACCGTATCAGGTTACTCATCTATCTATGAATTGGTCTAAATTTCCTTGACTAAGAATCATTACTTAGTTATTCTTCAACTAAGGTTTACCACTTAGCATTGTTCCCGTTATCCTTGTTAACTACGGTTATCCACCTAATCCTCAGAACTAGGGTTTACATAATGGATTAAGTGTCACTTAAGTTCATGACTTAACCCGTCTACAAATCCTGTCAAAATTGGCTAAGTATCCAAGTTCAAGGCTTAACCCTACAAACCATGCTCAAGTTGGTTAAGTATATTAAGCAATTCACGACTTAACCTCGTCCAATTATCATTCTAGATTGGTTAAGTATATATTAACTTGACCCTATCAATTTACTTAGTCAAATCGGTCAAGTGTATTCAAGCGATTCATGACTTAGCCTTATCATGTTTTCACGTTATATTGGTTAAGTATTGGTTAACTTAACCACAATAAATTAACGAGTTAGATTGGATAAGTATAGGTCACTTAACCACGTCAATTCATCATGTTTAGATTAGTTAAGTGTTTAACTTAACCCCATTAAACTACCAAGTGGGATTAATTAAGTCTAGGCTAACTTAACCCCATCCGATTTCCATGTTTAGACTAGTTGAGTCTAATCTTAACCCCATTCGTTAACCGTATTTTTCGGTTAATCGTCATTAAGAAAACTTACTTAACCTTACCAAGTTATCGCATTGGATTGATTAAGTGTTGGTTAACTTAACCCCATCCACTAGTCATATAAAAATGGTTAAGTGTCATTAGGCAAATCAAGTTACTTAACCTACCCAACCTTGTCATGTTTTGTTAAGTATCATTAGCCTAATCAAATTACTTAACCCATTTGTCCATGTCATATTTGGTTAAGAGTCATTAATCAAATTAACTTAACCCTATCATGTGGCATTAATTACTTAATGCACCTTCACCTCTCACATTAGACTTTGTTGTGGTTACTAGTTAAGCCGGTCGGTTCCGGGTAGCTTTACACCACAACTTGGTCTAACCTCGGGTTCAAGCACAACATGACCAACTTCTCACATTGGGTCCTATTGTTTGCAACTACTAGTTAGGCCGGTCGGTTCCGGGTAGTTTTACGTTGCAAACTCAACCCAACCTCGAGTTGGCCACACTTATATTATCTAAGTGTCATGTCCATCATGTTTCCCAAAACATGTTACAAGTTTTCAAGCATTTGGGTAGACCTAACTTAATAGGTAAATTCCCAAAGGGTAGACCTAACTTAATAGGTAAATTCCCAAAGGGTAGACCTAACTTAATAGGTAAATTCCCAAGCTTATGTTTTTATGCATACTTACATGTCAACTTTCATGTTATATTTCAAGTCATGTTTTCAAGTTGTATTTTCATGTCATTAGAAATTTCCCATAACATAACCCAACGCTTTTAAACTCGCATATACGTTCGCGACAACGTAATGGATTAAAAGAAGAGACTTGGCAAAGGCATGACAAAAATGGATATTAAGCCACAAGTTAATCATGGTGGCAAATGAGGCACAAATGTGTTCATTAACTTGCATGTTACATTCTTAAGCCTCAAAACATGCATAAACCCAAACTTGGCACATAAGCGAATCATGGTGACAAAAGATATGGAATGATGACTAATAACTCGCATATATCATCATATAAGGGTTATGACTTCATATGCAAGTTGACATAAAGGTTATGAGGGTTCTCATGTTGCCTAATGCAACATTTCAACATAAAGGTTGTAGCTTTTAGCTCACAAGATCAAGATAATGACTTCATAAACTTGCATGACATGATAGCATGTATCATACTCAATGATCAAACCCAAACTTGCAACATGAACATTTAACTTCATAGTTAATATCTAAGAGTAGGGAAAGGGCTTACATTGCTATGAAGGCACAAAAGATATGACAAAGCCCTTATGCAATCAAATAGACCCAAAATGCAAGCTCTAACATAAAAACCCTTGAGCCAAAATGATCAAAACCCTTGATTTATGATGCAAAGATAGAAACTTGACTTGAATGCAAGCTAATGACACTCATACAAGCTTGAAAACACTTGTATGCATGGAAAATCTCACATAGAAACCATTTAGAAATTTTATGAAGAGAGTGGAGGCCATGAGAGGTAAAATTTTGCCATAGTTTAGTTGCATGAATGAATAATGAGGATTTAGGATAGGTTAGGGTCTTATTTATAGATTAGGCAAGTGTTTTAGGCCATAGGATTAAACCTAGATTCAATACAAGCCATCAAAGCATGTCTTGGGGAAGAAGTCAAGTGTAGGAACCATCTAGGGCCTTTAGATTAAAGATGAACCATGAGAACCATCCAAATGCAAAATCTGCATTTGAGCGAATCGGCCCACGGGTTGACAGCCAAACACCCTGGATTAACCCCTAGTCGACCCAGCGGGCTCGGGTCGACCTCAAAAATCGGCCGGTTCGGTTATTCCCCTCTCCCAATTCGCTGTTTTGAACATTTTTGCATATTTATTTATTTAATTTTCAATTATATATATATATATATCAATATATATATATATTTCTCTGCGCAACCCATTTCACTTAATTAAGTATACTTTAATTTGGGAATTTTTCGTGAAACTTTGCGAGGCCATATCTTGGTCATACGGACTCCGATTTTCGAAAACTCGGACTCTATTTCGCGTATTTTACCGAGACGAACGCAATGGCATAGCCCGTTTCCCTTGATTCAGATTTTACAGTTTAATTCTGCCTCCATTTATATTATAACAGGTTATTGAAAATACGGGTTGTTACAAATAGCGTATTATATTATATGATATTAGTTTAACGGATCCTTAGAGGATGGTGATCCCAAACATCTTTTAAGTTACAGATGCATTTTATTGAACATTTCATTTGAGTTGACCTACTTCTATGAGAATGTTAGTCTTGATCCGAGTTGTTTTGTTTTGCATTATTGCTCGGATCAGATCGAGTAGTGCAGTGTTGAGATTTCACCTTCTGAAGCTGGAGACTATTGAAGATATCATCTCTACCTGTTGATTCTGGCTATTTCTCCTTTGTATTAAAAATTCTTGTATTTAGACTTCCGCTGTACTTAATTTTGTAACTCTGATATTATGTATAAATTTTGACTTTTATTTCATAGCTTCATGAACTACTATTGTATAATTTATTTATTCCGCTGCGAGATATTCTGTTTTCTATGTCTGTGATTCTGTGATTTATTCTATTTACCTCAGAAGCTAATAACATTCTGTCATTTCGAACGGTTTGAGTTGGTTCAATTACCAGCTTGAAGTGGATGAAAGACGGTATGTTACAGATGGTATCAGAGCTTTGGTTTATCAAAGCTTTAGCATATGAGGTAAAACTCATTAGAGATAGGATTGTGATACCTTAGAATGAGTGGAATTAGTCCTTAATCCTTATTGCGAGAGTGCGTATTTTTAAAGTATAAATGATTTTTAAAATGGTTTTAAACGAATATTTTCGAATATTTTTTTTTATATTTTTAAATTCTTTTCCTGAGATTTTCTGTCCATTGATTCTATCTTCCTTCGTAGATCCTCTTTGACTAGTTTCTTTCGTTCGTTCAGCTTTTACCTCGAATTCTATAACTTATCCTTGTCTGTAACGAGGTAAGAAGTAGAAGAAGAGTATTCTTATTTAATATTTATTTGAAATTTTGATATATATATATATATATTCGTAAATAATATTATGTTATGGTAATACCAATATTTTGAAAGGATTTGATGTTTATACTTTAAGACTTTGTATTTTATAAACTATACATTTTGAATAAGAGGTAAAGATGTAGATTTTGTAAGAAAATGATGTTATCTTAGTTGAAATCTATAACGATATAGTTTATAAAGTTATGCGTATATTGGAATTTATAAATTTAAATGGATTATAAAGATTTTAATTTGTGATATATATATATATATAGGTATGAATATAAATATGAACCTTTGGTTCAAATATATAAACTATTTAATTACTATTTCTCTACCTTGTTCCTTTTCTGGGACGAAAAGGTTTGAGTAGGGGAGATTGTAACAACCTCAATTTTAGAGTATTTTAATTTATGATTTAATTTAAAATTTTGGTTTATTTATTTTATTTGTTTGCATTTTTATGGAAATAATTTTTATTTTGATTTGCAAAATTGTTGTTAATTATACATTGCTAAAACCATTCATTCCTTTAAATTAAAAATTTATAATGTTTCCTTTTATTTGCAAACAACGTTTATCTGTTTAAAGCTCAACATCCATTTAGTAGTATAATTTCTTCCGTTGCATGTTCTTTTTTTTTAATTTAACTGTTCATCTTCTTTTATTCATTTAGTGAAAATATAAATATAAATATATAAATATATATATATTTAAATTCCTTATGAAATAATTCATTGCCATTTTTTTGACTATAATTCTTTTGGTTTCCATTATTAACTGTTTGGTTTTTTGAAACTTAAACCGTTCAATTTCTTTTATTTATTTCCATTTGTCCCTTAAATTTTATGAAATGTATAATTAATTTCCTTGTGAAATCATTTGTTACCCTTATTGACTCATATTTAAATTTTCAGTAACTACTGTATCCGTTCCTTTGCCATAACGCAGGGTCCAAGGAATTAAATGCAGTGGTTTCTTTTCACGATTACAATCAATTCCCTTTAAATCCATGCATGCGTCTTTCTTTCATTTTGATTTCCAGATATTGTAATGTTCCATTTACTACATAGTTCAAATTTGCAACACATGTATGTTCCAAAACTCTATTTTTATGAAACACACCCTTCCAAATTCAAAGTTATTCATGTATATTAAATACATGCGTTCATGTCACTTAAATTCAATACTCAATACTTGACTTACATCCATTTCCAATGCCTATTACCATTCTCGCAACCTTTCGTAAATTATATAAAAAAAGAAAAAGCCACGCATTATTTCAAGAAGCTTACCCATTTTATTTCCTACCGTTTTCTCTCCCTTCTTCACAAATAAAAATGACAGCAACCATTTATTTATTTCCCATCACTTATTTCTTGCAGATTCATGCATGCATTCATTATTCCATCCCATGCATTTCCTTTATTTATTTATTTTTTTTAAAAAAACCATTCTTGGCATTAATGCATGCACATTCCTTTAAATTAAAAAATTATAGTGTTTCCTTTTATTTGCAATCAATATTTAACTTTTTTTAAAAATTGAATGTCCATTTATTAGTATAATCTCTTTTCCTACATGTTCACTAATTTCAAAATTTAACCTTTCATCCCCTTTAATTCATTTCCTTTCGGTTCCCGGATTGTGAGTATATATATATATAATTTCCTTGGGAATCAATTTGTTGCCCTTTTTACTTCTATTTCTTTTGTTACCCTTTTTTTTTAACCACGTCCATTTGTTTTCTTCTGAAATTTAATGTAAACGCTTCTTTTGAATTTGAAAATCTTCATTCCTTCCCGAAACGTGCGTAAACTGGACCTTTCCTCTTGCCATATTCCTTATTTCGAGGGCATCTATTAATTACCATTTATTTGTCATGGCAGTAGTTCCTTTTTCCATCCCTAATTCACTTGCTCCATTCTTTTATTATTTCTTCCGCCACTTTTTCTCCTTATTCACAGTAGTTTTCTTTTCTCCTTAGCTTCCTACCGTCCTTGCATCGCCAACTCTTCCCAACAGCCAAGCTCCGCCCTCTCTTCTCCCCTGAAATGCAGCGAGCCACCGCTCCGCCTGCCAACCTGCGAGCCTCCTGACCGAGCCAACCACCGAAGCCGTCGCCTCAGCCCGACCTGTAGCTACCCATGTCGCCACTGATTGACCGCATCCGCACTCACCTGCAAAATAAACTCTCATGACCACAAAACTCTCCTTTCTACCCATTAACACCTCATGAGCATACAAACATGACCCCTGACCTTGCGTGTTACCGTGATGTATTACTGTGCTCGTTGGGTTAAGGTTTGTGTGTGAGTTTAGCGTGTGGTTTTGTTTTGGTGTGAACGTATATTTTCGTGAATGGGTGTGTTAGAATGTATAAGCAGTGTGATAATATAGGCGTTTATATTTTTGTGGTGTTGGTTCTAGCGTTAGTGTGTGTGGAGTTGTGTAGCTGTGCATGAGTGCGTATTGTTGTGTATTGGCGTGAGTTTGGTGTGTTGAGTTTGGGTTGTTTATTGTGTTCAGTTTGTATTGTTTACAAAGAAAGAAAATTGTGTTTACTGTATTTATTGTTTGTTTACATGTACGTATATATTTTGGTGTATGTTTTGGAGATTTATTTGTTTTGAAATTTTTATGTATATATATATATATATATATATATATTATTGTGTGTGTTAATTTGGTGAAATATGCATTTTATATATTGGCTCTTTCATGTATGTTTGTATGTCCATATATATATATAATAATTTTGGTCTGTATGTTATATATATATATATATATATATATATATATATATATATATATATATATATATTTGTGTGTGTGTGTGTGTGTGTGTGTTTTGCGGTTTTATTTGGGTGTGTTTGCGTTGTATGTAATTTTAAATATATAGGGTATATATTAATTTTACTGTGTATATGTTTACATTAAATATATATATATATATACTATTTTGGAAAAGGATTTGTTGTGTGTTTATGTTTGATTTATAATATATATACTATTATAATTTGTGTTGTGTGTACGGTGTGTGTGTTTGAGTTTATGTGTGTCTTTCAAATTATATATTATATATAAGTGTATATGATTTAGTATGCGTTAGCGTTGTGTTTTATTTAAATGTATAATTTAAAAAATATATTTTTGTGCGTTGAATTTTAAATATTTATATATATATTATTGTTAATAAAAAATTTATATATGAATATGTATATATATAAAGCTTTGGGTGTTTTTAATTTATAACGAGTGGAAACCCGTGCGATGCACGGGAGCATAGACTTTTGAGTGTTTTAGTTTGATTCATCAATAAACGGTGAGAACGTATTGTGTAATAGCAAGACATATAATGTAAGTGATATATGTAGCCTGTCCCGATGGCACGGAATAAAATTTTGCTTGACTTTCCTCATGGACACAAATGGCATACGTTGAATGATTTAATCAACAAACATACGCTGGTAATGTGTACCAATGATAAAACATGAGAAATGGAATAATATTGAAAGTATTAAAGGGGAATATCGTAATGTAGCATGAAGAGAGTATATACATACAACATTTGAAAAACCATAGAGACAATTAATAGGTTAAATGAAGTATAAAGAACATTGAACATTACAGAGAAAGCAAACAACCGAAACCAAATACAAAAAAATAACAAAACATATGTTGGTTAAAAAGTTTTTTATATCTTTTTTCTATGATAGACTTCATGTTCAAACATTCATTAACTTGTATGTCTAGAGGCTACAACCGGTATACCATTCGTCTCAACATGTGAACTTCAGAACATGGATTCCTCATATTCTTCCTGCACATCAATTTTCTTTTCCAGCTTGTGAGTCACAATTGGCATACTTCTAGGTGAAATGATAGTTGATCTTGAATTCAAAGAAATAAGATTAATACCGGAATACTTTGCTTCCCATGTTTTCATGACTCCGCTGTCAGATGGTACCACTGACTATATCCTGTCTAAATCAATATCTGAATAATAAAATGTTGAGCCAAACATATAAATTGAATGTAAAGAAAAATATATAAGAAAACAAAGTTAATGATACATGAAATTCTAATTTTTGCACTACTTGAAATGCCATTCCTAGAAGTAAGCTAACACACACACACACACACACACACACACATATACACACACACACACTGTAACTCAAAAAAGAAAGTAAAAATGGAAGGAAAAAAGGGTACCATACAATTTGCTTATTTAACTGGGCGTGATTCCCCACGAACAATTTGCTTATTTCATTGAGTGAGGGTCTCAGAAAGCTTATGAACAAATGTGAACATGCTGAAAGTCAGTATAAGTACTATAAATTTTAGCATGCTTATAATATGTTGAAAAGTACTTTAATTTAATCGTTAATAATTTTTAATTCTTTTAAAACGTGTCACATAAATTTGCTTTCGGCGGATTATAGTATTGAAAAATCAACTTATGCAATGTATAAAGTATGGCACTTCAAATGGTTAAATAATGTTGTATTTTTAGTTACTTGATTTCACTTTTCATCGTGTTCCATTTAGGGTAAAATCAATACTCAGTTTATAAATTTAGGGTCCAATTGTATCAGTATTATTGTGCTTTCATCTAAAAGAACATACCTTAGGTTTCAACTTGGAACAGAATTAATAAACAGCTTAAAGAGACTCTTAGTGAAGCACCTAACGATTTAAAAAGACAGGGATTGTGAAATATGGATAAATGAAATTTTTGTGCAGCAAATCTATCAATATAGTCACACATAATCATTATTGATTTTGAATTGAAGAATGTGGGATTTTTGGTCATACTGCACATCAGCATACCAAGCAACTACAAATATTCGTGTATCATAGATATCATGAAATGTAATTAATTTAAAATAAATTTGTCATGTATTTCATATCATAAATTGATTGATTAAGATATCATATCATAAATACAACCGTATATACCATAAAAGAGTAAAATAGCCATGTTTAAATGATATTAAATATTAATAAGTTTTGTGTAGAAAATTAACAGATCTGATTGACAATTTCACAACGGCTAAATATAACTAAGTCAAAGTTTAATTAACAATTTGAAATTAGTATATAAAGTTGAATCTTATGCAAATTCAAATTTATCAAATGTTGATGATACCTATATATTCGAATATAATTACTTTCCGATATATATTTATATTCATATTTTGTTGCAAATGTGAGGGAAGAAACTGGCGTGCAATGTGCACAGATATTACCAATTTGCTTCTAAATAAAATACTTGCATGTGTCAAACTCAGTATTTAAAATTAAAATTTGAAAGCATAAAAATTGATGGTAGTTAGAACACATAAAAAATTTGATGTCGCAAATAAACATGGTTTAATCTCTTAAATAAGTGAAATAGAAAATTAACATTTACGCTAATACAGGAAAGTAACAATTTACAAATCCGTTCAAAATTAGATTACATTCTTTAAATTTGGAAGAATAATTGTCAATGATTAGACACCTAAACCTTTCTTCGTATGACTTACGCAAATCAGGTATGATCTATAGTACTTGATAAATGATTTTACTACATATTAACATTAAGATCATTCTACAAACCAATGTTATATGAACTGTAAAGTGAGTAAATATTTGAACATAATGACTCTTGTTGTTTTAAGCAAGAGTATTATTCTTGTGCATCATGAGAGAAATCAATTCATCTTACACATATCACAAAAATATTTGAACATAATGACTCTTGTTGTTTTAAGCAATTGACATTTATTTATTTTCTTTTAACTTGAAAGACATTACAATAAAAGCAGCAAACCACAAAAATATTGGACAAATAAGATCATATTCCATTTTACACATACCACAATGGTCCCTACTTCCTACACTTTCAATTCTCGTAACAAATGCCATAATTTAGTAAAGATAATATTAGGAAGGTAGCAATTAATGTCTAACTAATTGTTGCAACCAAGTTAATGCACATGCAATAAGGAAATTATCTACCATTTTGAATTTGATACAATTGATATGAGATCAGTGTGGTTATCATTATAGCCATAAAAGAATCGAAATAGCAAATTAATTATGTACATACTTAGCAAAAATCAAGCAATCAAAATCAGAATCGTAAATCATATTAATTTGCTGAAATAAAACAGTTGGAGAAGAAGAATAAAACTGAAATGTCAAAAGCAGATGTTAAACGGATATAATATTGAAAAACATTCCAAATCAAAGACAAAGTAGTACGAAACAATAATAATTTAAACATAGAAGATTTAACCTACTTATGGTAACCATTTCGTTAGATCTGAAACAATGACAGGGGCACAACTGCAACCCAGTGGGTAGACGTAACCATGAATGAGTAAATCCACTGATAAGAAATGAAGATTTGAGATGACAATAGGCGATGTTGCAGTCTTTATCTCGATTAGCCGTTTTGAGATGACAGTAAAGTATCATTTTCTGAATTGCAATGCATTTAAGAGATTTCACGCTTTTATTACAACTCCATTAAAGGCTGCAACTTTCTATAATCATCTAATGCTAAAACAGCATGCATGCAAAATTATAGTTAAAATTTGCAGAAATGACATAATTTCATATAAAATCATAGATAATTAAATATAACAATATATCTTCAATTTTGGGTTTTTTCAATCTGTGACTATACAAAGAGTTAATATGGAAATAACACAAAAGAAATTACATTGTAGACAAATAATCATTTTCATAATCGGACCAAAAATTCGAACTACTATCAATTTCAGATAGAATCAGGCGTTATCAGTACCTTAGGAGACGGTTAGTTCAAATGTAGTGATTCAGGAAGCACAAATAATTTAAAATTCATTATGTTAAATCATATTCAACACCAGTAGAAACTTTGAAGAACTAAAGTGAAATTGAGAAGAATACCTTTAATTTCATAATCATTCGTGAATCAGTAGTTGAAGATTGGAGGAACCATGCTAGACGACGATGTAAGAGTACTATGTTTCTATCCAACTGAAAATATTCTGTTTTTGGAGAATAAGGTGCAAGCTGGAGCGGTGGTGAAGATTCGAACGAATTTGAACGGATTGTTAGGAAGAATTTAATGTGAAAAAAATGACGACCTGATAAATAATGTAAAGTGGCTGCTGAATAAATGGTAAGGGAAGTAATTACTGGCAATGAATCGTGAGAAAATGGTAATGGATCATGGGAAAATGGACGGAAATAAAAGGAAGAGTAAAGAATTTTAACAAAACATTCAATATTTCAAATCCGAAATAAGCATATATGAAAAAATTAATTGTATATACTATATACAATTAATTTAAATAGCTTTACTTATAAAAGGGATAAATCATATGTAAGATAATGAATTTTAACAAAACATTCAATATTTCAAATCTGAAATAAGCATATATGAAAAAATTAATTGTATATACTATATACAATTAATTTTACTTGGCTGTAATTAACAATTATACATAAGTCATTCCTTATATATATAGCGATTAAATAGCTTTACTTATAATATCAATTGGTAATATACTATATATGAATCATATGTAAGATAATGAATTTTAACAAAACATTCAATATTTCAAATCTGAAATAAGCATATATGAAAAAATTAATTGTATATACTATATACAATTAATTTAAATTTATACATAAGTCATTCCTTATATATATAGCGATTAAATAGCTTTACTTATAATATCAATTGGTAATATACTATATATGAATCATATGTAAGATAATGAATTTTAACAAAACATTCAATATTTCAAATCTGAAATAAGCATATATGAAAAAATTAATTGTATATACTATATACAATTAATTTAAATCCCTTTTACTTATAAAAGGGATGAATCATATGTAAGATAATGAATTTTAACAAAACATTCAATATTTCAAATCTGAAATAAGCATATATGAAAAAATTAATTGTATATACTATATACAATTAATTTTACTTGGCTGTAATTAACAATTATACATAAGTCATTCCTTAAACCCCTTTTACTTATAAAAGGGATGAATCATATGTAAGATAATGAATTTTAACAAAACATTCAATATTTCAAATCTGAAATAAGCATATATGAAAAAATTAATTGTATATACTATATACAATTAATTTTACTTGGCTGTAATTAACAATTATACATAAGTCATTCCTTATATATATAGCGATTAAATAGATTTACTTATAAAAGGGATGATGTGCGCTGATTTTGGTAAGCTAAGAATAAATGAAACGATGTGTGTACAAATCCAGGCCGTCCTTTGTCCAAACTAAGAATAAATCTCAGCCGCTCTTTGTCTCCATGTTTGTCTCCTGGTTTGTCTTAGGGGGCAATTTTATTATATAGATATGTATGTTATAATTTACGTTGTGTGTTTGCGGTGTGCGTTGAATTTTAAGTATATATATGTTATGATTTTTTTTCTGTGTATACGTGTATAAAAAAAAATTGTGTATAGAATTATTGTGTTTTATTTTTGGTTTAATTGGGCTATTGTTGTGTTTATTTTTGAGTCGAATGTAGCGTTGAGTTCCAAAACCCATTCCTAAACCCAACAACTGTACCAATCCTTTGAAAACTCCCTAGCATCCTCTTATGAAAATAAAATATATCACGAACGGTTATCAAGATATAAATCTGTTCTGAATCGTGCCTACAAGTTGTCATTTCATTTTGAGCCACGAAAGGTGAGTTTATCTCACACCTGACTGATATTATTTCATAGATGTTAGATCAACTAAATGAACTGTTATGAAATGTATAGTATTTCCAGTAGAAATTGTTTGTTTAAAATATGCACTTTCATATGTGACACGATATTCGTATGACATGTATGTACACTGAATATATATGACTATGATGTGACTGACGATATGTGATGATTTGTTATGTAGTATATACCCCTAGTTTAGAAAAAACACTAAGGGTTGAAATGATACATACCCGAACGGACATTAGATTATGGAAAAATCGTTGTGGGTTGAAATGATAGACTTGAATGATTTTTACTGAGTTTGGGATTGCGGGTTGAAATGATAAACCCGTAGAAATTTTATAAATTGCGAGTTGAAATGATAAATATCCGTATCACTTGACCATAGGGTAGAAAACTATATATGGACACCGTTGGTCATGTTTTCGAATTAAAATGATTTGGAAAATTGATTGTAATAATGTTAATTTAAGATCTTATATTTTATATTTATATTTTAAAGATTTATACTTAAATTTTGTAAATTATAAATTATATGTTTTAAAATGATTTTATAAGTAAAAATGTATTTAAATGCTTATTTAAGATTTTACTTATAATTTATTTATTTTAAACTATATAATTTACTCATATATATATATATTTAACCTTAAATTAATATATTATAATAAATTATTCTTTTTAAACCTATTTCTAAATTAATTTAAACCTATATATGTTATAAAGCTATTTTCTATATAAGTTTATAACTTATAGATAATATTTTCAAGGCTTATTTTAAATATATTTTATAAACTTTAATAACAAACTCAAAAGGTGGATAAGTTTTGATTTTGCGAGTTAAATTCGAGGTTTAAAGATTTAAATTTATATAACGATGCTTGATTTAATGAATTTGATTTTAAATCAACTAAATGCGAATTTTGAATTGACTTAAATATTGAACTGTATAGGAAATGAATGTGAACTACGTAATTAATTGGAATTTGAATTTATATTTGAATTCGATTATAAATTGACTGAGTATGAATTGAAATAATTTTATATATGGAATTGATTCATAAACTGTTTGGTTTGAATTAAAGAAATTTCTTAAATCAATTTATTTCAAGATATGATTTTATTAAAATGGCCACGGTGTGAAAAATGTAAACGTTTGGTTGTTAAAGAGTCCGGGATCGGATATTGTCATACTCTCTGCCAATACCGAAAACCACTTTAACAACTGTGTACGCGGTGGAGTTCCAGAATGAAGCAGGATGGTTTGGAGGCGATTACTGGATTGAAGAAAGAGAACGTTGATGAATAGCCTTGACCCTTGGGTCATAATTAAAATGACTAAAGCAGGTGCTATACCGTGATTAAGTGAGTTCGCACCTCCATCGGACACACTTCTTCGAACTATATCTATTACTTTGTGATTTGATTGGTGGCCACCCTTGATTATGGGAGTGTTGTTCGAGGTGGGCGGTAGTTGCGCCTATGCGTTACCACCGGTCCGGGCGTGCATCGGTAGAATCCTACCGTGGGTATTCCTCGTGTGCCTTGTCATATTATCCTGATCGAGCTCCCTACGATTTTGATTTGACGTTGTCGTATAGCGGCGCATCACTGTCCACCGACCTTTACTGGTGTTTTATATGCAATGTTTACGACAATGTTTATAAACAGTGTAAGGGTAAAAATGTAATCCTGCTTAAGCTATTTTAATATGTTATATTTAACCATAGACATTATTATAATAGCGTATTATATTATATGATATTAGTTTAACGGATCCTTAGAGGATGGTGATCCCAAACATCTTTTAAGTTACAGATGCATTTTATTGAACATTTCATTTGAGTTGACCTACTTCTATGAGAATGTTAGTCCTGATCCGAGTTGTTTTGTTTTGCATTATTGCTCGGATCAGATCGAGTAGTGCAGTGTTGAGATTTCACCTTCTGAAGCTGAAGACTATTGAAGATATCACCTCTACCTGTTGATTCTGGCTATTTCTCCTTTGTATTAGAAATTCTTGTATTTAGACTTCCTTTGTACTTAATTTTGTAACTCTGATATTATGTATAAATTTTGATTTTTATTTCGTAGCTTCATGAACTACTATTGTATAATTTATTTATTCCGCTGTGAGATATTCTGTTTTCTATGTCTGTGATTCTGTGATTTATTCTATTTACCTCAGAAGCTAATAACATTCTGTCATTTCAAACGGTTTGAGTTGGTTTAATTACCAGCTTGAAGTGGACGAAAGACGGTATGTTATAAATATGTTTGTTGCAACTGTTACGAAAGCACAGTTGCTAAAAGTATGTTTTTGCAATAGGAAGAGAAGCGCAGTTGCTAAAAATATGCTTTTCGCAACAGAAAAAAAAAAGCATGTTGCTAAATATCATCTATTGCAACTGTTATAATTGGTCTGTTGCTAAATATTATTTACTACAACTATCATTTGTCGCCTGTTGCAAATAGCTAGTTGTAATAGAATATTTTTCTTGTAGTGCGTACTAATTTTGCACTATAGGAGACACCTGCGCATTTATAAGTACAATAATGCATGTTGTGCGTTACATGTTATTTGTCCCTATAGCGCTCGCTTTGATATAGGGCTGTCAATGTATACATAAAAAATATGATATTCGCTCATATCCGTATTTGTAAAACAGATAAATATCCGACATCTCGAAAAATGGATACGACATTCGAAAATTATCCATTCGTTTTTTTAAAGATAATAGCTTAAATTATGCGTACATTATTACATAGAAAGATTCTTCTTTATTGTTTTATTATGTTCGAAGTTCATATTATATGCATTAAATGCATATTAAATACTCAAAATTATTTTTTATCATCATATTTGTTTAACTTTAACAATTTAATAATCAGTAAAATAAAAAATGTTTACATTATACTAAAAAAATTAATTTATGTTTCTTGATTTATCGCTCGTTAACATATATGATAATTATCTAAATCCGCCTATATCAGTAGATGTCGACATCCAATATTTAAAAATGATTACGGATGCAAATAGTAATATGATATTATCTGCATTCGAAAGCATTCGCTGTCAGTCCTACTTTGAAAACACTATTAAGTTCAAAGCAAGAGTATCACCTTGAGAGGTTACAAATTACAAAAATGCAATATATACATCCATTTTGGTCTCCATGAGAGTGCAGGTCCTGTTATTGGTTACATTTTCACGAAAATTGGTTACAAATTCATAATATTGTGGAGTGTTTGTTGAAAAACGCCCGAGGTTCAAACGTTTGTTCAACAGAAGCCTGATTTTTTATATATATATATATATATATATATATATATATATATATATATATATATATATTGTTATTCCCAAGAGTTTTGCTTGACAGGGTCTGGTTTCATGCGTCTGTTCGACAGATGTCTGGTTCACAATCACTTGAAGATTATTAGACGAAAGAATTTGGAGTGTACATTTTGTAAAAGTGCACTCCTATTCTTGATTATGTATAGAAACAAAGATTTCTTGCGACATTTTTTTTAGTGCTCTAGAATATACAAAATCTTCTCCTTCTATATTTAGAATTTTCTTGTCTACAACAGTGTATTAATCAAGCATCTCCCTCTTACTTCTGTTTTCCTCATTCTTGGATATCTTTGCCTTTGAGTCAACCACTTATTCCTCCACATTATCGAGTATCCAACATATGCTTAGGTGAGAATGGAATTAAATTGTGAAACATGAACTTAAATTACCATATTATAAAGTACTAATCTAGTAACGTTGGCGCAGATAATGTAACTTTTATTTTATTAGTTAATTTATGTAAATAAGACTTCATAAATATTAGTAAAACTACTAAAGGTTCATTGTTTCCAAGACTAAAGCACGTTGTAATAATACATCAAAGCATCATAAGTGAAGTGACAAAGTGTCATGAGATAAATAGTCAAAGTTAAATGTCAAAAATTTACACAAAGCAGATAATGAAATCAAATTAATTTCACAACTCTTATACGGGAAACCAAACAGAAGTAGTATGAAACAAAGGTGTAAAAGGCATCTGGCAGCAGCAGTTAACAAACATCAATATTTTTTCATCGCAAAGCATTAGGAGACCGCAGCTGGCAAATCATGAAAACTTGGTACTTTGAGCTCTCATATCACGTAGGTTACAAGGATCGACTTGGTGATTATGTTTAAGTTATTTATTTATTTATTTACAATTAGATGTTTACACTTATAGTAGTTTTCAGAACATAATCACCATTTAAGCTGTAATAAGCATAAATAATGCTAATTTACGTTGAGTGTTTATATTCAGCTCGAAATAATTTGTTGAGTGCAAAAAAAAGTTGATGCAAAATTTCTTATTTAAAATTACATAACCTAAGCTTAAACATAGTATTGCACATGTTTCGCCATTTCCATGGGTAATTTGTTAAATTGTGCATGCAAGGTACAATACACTATCCTGACAGGTTAAATACTAAAATTATTCTACTGGAAAATTTTATAGTTTACCAATAAAAGAACCAAATAATTACGTTCATTCTTCCGACTTCACTTATCCCAATACCCATATCTGTTTCTCGAAGAAATATCCAATTTTCAGTGTTAGTTTAATTGTCCCTCCTTGACTAACCTTGTGAGTTGTGACCTAGCAATTATAAGATAAAGGATTAAGATAGCCAAACACACAGTGAAAAGATGAAAATTAGAATAAATAAATAAATAAATAGAAAGAAAGAAGCAAGTCATGACATGAAAAATAACAGGATAACTCACTTGGGCTTTTTGTTTAGTGGAAACAGGAGGACAACCGAGTTACCACTATCTTCTAAAAAATAAGTGAGTGATTTTCCATTTACAGTCACATTAAATGATTCTTTAGTGTACTTCATGAATTTAGCATTTTTTTGCCTGCAGTTATTTGTTAGACTATGCCTACTCTATGTGCTTAGTGATTTTAAATTTTCAATATTTCATAATATAACCATCATGGCTTCATGAAATGACATGAGAATTAAAAGTATCATATTGCAGAAATGTCTTTCAATTTTCCCTCTTTATGTAATGTTTTATTTTATGTTTCCAAAGTAATTATAATTCACTTCATTTCTATTCTAATCATAATATATATGCAAATATGGAAAATCAAAGACGTATAGCTTGTTGGGATATGGAAATACCCCGACCTAAAATATGGTTGGTATTATAATTGATACACAACAATATAATAACTGTATATTACATACACACACCAAAGAAGCACTCAACACAAGGAACTTTAAAGAGGGACAATGATAAGAACTCACAATGAGACTTAGGAATAAACTATTTAATTGAACTAAAAAATATTTATGTGTTCTTAGACTCTTCTAAAATATAGGTCCTCAAACTCTTCTAAAATATTTATGTGTTCTTCATAATGTTCTGGACTCTTCCGGAACACTCCGACGTGTTCCACAATCTTTCATATTCTTCCAATCCCTTCTAGAATCTTCTAGTGCAATTTAGGACTTTCTAGACTATTTTATATTATTCTATTTTGATTGGCAATTTAATATTCAGCACTCCTCTACTTGCTAACCTTCCTCGCACGTATCGCCATCCCAAGCATTTTACGGAACTATAAAAAAATTGTTGTTGGTAAGCTCTTTGTAAAGATGTTTGCAACCTGATCTTCTATTTTAATATGCTTCATTTTAATGTCTCCCTAAAGTGCCTTTTCCAATATGAAATGATATTGCATCTCAACAAGTTTGGTACAAGCATGGTAGACTGGATTCTCAACCAACTTGATTGTTGACAATTTGTTACGATACATAGTGATTCCATCTTCAATTGGTTATTCCAAATCCTTCACAGGTTGTGTCAACCAGGAACATTCTTGTGCTACCATAGCACCTGCTCTATGCTCTACCTCTGTGGTTGAAAGAGAAATTATAGATTGTCCCTTAATGCACCACAATATAGCTTTTGGACCAAGATAGAACACATATCGTCACAATAAAAACAGACTTTGTGATCTGCCCCTTTTCTCATAAAGGAGTCCTAAATTAAATGTCCCTTTGACATATCACAGGATTCTCGTAACTACTTCACGATGTGGCTTCTTTGATTATGCATATTTCTACAAAGAAAAGCCAACTACTAAAGCAATATCAGGTCTGAAAAGAGTTAGATAAATAAGACTGCCTACTATTTGTTGATGCATAGATGTATCCTCTGAATATTTCCCTTCATTGGTATAAAGCTTCAAATTAATCACCATTGGGGTAGAGATTTATTTACACTTGGTGTAACAACCCAGATTTTAATAAATAGTAAATTAATTGATGAATTAATTTATTAGGAAATAAGTTGGAAAATAATGGAAATTAGGAAACAAGGTTTTCGCTAGTGGGTCAGTTACGATTTTCTGGTTCAGATAGACATTTGGTTTGCATAAAACAGACTCAAAACAAAGAAGTTATGACAAATGGAAGTTTCAAATTTAAATTCAAAAATTAAATAAACAAAACAAAATAATATAATTAATAATGCTTAAATCACGTTGGATCTCAAATGACCCAATCTCAGGATAGGGCAATCCAGGGATCAACCCAGGCCAAAAATGGGTCGACCCCTGTGTCGACCCACCTGAGTGAAGAGTTGCCCCAAATTACTTTTAGGAACGATTTCGTGCATGACACAAAATCAGAATATTTTGGAGGATTAAAGACATTTCTTTGCATTTGACGTTTGAAATTTTTAATCAAAAATCTAAGGGCTTGGAATTCGCTACCTCCACTATAAATAAACCTCCAGCACTCCCGTATTCCACAAAACTACTTTCTTAATTCCTATGCCTCCTCTACAAAATTTTCTCCTTTAGATAAAGATGCAGTTTCAGTATAAATTTTTTTGTCTGCATATTTTAGGGAGAGGATTATTTATATTTTGGAGATTTGTACCCGGGGTTATTGGAAAAGCTGATTTGGTGAGATTCTCATGATTATCTACATTTTTGAAAAGTTAAAGAAAAATATGTATAATAGTAGTTTTATATATTCTTAGATATAAATTATTCACGGTCTATTTTCAAATTATTTACACTTTGTTTTCAGATTTAGCTTGTCCAGTTTTTCTTTCTGTAAATCCTTTTGTCTGTTTCTATAGTTTCTATTCAGATTTCTACAAATGTTATGTTAGATCTCTTTTACCTTTTCTATTTTTGCATACCATGTTGTGTTGTGGCTATAAGTTGGTCCAAATAGAGGTAGCTGCGGGTGCGTTCCAATGGGTCATTGTGTGTGCATTGGTCCAAATGAGGAAAATAAGTCATTGTAACACATGTGGATAAGGTTATGTCTTTTGCTGATGGGCAAGAGCCTGATAAAACAAAACCCATATTAGGCATAGATTATTCACATTTCGGGTTATGGCCTAACGATTGGGTAGTATTAGGAAATTTCTTCCTAATTAGTTCATTTGTTCTGAATTTGCAGATGTGCAAAACAAACATCATTAACAAATCTTACGAATAAAAACAGTCAAATCTTTTATGTCATTTCATTTACATTTATTCTATTTGTTCACTTTAGGTGTATACATACACTTACCCTCTTATGACAGTAGAACTACTGTTTTATATGTTTTTCCTTTGCTTATCAATTGTGCTAGTAATCATAACAGCTCACAGACTTTTTGTCTGACCTATTTCTCCTTTCTTTCTTTCCTTTTTCTTCCCTAGGCTCTCAGGGAGGAAGCACATAGTTGGATTGCTTAGCTAGTTCTTTCTTTGAGATGCTTGTTAAAGATGTGTTGTTTTCTTCTTTTTCTCTTCCATGGTTTTGTTGTTTATTTGGCTATTTGGAGGAAGTTTTAATAATTATGTACTCTGATGTTGTTTATTTTCTGGCTAAGATTTGAGACATGATAATTTGAGACAATTTGGTAATGATGAAATAAACGGTTTTATTATTTTAGTGTAAACTGTCTTCTTCTTCCGCTGTAAATTTTAATTGCTTATGTCTTGTGGAAATCTTAATCACTGTGATGTTTATGTTTTATACCTACAATGGTCCATATTTCTTGACGGGATTCTATGTTAGGGTAATGTTAAGAGGTGTAGAGTGTCATATTTGGTATTAGAGCCTTAGGTTAAAAGATCACTAAAATTTTATTTTAAAATAAAACTTTTTGAAAGAAACCCTTTTTTTTCTAAAAGCAAAAAGTTACTTTTGAAAATAAAACATATCCCATATAGTCAAGTTGCAACATTCCTTTGATTCCTTCGAATTCTAAATTTCTATCCTTCTTTCGCGAAACATGTCAGGATCCCCTAATCTTCCCGAGGGCGTTCCTATCCCCGGTTGGTTCCGTAGACATTAAGAGGTAATGACACTCGTTGAGGGACAAGAACATGTATAGGTCCCAGCACCTGCTGCTGTGGTTCCTCCCCAACCACCTGCTACCACGAATTTTTCTAAGCTTTGTAAGGACTTCTCTAACTCGGACGACAAGACTTTTTCGGGTATCGAGATGTTTGTGGAGGCTCGCAACTGGATTAGGAGACCGAGAGGATTTTTGAGTTGTTGGAAATTGTGGATATGATGAGAGTTCGTATTACAACTTTTCAACTTAAGGAGGAAGCCTCGTTTTGGTGGGAGATTGTAGAGGCTGAGATAAGTCATTCAGATTAGGCAGGATGTAGGAATAGGTTAGCAAGGAAGTTTCTATCACCCGTTGAGGAAGGAATACAATCAGAGTAGTTTTTGAATTTGAAGCAAGGAAATCTGGCGGTAAAGGAGTACATCAACAAGTTCAACAAGTTATTGAGATCTGGCATGGATTTGTTAACATAGCTAACAAGAAGGTTGTTCGGTTTGCGAGAGGGTTGAATCAACCTCTCCAAGGTTAGGCAATGACTCACATTCCTATTTGAGGGACGTATGAGGCTTTAATTGAGATGACATTGATGCATGAGGATAAGAAAGAAGAAGAGAGTCGTTTGATTGCGAGAGGGATGGACTAGTTAGCCATTTATGGGGTTGTACTTGACTACGAGAGGAGGGCCATTTGTTTGATGATGTGTAGTGGTAAGACCCTCGAGATTTCTTGCGACCCACGTGGGTCAGTCATGTTGAGCTTTTTCTATTCCTTAGACTCTTCTACAAATGATATTTATTTAGTACCCATTGTTTACGAGTATCCGGATGTATTCGAGGAAGTTAGAGGATTACCACCTAAGCGAGAGATCGATTTTTGGATTTACATTAGTGAGAGCGCGAAGCTTGTAGTGCCACCTATTCGGCATATGGCTCTGAGGGAACAGATAGAGTTGAGCAAGAAAGTGGGTGACCTGTTGGAAAAGGGTTTTATAAGACAAAGTATTTCTAAGTCATTAAGTACTTTACATACCACAAGTCACTTAGGTACTTGTTCTCTCAAAGGGATCTCAATTTGAGGCAACAAAGGTGGATGGAATTCCTAACATCATATGATTTTGAGATTTCTTATAATCATGTCAATGGAAACGTAGTGGCTGATGCTTTGAGTAGGTAGAGGGAGACATTGAGTCCTATGTTCGTTGATTGGCGAAGTATGGAGTATATAACTGCATTCGACATTTGACCATCTACGGATTTCACTCTAGGATTACTAGCGTCGATAAAGGTGCGACCTACTCTGTTAATGCAGACTGGGAAGAAGAAATGAGAGGATCCCTAGCTTTTGGACATTTTGGATAGATTGAGTAGAGGAGAGGTTTCTAGACGTCTCCTCAGATATACTATGGATTGTAAATATTGGCTTCGACAGGATGGTTGATTATGTGTACCCCGCACGGATAATTTAATGAGTGCAGCACTAGCCAAGCTCATCACTCTCAGATGACTTTCCATCTGGGTGATAATCAGATATATCGTGAAATGAGACGAGTCTTTTATTAGACCAACATTAAGAAGAGTGTGACCAAGTATGTAGCTAGGTGTCAGACTTGTCAAAGGATCCGGGCAAAGTAAAAGAAGCCCGATTTTTTATGCATCCACTAGTATTTGGGTCATCATGGACCGACTGACCAAATGCACCCATTTCATTCCAATTAAGAGTAAAAGGACAGATGCATGGTTGGCTTCTTTGTGTATTCGCGAGATAGTTAGACTCCATTGTATTCCTTCGAGTATTATAAGCGATAAAGCCTTGATTTTCTCTAGTGAGTTTTGGAGGAGCCTTTAAGAGGATTTTGGGATGCAACTCAGGTTGAGCACTGCTTATCACTCTCAGATTGATAGACAGAATGAAAGGGTGAATAGGATTTTGGAGGACCTACCAAGGATGTGTATTTAGGACTTCGAAGGGACATTGGAGGATCGTTTACCATTAGTTTGCTTATAACAACAGTTTCCAGACTAGCATTGGCATGGAACCATTTGAGGCCTTGTTTGGACGACCTTACATATCCCCAGCATGTTAGTGGGATTTGATAGACAAAGTGCTTCTTGGGGCGAAAATGATTAGGGAGACCTCCGATAAGGTTAATCTGATTAGGAGAAGGATGAAGGCGGTAGAGGATAAACAAAAGTTATATGCAAACAAAAGAAGGATCCACCTATAGTTTGCTATTGGAGATTTGGTTTCATCAAAGTTTCACCATTGAATAATTTGGTGAGTTTTGGCTTCGTAGGTAGGTTGGCATCGAGGTTCGTTGGAACGTTCCCGGTATCGGAGAAAGTAAGGCCGATAGCATATATGGTTCGACTTCTGGAGAGGCCATCGGGTGTTCACGACGTATTCCATGTATCACACAGTGCCGATATGATTCATTAGTAGTAGTAGAACCTAGCGTATTAGAAGACGTGGAGATCAATTGGGAGGCATCTATTCAGCGAGCCCATTGGTGGATCTTAGATTTTGAAACCAAGAGGCTAAGAAAAAGAGAAGTGAGATTGTTTAAGGTTCGATGGGGAGATGACCCCAATGAGGTCACTTGAAAACCAGAGGAGAAGATATGTGTTTCTTATCGTTATCTTTTTGATGGTACATTCCGACCTTTTTCCATATATAGTTCTTAGGTTATAACATTCAAATTCCTTGAGTCTAATCTTAGGAGAAACCTATAGATAATAGGATATGATTGAAACATGTCGCTGAAACATGTTATGTTTGATGGTTGCAAATGCATGCAAGTGTTTTCAATTGGATGTAGTGGATGCATATGCATACACTAGGAACTATGATCGGTTGAATAGGATACTCGCATATGCTTATAGATGTGTGTGCATTTTAATTATTTCTAGTTGTAATATATTGATGTTATCATATGGTTGTTGCATATAGATGATGTCTGATGCATGCATATAAAATTATCTGTTATCATTAGGATTTTTGCATACATTTTGATGCATGACACACAAATATAATAAAAAAAGAGGTCAACTGCATAAGTGGATCACCTGATCTTTTACATTAGTTAGGATCATATACACTGCACTATTGCATAAGTACATAAATTGCATTAAATAAATTAAGGACAATGTTTGCCAGTGGATGATGGATGAGTAGATGGATGTAGAAAACACTTATATTATTCTTCTGCCATAGAGATTTCGGGGACGAAATCCTTTAAGGATGGGAGAATGTAACAAAACAAATTTTAACTAATAGTAAATTAAATCATGAATTAATTAAATAATATGTTGGAAAATGATCAGAATTGGGCAACGGGGTTCATGCCATTATGTTTGTTATGATTTTCTAGTTCGGATAGATATTTAGTTTTTGTAATACAGACTTAAAACGAAGAAGTTATGACGAATGGAAGTTTGAAATTTAAATTCGAAATTTAGATAAACAAAAAAAAATTAATATAATTAATAGCGCTTAAATCATGTTGGACCTGGGACGACCCAGTCCAAGGCCAGATCGACCTAGGCCAAAGATTGGTCGGTCCCTGTGTCGACCCATCTGTGTGATGGGTCGACCTAGGTTATTTCCAGGCACGATTTCTTGCTTGGGAAAGAATCAGAAGAATTTGTAGGGTTCGAGACTTTTTTTTTGCATCTGACATTTGAAACTTTTAATCTAAAATCTAAGGGCCTAGAATTCCCTACCTCCACTATAAGTAAGCCTCTATCCCTCCCCAATTCCACATAACTTCTTTCATCAATCCTATGCCACCTCTACACCATTTTCTCCTTCGAATAAAAATAGAGTTTTAGAATACAATTGGTTGTGTGCATATTTTGGGGAGAGGATTATTTATATTCTAGAGATTTCCAACGGGGCCATTGGAAGCTAATTTTGGTGAGATTCTCATGATTATCTATATTTTTGACGAGTTAAATAAAAATATGTATAATTGTAATTTTAGATAATCTCAGATCTGAATTATTCGCAGTCTATTCACAGATTATTTACAGTTTGTTTTCAGATGTAGCTTGTCCGAATTTTCTTTTTGTAAATCCTTCTGTCTATTTCTATAATTTCTATTCAGATTTCTATAAACTGTCATGCTATATCTCTTTTCCCTTTTCTACTTCTATTTATTGCGATTTATTTGGGTTACGCCAAACTATGCCTAAAGGCATATGAATACAATTGAACTAGGCATGAATCTATATGCCTAATAACCTATAAAATTATTATTCTTTTTCTTTTATACTATGCTTGAATTAGGGTAAAACTAATTTAATTGAAATAATCAAATTAAGGCTAGAATGGATATGTTGAAAACTGCAATTAAAAAGGGAATAACTAGATTGAATCTGATTTGGACTGTATAAATGCCTATTGAACAACTTATGACAAAAATTAGACTGTAATAAGTAAATTACATAAATATGATAATTTGAATCATAATAAATACGTATGGTTTATTTGCAATGCTGATATAGCTATAATTTATTGGAAAACACAGTTAGGCTTTAATATGTACATATTGATTTAGGTGGTTGAGTAAATTACGAACCTAAAATTGCAGCATTAGGCTTTTATATGAATATATTGATTTACAGCGGTTAGGTAAATTAAGAGCCTAAAAGAAAACTTCAACGATGTAGTTAGGCCTTAATATGTATATATTAATTGAAGGTGGTTGGGTAAATTACATGCCTAATAAAATAAAATTTATGTGTGTGCTAAATCAAGGGTTGGGGGATTTAAGCCAAGTTATTCGTTTGTTTAGGATCCATTCCATACAGCATACCCTTTTATCTCTTTCGGTCTAAATTAATAGGCAAGAGCACGCAACATGCTGTGTTGTGGATGTAAGTTAATCCAATAGGGGTGGGTACAGATCCGTTACGATAGGTCATTGTGCGTGCATTGGTCCGACTGGGGTAATCAAGCCACTGTAACACCTATGGATAAGGTAATGTCTTTTGCTGATGGGATAGGGCCAGATAAAATAAAACCCATAGTAGGCATAGATTATTCACGTTTTAGGTTTCAACCGATCGATTGGATAGTATTAGGATATTTCTTCCTAATTATATTATTTGTTCAGAATTTGTAGAACTGAAAAACATTCATCACATCAAATCTTATGAATAAGAATAGTCAGATCTTTTATTTCATTTTTGCTACCTTTATTATATTTTTTCACTTTTAGGTGTACTCAAACATTTACCCTCTTATGACACCAGAACTACTATTTTATCTATTTTTCCATTGCTTACCAATCGTGCTAGTAATCCAATCCCCGGTTGTGATAGCCTATTCGTGATATAGACCACTTTGCTCGTGCATTCATCCCAAAATCTTGTATCGACATTCTTTGCATGAAGTAGACTTCTACAAATCACCAAAAGATGTCGATTCTTCCTCTCTACTACTCCATTTTACTATGGAGTATTTGCATATGTTAGTTTCCTTCATATGTTGCACTCCTATAAGTACCTATTAAATTCTTTTGAAGTATATTCTCCTTCATTTTTTGTACGAAGGAATTTGATCTTTCTTTTGAACTCACATTCAACTCTTTTTTGACTTCCTTGAACTTTTCTAAGGCATTATCTTTATTGTTGTACCATCCGAGATTTTTGACCGTTCAAATCGACAATGATCCTCAATGTCGACTTAAACAAATCAAAAATACAAATAGTTAATGGGATCAAAATAAGAAAAAGAAGAAAGAAGGAAATCAATCATAGAATCTCACAGCGGAAGGACAAAATATAATAAATAAATAACAATTCATGAAGCTGTTAAAACATACACTGTTTATACATTTACAACAATTATCAGAGTTAATTAACATACAACATACCAATATTTGTAGCATAATAATAATAATAATAATAATACGTCTGTCAAGCTCCATCTTCATTTACATAACGTCGTCTTCAATAACTGAAACTCAAGCTGACATGAGCATAAATGAAAAGACAAAAACACTTGGATTGGAACTAAAATATTCTCATATCAGTTAAATCAATTTCATGTGATAATATGAGTGCAATAACTTAAGAGATGTTGCAGGAAATTCCATCTCTTAAGGATTCGTCAAACTAGATACTATACAATGTAATACGCTATTATAATAGTGTCTATGGTTAAATATAAAATATTAAAATAGTGTAAGCGGGATTACCATTATTACCCTTACACCGTTTATACCATTGCCATACAGTTTGCACATAACACACCAGTACGTCGGCGGATAGGGATGCGTCATGATACGACAACGTTAAATCAAAATCGTAGAGGGCTCGATCAGGATAATATGACAAGGCACACGAGAAATGCCCAGAGTATGAATATATTAGTTGCATGCTCGGATTGGTGGTAATGCATAGCCGCGACTACCGCCCACCTCAAACAACACTCCCAAATCTCGGATGCGCATCAAATCAATCAAACCGAGAGACTATATTAATAAAGGAAGAAGTGTTGCCGATGGAGGTAACTAACCCCACTTGGTCACGGTATAGCCCTGTTTTTAATTATGACCCGAAGGTCAAGGACATCCATCATCGTTCTCTTTCTTTAATTCCAGTAATTGCCTCCAAATCAACCTACTTCATTCTGGAACTCCACCGCGTACACAGTTGTTAAAGTGGTTTGGGTATTGGCAGAGAGTATGACAATATCTGAATCTTTAACAACCAATCGTTTACATTTTTCCACACTGATTAGTTCTTTTACATTACAAAGGGGTTCGTACTTCATATCAAAATATCATATTTTCTTTAAACTATGATAACATATTTCATAATAAAAAAACCAAACTTAAAATCTTGAAACAATTCCAACTATAAAATAACTTAAATATTAGAATAATTAAAAATATATTTAAAATAGTTAAGATATATAATTGAAATAGTTTGAAAGGTAATAATTTGTATTGAAAATAAAAATTTCAGGTTTAGTAAAATCTATAGTTAAAATATTAAAATAGTTTATAAAATAAATAGTTAATTTATATAATGTTTTATTTAAAATAAGTAATAATATAAAACAATTATAAGGTAAATTGTTTATAAAATGGTTTTAAAATACTATAGATGGAATTTGAATCGTTTCTCCAAAATTTAACCAAAATGGAGATCATGTTCCAGTTTCAAATTAATTCGACTAAATTTCGATATCTTAATTCAAAAGGGTTCGACTTCCCATTTATATTTCAATTCGATTCAACAATTTTATTTCAAACAATTCAGTTTAATAATTTGATTCAAATAATTGAATTTCAATTATAATTCTCACTTTGAATTATTTGTTTATAAAATCTCAAGTTGACAATTCAATTATTATTATAAATCAAGTTAATTTAAAGTAAATATCAAAGATGGATAAACAATTCAATTTCGATAAATTTATTTCATATCCAATTCAGTTTTAACTTCAGTTATCCACAATTACGAATTCCTAAAAATTTTAGGTTTCAAAGCTCATAGTTCAAATTCAAAGAAAATCGATTAATAATATCATTTATATTGTCTTTAAAATAATATTCCAAAATTCAAGGTTAAAAACAATTTTTATTTAACCAACAAGTGTCTGTATATAATTTTCTATCCTATGGCCAAGTAATACTTAAAATTTAATTTAAGTATTTTGGGAAAGGATATATATCATTTCAATCCAAATCAAGGTCATAGTATTTATCATTTCAACCTACGTTCTTAATACATTTTTAATGATTAATCCTAGGTTTATCTGATACCCATAACATCTATGGTAATGGTTGGGATTAATCAACAAAATCACTAACATATATAAACAAACGTCGATAGCAAGATGAATTATGTATCAATACATTAAATATATAATTCCATGACATCAATCAAAATCACTACATCTAAATAGTTCAATGTGATATTAGTTTACTAGTCATTATATATGAGGTTTTTAAACAGAAATAAAATTCTAACTGTTCTATTTATATCAACAATTAAATTAAGTTATACAGTCTATGCAAATTTAACATAAATAATAAATTTAAATAGTCAAATAACAACCAAAACAATCATATCATAACATAAATTTAATTTAACTAACAATCAAATATTTTAGTTAAGTATGAGTGGGTTTAATCACTCGCCTTTAGTTCTGAACGCATTTGAAATCCAAAATAAGCCTAAAAATTTAACTGTCTCGGAATCGGTCCAAACTAGCGCCATCTCGAAGAGCTCGTCGATACAATTCCAATGGATCCTACCGTGCGTCATTCTGAATTCGTATGAATAAGTTATTCAAGTTTTACTATTTCAATCTCAAATTATATAAAATAAATAAAATAAACTTCTCACCAACCAACTTGCGCCATGTCAGCACTCTCTCCCTTCTTCTTCTTCAACCCGTGTAACGCTTCAGGAAAGAAAAAAATCCGGTAACCCATCATGCCACTCGAATCCTTGAAAATCTCATCACCTTCTGATGCACTAAACCCCAATTTGAATGCCCTATTACGTGCAACTTGCCCGACTCCTGCCTGTCCCCAAATCTGACCATCTCAGACTCCTCGCGTTGGCCAGAAAAAGCATCCAACCAGTGCACGTTTGTGACCCAAAAGCTCATCCAGTCGAAACCCAGAACATGATCAAGCCGTTGAGATTTATAGATCTCGTGTAGGGCTACGGTTTTGCTCTTAAAACTTCCTCGAATTGTTGAGTAGATAGCAAGAAAAAGAGGGAGGAATAATTTGAATTCCTGGCCATTGAAAAAAAAGAGGACGCCAGCCACAGAAATGTCAGGGTTTCAGAATTATTTTATTAATTTATTTCTCGGTTTGCGTGTTTTAAAGCCAAAATTCGGACTGAGTCCAAATCAGGCCTGCTTACTGCGTAACAATATGTTTTGACGCCTTCTGAACACAATGGAATTGGTTTCAAAGCCCAATTACAAAGTCTCAAGCAGTTTCTTTTAAAACCTGATTATTTAATTAAATTATACCAATAATCTTCTACCCGTTTTAATTTATTACGATCTAACTATAACTCCGTTGGCTATGAAATTTTAGATTTTATATTAAATTACAAATTTGGATCAAATAAAATTAATTTCATTGAATTCTGAAATCGTTTGCCAAATGACAATTTTACGTAAAATATTCAGTTTTAACTTATTTACCTTACAATTAAATTCAATAGCTTATAATCTCTAATCAAATCAAAATAGAATTCAAATAAATTTCATAAATAAATTTTCTTCTTATATGAATTTAATATTGATTATCAAATACTCCAGTTTTTATATTTGAATTATAATTTACACAAATCAAAATATTTCTATAATAAGTTTCAACTTACATTATTAATCTATATAAACAAATTAAAAAAATTAATAATTAAAATAATTTTGTTCAAAAACACACTAAATTTAATATTTTAAATTGTCGCAAAATTTCGGGATGTTACTGTTGTTCAGAAAATAAACCCAAACATTGAAAAGTCATTAATAAATGTTATCTTGTATTGATAACAACGAGTTGATGGTTTCTTTACTTTTCCAAGCAAATTTGAGTGGACAAACTCCAGTGGCCCCTTTGCTCTAAATTTTGATTCCTTGTAGGTAAATTGGTGTGCCTTAACATATTGACAACTAAGTTATACGATATCCCATCATATTTCTATTTGAAGCCGACTCCTCCCTCACCCCAAATCCGACCCTCTCAGACTCCTCGCGTTGGCCAGAAAAAGCATCCAACCAGTGAACGTTTGTGACCCAAAAGCTCATCTAGTCGAAACCCAGAACATGATCAAGCCGTAGAGATTTATAGATCTCGTGTAGGGCTACGGTTTTGCTCATCAAACTTCCTCGAATTGTTGAGTAGATAGCAAGAAAAAGTGGGAGAATTTGAATTCCTGGCCATTGAAAAAAAAGAGGACGCCAGCCACAGAAATGTTAAGGTTTCAGAATTATTTTATTAATTTATTCCTCGGTTTGCATGTTTTAAAACTAAAATTCGGACTGAGTCCAAATCAGGCCCGCTTACTGCATAACAATATGTTTTGACGCCTTCTGAACACAATGGAATTGGTTTCAAAGCCAAATTATAAAGTCTCAAGCAGTTTCTTTTAAAACCTGATTATTTAATTAAATTATACCAATAATCTTCTACCCGTTTTATTTTATTACGATCTAACTATGACTACGTTGGCTATGAAATTTTAGATTTTATATTAAATTACAAATTTGGATCAAATAAAATTAATTTCATTGAATTCTGAAATCGTTTGCCAAATGACAATTGTACGTAAAATATTCAGTTTTAACTTATTTACCTTACAATTAAATTCAATAGATTATGATCTCTAATCAAATCAAAATAGAATTCAAATAAATTTCGTAAATAAGTTTTCTTTTTATATGAATTTAATATTGATTATCAAATACTCCAGTTTTTATATTTGAATTATAATTTACACAAATCAAAATATTTCTATAATAAGTTTCAACTTTCATTATTAATCTATATAAACAAATTAAAAAAATTAATAATTAAAATAATTTTGTTCAAAAACACACTAAATTTAATATTTTAAATTGTCGCAAAATCTCGGGATGTTACAACTGTTCAGAAAATATACCCAAATATTGAAAAGTCATCAATAAATGTTATCTTGTATTGATAACAACGAGTTGATGGTTGCTTTACTTTTCCAAGCAAATTTGAGTGGACAAACTCTAGTGGCCCCTTTGCTCTAAATTTTGATTCCTTGTAGGTAAATTGGTGTGCCTTAACATATTGACAACTAAGTTATACGATATCCCATCATATTTCTATTTGCAGAAGTCCATTAAGCATTGATTATGCATTATAATCTTCAACTTGTTGTAGTTGACATGTCCTAACCTGACATGCCACAAATTTCCAGTATCACTCCACCTGGCTTTGCCAACATAAGCATCTTCAGTTGACATCACATAGACAGCCTCCATTCTTTTTCCTTTCATGACCAGCATACTTGTAACCTTTATGTATTTGTACACCTTTACATCATTAGGACCAAATACAATATGACTATTTTTTTCATTCCAAAGACTTGATACACATTTGAGAGTCCAAGTTCATTATGACTATTTCTCTAAGGCATCTTTATCTTAACAATATGAGCTATGGGTATATGCACGTTGTTTGCTATTACAACAACTTTGCCTCTACTATATTTGCTCATACACAATAGCTTCGACTCATCTCTGATCATATAACTGGAACAACCTGAATTAATAATCCAATCATTCTTTTAATCAATTGTGTACTCACTTACCGTTGTAAATGTGATTTACTTTAAAGTGAAATTCCGTTGTGCATCATCAATATCTACCTCCTCTATAAGGAAAGATGTTTCCAAGTCCCATTCTTCTTCTCTATGACACTCATTCTTAGTGGAAGTTGCAATATTTCCTTCAGCTTTTTTAGATCAAAAATCCCCTGCGTAGTATCCCTTCTTTCCACAATTAAAACATTCACCACTCTGATGATCTTTTGTTTGCAATTTATTACAGTTCCTTTCTCTATTTAGAGTTCCTTGAGCTTCCGTTCACTGATAACTTCAACCACTACTTTGCCATTCATCATGATCTTGGTTGTTGAACCTTCCTGCACTACATCCTCTACCTTGACCTCGTCCTTGTCCTCGTCCACCTCATTTATTAGTGAACAAGGCAGTTTCTTCTTGGGAGGTAGCTTTGCTAGATATGAATTTCTATAGATCTTCTTTATTAGTTATCAAATTCCCAAGACGTGCTAACGTTAGTTTGGTGGCCCAGCCCCAAGTTGTTGTGACAATACTCTTGTACTCAGCCTTAAATCCATAAATGATAACTCATTTCATCCTTATTTATGTAATACCATTCTCAGTGTCTAATTTAAAAATCTCATCACATAGAGACCTCACTTTTGATAAATATCCACTGATTGACATATTCCTCTAGGAGATTGCCAAAAACTCATTTTCGAACATTTATAACTTCACATCATGTTTCTTTACAAAGATTGATGCCAAAGTTTCCCACGCTTCTTTCGGTGTTCTAGCATCTTTAATCTGCTGCAAGAATTCATCTTAAGTTGCTATTGTTAATGCATAAATGACTTTACTCGCCTTAACCTTCCATTTCTTCAACTCATTAAGGTCAGGTTTTGAAAAGGATCTTCTTGTCGTGTTGGCATCGATAATGTTATCTCTAAAATTGATATTATGCTTCTTGGCTCCCTAGGTATTGCGTCACTTCTATTGACAATATCCAATAAATCTTGTCTAAGAAAGTAGAACTTAATATGGGTACTCCATGACCTATAGTTGTTACCATTTAGATTTTCAGCGGATATAGTATTACTTCCATGGTTTTACATATACTTTGGATAGAGTAACACCAAGAGACTTTGATAGTTGGATTAGATCGAACTTGCTCTAATATCAAATTTTGGTAATATCTCGGGCTAAAATATGGGTGGTATTATAATGAATACACGACAATATAATAGCTTTAACTAGACCACTACAACAAAAACACCATATTACAACTTTTATTTTACAACGGTGGTAAAAGCACCGTTGTAATAAATGTTTTTTACAACTGTCATTTTTCTAAAGTTGTAATATTTGCATGTTTAGCAACTTTCCATATTGTTAGTTGTAATAGACACTGCCTATTACAAACTTCATGTTTATAATATCTATATTTAGAAATTAATTATATTAATATTTAATAATTAATAATAAACTTAGGAATCAATAATATTTATTAATTAATATTTAATAAGTAGTAATTTATTTTTAATAGTTAATATATGTTAACTACTTATTAATCAATAACTAGTAACATACATTGTAAGCCTGTAATAATTATTAATCAATTATATCTAAGTAGAAAGAAGTGAAAGTTAAATAATCACTATTATTAATAAGTAATATTTGATTTGGTAGTAGCTGTTTCAACAGTTTTAATAAATATAATTTTGGCAACTAATAACAATTTTGCCTACTAAGTAATAATAATTAATTTGAAATATTAAATAAGTAATCGATAAATAAGTAATTATTTGATTAATAATCAATAATCAATAATCGATAAATAAATATTGAATATATAATTTAATTAATAATTAAGAAACACAATTCGCTATTAAATACAGGTGATTAATATTTAACAATATTATATTATATGAAAATTGTTATAATAGAGGTTTTTTACAACGGTAATTTCCTAAAAGTTGTAATAAACATATTTTTAACAAGTTGTTTATTTTGTCAGTTGTAATAAATGTCTATCATAACCTTTCTCCTTTGGAAGTTGTAATAGATACATATTTTTAATAACTCATATTTTCAGCAGTTCTTTTTTCTATTTGTTGTAATTGAGGCCTATTAAATATTAGTAACAACTAATATTGAATAGTTGGTAATATTAACATTTAAGAATAATTAACATTCAATAATAATTTTACAAATTAATACAAATTATTATTAATTACAATTAGATAAATAATAAATAGTAGTTATTTTTTAATAATTACTGTTAAATATTTTGTAGTAAATAATCAGTAACATGTACATAATAATTAACTTTTAATAGCTAACATGTACATAATAATTATTAATTACTATTAGATAACTGTACATAATAATTACCTTTTCACTACATACCAAACTGCTTAGAAACATAAGGGCTCATGAATAAAGGACCTCACCGATTTAATGCTACACTCTTATCGCTACGCTTGTTTAGTCTTTCCTGTTCCAATAAGACCCAGGATAGATAGTTTCTCCGCCCTCCCCCAATTGATGGGGGTCGCCAAGTGTAACACTCTGAATAAGACTCTCCTAGCTTTGCTAGTTCTTCTTCGCATTGGAGTGAAACCAGATCCCCATGCATTAGCGACTTGCCTTCCAATCTATCTTCCCTCTGAAGACTCCGCATCGAAAGCAGTCGTCGCTCACGCTTACTAATAGAATAGGCGCTGTCGGCTTCCATTATTCCCCTACACCGCATATGCCTGAGAATCTGATCCGTCTTGCACAGTAGCATGCACATAATACCAGGAACCCGAAGAGCTAGCATAAGCATGCAATTTCTGTTTTTCTTCTAAACGAATACGATATTGCGATCTTTACCTGGAGCACAATGGGTTTTTAAGATCACTTCCGGATCTAGGTCTGTTGCTAGTTAATCCCGGTAAAGCCCCCAAACGACAAAGTTTTTTGAAACGAGGTCCTCGATAACGAGACATAAAGTAAAAACTCGTTTTTATTTTATTGAAATTTCATTCATTTTACAGAAGAAATCGAAATTAAGACTGAACTAAAGAATGATTCGAAATAGCTATCAGTTCAAGCAGGAGAGTTCGTCTTTGTGAAATGGCCGAATTAGTCATACCCGGATCAATCCCACATTTGACTCAAGAGAAGCAAAGGAAAGATCAGAGCCAGCATTAGCCCCATTGTTGGAGGAAAAAGGGTTGGCGTTCTATTGAATCCATTGGAGGAAGGACTACTAATAGGTAGTGGTGAGGTAGTTCTTACTGGTTTAGTTCGAATCGGTGCTGGTAGCTATAAACTCTTCTTTCTCGATGATTATAACTAAGAAGAAATAAGTAATAATTAATATTATAAAATAAGTAATATTATAAAATAAGTAATATTTAATATTTAAGTAAAATTTAATTCTCAAGAAATTTATATATTATGTTTAATATAAAATTTTACATATTAATTCTAATTTATAATTTTTAATCTCAAAATTTTGGTATCGATGGTTCGATTTGCATGAAAAAAAACTAAGGTTGCATGGACAATTGAAAATGCATCCTAGGACATGTTTTAGGTGGAAGCCAAAGAGAAAATAGGGACATATACCGTTTACTCCAACGTCTAAAGTTATACTAGTTAGTAATATTTTTATTTTATTTTTAGAAAAAGAAAGCATTTTATGCAAAATGATGAAAAAGTGGCGGTCCATGTTAATCCAGACAATGAAATTCAAGGTTGTAAATCCAAAATTTTGGCTCTAAACTAATACGCGTCGTTTGTATTTCAGGTGCCTTCGTGGGCTGACCCCACTTGTTCTCCTCCATAAGTCAAAATCGTTCCCAATTCATTCGACAATGTAGATTTTAATGGCGCAGGTCTCTGCCGCAACCCTCGTCTGCTCTCAGATCCACTTTCCGACTTTCCTCTTATCCTCTTCTCCACATAAATCGATCATCTTCCTCTTTAGCCTTCCCTACCTGCGTCTTATTTAACCTCTCCTACCTGCTACTTGCTCATGTTGGAGTTACCTCTTGCCTCTCTCAGTCTCATCTTCTCCTGAGATTCGCACTGGTGTTCTCAATTTCAAGCGAACCGTGGCCCTCCTAGCCTACTCACTGTCATTACAGGAAAACCTTTCTGAGTGTTTTCTCTTGGTTTTTATCGATTTTTTGCTCGGCAAGCTTGGAGGCTGTCAGGTCATTCTTGGTGCTTTGCGATGGAAGGTGCGTTGGAAGGTGAGGTTGTTGGCATGTTGTCTTGAGAGCTCGATTATGGGGTGATTTCATGAGGTAAGATCTTTTGCTGGTTGTTTTTTTTCTTGGTTATTTAATGGCTACGGTTGGTTTTTTTGCTAGCGATTAGAAAGAAGGAAGTTTACCTGCCTTATTCAGTTAGGTTAATCTCTTTGTGGTCGGTCGTTGAGATGATGCACCACCTCAGTTGTAGTCAATTAGATTCAAGAAATTAGAATTAAGGAGACTGATAAGTATTTGTCAAGAATGATAATATATAATTAGAATTGACTTAAGTAGTTCAAAAGCATAATGCAGAATACAATGAGACAGAAGTCACTCATTATATCAAAGCCTATGAAATGGAAATTAGTGCCGATAAGATAGTGGTGTTATGCTAGTTTGGATTAACCTTTTAAACAAAAGTATTGTGTTGAAAAAATGGTTAGAGAATCTTTCAACATAACCATTCCATAAAAAAAATTCAAGTTCAGTAAGAAGCAAGTACACATATTGATCTAAACCAAAATCTGTTGATGGAAAAATAATATACCATGTCAGAAATTTTTCGTCGCTTTCTATTGAATTAGAAAAGCGCGAATTGTAAAATAATACTGCAAGCGCACAGATCGTGTAATATGCAGGTCGAATCACGGGGAGGCAAATTAAAAATTATTATTTATAGAATTTCGTGGGCGAGTTAGACGACTTTTGAGATTCGGTTGAAAATAGAACAATTGAAATTGCAACAATTAGGATTATCATTGAATCTAATCAAACGATTAATCGCTAATGATAGTAAATTGCAAACAAGAATAAAAATGCAAAAAATAAAAGTGCAGAATAGAAATAACAACAGAAATAAAATTAGGATTATCGTTGAAACTAATCAATGATTAATCACTAATGAAAATAAATATAAAATACAACTAGTACTCTACCAAATCTAATTGTGTCGATGGCACTAGTTGCTAAGAAATAGAAAAAATGCAGAAAATAAAAATTACAGAATTAAAACAAAAGAGAAGAAGAATAAAACTTTATTCATTCTAGGATGATTATTTGCAATGAGATTACATGGATATTTCTAAGAGATAGATAGCCAACCTAAAACCCTAATCCAGTCTATGCATATATGTGCCAATTAATTAGCAATTATTCCTCCCATATTAATTAGCAATTTATTCCTCCCATACTAATTAGCAATTTATTCCTCCCATATTAATTAGCAATTTATTCCTCCGATCTCTTCCTTGTTTGGCATGTGACTAATTGAAGGGAGATAAGATTTCAGGAGATTTCTTCTACTAAAGATGAGCACATAAAAAAAACAAAATGTGAAGTCTTCATCTGCAGATAATTATATGTATATACACAACATTTTGATCTTTATTTTCTATTTTTATGGTTGCATGTGGCTTAGTTGGCATATCAGTAAAAGTGACAAAATAACACCCAAGTAATATTTATTTATATACAAAAGATAAGATATAAGAGCATAAAATAAACACATTTCTATGTTAATCAAATACCCCCACACTTATCTTTACTCGTCCTCGCGTAAAATAAAAATGAAAAACTAAACTAGATAGGTCACTTTCGTAGGAAACACGATTGTATTGAGCGTATGCAACAAGCCGTTAAACCTCTAGGTGTCCCTAGTAGGACGAGTGGTGTCTCGTGAGGGTTTTCAGCGGATACTACCCATAAAATCCAAATGCAGTATGCTATGGTTCGAATGTAACCACATGAATGAATCAGACATATGCAAACGAAAATAAAAATGAAAACACGACTTATTTCAGGAAAGTGGTACAACAAATTAAGTTGACAATTTCTAGATTGTTGATTTATTTTAGATACCTCAACTTGTCATAAATTTTCAACACAATTCAAGTTTTCAAATGTTAAATTCCAGTTTAGCTAGTTGGTTCGATCGATAACATAGTGCAGCCATGAAATAAATTCTTAGTTTGCATGTCGCAGTTCGCAAAGTGGTATTCTAATTTCCTTGTGTATGACTAGTCAAATTAATAAGGTCAAGAAGTGCTTAGCATCATTGCTTATTCTCTATCTCTATAAAAGTTAAAATTTATGATTAACTACATACACCTAACTTAAAAGACCAAGGTATACCACCCATACACTGCCTTGCGGACTGACGGAGAGGTGGAACGGAGCTTGGTGGATTGTGCAGACCGACGCAGACTTTGTTAACAACACGTCGGTAATCCTTAGGTGTCCAATCTCATAAAATGAGACCAAGATATTCCGACGCTGACTTTATCAACAATATGTCAGATAGAGCTTGGCGGGTTTGCACACCCACGCTAGATATACAAGCAATGTTGGATAACCTTGGATTGCTATTATTATTATATTGAAAATATGAGAACATGAGAGAGTTACGCGAATTCAGCTTAACACAACTTAGTTTTAAAGATTCGAAAAGCCAATATAAGTATTTTAAGTCCTCCACTTATTTAAACAAAGACTACAATATAGAATAAACTTTATGGCCATCACCTAAGAATCTCCCTATGTACCAGTTACACTATTATCCCTCAAAATTCAACTTTTCATTATATTTTATATTCGATCTTGGCTAAAAGAAAAAAATACAATCAACTGATTAACAATCCATAACTTATTTTGTTGTATCAATCTAAAATGGGTCATGTTTAAAAAAAATGGCATGTTAATACAATCTAAAATGCATGATGGTCCTACATGAAAAGAAAGAAATTTTTTTAAAGAAAAATAAAAGGATGTAATGCAGACTCCCCCCACACTAGAACTAAACAGTGTCCACGTTGTAAACACGTTTTCTAAATGTGAACGATAAAACCCAAAGAGGGATTAAATGCAAAATTATTTGTAGAATGAAATGCAATCTAACTATATGTAAGAATGAATCATATGTACAGTGATATATGTGTTTGCGATGCAATGAATGCCACCAACTTTTTCCCTCACACTTGGTTCTGGCCCGATAAATCTCATTCCCACTATGTCTAGGCATGTTTTCTAATAAGCAATGGGTTTTGAAAACCATCTCATCCTTATACCTAGATTTATAGTCCAGTAAATAAATGTCCAGGGTCATCCTAACATGAAGTTTTTCAAGAAAGCCAATATTCCAAAAATAATTCATGTGTCCCACAAATTTATCAGCGTAATTATTCAAAAATTTGTGATCATATATAAACTCAGTTGCAATCGTGAAATTTAAATTTTGAGTGTTGTTCAAGACTATGTGATCACATTTCTCAATTTTATTCATTGACAACGTATTTTCAACACTGATAACTTCAAGTTCGTTGGAAGTTTCTTCAAAGTTAAAATTTTCAAACTTGGATTCATGGCTTGACTCTATTTCATCCTCGTTTGGCAACTCATCCTCATACAATCCAAAAATTCATGTTCATTAAAATCCTTCTCCAAATTTGAATTGAAAATTTCAACATTTTTATTTTGTTACATTTCTAGAATGTCAAGTTTTTCGCAGCTCGAAAGAGGAAGATCAAAGTCTGAGCTTAAGTCTTTTTCCTTAAAAGAAGCAAAGTCCAAATCATTTACTGAATTGCGAACAACTTCATTTAAATCGTCATTCTCAATTTCCGAAGTTGTTATTTGAAAATTTTCATTATTCGTAAAGAATGGATAATTTTCTAATTCATCGCATGTTTGAATTTGAATTTGTTGCTCTCGTTGTTCTTTCAAAGATGTCATTAAATAAAGAAGTTCATCCATCTTTTTATTTAGCCTTTCTTCCCTCTCATCAAAATGGCATTCTTCAGAATCATTGATTTGAGAGCTCTCATTTTAGATTTCTTGATTCTCAAAATTATTGTCCACATCAATTTCACAATCAAAATTATTTCCAACATGGTGGTTATTTGAATTTTCAGAAAAATGACAATGATATTGGAAATCATTTTGATCATAAAAATTACGTTCGTAACCAAAACTGTTAAAATTTGACTTATTTTGGTTATTTTCAAGATGTTGATACGGGCTATAATTTTGAAAATTTTGGTTTACAACCCCATATTGTTGTGGATCAAAGTTATATTGGGATTCAAGGCTATTTTGATGTGGATGTGGCCCATAATCGAAATTATTGATATTTGAATTGAAGTCGCAATTTTGATCATTTCTATTATTTTGAAAATGTTGGTCAGTTCGAAAATTCTGAAAACTGTTGGCATTGGGCTCACGAAATTTTGGAAATTTTTTCCTCATGAATTGTAATTCATACTCATACCCTTCAAGAGGACGTATACTCTGATTATAATCCCACATATCTCTCAATGATTTTTTTGAATCAGACATTTTAAAGAAGTCACAGCAAGACAGAAATTATTCTCACTTCAAAATAGTATAAAATACTAAGTTGCGCTCTATTAATTAACTGACTCAATTAGAAGGGGGAAGAGGGTCTTATGGCCGTTCACGTATAGTATAAATACTAAGGGATACGACCAATGTTTTATGAGTTGTATGCAAACTCTTTTGCTAACAGTTCAATAAATTGAACTACTATATATCCGCGATCCAATTATGCGAGACAATCAACTTCACAAAACACCACTTTTCAATTATATTATTTTGAAAATCAAAATTTTATTGTTGAAAAATGATGAGAATGATGGTTGTAATTATGGAAATTCGTTCCTCACCAAATATATTTAGAAATTTCAGTCATAGAACAGTCACAGAATAATAACTGTAGAATTTAAAAAATTGTACAAGTAAGCCATTGCCCCTGCAGAAGATTTTTACAAGCAATTTCTATATATATTTTTTTTCTTTGCAGCAGAGCACCTACAGAGTTCAAAAAATAATACAGCGGGGTATGGCTGTCAGTCCAGAGCTATCGAATGATGCTGATAATTCAACTCCAACTGTTTTGCTATTTGAAAGTTGGTTGACCTTTGAATGACCCGTTCGTTTGCTTAAATCTGTTCCTCGACTTTGTTCTTTCTTCTTGTTTGGATCTTTTTTTTCCAATCTTAGTTTAGTTTTTGACCAATCTGTTTCCCGGCAACGGCGCCAAAAACTTGTTCGTTGCTTTCTATTGAATTAGAAAAGCATGAATTTTAAAATAATAATGCAAGCGCACAGATCGTGTAATATGCAGGTCGAATCACACGGAGGCAAATTAAAAATTATTATTTATAGAATTTTGTGGGCGAGTTAGACGACTTTTGAGATTTGGTTGAAAATAGAACAATTGAAATTGCAACAATTAGGATTATCGTTGAATCTAATCAAATGATTAAACACTAATGATAGTAAATTGCAAAACAAGAATAAAAATGCAGAAACTAAAAGTGCAGAATAGAAATAGCAACAGAAATAAAATTAGGATTGTCGTTGAAACTAATCAAACGATTAATCACAAATGAAAATAAATATAAAATACAACTAGTACTCTACAAAAGCTAATTGTGTAGATGGCACTTGTTTCTAAGAAATAGAAAAAATGCAGAAAATAAAAATTACATAATTAAAAGAAAAGAGAAGAAGAAAACTTTATTCATTCCAGGATGATTCTTTGCAATGAGATTACATAGATACTTATAAGAGATAGATAGCCAACCTATAACCCTAATCCAGTCTATGCATACATGGGCCAATTAATTAGCAATTATTCCTCCCATATTAATTTGCAATTTATTCCTCCCATATTAATTAGCAATTTATTCCTCCCATCTCTTCCTTGTTTGGCATGTGACTAATTGAAGGTAGATAAGATTTCAGGAGATTTCTTCTACCAAAGATGAGCGTTTATTAAACTCCAAAAAAAAAACGTAATGCGAAGTCTTCATTTGCATATCTTCATATGTATATACACAACATTTTTATCTTTATTTTCTATTTTATGGCTGCATGTGGCTTAGTTGGCATATCTGTAAAAGTGACAAAATAACACCCAAGTAATATTTATTTATATACAAAAGATAAGATACAAGAGCATAAAGTAAACACATTTCTATGTTAATCAAAAATCATCGCCACTTAGTTGTTGATATGAATGGAAATTTTGAGAATACTAACAGTTGAGATTTTAATGCAAAATTAAAATTTCCTTTTTTGTTAGACAAATTAAAGTTAATGATCATTTTTCATGCTTTGCACCAAAAGGATGCCCAAATGGTTATATTTGCATTACCTTGTTTGTTAATAGTAGAGAATAAAATATTAATACTCTACAAAAAATAAATACAGGTATATCAAACTATTTAAAACATTGTCAAAATAACATTGTGGCATCCCTGAAATTTACAACCATGGTTGGCCAAAAAAGCCGCCTCTACAGCTACAAGAATTCCATTATATCCACTAATTTCATACCTAAAAAAACTAAAGTATTTAAAATGTTATAACCAACCGAAAATATAACTACAAATTAGAGCAGACTATGCCAAACCTATTGCATTTTGGTTTTTGTGCAAATTCCATTCAAAACACATACAAAGATAGTAAAATGCTTGCGCTTGCGTATAACACTTGTCTATTATTTCCTACTAGTATCACTTTAAAACTGGATACTTCGTAGTTTTTACAACATTGCACTGATATGTGATAAAGGAACTCATGACATGATTTTTTTCAGTTTTCTAAAAAGCTTCATGGTGCGTGTTCCTTGGGATTTAAATTTGATAATTGCATTTGAAAATTTCATATCTACTCTTCGTTTTCATTCACTAGGTTGGTGCATGGGTTTTGCAAGGTTTAGCGTTCATCTTTAATATTGACAAACGAGATTAATTTCATATAATTCAACAATATTCTCAAACAATAAAAGTACCTTTAGCTTCTTCTGCTCCATCTACTCCTGTATCGGCTATATCTAACAACTTTAGCAGCTTGTACGTTGCTACAAAATGAGAACAAATTTTATTAATTGATTCACATAGTGAACCGTACTTAACATTTCTTAGTGGAAAACATGTATGCGTTCTTTCACAAGGTAAAACCATATCTAAAAATTTAACTAGTTGGCCTTCAACTTTGTTCTTGAACAATATTTTATTACAACCAAAAAAGTAATTCGTGCCATTGATATTGTTGCAGTAAAGGATGTCTTGATCCCCTTTTCAATTGCACCATGTATTAACTCGTTCCTGTGGTGTCTTACTCTGCTGTTGCTTCCCTTTTGGTAGCTGAATTTCTCTCTTCATGCTGCTCAACAGATAAATTTTTATGACATAGTAATTTTTTTGGGTTTTACTTCCAAAGCATTTGGCTTCCTTGATGTCTTTGATACTTCTTTTATTTTTTTGGTTACTTCCAATGCATTCAGGTGTAGTCTGTTTTCATTTTTTAATATATACTGGCATGTAATGCATGTTTACAGAATAGAATCCCGACCTCTAGCAGTAGCTCAAGTGAAATCCGTAAAGCAAAACATCAAAGGTTTGCATTTCTGTTCTCATTTTACTTTTTTTTATGTTTATAATCAATCCGTGTCTAGGGGCCCTAAAAAAACAATGAATGGAAAAGTGAAGACACAAACTTTGAGTCTTCTAGAGTGTTCCCTTTTTTTTGCTTTGATTTTTGTTGAATAAAAATACCAAGATATTTATTTGTATGTATAATTCAGTTTTGTAGGTTTCAGAGGCAATTGAGCTTTGTAGATTTTAGAGGCAATTCCTGATGTGAATAGAAGACATGAGGATAGCATTAGGTGGAGGCCAATTACATTTCAAAGGCAAATGAGCTTTGTTGATTTTGTAATTGGGTTAAAGGCTTTTAAAGGCAAATGAGGTGGATAGTTGTAAATTTATACATTTATATGTGGTATATGATTTATAGTTTGTATTCTGAATATAAAGTTGTGATTTTTATCAATGAATGGATTATGATGTGTTTAAACTTACTTCTATTTCTTGTGTTATTTATCTATTTATTGTTGCACATATAAAATATATATTCTTATGCATATGCTTTCTGGATATATTACAACTGTAAAATAAAAGTTGTAATAAAATATATCACAACGGTTGTAAACAGTTATAAAAATTACAACAACAACCGTGCAGTTGTAGTAAGGTTTATTACAACGGTGGATTTTTTTATAAAATATACATATTACAACGGTTCCGCAATGGTGAAAAAAGGTTGTTAAAGATTTTAGTCTATTACAACTTCTTAATACACAATGGTTTGCCCACCGTTGAAAAATGTATATTACAATGGTTTTCCACCATTGTAATATGGTCATTTTGTTGTAGTGCGCACACACACACATACATACATCAAAAAAGCATTCGATATAAGGAACTTTGAAGAGGGAAAGAACTCGCAAGGGACATAGGAACAAACTATTTTTATTAAAATAGATAGCTTTATAAAAGGAGCGTATGAGAAAGCTTTTGGATGAGCTCCTTGGATTGTTTCCAGGATGGATAGAGCAAATGAGCTTCTCATATTTATACTAGCTAGCTAAGCCTTCTACCTCCTCAAGGGAAAGTTCTAGGTCCTGCTTGGTATATTATAAGGCTTCTCTTCATAGTTCCTACAAGTAATTCCTTATACAAAGACTTCAAAAGTATTCTACTATACTCTAGTTCTGACAACAAGGAATTTCGCTCGATCCGAATCAGTCGCTAAAGTGACCCAAACCGTTCGAAACGCCTGCTTGTCTTGAGAACACGACAAATCAGAACGCAGACGGAAGAACATTTCATTGTTAATGACAACAATTCCATCAGAATATAAGAATATACAGAGTATAAACAAATAATATACATTAGAAAAATATCAGAGATTACAATACATTACATAGCAGCGGAAAATAATACAACACACAACTAGAAGAGATATACAGATACAAAGCTTTCCGGATATCATTCCAGCTGTAAACCAGGATCCTGTGAATATAAATCTGCAAAACCAAAACTACTAGCTGCTCGTGTCAAAATAAGGGCACCCAGAGTTTAGGTTAAAACAATAAACTCTAGGTCAGTCATGGGACTGGTGTGAGAACTAAAACAGTTAATAATCTTTATCTTAAAGTTAGGTAAATCAAGGGACCACGCCGTATAACACGGAACGGGTTTCCTCCCAAGAATACCAGTGCATAAAACAAACAGCGCAATGCTAAATAGAGAAAAATGAAGCTATTATAAGACCCAGGTCCTATCACACAATGCAACGCAAGCCGGGGGATAGGGTTTTCCCTTATAATAGCCAAACATGCTTGGTACGTTTAAAACAAATCATTTGATACTATTATAAGTGTATAGTGTCAAAACAATTTCAAATCATAAGTATCAATCCTAGACGGCATGGGTATCATATATCATGTCGCCATACTAGGCTCTACAATCAAAACCGCAAATGTCACGTATTTGGAAATTGGATTTCCGCCGGTGAACCGAGGAAAAAGATAGTCCTCTACCGATTTGAGATTGTCTAGTCCGAGTCTCAGGTCAGAGCTCGAGTGACCTTGGAGCGACAGGGACGGTCCACCGATGTGGATTAGACGAAATCCTGAACACTGCGTTTCCCCGCCCTTTGGGGCGTAAGTCTGGTCCGTCTGCCGACCAGAATGCATCGGCCGAAACCGATATAACCGAGGCGCCTCGCATCAACAACAACCACATAAGTCAAACTCGTCAGGGCATGTAAAACCACTGACGCCACTTCTAACTAGAAGGAAACGCATGCCCTCCCTGAGGTCCTCTCCCGTTTTTGGTTCACAACTGGGGTGTGAGCCTCGCGAATTCACGTTACACAAAACTATGCCACACGGGCGGTGCTTTGATCATCGACCACAAGACTTTGCTTTTCAATAGAAGCCTCGATTAATTGCCACTTAGGCATGCCACACAGGCAATTCACTCCATGCGATGGATATCCATCAATATATAACCCATAAGCTCGTACGTCTCAGAGAAGGGCGTTAAGCAAGAGAATAAATTCTCCGCCGCCAAACAGATATATATTTAATAGAAATCAATCACACAGACTGAAATCCAATGTCAGACACATAGTCCATTTACAAGTTCGTTCTCCAAGTACGTCTGGACGACCACTAACCGATTCCCTCCTCTTGGGTGTACGGCCCAATCAAGATCATCAGTAATCACCCAAACGACGTGAAGACCTCCGGTCTTCGACCACCGTCTTCATCTTCGACTTATCGTCGTAACAGTTATTCAGAATGGGATAAAGCCGGCCTTTCTGAATAACTCGCGTATATAATAAACAAGTGTTACACAAACACAACATACGCCTCATTCCAATTCATCAGTCACTAACCGTAAATTAACAAGAGAACAATTCCTCAAATATTAACCCCGAAGGCCGAAACTAACATCAGATCAATATCCAGAAAACCATTCTGCTTAGCTAACCGACAGTTAGTTTTTAAATTTCACATTCTTAGGGAAAGGTTCCCATAAATTTTATCAAAGATGAATTCTTTTAAATTTATTCTTTAATCTACTTTTGAATATCAATTCAAACCAATCGGGATTAATGAACCTTACAGAAGTAATGATTTGTTTTAATTTCCCAACCCAACCTATTCATCCCATGAAGTAAAACTGGTCGTACTTCATATCTAACACCACAGTGTTATCGGTAAATTCAATTACCATTTCACGTTCAAATCTAATTAAAGATTTAACTACCGCCTGGAGTAAAACTGGTGATACTCCATTCTCAATCTTTTCAATCTAATTAAAGATTCATTAAAACTCCACTTAGTTTTAATCTTTGACTGGGTTAAAGAATCAGTGTCATTTAAAACACGGTTCACGATAAACCCAAAATCACATCACATATGAATCAGTCCCTAACCGTAAATTAGCAAGTGAGCAATTCCCTAAGTATTAACCCCAAAGGCCGAAACCAACATCAGATCAATACCTCAAAAACCATTTAACTTAACTAGTCTCCAGTTAGTTTCTGATTTTCTTAACTCCTTTGGGTCTAAGAACAGTATTATTGAAGATACTGTTTACGACAACCCAAAATCACATTCCATTAATTATCGAGTTAAAGAACAAGTGTTATTCAAAACACTGTTCACGATAAAACCAAAAATCAATACCAATTCAATTCCAATTTAAATATTATTTAATTGGTACAATTCATTAAATCTAAATAAAAAGATTTATTCTTTTCTCAACTGGGCTTAAGAACAGTGTTAATGAAGACACCATTCACAGCAAACCCCAATCACATTTGATATTAAATACAAGGCTCTAAATAGAAAATATATCGGCTTATATTCAATATCAAATTCTACGACTAACAAATATCGTATTCGAAATAACGATATATATATATATATATATATATTTCAAATTTCCATAACAACATCTGTATAATCACGAAATCCAACATCGAAATATTCCAAAGACAATTTCGATTCAAATCCATTCCAATTCAATTATTGGAATTTCTTGTTACTTTTAAAACCCTTTTCAAATTCAATTTATTTATTTCAAAAATAAATTGATTTTAATTCTAGTTCAAAACTAGTTCATTATGATAAAAATCTTTTTTTATCTTTTCAAATATGAAGTTTTTCATCCCAATTCTTCCCAAATCACTTCTTATGATTTTACACAAATTATTGATATTTTTAGTAATTTTATCAAGGCCCGTACAGTCGATTTCCATCAACGGCCATCGAACTGCACTTACAATGACCTTTTCCAAATTTGATGTGGACATAATTCCAAATCCAACCGTTAGATTTCAAGTCTCTAATATTCAGTAAAAAGCTCTTTTCGATACGAACCCAACGGTTCCGGTTTTAGGAGAATCCGACGGTCGGATCTCCCGCAATATCCATTCGAAGTCAATGATCGAAATTCACGAACTACCGCGGTGCGACGCGTTCTATTCAGGCCATTATATTATATATATAATATATATAATATATACTTCATCGATTTCCTTTCGAAACGAATTTCATAAATCGTTTTAAATTCGTTTTCAAAATGATTTCAACTTCATTTCAAATTCAAATCAAAATTGAATTTTTCCTGATAAATTCGTTTTAAATTCATTTCAAATTGATTTCAATTCAAATCGATTTTTAATTCAATTTCAGTTCGTTTTCAATTCAATTCAATTCGAATTCATTTCTATTCAATTCGAATTCAATTCGAATTCAATTCTATTAAATTTCAATTCGAATTCATTTTCAATTCGAATTCATTTCAAATTGATTTACATTCAATTTCAATTCGAATTCATTTTATTTTCAATTCAATTCGAATTATTAATCATTTCAATTCAATTTAATTCGAACTTCTTTTCTATTCAATTCAATTAAAATTCATTTTCTAAAATATTCGATTATTGAAATCACTTTTCAATATTCATTAAAAACAAATAAAATCGATATAAATATCGTTCACGTCAAAATGGCGTCAATCTAATCAATACGACTTCATATATTCTATTTTCAAATATTCTATTTCAAATATTTCTTTTTCAAATATTTCTATTCAAATATTTCTTTTTCAAAACTGGAATGAGGCCTAATCAATTACCATATAATGTTAATTATATGGATTTTCTACAAAACATGTATACAATAACAACGATGAATAATCAACCATCATCCAAAGTGCATTCTACACTGTATAAGCATCAAATATAAATATTTAAAGCTCATAACAGTCTGTCCATCAATCGATCGACATATAGCTAATTATTGGGACTAGCGTATGTCATATATCATCCCAATACCCATGTGGGGTTTTCAAACAATCAAACACAGATTTTATTTGTGCAGTTGGGCGATGTGTAAAATTTATCGTCCCAATCAATATCAATCAAATCAGTGTATATAAACAAATCTCCGATTTGTTTATAAATATTTATTTTAAATACACGTTAAAAATTCTATTTTCAACTATAAAATATATTTTTTCTATATAAATATTTTATTTCATTTCACATCACATCACACAATCAACTACACATCAAACTCAAACAAACAAGCATACAAGCCGTCCATGGTCTGTGGACGACGGGTGTCGAGTGCTACTAAACACCGTCTGCATCCTAGTATATATTTCAACTAGAAAATAAAAAAAAGGTGAGGAGTTCTCATAGAGGGTTCCACTCCGCCGTGCTTGCTTTTGAACTGCTGAACATCTGGATTTGTTTGAAATTCCAATGTAGTTCTTTTCACGCTGGTCAAATATAAAAATCATATTTTTATTATCGCCACTATATAAAAATCATATTTTTACCTCACTATATGTATAAAAATATCGTCTTTACATGTTTAAACATCTCGTCCATAACACGAAGTTATATATATATATATATATATATATATATATATAAATTAGATTTTTATAACACTAAAAATCGAATCTTTTTCTTTTAGAAAAATCGAATCTTTATTCAAATAAAAACCAAACCTTTGTTCAAATAAAAATCATACTTTTTTTATATAAAAATTCAAACTTTGTTTATATAAAAATCAAAACTTTATGTTATAAAAATTCTCCTTTCCAAGCTTAATCTAATGTGATACATATATGAAAATCTTCTTCTAATTATCATAACAAGAAAAATAGAAAAGTAAATAAATTAAATTAAAAAGCTCACATTTTTATTGGAAGGAGGGGGGTTTCAGTGCTACAATCACCGGAGATGGGCCTGCCAGGGCGGCGTTGGTCAGATGGTTGTCGGCTAGGGGAGGTACGGTTTTGGGGTGGCTGCGAGTCTACGGATTCACGCATTGGGTTCCGTCCTTGGGCGGGGAGGGAGAGAACGAGGAGCCAGGAGGGGGGATCATGGCCTAGGGAGGCGGCGGAGGCAGTGGGCGGTGGTGGTTGTCTTGAGTTTTGGGGGGCGCGTTGTTGATTGGAAAGAGGGGAGGAAGGGGGGTCAAGTTGTTCAGAGAAGGGAGGAGCGACTGCGCGTGAGTAGGGGGAGGCGCGGCCAACGCGGGGGAGGATGGCGCTCCGCCATCGACGGTGAGGGGACTGGAGCGGCGGGCGGCTCCTCCTTTTTCTTTTCTTTTTTTTTCTTTTTTTATTTTCGGGTTGGATCTGAAAAGTATAGGAGAGGAGGGAAACGTAAGGTATGGTTATTTTATAATTAATTATTTAATTAATTTACTTCCCTAAGGGTTGACTTTTTGTTCGAACACCAAACAAGACCCAACGACTGTCGTCCCTAGCACATTACCCCCATTCTGAACATAATGGGATATGTATCGTAGGCTGATTCGACTTTTACGATCAGTTCCCGTCAAAATCAACATATAACTCTATATATTGAATTTGAACGCGCATTTTAATCTGCCCGGGCCACATACAGACTCTAAAAATTCCCAAAAAATATTTTCTAGCTTCGTATTAACGATACGGTCCTAACTAAACTAATTTCGTCATATTCTGAGACCGTTTGAAAAATGGCCATTTACGAGTCGATTAAAATCAACTGAAACTGGTCAAACGCGTTTTCCTTTGCCACGCCACATATTGATTCGAAAAATTATGAAATTTGAAACCTAGCAATAAATTAACATCACGGATCCAACAAAAGTGGTTTCGTCGAAATCCGAGGTCGTTTGCAAAGTTCCCATTTTTAAGGGCCTGAATCCCATAGCGACTATTCAGAATTTTCAACGGGACATATCTTTTGATTCCCGCTACGAAAATTCGATTTCTCAGATTCGTTGGAAAGATATTCTCAATTAGATTCAAATATTTTTGGTTTCACTAAAATCCGGTTTATTTTGCACCCGATACATTCATTTGAAGTTTGAAATCGAATTATCGAACTACCTCGCCATTTTCAATTCCTCTTATAATTTAAAATAAATATATATATATATATATATTCTAACGACGATCTATATAAATATATACATTCGAATTCTATTCAACATAAATTTCTCGTCGTTATTATTTAAAATAAATCATTTTAAATATTAAAATTCATCTAAATTGCCAAAATAAAAAATTTAAATTGGCTCAGATTTCCGGGTTATTACAATCTCCCCCACTTAAAACTTTTCGTCCCCGAAAAGGAACGAAGCCTAAAGTTGTTTAATTCACCAACTCAACTTTCACTATTTTAACTACGGCTTAAGTTTTTCAACTTTTCAGTTTCTAAAAACTTTTCAAATTTTTCAAAAATTTGGCTAACACCCTAAATTTTCAAAAAAATTCGCCATAACCTCCCCTACAACGGGAGCACCGGGAAAATCCCGAAATTGCCATATAGGCCCTCTGATCTCAAAAAGAAAAAGAAAAAGCCAAGCGGCTAGCCAATCGGCTCATAAAATCATCATCACCCAAACAAAATATTAAATTAATGTAAACATGTACCTATTTGTCGGGCAAACAATTTTATTCTTCTGCTCTAGCCTCTTTGCTATGAACTGTTCAATGTAAGTACGTGTATATGCAAGAAAATGCGACCAATTTTCAATACAATTCACTATTTGGAACAATTTGGCTATATGGTTCCAATTTTAATTAATCAAACAATAATCAGACAACGCAATAAACAATCGATTAGTTGATTAGCTTTTCAAATTCATAACTTTGATATATAGTCAAAAAATCACATTTTTGATGCTAAATCACTACGACAGGCCCTATCTAATTTTGGTTCTCACGCCATTCAATAGTAAATATATAGAAATTCCACCTTCAAAACTCGAACATAAATACTGATGATGTCATGACAATCATCAGTACCATCTCCGGGCGACTAGAGTGTAATTCTATATCTATCCAGTATATTAAAACTTCAAATACACGTGGATCAGACGTATACGCAAAGTCTATATATACTGGACTGTCCAAATCAATACAAATAAATATTCAAATACGTATAATTGATTTAAATTTTCAAAACAAAATTTGTTTTCACTTTTATTTATCAAAAACACTACTCTTCACACTCGTTCTAGGATACTACTGATCCTATCTCTAACGAGTCATTCTCGTTGGATATTACTAATCCAATTTCTGATGAATTCTTTCGTATGGTTCTAATGTGTCTTGTTCTCTGAGCTTTGTAAACCAAAGCTCTGATACCAAATCTGACAACAAGGAATTTCGCTCGATCCGAATCAGTCGCTAAACCGACCCAGACCGTTCGAAACGCCTGCTTGTCTTGAGAACACGACAAATCAGAACGCAGACGGAAGAACATTTCATTGTTAATGACAACAATTCCATCAGAATACAAGAATATACAGAGTATAAACAAATAATATACATCAGAAAAATATCAAAGATTACAATACATTACATAGCAGCGGAAAATAATACAATACACAACTAGAAGAGGTATACAGATACAAAGCTTTCCGGATATCATTCCAGCTGTAAACCAGGATCCTGTGAATATAAATCTGCAAAACCAAAACTACTAGCTACCTGTGTCAAAATAAGGGCACACAAAGTTTAGGTTAAAACAATAAACTCCAGGTCAGTTATGGGACTGGTGTGAGAACTAAAACAGTTAATAATCTTGATTTTAAAGTTAGGTAAATCAAGGGACCACGCCGTATAACACGGAACGGGTTTCCTCCCAAGAATACCAGTGCATAAAACAAATAGCGCAATGCTAAATAGAGAAAAATGAAGCTATTATAAGACCCAGGTCCTATCACACAATGCAACGCAAGCCGGGGGATAGGGTTTTCCCTTATAATAGCCAAACATGCTAGGTACATTTAAAACAAATCATTTGATACTATTATAAGTGTATAGTGTCAAAACAATTTCAAATCATAAGTATCAATCCTAGACGGCATGGGTACCATATATCATGTCGCCATACTAGGCTCAACAATCAAAACCGCAAATGTCACGTATTTGGAAATTGGATTTCTGCCGGTGAACCGAGGCAAAAGATAGTCCTCTACCGATTCGAGACTGTCTAGTCCGAGTCTCTGGTCAGAGCTCGAGTGACCTTGGAGCGACAGGGCCGGTCCACCGATGTGGATTAGACGAAATCCTGAACAATGCGTTTCCCCGCCCTTTGGGGCGTAAGTCTGGTCTGTTTGCCAACCAGAATGCATCGACCGAAACCGATATAACCGAGGCGCCTCGCAACAGCAACAACCACATAAGTCAAACTCGTCAGGGCGTTTAAAACCTCTGACGCCACTTCTAACTAGAAGTAAACGCATGCCCTCCCTGAGGTCCTCTCCCGTTTTTGGTTCACAACCGGGGTGTGAGGCCCGCGAATTCACGTTACACAATGTTATGCCATACAGGAGGTGCTTTGATCATCAACCACAAGACTTTGCTTTTCAACAGAAGCCTTGATCAATTGCCACTTAGGCATGCCACACAGGCAACTCACTCCATGCGATGGATATCCATCAATATATAACCCCTGAGCTCGTACGTCTCAGAGAAGGGCGTTAAGCAAGAGAATAAATTCTCCGCCGCCAAACAAATATATATTTAATAGAAATCAATCACACAGACTGAAATCCAATGTCAGACACACATCCCATTTACAAGTTCGTTCTGGGTCTGAACGTAACCTGAGGAACCTAGTACCCCGCATATCCATCGATCTCCAGGTACGTCTAGGTGACCACTAACTGATTCCCTCCTCTTGGGTGTACGGCCCAATCAAGATCATCAGTAATCACCCAAACGACGTGAATACCTCCTGTCTTCGACCACCGTCTTCATCTTCGACTTATCGTCGTAACAGTTATTCAGAATGGGATAAACCCGGCCTTTCTGAATAACTCGCGTATATAATAAACAAGTGTTACACAAACACAACATACGCCTCATTCCAATTCATCAGTCACTAACCGTAAATTAACAAGAGAACAATTCCCCAAATATTAACCCCGAAGGCCGAAACTAACATCAGATCAATATCCAGAAAACCTTTCTGCTTAGCTAACCGACAGTTAGTTTCTAAATTTCACATTCTTAGGGAAAGGTTCCCATAAATTTTATCAAAGATAAATTCTTTTAAATTTATTCTTTAATCTTCTTTTGAATATCAATTCAAACCAATAGGGATTAACGAACCTTACCGAAGTAATAATTTGATTTAATTTCCCAACCCAACCTATTTATCCCATGAAGTAAAACTGGTCGTACTTCATATCTAACACCACGGTGTTATCGGTAAATTCAATTACCATTTCACGTTCAAATCTAATTAAAGATTTAACTACCGCCTGGAGTAAAACTTGTGATACTCCATTCTCGATCTTTTCAATCTAATTAAAGATTCATTAAAACTCCACTTAGTTTTAATATTTGACTGGGTTAAAGAATCAGTGTCATTTAAAACACGGTTCACGATAAACCCAAAATCACATCACATATGAATCAGTCCCTAACCGTAAATTAGCAAGTGAGCAATTCCCTAAGTATTAACCCCGACGGCCGAAACCAACATCAGATCAATACCCCAGAAACCATTCAACTTAACTAATCTCCAGTTAGTTTCTGATTTTCTTAACTCCTTTAGGTCTAAGAACAGTATTATTGAAGATACCGTTCACGACAACCCAAAATCACATTCCATTAATTATCGGGTTAAAGAACAAGTGTTATTTAAAACACTGTTCATGATAAACCCAAAAATCAGTACCAATTCAATTCCAATTAAATATTATTTAATTGATACGCTTTATTAAATCTAAATAAAAAGATTTAATCTTTTTCTCAATTGGGCTTAAGAACAGTGTTAATGAAGACACCATTCACGACAAACCCAAATCACATTTGATATTAAATACAAGGCTCTGAATAGAAAATATATTGGCTTATTTTCAATATCAAATTCTACGACTAACAAATATCGTATTGGAAATAACGATATATATATATATGTGTATCTTTCAAATTTCCATAACAACATCTGTATAATCACGAAATCCAACATCCAAATATTCCAAAGACAATTTTGATTCAAATCCATTCCAAATCAATTATTGGAAATTCTGTTTACTTTTAAAACCCTTTTCAAATTCAATTTATTTATTTCAAAAATAAATTGATTTTAATTCTAGTTCAAAACTAGTTCATTTTGATAAAAATCTATTTTTATCTTTTCAAATATGGAGTTTTTCATCCCAATTCTTCCCAAATCACTTCTTATGATTTTACACAAATTATTGATATTTTTAGTAATTTTATCAAGGCCCGTACAGTCGATTTCCATCAACGGCCATCGAACTGCACTTACAGCGACCTTTTCCAAATTTGATATGGACATAATTCCAAATCCAACCGTTAGATTTCAAGTCTCTAATATTCAATAGAAAGCTCTTTTCGATACGAACCCAAGGTTCCGGTTTTAGGAGAATCCGACGGTCGGATCTCCCGCAATATCCATTCGAAGTCAATGGTCGAAATTCGCGAACTGCCGTGGCGCGGCGCGTTCTATTCAGGCCATTATATTATATATATATAATATATACTTCGTCGATTTCCTTTCAAAACGAATTTTATAAATCGTTTTAAATTCGTTTTCAAAACGATTTCAACTTCATTTCAAATTCAAATCAAAATTGAATTTTTCCTTATAAATTTGTTTTAAATTCATTTCAATTCAAATCGATTTTTAATTCAATTTCAGTTCGTTTTCAATTCAATTTCAATTCGAATTCATTTCTATTCAATTCTATTCAATTTCAATTCGAATTCATTTTCAATTCGAATTCATTTCAAATTGATTTACATTCAATTTCAATTCGATTCGATTTCATTTTATTTTCAATTCAATCCGAATTCTAATTCATTTCAATTCAATTTAATTCGAATTTCTTTTCTATTCAATTCAATTCAAATTAATTTTCTAAAATATTCGATTATTGAAATCACTTTTCAATATTCATTAAAAACAAATAAAATCGATATAAATATCGTTCACGTCAAAATGGCGTCAATCTAATCAACACGACTTCATATATTCTATTTTCAAATATTCTATTTCAAATATTTCTTTTTCAAATATTTCTATTCAAATATTTCTTTTTCAAAACTAGAATGAGGTCCAATCAATTACTATATAATGTTAATTATATGGATTTTCTACAATACATGTATACAATAACAACGATGAATAATCAACCATCATCCAAAGTGCATTCTACACTGTATAAGCATCAAATATAAATATTTAACGCTCATAACAGTCTGTCCATCAATCGATCGACATACAACTAATTATTGGGACTAGTGTATGTCATATATCATCCCAATACCCGTGTGGGGTTTTCAAACAATCAAACACAGATTTTATTTGTGCAGTTGGGGGATGTGTAAAATTTATCGTCCCAATCAATATCAATCAAATCAGTGTATATAAACAAATCTCCGATTTGTTTATAAATATTTATTTTAAATACACGTTAAAAATTCTATTTTCAACTATAAAATATATTTTTTCTATATAAATATTTTATTTCATTTCACATCACATCACACAATCAACTACACATCAAACTCAAACAAACAAGCATACAAGCCGTCAATGGTCTGTGGACGACGGGTGTCGGGTGCTACTAAACACCGTCTGCATCCTAGTATATATTTCAACTAGAAAACTAAAAAAAAGGTGAGGAGTTCTCACAGAGGGTTCCACTCCGCCGTGCTTTGCTTTTGAACTGCTGAACATCTGGATTTGTTTGAAATTCCAATGTAGTTCTTTTCAAGCTGTTCAAATATAAAAATCATATTTTTATTATCTCCACTATATAAAAATCATATTTTTACCTCACTATACGTATAAAAATATCGTCTTTACATGTTCAAACATCTTGTCCATAACACGGAGTTATATATATATATATATATATATATATATATATATTAGATTTTTATAACACTAAAAATCGAATCTCTTTCTTTTAGAAAAATCGAATCTTTATTCAAATAAAAACAAACCTTTGTTCAAATAAAAATCATACTTTTGTTTATATAAAAATTCAAACTTTGTTTATATAAAAATCAAAACTTTATGTTATAAAAATTCTTCTTTCCAAGCTTAATCCAATGTGATACATATATGAAAATCTTCTTCTAATTATCATAACAAGAAAAATAGAAAAGTAAATAAAATAAATTAAAAAGCTCACATTTTTATTGGAAGGAGGGGGGTTTCAGTGCTGCAATCACCGGAGGTGGGCCTGTCAGGGCGGCGTCGGTTAGATGGTTGTCGGCTAGGGGAGGTACGGTTTTGGGGTGGCTGCGGGTCTAGGGATTCACGCATTGGGTTTCGTCCTTGGGCCGGGAGGGAGAGAACGAGGAGCCAAGAGGGGGGATCGTGGCCTAGGGAGGCGGTGGAGGCAGTGGGCGGTGGTGGTTGTCTTGAGTTTTTTGGGGGGGGGGGGGCGTTGTTGATTGGAACGAGGGGAGGAAGGGGGGTCACGTCGTTCAGAGAAGGGAGGAGCGACTGCGCCTTAGTAGGGGAGGCGCGGCCAACGCGGGGGAGGATGGCGCTCCGCCATCGACGGTGAGGGGACTGGAGCGGCGGGCAGCTCCTCCTTTTTCTTTTTTTTCTTTTTTTATTTTCGGATTGGATCTGAAAAATATAGGAGAGAGGAGGGAAAGGTAAGGTATGGTTATTTTATAATTAATTATTTAGTTAATTTACTTCCCTAAGAGTTGACTTTTTGTTCGAACACCAAATAAGACCCAACGACTGTCGTCCCTAGCACATTACCCCCATTCTGAACACAATGGGACATGTATCGTAGGCTGATTCGACCTTTACGATCAGTTCCCGTCAAAATCAACATATAACTCTATATATTGAATTTGAACGTGCATTTTAATCTGCCGGGGCCACATACAGACTCTAAAAATTCCCGAAAAATATTTTCTAGCTTCGTATTAACGATACGGTCCTAACTAAACTAATTTCGTCATATTCTGAGACCGTTTGAAAAATGGCTATTTTCCAGTCGATTAAAATCAACTGAAACTGGTCAAATGCGTTTTCCTTTGCCACGCTCACATATTGATTCGAAAAATTATGAAATTTGAAACCTAGCAATAACTTGACATCACGGATCCAACAAAAGTGGTTTCGTCGAAATCTGAGGTCGTTTGAAAAGTTCCCATTTTTAAGGGCCTGAATTCCATAGCGAGTATTCAGAATTTTCAACTGGACATATCTTTTGATTCCCGCTATGAAAATTCGATTTCTCGGATTCGTTGGAAAGATATTCTCAATTATATTCAAATATTTTTGGTTTCACTAAAATCCGGTTTATTTTGCACCCGGTACATTCATTTGAAGTTTGAAATCGAATTATCGAACTACCGCGCCATTTTCAATTCCTTTTATAATTTAAAATAAATATTTATATTCTAACGACGATCTATATAAATATATACGTTCGAATTCTATTCAACATAAATTTCTCGTCGTTATTATTTAAAATAAATCATTTTAAATATTAAAATTCATCTAAATTGCCAAAATAAAATTTTTAAATTGGCTCAGATTTCCGGGTTATTACACTAGTACTAAGTTCATGTCTCAACTAGTTTCTAGGATGGACTAGTACATACTATAAGTTGCTAGACTCCTCTAGGAAATTCATGAGTTCTCCATAATATTCAGAGCTCTTCTGGAATATTCGATGTATTTCACAATCTTCCATATTCTTCTGGACCCTTCTGAAATCTTCTAATACACTCCAGGATTTTCTAGACTATTCTATATATTATATTTTGTTTTTCAAGTAATATTAAACATTGCTAAAATTAGGTTATATTTATATGTAATTTCATGTGTTAACATAAATTTTTTTTCTGTTACATCATTCATTAACTCGTGGTTGAAATTGAGAGAAACATATATTGATTGCATGTTTTACATACATACCCAATGTTATTGGAAGCTTCCATCATATCACCTGTTGGACCCTATCTTGATTCCATCTTGTGCTAGACTATCAATACATCCAGGAATCCTATTTTGTAGGTTATCTCTAGTTACTGTTGTAGTATGAAGAATAAATTCTTTTATGATTAAGACATTCATCAAATAAGCAAATATTTTAGTACATGAAAAATTAGAGACAATAAAATAGTTGTAACTTGAAATTAGTACTTTTTAGAGACTTTAAAATCATGTGCAATAGATGGAGTCGTAAATGATGTAAGATAATAAACGTGGTATATGTTTTTAAAAATCTCTGTTAATATATCAAAGCTGTCAATTGTGAATAGAATATATCATAGTTAATTTGGAATATTACAAAGATATTACTGAATATGAGAGAAAGTTTATACTTTTTCTAAGGATAGTACATAGATTTCGGTGCACTATACCGCATTAAAGGAAGTAAACATGGTGATAATAACTTCTAATTTATCTTCAAGAAATGCAACAAGGATTAAACAATGTTATGGCAAAGAGTGTATTTAAAGTAAAAAGGACAAAATTCATTTTAACTGCCATGTTTGGGTATACTATAGTTATGAGGTACATTGGCTGGTACATTGTAATGACCTACAATTTCCATTCAAGTTAATAATAAAACCATCTCAAATCATTTGAAAGCACAGATTGTTACTGCTATGGGATTTAACATAGAAATCATCACGGAATCACAAGCACAGAATAATATGATATCTCATAGCGGAATAAAATTATACAATATATAAGAGTAACAATATCAAATATAGCGGAAGTCTAATGCATAGAATAACACTATACGTAAACAATTGGTTGAATAATGCATAGGTACAAGGTATTCACAAATCTCCAGCTTCAAAGGTGACATCACAAATTGTCATACTCAGTCTGACCCGAGCATCATGCAAAACAGAACACTCGAGTCAGGACCAACATTCTCATATAAGTGAATTTACTCAAGTGAAATGATCAGAGATATGCATGAGTAACTTAAAGGATGTTTCAGATTCAAATCCTCTAAGGATCCGTGGAACTGTATACATACAATATCGTACGTTATGATATTAGTGTCTACATTACGACTTCTGTCTCTCTAATGACTAATGTTTTCCATTCATATGGTGGTCATTTATAAAACATATTTAATATAGATTATCAAATTATTATTTAAATAAATATCAAATATGAACTTCAATATATTTGAAATTATTGAACGTAAACAATAAAATTCAATAACATTAACAAAATTGAATCATTAAGTTTTATTATTAAATCAAATTATGTATTTCAAAATATTATATCTTTAAAGAACAAGGATTTTCGGCCCCGGGAATCGACATAAATACCTTTACTGTAACTCATGTCAACCTTCCAAACACCGAAAACACTGGACGTTATTAGAAAGAAATTAGAGGGTGAGAAAAGAAAGAAAGAAATATCAGAATAGAAGAAGAAGAATCACAACACAGAGTCTCACATTGCAGCGGAACAAAATATAATATAGAAATAAATCTTTATTTAGAGCTTTTAAAAAACTACTTACAATATCAGAGTAAATCACACAATGGGACGGTTATAATAACCTGTTCCCATATACAATACACAGCGGAATAGTAGCTATATAATATCATACGGCTGAACTCTTCCTGCTCGTCTCCTCACAGCATTTGATAACCTGAACCTGTACACCTCAGGCTAACCCGAGCATTTACAAAACACTGGGTCAGTCTGGTGAACCAGAGTGAGAAAAACTCGCACAGTATTAAGGGTAACACACAACCTGATTTTTAAAGTTAAAATCTTCAAAGAAAAGGATAATCGTAAGACCAAATCCACACATAAACACGAACGGTTTTTACCTTAAGATGACCCAAAATAGTTTTGAAATCAATATCTTTTCTGATATTATGATAATGTCTAAATACAAGTAAATAGAAATCTAGTGGAACGCTTGCATCTCACGCTCCACATATAGTATACAATCAAATCCGCGGGCGCTTATTGGAATTTGGATTTCCGACTATGACAAGGTATGGGACCACCTTCCGATAGTGTATCTCTAAAGGCGAATACACTAGGTTCAACAAGAACGTCTTGCAATCCGGCCCTCACATGACCGACCACTCATTTCGCTTGAGTGTATCGAATGTATATCACCAATGGTTGGGTGCGACCCACCGTCTTCCCGAAAAGGGACAGCATTGAAATAGATTTAAGAAACAAAGAGATTTTCTCTAGACAGGTGATTATACACCCTAATGGGAGCGATCCACATAGCCATGCTGCCTGCCTGATTTTTGTCATTTACCGGTTGTGAACCTTGAGGCCAGAATTTACTTTTGAAACATCTGATCGCCATTCACTTTGAATGCCACATCGTCAAATCCGTTAGATATCGCTAATTGACGTCCACAAAAATACTCTAGTTGGGAGCTAACCAACTATGGCACGTTTGAAGAAATCAACGTACGCGACCCTTTTGGAAATACTCTATCAGACATCCGTCCATACAAGTCATCCAGGAACAGGATGAACTGAAGGTACTCTCCTACTGCATCTCATATAGGAATCACCCAATGGATCAGTAACGAGAAGTCCTTGCAACCCGTATATTCCACCACGACAGAAACACATTTTATCTCTGGGAGATAACTAAGGATTATTAGCGGTTCTTCCGTTTATGAAGATCTACGGTCTTCAATGCGCCATCTCGATCATCTTCATATCTCTTCACGTACTTGTTGGTTGGAATGGTTTTTGAATATAAATTCGATCCCGGTCTTTCCGTACCAACAATCGTATTGGACAGATTTGATAGTCGGTGATTTAACTATCAAAATAAACAGTGTTTCAATCATGACAATCTAGTGAGTTCACTGGTTCAGTATTCAGCACCAACTGGCCCTTTTAATTTCAAACAAATGTAAATTCAAAACTATTAAATCTCTCGATATTAAAAATCTAGTTTTTTCGCTTCTTATTTAACATAAGATGATTCGTTAACAAATTCTCTTTTTAATCCTTAGGAAATCCTCATTATATATATATTTCACCAAAAAAATATCGTTATCGTTTCACCAATGAAATAATAAAGTTTATTAACCACATTTACCATTACAACTCATATCATTCTAAGATAATCTGGAAGTCGTTCAGGTTGGGGTATTTTAGTTACCTCTCAGACCTTGATCAACAATGTTCATACCTTAAAATAAATATAAGTTTTAATTCAAAACCAATATTCCATTCTAATCTCAAAACAAATACCATTGAACAATTTTATTCAAAATACAGTTTCATAAAATCTTCTTATCTCTTTGAAAATCTATTCTCGAATATAACATTATTCCTTAAGTTAATAATCAAATAATTCCTTATAAAAACGGCACTTTTAACACCTTCCTCCTTTAAAACAAATTCACTTTCTAATTCGAATTGGTTACAAATCTTACGATTCACTTCTCCTATCAAATTCACTTTTACCAATCCCGTTTCAAACTCATTCAACCATATCCCGCTTTGGAAATCTCATTTCAACTCCCAATTCTACTTAATCCCATTGTTAAGTAACGTTAATATAAAATTAACGATTTACCACTTCACCCCTTTTTATATAGCTCTGGTTTATCATCAAACTCTTTATTTTACTTCCCTTTTACTTAATTCTAATAATTAAGTAACATTTATTTTACACTATCACATTTGCTTGACCATTCCTTTCATAACTTTGTTATAAAAACTCAAGTGTTAAACAAAACCTGTTCCCACTCTCCTTTCATCATTCAATTGAATTCCATTTCAACTTCGATTACTTTTTAAATGATTTCCAATCAAAAAGAAATTTTCTAAATTATTATCAATTACGATAATATTTTATTTCAACCATTAACTACATTAGTAGTTAATTTCTTTATTAATTTAAAATCAGCAGTAAATCCCTTTTTAAAATCTTGTTATAATCTAAATAATATTAATTAAACTATTTCTACCCAAAACATACTAATTTAATAATTAATTCAATTAACGAGTCGATTAATTCACTCGAACCACGATTATCTTATCAACCGATTTCAATTCGTTTTCCCTTTAAATTAATCAATAATATAATTAATTTATTTATATAATTTCAATAAATTGTTTCTCAACAACACAATTATCTAAATTTAACCGTTAGGTCAATTCCCTTATTCTCACATTTACAAATCTGATGAACATCAGATTTGGCTTTATAAAATCAATTTGCACGTAAGTATAAGAATAAATATTTATTCCCTTTCCAATAAGTTTTTATTCAAAATATATATATTTCAAAACTATCTTTAGTTACAAAATAAATTTTATAATTTCAGTTCTATCGATTTACCTGACAGTAAATTGATATAAATAAAATAATTTACTTTTAGGCCATTTCCTGCCGATTACTCAACCAATATAGCTCATTGGTTAAAACACAACACATGTTGATTTTCCACTCAATGATCGATACTCAAAACAATTACCCAAACATGATAGTTCATATGATAATATGAAAATAAATAATATATTTGAGGAATCCGGTTGGATCCCTCCAACCTATTCTTCCATGTATTCAAATGATTATCTTCAAACAGATCGTTCAATTCAAACAGATCAAACAGTTCAAACCATTAAACACGTTTATTTTATAAACGTGACCAACAAGGTAAGTTACCTTTATTGGAATCAATCGTAAAAATAACGATTTGGTATTTCACTGAAATTAAACGACATTTTAATTTCATCAGCTAAACCAACAAGTATATTATCACTAGCAAACAGTCAATCATCGGCAAGCAGAGCACACAAAACAAAAACCCAATTTATATAAAATATAAATGGGAAAACTGAGTGAGTTTAACTTACCTTGATTTGATCCATTTCTGAAACGGTTTATTTTAATTAAATTAAACTAGTGTTTAATTTAATTAAAATCTCCAATAGCTACCAGCTTTGTCCAAGATAGTTCCAGCATGTAGCGCTCGATGGTATAGTTCCAATGCAATTTTTGTTTAGATCGATTCTTCCAAAGGCAACATTTATATGAATTACAAGATAACCATCTTTAAATCTAATAATAATTCCTTAATTAAATTTCAATTTATGTAAGTACTTTTAATTATCTGTAATAAGGCCGGTTACTTCTCTGTTTAGTTCGTTCCTGTTGGACTGCACGGATTAAAAGTATGATTAGCTCACGATTTATATAAAAAAATTAATTCCATAATCAATCATTAATTTAATTACTGACTAGTTTGCTTAACCGGTTAGCAGCTTCCCTATTCCTTTCGTCCATTGTTCTGTGTTCGTTCGCTGCTTCTCTTCCTGATAGATCACGTTATAATGATACAATTAAATTAAAAGATAATCAATTTTTTTTAGCTAAGCTAAATGTAAATCCCAATTACTCTTTATCACGGTCAAATGGGCCACTCGTTTCTTCTCGTTCAAGGTAGTTTGCCCAGTTCCTTCAAATTCCCTGCCGTCCACTGCTGCTTCAAGTTCTAGTTCGAATTTGCCTTCTCCCCAAAACTCTCGTTCTGGTTTGCTCATGAGGAATACCAACGAACCCTTTTTCCATTCCAACCCTCTATCTAGTTCGAAGCCTGTACAAATTTCAATTTGTTAAACCATTCCTTAATTATTTAAATGTGTTAGTTATACCATAATCAGTTGATCGGTTCTCTGTTGTACCAAAACATGAAGCCAGTTTTCGTTCCAGGCTCCTCAAAACTTTTGGCAGTTCTATTCACAAAACAGTTGATGCTTTTAGTACAACCCTTAAGCTAACTACCTTAATTACTTAAATTTAACTGTTTATGGTTTCTTCAAAAGGATCGGCCCCTCCATGTAATTTACTTCCTACTCGACATCATCCCACGCTCGCCTGAAGAAAGTCCATCGCCAGTGGCTCCTCACCCCGCTAGAGTCCCATCCGTTGGCGTCAGAAGAAGTGGCTGACCTCCCTCCCCTTTCAATCCAAGCGCTGACTACTCAGCCTCCTCCTATTGCCAACAATTTCTCTCTACCCGTACTGCCTTCGTGGAGGATTTCCGATCACCATGTTGAACTTCTGACGATCATAGCCATCAAGTTCATAGATCTCATTAGGCCGGAGATATTTGTTGTTTGGGTTTCATAAAATAACAAGTGGATTTGAAAATTAAGGAAGGAGAGGGTTCGAGTTTTCTGGTTCGTTGATTTGTTGTGGCGGCGGAAAAAGGGTTTGTTGACCACGAAACGAGACAGTTAGGGTATTTGACCAGGTTGATGATATTTATAGTGGGAGTGGTTTAATATTATATTATTATTGAAACTTCGTAGCGAAGTAACACACCGAAACCACCACAAAACAACTTAGGTTTACTGATAAAAAAACTAATCTTGGTGTAAAAAGATATTCCGGATCCAATGGGACAAGTTTCGTCGAAATCCGAGGTCGTATGAAAAAAATTCCTTTATAAAACCAGAAATAAACACGCGTTTAATTTTTTCACGATCACCAGATAAATCAAATCAACTTGAAACCTTGATATCCTAAAATAATTTTTCAATACAAACCCAACGGCACTAGTTTCGTCGCATTCTGAGACTGTTTCCCCGATAGGCTATTTTTACGCGTACCGTAATGCCATTCTGAACACCAAATTTGCCGATCTCTAAAAATTAAAAACTATATGCTTATCCTAACTCTAATCATCGATACAAACTCAATGGAATTGGTTTCGTGGCCTAATTCGATCGTCTGTTCAAGTTACACTCGAATATCCATTTATTAAATTAAATACGCGCTGTAGAAATTGAATGAGCGTTTATAGCTGCCATGGTCACCTACGACATCGGTTTGCCACGCCATTCAACAACGTACAATAATTTAACGATACGGTTCTAATGAAACCGATTTCATCAAAATCTGAGTCCGTTTGCAAAACGGCTATTTTAACGGCCTATATTTAAATAACGATTTTCACAGCGACTATTTTAAATTTTGATTTGGCCATATCTGACAAATTATAACACGAAATCTGAGTTTTTCTCTTTCATATGAAAATTATCATCAACACGATTCCATCGTTTCTCGTTTCACAGAAATCCGACTTATATCGGATCTTGTATTCTCAGTTGAAGTTCAAAACTCGAATTTACGAACTGCACGCCATTTTCAAGCTCGATTTATAATTATATAAATATATAACGTTCAAACTTTGTTTAAATAACGAATTAAATATTAAATTCCATCGATATTCCAAAAAAAATATTTAAAACTAATTTAAATATTCAGATTCAAATGGTCGAAAAACACGGGTCGTTACAATATCTTACAATCAATTTAATAATAAAATTTAGTAGATCTTAACCTTTACTTTTATCTTTAAATTTTACTACATTAAAGTTATAAAAATCATTTTTATCTTGGAATAAAACTTAAAGGAAATTAATATAAATATAATCGATTTAAAATTATTTTATTTTATTTATTAAGTATTAAATTATTATTTATACAATATATGTATTATATTATATTATATTACTAAAATTAACTTTAAAATTTTAAGTTAAACTTAAAATCTAATTTTATTTTAAAATCTTATATTACTTGTAAATTTAAAATCTCAGTATATATATAATTAGAATGAAATTACACTTCAAAACTGCTATAAATATTTTTAGCTTAATTCTCTAAAAAATCGAAATATTGTTCAAAACATTTCAAAATCGACCACGGTGTCCGTATATAGTTTTCTATCTATGATCAAGTGATATTGATATGTATCATTTCAACCTGTAGTATTTTAGTTTTAAGATATATATATCATTTCAACCTATATACAAAATCATTGTCAAAATAATAAAATGGCTAAGCTATGTAATATTTTAACCCATAATATTTTTCCAATCTACAGGGAATTTGCAGTGTAAATCATATCATAACAACATAATATATCAATTCATGTATCACATATTAACATCGCATAACATGGCATAACATGTATTACATATCATATAAAAATAACATAGCATGACATGTGTCACATATCATATAACAAAACATATCACGACGTGTCACATATCATAATCATGTCTACATTTCAAATGGTGTCAATTAACTTAATATAAAGATGTCAGTAGTAAGTGACTGCTCACCGTCCATGGCAAAGAGAAGATAGTTGTGTCAATTATTGAATACACAACATTGCTCCAGGAAAATTAGAAGAGGAGAGTAGAGGGGTTGTAGATAGAGAAGATGGATTTAGATTTTTACAAAAAATAAAAAACAGAACAAAATTTTGATCATTTTTAATAAGTTTTTTTGACCAGTTCGCCTTAGAAATTGAAAAATTCATAAACAGTAAAGTGATTGCAAATTATGTTCTCTTTTATTTATATAAAATAAATTTTGATAAAATTTGAGAGAGATATGACAGAACAATAACAGACAAATTTTAGGATCAGAAATATGGGTCTGAAAATATGTTTGAAAGACTCATGATTTCAACAGAGAAAAATATGAAACTAGAAAATGTTGTCAAAATAAAATTAGTAGATGGAAGGATCCCTCGACCCACAACAGATAGAGGAGGATTTATTCAATCACATAGTTTGGGCTCCTAGAATATGACGCCCTTATGGCAATCTATTTGATTGTATCGAAAGGTCCACTGAAATGGGATTTCCCAATTGGGCCGAGTCATATTTCAATTTAATCAAATCTACAAAAAAGAAAAAGTGGATTTTGATTTTCTATAGGGAAGTTATGGTCTTTGTAAGAAAGGATAAATTTCTAAATAAAATAGGAAATCAAAATAGGAGAAAACTGAGGAAGTCGAGCTTCAGGTTTGGGTCCGGGGTTTTGGTTTGGGTCAAAGGTGGTCAGGCATTGGTGGGTGGAGGTGTAACACCCCGAATTTTCTGTTAACTGTAACCTAACAAATTAAGGTATAATTAATTCTAAATGATGGAATTAAGGAAAATGGGTTATTCCATTGCGTTCGTCTCGGAATTCTTCTGGAGATAGAGTCCGAGTTTGGGTAAAACGGATACCGTATGAAGAAGATATGGATGAACGAAGTTGGGCAGAAAAACCAGAAACGGGTCAGAATGCACTGGCGTACTTGGGAAGTGCGCCAGAACAAGATTGCACTAGCGCACTTGGGAAGTGCGCCAGTACAAATTTGCACTGGCGCACCTGCCAAGTGCGCCCAGGCCAGAAAACTTGCTTGGTCAGGCCCTGGCTGGCCTGGTCGGGTTCTGGTCGATTTCTGAGGCTTGGCTGAGTCACTAGGGCTTACATGTCACTTTCTGATTGGCTTCTCTTGAGATGGATGGTCTGGATTCACTCTAGCTTCATCGACGGCTCTAATCAGTTTAAAATTCTATAAATGCAACTCAAGTCTTAACCTAAATTCACACAAACAATATAGAACTAAAACCGTCATGCTGCTGGAAAGAAACTAGGAGTGGCCGTCAGTTAGAAAGCTTAGAGACAAGCCAATACTAAAGTAAAACACGAATCAAAACAACGTTAGTCTACCCAAAGGAAAGCATATCAAATTCAGAATCCAGAATCCAAGTTCGTCGTTCATTGTAAGTATAGTGATTTTTCCGATGAGAATAAAAATAAGACTTGATTTGATGTAAATTGGAAGTTGAATTGTGCTATTATGTAACGACGATGTTAATTCATATCTATGTATTGAAATGATTGTGTTGCGAATGAAATTGGGATGTTTGTGGTATAATTAAGATTGATGTTGATCCTATTGTATTTTTAGAATGACAACAACATCACAAGTAAGTTGTATAGTTCATGTTTATATGATTATATAGGTTGTTTGTGATTAGAACCTCATGTATATACTTTATGCTAGAACCTTTATGCCTAAATGGTTATGTTCATATACATGCCCCTATGTTTATACAAAAGTTGCAAGTTCCTAATTGGATCCATGTCAAGATCCACTTTAGTACATGTTTCATGTTGTAATTAGATATGTGATTGGATCTAGTTCACGCCCTTGTCATAAAGTTATACATATTTATGAAAAAGCCATATTCTTGTCATATTCTAATGACGGTCGATGTTATGCCTAGATCCAAAAACAAGTTTAGGCTTATGTTATCTAAATCATATGCTAATTTGTGAGACACGTATTTGGTTAGATACCTATTTCAATGCAAGTTCACATATATGTTGATTTAGGCCATGTTGCAAGTTCACATTCATGTTGACTATTTTGCAAGTTCATGCCTATGATGTTCATATTGACTATGCCAAAAATGCCAAGTTTACACCTATGTCATGTTCATGTTTATGAATTCCCTTATGCCTATTTGTGTGCACTAAATTAGGCTAAGTTTTTAGCTTAATATTATATGTTAAAACTATGCGAACGAAAATTAGGCTAAGATTGCTAGCCTAATGTTTAAACGGGGTGACGTTGGGAATATTAGTAAAACTTGACATAAAAATATATGAAATTGGCATGTTTGTCACATGCCAAAATTGGTGGCATTTAAACGGTATAAATTCTTATACCAAAAATGTTAAACTTGGAATGTGGGCCATAACATTTAATTGTTGACAAATTTACATATATTAAGTAATAAATACAAATATGTAAATTTAGAAAATACGAATATGCTTAACACGAGGTTGGATTGAGTTGTGATGTAAATCTGCCCGGACCCGACCGGCTGTCCAGTAGTCACAACAATACCTATCCAATGTGGGTGTTTAAGCATTGAGCCCAATAAGGACCCGAGGTTAGACTGAGTTACGGTGTAAATCTGCTCAGAACCGACCGGCACATCCAGTAACCGTAACAATATCTGTCTAATGTGAGTGGTCGGTGCTTTAAAAAGCTAAGGACAGACAAGTCAGGATGGTAGGGTTAAGTTAACTAAAACACTTAACCAATTCAACATGTTAATGAAATTGACGGGTGGGGTTAGGTAAATACAGACACTTAACCACTTAACATATTTGACTAGAAAACCCTAGTAACGGGGACCCATTTCAGCAGTAACCCAATTAGGTATCATGGTACCCTGAAACTAGGCAGGGTGGGGCACGATTACTGGGCTGATTGTAAGCGGTCAAAGCGACGGCGGTGGGTGCAACAGTGTGGGTTCTAACGGAGTGCGGGCGTGCACACACTTCGGCGCAGACAAACAGGGCACTAGGGGCACCAGTAGTATAACCTATGCATTCTAGTATTGTGTCTGGCCGCCACCATGGGACTTGATACACCCCATGGTGGGGCCAGCATAGGTATCTACAATCTTTGGGGGTCGTAAGACACATGTAATTATGCGAGTACGAGCCGATCTTTAGAAAAAGAGGATCACTTCACCCTCAGCATGGGGTGCTAGTTTAGAACTAATACATGTAGGTGCAAAGATACAGTATGGGGTGCGATAGTATATTCGTTTCAAAACTACTTTATCTTCATTTATGATACCTTCCTGTTTCCAGTTTATACCTATCATGACCTTATTCTTATTCTCATACTGAAGAGTCACTAGACTTACCAGGCTTTATGTCTGACCCTATTTTCTTTCGTCTTCTTTTCTTCCGTTTCCCCCCTAGGTCCACAGAGAGGAAACAACCCAGCTTAGTCATACTCTTTGCAAGCTTCGAGATATCAGATGTACGGTTTGGACTCTCTTGTTTTGGCTATGGCAGTTGGACAAAATCATGGGGATTTATGCAGTTTTAATCATGTTTTATGCTTCTTTATTTAATAACCGAGCCAGAAATGATGCTGTAATATTTTGGAAGTTGTTATGTGACAGTTATGGAAATGTCTTTGTATGAACACGTACTTATGAAATAAAAAGTCTGTTTGTTTTCTGCTGCTTATATATACGTGTTTATATCGGTCTTGTGTTTTATCTGTGACTTTTACTTACGAACCTCCACCAAAGTTAAGGCAGTCCCTTGTGAGTGACCTTAATGGAGGGTGGGGTGTTTCACTTGGTATCAGAGCATAGATTTACCAGACTAAATAAAAGTTTTTGAAAATATGTTTGGAAAAGAAGTTTAAAGAAGCAATGTTTTCAAGAAAAAGTGTTGTTTTTAAAAGGCATAGTCCCCCAAAGCCATACGCACTATCTCTCTATCCTTTTGTCTTGAATCTTTCCTTTTTCGTTTCAGCATGTCTGGGGACCCTACTCCCCAGCTACAGACGCTTTTACTCCTCCTCCTCCTCTACGCGAAACAGCAAGCGGAAAAATCGCAGAACAAGAAGACGGATAATAGTCAAGGGGGAAAGGACCACAACAATAATAATAAGACACATGAGAAAAGGAAATGTTATTTCTGTGGCATCGTTGGGCATATAGTCCAGGATTGTAGAAAGAAGAAGATGAAGATGGGAGCATGCTTTCAGTGTGGTGATATTGGACATATCAGCAAGAATTGCTCTAAGAAGCAAGGGCAAAGCCCTCAAGCAGGACCTTCTGGGGGTACATCTTTAACTTCTTCTCCTAGATAAATTGTTTTATCTTACTTATCTTCTCAATTCTATCTTGAGAACCTTAGGTAGAAATATTTCTGTAGAAAGCTTAGTTTATCTTTGTGATCATCCAGTTCACACTCTCTTTGATTCTGGTGCATCACACTCCTTTATTTCATTTGCTTTAGTAGAATCTCTGCACCTAGACACTAGTATGGTAGAAGATCCCTTGGTTGTTTCAAATCTGATTGGGGGCTCGACTTATTTGTCGATGGTTTGCTTGGATTTGGAAATCTCTATTCTAAGTGTTGAATTTAGATATAGTGCCTTTGTTTTGGGCTTCTCAGGATATGGACTGATCTTAGGCATGGACTGGTTATCCAGTAATGGTGCCATTCTTGATTGTGAGAAAAGAGTGGTTAGGCTCTTGACTCGGCTCGGTAACACTCTAGAAATTTCTTGTAATCCCTTGAATGCTGTTATGCTTAGTTATCTAGAGTCGCTTGACGCTTCTGTTGAGAATTTGCAGTCGGTTAAAGTAGTCCGGGAATATCTGGATGTCTTTGAAGAGGTGAAAGGCTTACCTCCGAAACGGGAAATAGAGTTCCGCATATATCTTATTGATAATGCAAAGCCTGTAGCTCTGCCTGTTAGACATATGACTCCAAAGGAGAGAAAGGAGCTCAGTAAGCAAGTTAAGGAGCTTCTCGAGAAGGGGTTTATAAGGCGGGATATCTCGGAATGGTGTGCTCCAGTGGTGTTCGCCACCAAAGCAGATGGTTCACTATGTCTTTGTATGGACTATAGGGAGGTAAACAAGCTGACTAAAAAGAATAGACACCCGCTTCCCAGAATAGACGATCTGTTTGATCAGCTTGTATGTGCGTCGGTTTTCTCCCAACTTGATCTAGCTACTGGATTCCATCAGCTAAGGGTAGCTGAAGATAGTATTGATAAAACGGCGTTTAGAACCCTAGATGGTTTCTTCGAGTGGCTTGTCATGCCTTTCGGTTTGACAAACGCACCTGCTTATTTCGTGGACCTAATGAGAAGGGTGTTCATAGAATTCCTCAATAAGTTCATGATGGTCTTCGTAGACAATATTTTGATCTTCTCAAAGAATGAGGAAGAACATGCTCAGCATCTGAAAGAGATCATGGAAACTCTTCGAGTTCATCAGCTAAAAGCCAAATTCTCCAAGTGCCTCTTTTGGAAAGAACAAGTAAGGTTTCTTGGGCTTATAGTGTCCAAAGAGGGGTTAGCTGTGGAGCCCGCGAAAGTGGTGGCAGTGCAAGATTGGAAGACACCAAGAAATGCAACTGAAGTCCGAAGCTTTCTTGGGCTAGCTGGTTTTTACCGAAAGTTCATTTGGGATTTCGCGAAAATCTCAGCTCCACTCACAAGGCTAACCAAGAACAATCTGGCATTCACTTGGGATTTGGATTACGAGTTTGCTTTCCAACGGTTAAAAAGGGCTCTCACAATAGCCCCAGTTCTGACTTTTCCGGATGGAAGTAAAATGTTCACAGTATATACGGATGCTTGTGGTACGGGGCTAGGCGCTGTTCAGATGCAAGAAGGGAGGGTAGTAGCTTATGGTGGAAGACAATTGAAAGTGCATGAAAAGAACTACCCAACCCACGATCTTGAGTTGACCGCCATCGTCTTTGCGCTTAAGTCTTGGCACCATTATCTCCTAGGTGAGAAGTTCGAATTATATACTGACCATAAATCATTGAAGTATCTTTTCTCGCAGAAAGATTTTAACTTGAGGCAGCAAAGGTGGATGGAGTTCCTTGCCTCGTATGACTTTGAAATTTCCTATACTCCTGGCAAAGGCAACGTAGTAGCAGACGCGTTGAGCAGAAGAAGCTGACCCTAAGCCCTCTCTTTGTAGAAAGGCAAAGCTTGGAGTATATAGACAGTTTCGACTTTAGGCCCTCCTCAGATTTTAAACCTGGTTTATTGGCATCCCTAGAAGTACGGCCCAATCTTTTGGACTCGATAGAGGCCGCACAACGTGAAGACCTGCAGCTTGTGGATGTGATCGATAAACTAATTAGGGGTGAAACTTCCAGTCACCTCAATAAGTACTCCATCGATGATAAGGGTTGGCTGAGACGGGATGGAAGGCTATGCGTCCCACAAGATAGGGATTTAGTGAAGAAGGTTCTCGAGGAGACCCATCATTCCAAGATGAAAATACACCCAGGTGGAGATAAGATGTACAAGGATGTAAAGAGAGTTTTCTATTGGAGCGGCATGAAGAAGGACGTGGAAGATTTCGTTTCTAAGTGTGTGACATGTCAATAGGTCAAGGCGAAACAAAAGAAGCTTGGAGGACTGCTTCATCCTATAGAAATCCCGCAATGGAAGTAGGATAGCATTTCAATGGACTTTATTGATGGGTTGCCTAGGTCAAGAAGAGGCAATACTAGCATTTAGGTAATAGTGGACAGGCTTACTGAAAGCGCCCACTTTATACCTATCAAGAGTAGAAGGACTGCTTCGTCTCTAGCTTCTCTTTACCTCAAGGAAATAGTTCAACTCCATGGAATATCCTCCAGCATAGTGAGTGATAGAGATCCCATCTTCACGAGCGAATTTTGGCGGAGTCTGCAAGAAGCTGTCGGCACACAGTTATGCTTGAGCACGGCCTATCACCCCCAAACTGATGGTCAGACAGAAAGGGTGAATAGAGTACTAGAAGATCTTCTAAGACTGTGAGTTCTTGACTTCGGAGGGACTTGGGAGGATCACCTTCCTTTAGTGGAATTCACCTATAACAACAGTTACCAAGCCACCATCGGTATGGCGCCCTTCGAAGCTTTGTATGGAAGACCTTGCCAATCACCAACTTGTTGGTGGGAGTCCACCGACAAGATTATACTTGGGCCAGACATGATTAGAGAGACTTCTGAAAAAGTGGACTTGATATGAAGGAGACGGCCCAAGACAGACAAAAATCCTACGCCGACAAAAGAAGGATCGACCTTGAGTTTGAGGTTAGGGACAGGGTTTTCCTTAAGGTATCTCCCTTAAGGAACATCGTTCGCTTTGGATCCGCATAAAAGCCAGCACTAAGATTTGTAAGACCGTTCCCTATCATCGAGAAGATTAGGAAGATGGCTTATAGAGTAGACCTGCCTGAAAGGTTGGATGGAATTCACAACGTCTTTCACATTTCTCATCTCCGGAAATGTCTACATGAATCTGCGGAAGTGGTGGAGCCAAGCATTCTAAGGAAGACGAAGTGGAACGCGAAGCAACTATGAGGAGAGTTCCAACTCGAATCGTAGGAACTGAAGTGAAAAAGCTACGCAACCGCGAAGTCAAGCTCGTTAAAGTTCAGTGGACCGACGCCGAGGAAGATGCGACTTGGGAAACTGAGGACAGAATACACGCAGCCTACCCTTTTCTTTTTGAGGGTACATCCTTGATCTCTCTTTTTCCTTAAGTTGTGCTTGTATCTATCTTTTTAGGTATATCTCCTCGATATTATCCTTTATCCTTAGGTAGAAACCCCTTTGGATGTAAACATGTATTTGAAACATGTTATGCTTGATGGCTGCAAGTGGTTGCAAGTGAATGCTAGTGGTTGCTCGTGGATGCATATACACACACAACCTAGGTTTTAGAACGGCTCAGTCACTTCATACTACATACGCATATATGTATTCATATTAGTATGTGGTTGAAACTTGGTATGTTGTCATATGGATGTCGCATTTGTATTGATGGTTGCGCACTCATGTAGAATTATGAGTAAGGACAAATTTGCATACATAATGGATTCATGACACGTACATGATTTGCATTAAGGAGGTCAACTGGATCAGTAGACCGCCTGATTTTGCATTAGTTAAGGACAAATACACACACTGTGCATATAATCATAAAGCATTAGAAGTCTTTTAAGGACAATGGACGCCTGTGTTTGTTGGTTGAGTAGATGGACGGTTGGATATTAGGACTTACGTTCTCGTGGACTTGAAGATTTCGGGGACGATATCCTTTAAGGAGGGGAGAATGTAACACCCCGAATTTGTTGTTAACTGTAACTTAACAAATTAAGTTATAATTAATTCTAACTGATGGAATTAAGGAAAATGGGTTACGCCATTGTGTTCGTCTCGGAATTCTGCTTGAGATAGAGTCTGAGTTTGCATAAAACGGATACCGTATGAAGAAGATATGGACGAACGAAGTTGGGCAGAAAAACCAGAAATGGGTCAGAATGCACTGGCGCACTTAGGAAGTGCGCCAGAACAAGATTGCACTGGCGCACTTGGGAAGTGCGCTAGTACAAATTTGCACTGGTGCACCTGCCAAGTGCGCCCAGGCCAGAAAACTTGCTTGGTCAGGCCCTGGCTGGCCTGGTCGGGTTTTGGTCGATTTCTGAGGCTTGGCTGAGTCACTAGGGCTTACATGTCGCTTTCTGATTGGCTTCTCTTGAGATGGATGGTCTAGATTCACTCTAGCTTCATCGACGGCTCTAATCGGTTTAAAATTCTATAAATACAACTGAAGTCTAAACCTAAATTCACACAAATAATATAGAACTAAAGCCGTCATGCTGCTGGAAAGAAACTAGGAGTGGCCGTCAGTTAGAAAGCTTAGAGACAAGCCAATACTAAAATAAAACACGAATCAAAACAATGTTAGTCTACCCAAAGGAAAGCATATCGAATTTAGAATTCAGAATCCAGAATCCAAGTTCGTCGTTCGTTGTAAGTATAGTGATTTTTCCGATGAGAATAAAACTAAGACTTGATTCGATGTAAATTGGAAGTGGAATTGTGCTATTATGTAATGACGATGTTAATTCATATCTATGTATTGAAATGATTGTGTTGCGAATGAAATTGGGATGTTTGTGGTATAATTAAGATTGGTGTTGATCCTATTGTATTTTTAGAATGACAACAATATCACAAGCAAGTTGTATAGTTCATGTTTATGTGATTATATAGGTTGTTTGTGATTAAAACCTCATGTATATACTTTATGCTAGAACCTTTATGCCTAAATGGTTATGTTCATATACATGCCCCTATGTTTATACAAAAGTTGCAAGTTCCTAATTGGATCCATGTCAAGATCCACTTTAGTACATGTTTCATGTTGTAATTAGATATGCGATTGGATCTAGTTCACACCCTTGTCATAAAGTTATACATATTTATGAAAATGCCATATTCTTGTCGTATGCTAGTGATGTTCGATGTTATGCCTAGATACAAAAACAAGTTTAGGCTTATGTTATCTAAATCATATGCTAATTTGTGTGACACCTATTTGGTTAGATACCTATTTCAATGCAAGTTCACATATATGTTGATTTAGTCCATGTTGCAAGTTCACATTCATGTTGACCATTTTACAAGTTCATACCTATGATGTTCATATTGACTATGCCAAAAATGCCAAGTTTACACCTATGTCATGTTCATGTTTATGAATTCCCTTATGCCTATTTGTGTGCGCTAAATTAGGCTAAGTTTTTAGCCTAATATTATATGTTAAAACTATGCGAATGAAAATTAGGCTAAGGTTGTTAGCCTAATGTTTAAACTGGGTGACGTTGGGAATATTAGTAAAACTTGACATAAAAATTTATGAAATTTGCATGTTTGTCACATGCCAAAATTGGTGGCATTTAAATGGTATAAATTGTTATACCAAAAATGTTAAACTTGGAATGTGGGCCATAACATTTAATTGTTGACAAATTTACATATATTAAGTAATAAAGACAAATATGTAAATTTAGAAAATACGAATATGCTTAACACGAGGTTGGATTGAGTTGTGATGTAAATCTGCCCGGACCCGCCCGGCTGTCCAGTAGTCACAACAATACCTACCCAATGTGGGTGGTTAAGCATTGAGCCCAATAAGGACCCGAGGTTAGACTGAGTTACGGTGTAAATCTGCCTGGAACCGACCGGCATATTTAGTAACCGTAACAATATTTGTCTAATGTGAGTGGTCGGTGCTTTAAAAAGCTAAGGATAGACAAGTAAGGATGGTAGGGTTAAGTTAACTAAAACACTTAACCAATTCAACATGTTAATGAAATTGATGGTTGGGGTTAGATAAATACAGACACTTAACCACTTAACATGTTTGACTAGAAACCCTAGTAACGGGGACCCATTTCAGCAGTAACCCAATTAGGTATCATGGTACCCTAAAACTAGGCAGGGTAGGGCACGATTACTTGGCTGATTGTAAGCGGTCAAAGCAACGGCGGTGGGTGCAACAGTGTGGGTTCTAACGGAGTGCGGGCGTGCACACACTTCGGAGCAGACAAACAGGGCACTGGGGGCACTAGTAGTATAACCTATGCATTCTAGTATTGTGTCGGGCCGCCACCATGGGACTTGATACACCCCATGGTGGGGCCAGCATAGGTATCTACAATCTTTGGGGGCCGTAAGACACATGTAATTATGCAAGTAGGAGCCGATCTTTAGAAAAAGGGGATCACTTCACCCTCAGCATGGGGTGCCAGTTTAGAACTAATAAATGTAGGTGCAGAGTTATAGTATGGGGTGCGATAGTATATTCGTTTCAAAACTACTTTATCTTAGTTTATGATACCTTCCTGTTTCCAGTTTATACCTATCATGCCTTTATTCTTATTCTCATACTGAAGAGTCACTAGACTTACAAGGCTTTATGTCTGACCCTATTTTCTTTCATCTTCTTTTCTTCCATTTCCCCCCCAGGTCCACAGGGAGGAAACAACCCAGCTTAGTCAGACTCTTTGCAAGCTTCGAGATATCAGATGTACGGTTTGGACTCTCTTGTTTTGGCTATGGCAGTTGGACAAAATCATGTGGATTTATGCAGTTTTAATCATGTTTTATGCTTCTTTATTTAATAACCAAGACAGAAATGATGCTATAATATTTTGGAAGTTGTTATGTGATAGTTATGGAAATGTCTATGTATGAACACGTACTTATGAAATAAAAAGTCTGTTTGTTTTCCGCTACTTATATATATGTGTTTGTATCTGTCTTGTGTTTTATCTGTGACTTTTACTTACAAACCTCCACCAAAGTTATGGTAGTCCCTTGTGAGTGACCTTAATGGAGGGTGGGGTGTTTCACGAGGTATGAGGCAGGTCTGGTCGTGGGTGGCGGCTCCAACGATGGTTGAAGAGTTGTATTTGTTGGAATCTAAGATCTAGGGTTTTTCTTTACAAATTTGTTTTTGAAACTGAAAACAGAATTAGAGAAAAGAGATTAGAAAATAGAGAACAAATTATAAATAACTTGGGATTGATTTGTAGATGAGGAAACTCATATTCGTAGGGAAGAAGTTTTCATAGGAAGAAGAAGACACATAAACCTTGGCAAAAAAAAGAATGAGGGACCCAAATAAGAAAAGACCATACATAAATTTCTCAGGGTATAATAAAATTCTAAACGTAAAATTATATGTAGTGGATGATGTGGCAGAAGAAACTTCCCCAAGAAACTAGGTACAAACCACATTAAAACAAACAAAAAGATTGCAAGAATGAATGCATATTGACGTCCTTTGCGTATTTTACAAACTGTAAAAAGCAAAACTTAAGCAAATGAAATTGGATTTTGATTAAATGAAAATGGAGATTAACTCAAAATATAGAATAGAAAAATATTAAAAAAAAGAAAATTTTGAATTTTAAAATTTTTTAAATTTCAAATCGAATAAAATTTTGATAAAAATGGACTTTTTCAAGAAAAAATTCATTTCAATAGATTTGGCAACCAAATTACTCGATCACAAGTTTATTATTTAAATTTAAATTTTAAAAATGAACCTAAATTTAAATAGTAAAACAAATTTAGTTAGCTCAAAAATAATTCGCAAATTAACAGTCGTTAAATATTCATTATCAAATTGTTCATATTTATTTTCGCATACAGACATCAAATTCATATATTCATAAAATCCAAAATAAATTTTAAATTCCATAGTTAAATTCAGTTAATAACCTACATTTTAAAACATTTGAATTTGATAGTGTAAACACTCTCCCTTACTCAGAACTATTCATCCTCGAGAAAGATTGAAATAAAGAACTCTATTTAAACGACATACCATTCACATGCATATTAAAATCAATTTCTTGTTAGAATACAAATTTTTTTCCATCTAGTATTATTGACTCAACTGCTCCAGTGCGTACTCTGATATGACTTCTTGATTCGCAAGTTTCGTTCTTCTTGAATAGCAAGAAGCCATGATAGAAAATTTGATATTCATATCAATCAGTGTTCAACGTCAAAAATCGAGCAAACAATTCTATACATCGTATATTCAAAAAAGAACTATTATGCAAATAGTGATTTACATTCAACAGCTTATTTATCCCATTAGTTCCTTCCTTGCTGGGATCGGAAAATTTTGTGTTTTGACATATTTCAAAACTATAAACTTGCTAAACATTTAAAATTTCTTTCTTATTTTATTAATTTAAAGCTATAAAATGTTAAATTTTCATGTTATTGATTTGTTATTTAAACTCAAAATACTTGTATGGTTTAAAATCTTTATAGGTTTCTCTTCGTTCTTACATAATATAGCCATATGTTAATCAAGCGTGCAACTAGAAATCTCCAAGTATTATAGAATTGTTTCAACTCCCGATGAAAATACTTAAAAACTTTTAAAATAGATATGGAAAGCAGATTCCCTCATGGATTGCAGTTATGCAATGGTTAATCGTTATCCTGGTCGAATCACTAATAACAGTATGAATCACTAATAATAGTAGGTATCACCGACCACTCGATTGCGCCATGATTATTGCATGAATAACAGTTATGCAACGGTTACGCTGTTATCTCGAGAAATCGCTTGTAACTATAGGCATCGATAACCCCCTGAATTACGCTATGGTTATAGATTGCAATTACGCAACGGTTGCGCCACTATCCAAACGGAATTATAACTATAGGCATCATCGCGTGTTCCTATCGAGTAGGACCTCGATTTCTGATGGACACTACTATTAGGTGGAGCTCCAACGCAAACTTATTTAGTAGGATCACAATTTCCAATGGAAGGTACTTATCATATCTTTGATTCGAAAGCATATGATACTATATATAGTATTTCATTTCACTTCATATATATCTGTAATGACCCGGATTTTTAGTGAACTAATTCTAAACATCTAATATTATTTTAAATGTTGAGCTGATAATATAAATGAATTTTTATATTGAGTTTATCGATTTAATAATCGATTACGATTTAATTTCAAATATTTTGAATTATCATAATACTTAAAACAACTAATAATTGAATTCGAAGATAAAACCGAATTGAGACGATACAAATGGTCAATATAAATTCTATTTGAATATAGACGATAATAATAATAATAATAATAATAATAATAATAATATATTATTAAGGAATTAATTGTTTTGAATTTAATTTATATCTATTTAAATTGATAACTTCTCCATATGATCGAATTGGGCTTTGAAACATGTTCCAGTGTGTTCAGAATAGTGGTATAACCCTAGGAATACCAGTTGTTGCGCTCAAATAGGGGTTCAAAATTACGTGATAATTTAAATTGAATAAATTCACATCAAGTTCAAATCGGTATATAATAATATTAATATAAATACTTTCCTTCCTACCAAAGTATGTACTGCAAACCTACCATTAGCTAAAGCTACTTCCTTTCCATTCACATACGTGTGTCCCCCACCTTTATCTCAAAGTAAAACAACAAATAAATGTCTGGTACGAATGGTTCCCTTCTCGCATTTATAAATATAAGTTTCTCCCTCTTTATTTCTTCTTTTTTCTACAAATCCACGAAGACAATTTTACTCTTATTTTAATTTTTAATTTTTCCCCAATCGAAACTAAAATCGATCCACTAAAAAAATCAATTCAAACAAAATTGCGGTTCCTATCAATGCACGATGCTCGATATCAGAATGATGCGATTTTCTTCCTAGGAGTTCGACAATGGCTACCGCACTTAAGAGTTTTGATTTTGGTGAGTTCGTTATCAAAAGAGGTTGCAGACTCGTTTTGGGCACAGGCTTCTGGGTGATCGCCAGGGTTTGGCAACGTCGGTGAGGTTTTTGAGGCCACGACAGGGAAGTATCGGGGAACAATTTTGGTTTCTAAGTGGAGGTTGAGGTCGTAATGGCCAAATTCGGTACGTCCGGTTTTCTTTGGCCTCATTGTTTTCGATGATGGCTTGGTGGTGGTGGCTTTGTTGAGGAGTTCAATGCATTGTTAAGAAAACTAACTGGGGGAGACGCAGATATAGGTAGTGAGAGGATAGATTCTAATAGTGCCAGGCAATGCACTGTTAAAGAAGGAGAGATTGTAATTGTTGTGTTGTCAGGTTTGTTGTTTGTTGAAGCGTGGGGAGGCAACAATTTGGTCAAGGAGCAGAGATGAATTCAGGTGTTCTGTTGATGAAATGGTGGAGCTTGAAGTATCGGCCCTAGGTTCAAACTTTACAGAAAATTGCGGGTTGAGTGCTATGAACAGAGAAGTAGATTTTATAGGGATTAAGGTATACCATTAATTTTAATTAGATAATTACTTTATAATTATTCTTATAAAAAATTCAATTCACAGTTACATGATTTATTTTATATTTTTTATCGTGAAATTTATAAAGGGAATAAATAAATTTTGCTAGGTTGAATCGATCAAGTTAAGTCATGTGGGTTTCGTAGCTGCGAGGGATACAAACTAGAGTTATACTTTTGGAATCCCTTAGGTTTAATATTTAAAGTCAGAATGAGTCGAAAAATAAAAAAAATCAGGTGAGTGAACTCACTCTCTGGTTCGTTTATAATTTTATTATAAATGAACTTTTATTTTAAATAATTTTTATATGATGTTTGTTGGTTTTTTTTACTAGGACGGATGTGTAGCGCGAGACTACACAGTCGATTAAGCATTATATTAAATATGAAATAATAAACCAGTTGACAAGCCCAACTGGTGGCTTAAAGTTTGCAAAATAGTAGTTCAACAGCAACAAAATACCCAAAGGTAGGCAATAGTACATCAATACAACATAGAGTCATACTACCATATCATACACATAAACAAGCCAAAATAAGTACCCACTGAAGACACAACCGAACCAAGCAGACAAGATTAAGAACCATCTAAATGAAGATCTGGACTGGAATCATGATAGTTAGAACCAACAGATTCAGTGGGACTGTTGTTGACAGGTAAAGCAAGCCTGAAATGAGCAGGGGATAATTGACCTGTCCATAATTGAAAGTAGTAAATAATAAGTCTGCATAATCCATGAAAATGCTTCAATGGTTTGCTAAAAACAACTTCATTCCTCTCCTTCCATATACACCAACAATATATAGGTAAGTAGAAATCAAGCGTAGAATTAAACTGACTGCTCTGCCAATAATCAAACCTTGATGAAACATTAGGGATGAAGCCAAGCAAATGTGAACTGGTTGCAGCTAAAATTGGGTGGGAGAAGTTACACTCGAAAAACAAATGCTGTATAGATTCCTCATGAGATAGGAAAAAAGCACAACAAGAATCAGCTAGAAGATTGAGTCTGTATAACCTTGCTTTACTATTTATTTTTCCATGAATTAAATACCAAGTAAAAAATAGCACTTTAGGAGGCAGACGAATCTTCCAAATCCTTGAAAATGAAAAGGATCTACTAGAAAAATTAAGATAATGATACACAGAGGCAACAATAAAACCCTTATCTGGTGATAAATCCCAAACAAGTTTATCAAGAGATTGAGAAAGTTGAGTACGAAGAATTAAATTGGAGACATCAAGGAGATTATCAAGGATATAACCATCAAATAAACAAGGAGGACAAAGTTGCGAGGGATCATTATGAAGTGCATTAGCAACAGAAGAACAATAATCAGAGATCAGAGATCAGAGGAAAGAGTGAAGGAAAAGCTAGAGAAAAGGGGAACTTACCATGCCAAATATCATACCAGAATAAACAAGCTTCACCATTACCCAAACGAACATTAAACAAACTTTTATTGTGAGGAATAACCGAAATTACACCTGACCAGAATGGGGATGATTTAACTGAAGGAAGATAGTGTAAAAACCAATGGGAGTTACCAGAATAATAAAGTGAGAGGATCCACTCTTTCCATATGAACGAGCCAGAAGAAACTGTACGCCACAACCATTTTGAAAGAAGAGCCATATTGAAATTAGAAAGATTAATTACACCCAAACCTCCTTGATTAGTATGTAAGCACACAGTGTGCCAATTAACTAATCGTTTGACTTTGCTACAATTCCACAAAAAAGAACTTCTAATTGAATCTATTTTAGAAATTACCCACTTTGGAAGATTATGAAAAGACATCCAATATGTTGGTAAAGCAGACAAAACTGATTTAACCAACACTAAATGACCTGCAGATGACAGTGAATTTGCCTTCCATGAAGATAATCTTTTTTAAATTTTGTAAATGAGAGGCATCCAATCATATCTATGAAGCATAGTAGGTCTAAGGGGAATGCCCAAATAAGATAAGGGAAATTTATGAATGGGACAGTTGAGGATAGAAGAGATCGACAACCCCAAATAATCAGCTTTGCCTAACATAATTATAGAAATTTTCGAAAAATTGATAGAGAGACCAGATATGAGCTCGAAAACATATAAGACGACTTTAAGGAATTTAATGTGATTAAGATCTGGAGATGAAAAGATGATGGTATCATCAGCAAATTGGAGGTTGGAGATCGCCATAGACGAATTAGAAGATGAATACCATCGAAGTAATTATTTATAATCACCCTTTATAACATTTGATTAAATACATTTGCAATCATCACAAAAATAAGGGGTGATAACGGATCTCCCTGTCGTAGCCCTCTTTTAGATTTAATTAAATCTCCATTGTTTCCATTAATGCAAATAGATGAGTAGCTAGTCCTTAGATGAGTAACTGTTTGTTGGTTTATTGGATGCATTTAAATATTTTTGTGGTTATAGTATATATTAGTTATATTTAGAATTGGTGTTTGTGGCTATTTTATATATGTGTGTGTATATATATATATTGGTGGTTGGATATTTTCCGCAGCACCATTAGTGAATTCCCGCACCCCACAATATATTAAAGTGGATGACCTTCTATACCGCGATTGATATCCTACCTTAAAGCAGGATGGGTATTATTTTTGTTATCTAACATCTGTGGATGCAGGAAAACAGGTTGGAGGAATCCAACTGGATTCCTCAAAATTTATTATTGTTTATTTTCATATATATTATCATATATGATGTGTTAGAAAACCTTTGATTAATAACTGGATGTTCTTGGATGTTTGAATATCACTGGCCCTAAATGTTGATATACAAAAATATCATGAAAAGGGATTTTGAGATTAAAAGGGGAAATCTATTTTTCTAAAAACAGAATCTGAATTTTGAATGGGCAAGGAAATATTAACTTGTTTTGAATAACAAAAACAAGTAGTGAATTTATAAATGGAGTTTATAAATGAAATGGATAATTATCATTGGAAAATAGGAGAGTTTAAATTCAAATGTGAATGTAAAATGAGAATTGGGAATCGTTTTAAATAGAAAACAATGATATCTATTCTGATGTTCGAAATGGAAATTTAATTGGAAAATTAAATTAGATTTTGCCGAAATTATAAAATAAATTGTATCCAGAACGGATATTGGAATTGTATCAATTAGAAACTAAGATTTAATTAAATATTAAAATAGATTCTATGTTATATATACTAGTTATAATAAATATAATATTCCAAAATAAGATTTTGGTGTTAAATAGATTTTGAAATGGAACTTTTTTGAATATATATAAAACAAGTAAATTTATAAACGATGTTTATAAATGTAGTGAATTAATTTTCAAGAGAAAAATTTAAATTTTAAATTCAAGTATGAATTTAAGAACAAAATTTGAAATCATTTCGAAAAGGGAACGACGGTTTTTATTTCAAAATTCGGAATATAAAATGAATTGGGTTTCAAATAGGTATTTTTAAGGGAAGCTTGTGTTAATTTATAAAACATGAAAATTAATTTATAAACGATGTTTATAAAAATGGTGAAGTAAATTATCATTAGATAATTTAGATGTTTAAATTCAAGTATGAATTTAGTAGTGAATTGGAAATCATTTCGAAGAGGGAACGATGGATTTTATTCCGGAAATCGGAATATAATCTGAATTGCGATAAATCTAACAAATTATAATTGGAATTCGATTCCATCGAATTTTATAAAATAATTTATTTCTAACGAAATGGGAAGTTAATATTAAAAATGGTGTTGTGATTGGATTTATAACTGAGTAATGAAATAATTGAACTGTTAAGTAAGATTTAGTAACCTGGTTTAATTTATATTTAATATTAAAGAAATGGAATTGGAATTTATATAATAAACGAAGTTTAACGTTTATATTTAAATATAAGTAAAACGAACTTTCCGCAGTGGGGTAGTTCGTAATTTGACGTTTCGAACTTCAATTGAGTATATAGAACTTAATTTAAGTCGGAATTCTTTGAACAAGAATCGTTAGGACCGATCAAATAATAGTTTTCTGATGGAAGAGAAAGATCTGGATTTCGTCGAATATATTTTGAGTTATGTCAAAAGCAATTTTCTAGAAAAACAGCGATATAATCGTTTAAAAACCATAACGGTTTATTTAATAAAATAAAAGGATTTTTGTAACAACCCGGAAATTTGGGGCTAATTTAAAAATTTTATTTTAGAAATTTTAATGGAATTTTAATATTCAGAATAATTTATTTTAAATAATAACGACTATAAATTTATTTTAATTGAAGTTAAAACAAATAAAATTTAAATTAACTATAAAAGGAGTTTGAAATAGCGCTGTAGTTTGAAAATTTGATTTCAAAACTTTAATTTAATGTACAGGATTCATAATAAATCAGAATTGAGCGAAACCAGAAATATTTAAATCTGTTTAACAATATCTTTCTAACAAATCTAAAAAACTAAAATTTCACTTTATATATTGAAAGTTATGTCTAGTTTAAAATTTAGAAAAGTTGCTGTAGAATTTATATATATTTTAATTAAATATATAGCCCTTAAAAATATACATTGCATGTATAGGTTGTGTATGTGAATTAAAATAAACATTATTGTGTGTTATGTTGTATATCAAAATGTTATGAAACCAAGCGTTCTTTACTTGTCATGATTATCACAATAATGAAATGGCCGAAGAAATTGTATGTATATATAATTATATATATAAACAAATTATAATTAAACGAATTGAGCGCGGTAGTTCACATTTTAGAATTGTACTTTTAAAGGATTATGCTGAAATATCCGACCATCGGATTTTCCCAAAATTGAAACCGTTAGGTTCACCTTGAGAAGATCTTTCCAACGATATGAATTGTGTTAAAATCCAACGATTAGATTTAGAGAAATGTGTAAAACAAATTTGGGTGAAAACAGCGCCAAGGTCGCATGTTGACTCGAAGCGTCGTTAAATAGAAATTAATTATTTTTGTATAAATAAAAATAGCGATAAACCATTAAATAAATATGAACGATATGAAATGATTTAAATGATAATTATTCAAGAATTATTTGAAAAGACCGAGTTCAACTCATTTCAAATAATTATACGATGATTTAAATCAAAGATATAGAAGACAGTGATTGAAGACTGACGATCTTCATGTCGGATGGATGAGTTACCACTGACGCCCATGATTGGATAGCTACCTTGAAGGGGCTACAGTGGTGGTCGTCCGGACGTACTTGTATGCGAGTAATAAGGTGCCTCCAGTTTCGTTCAGACCCGAAACGGACTTGTAAGTGGATGGTATATCTGACGTTGTATTCCTTTATGTTGTATTCGTTGATCTCTGCTATATATATATATATATATATCTGTTTGGTGTTTAACACCCTTTTCTAAGATGTACGAGCTTAGACGTTATATATTGGTAGGAATCAATGGTATGGTATGGATTGACAATGTGGCATGCTAAGATGCATGGATCAAGGCTTTTGTTGAAAAGCAGAGTCTTGTGGTTGATGATCAAAGCATAGCCTGTTTAGGCATAGATTTGTGTATAGCGTGACTTCATGAGCCTCACACCCCGGTATGAGCCAAAAACGGGATAAGGACTGCAGGGAGTGCACACGTTTCTTTCTAGCTAGAGTAGTGTCAGCGACCTACCAGCCCTGACATTTTTACTTATGTGGATGTTGGATTATGAGGTACCTCGGTTTTATAGTTTGTTAGTGGCCATATAGAGGTCCAAAAGGACTGGGAAGCGTGTGTTCAGGCATAACTAATCCACTACGGTAAGGTGGGGACCGACCCTGAAGATCCAAGGGTTGCCCATACGTGTGATCTTGAGGCATTTGCTAGAGTGTCTCGAATCGAAGAGGACGATCCCTGGCCTCGACTAATGATGGAAATCCAACTTCCAATACGACCTTGCAGTTTTGATTGTAGAACTAGTATGGCGACATAGTATATGGTAGCTATGCCGTCTATGATTGGTACATTATGATTGAAATGTTTTTTAAAAACATATATACACTAGTAATAATATCAAATCTGTTTTTATCGTATCAAGCATTTTTGACCATTATAAGGTAAAACTCTATCCTCCGGTTTTTGTTGCATTGTGTGATGGGACTTGAGTCTTATAACGGTTTCATTTTTCTAAAGAGCATTGTGTTGTTTAACAATTTACTTTATTTTATGCACTGGCAATCCAATGGAGCAAACACGTTCCGCGTTAGTGGCGTAGTCATGTGATAAGCCTTATTAGTAGATTAAGTTAAGTTAGATTTCTCATACCAGTCCCATGACTGATCTATAGTTTGTTTCAGTTGCAAACTCGGGTGCCCATTTTTTCCACACGGGCAGTCGAGTAGCTTGTTTGCAGATATTTATCTCTTTAGCAGGATCCTGGATCGAAGCCTAAAGCAGTGTCTAGAGCATAGAAAGTCTTCCGTTGTGTATTGTATTAATTTATTGTAAATTAAATCTTCCGTTATCAATGTACTCTGATATTCTGTACTCTGATGTAACATTAATGGAATGTTTATAAAAGTCTGCTATTATTGTTCTAATGTGTTGTATTACCAAAGTTAAAGTATTTGAAGATTTCCAACTTTTGGGTCAGACCTGTGTGGTTTATGGTCGATTCAAAGGGCGGGAATTTTCGTGTCTTTACAGTTGGTATCAGAGCTCTGGTTAGCTCAAATCTTTGGGGTACAACTCGTTAGAACCGAACAAAAGACTCATCAGAGATTGGATTAGTAGTATCCAATAAGAATACTCATTAGAGATAGGATCAGTAGTATCCTAGAATGAGAAAACTCATTAGAGATGGGGTTAGTAATGCCCTAGAATGAGTTGACAGTGCCAAGTCTATAATTAACGTATTTCTGATTATATATAATCCGATCTTAGAAGATATGATTTTTAAATATATAAAAATTATATACATTTGAAAAGTTAATCAACTAATAAAATTATTGAAATAAATAAAAAGGAAAAATTTTAGTAGGTTAATTAAGCAACTTTTAGCTTCGTTCCTTTTCGAAGACGAAAAGATTTTAAGTCGGGGAGATTGTAACAACCCGGAAATTTGGGGCCAATTTAAATTTTTTTTATTTTAGAAATTTTAATGGATTTTTAATATTCAGAATAATTTATTTTAAATAATAACGACTAGAAATTTATTTTAATTGAAGTTAAAACAAATAAAATTTAAATTAACTATAAAAGGAGTTTGAAATAGCGCTGTAGTTTGAAAATTTGGTTTTAAAACTTTAATTTAATGTACAGGATTCATAATAAATCAGAATTGAGCGAAACCAGAAATATTTAAATCTGTTTAACAATATCTTTCTAACAAATCTGAAAAACTAAAATTTCACTTTATATATTGAAAGTTATGTCCAGTTTAAAATTTAGAAAAGTCAATGCAGAATTTATATATATTTTAATTAAATATATAGCCCTTAAAAATAGTCATTTTGCAAACGACCTCCGTTTTCAACGAAACCAGTTTTGTTGGATCCGGAATGTCAAAATATGGTTAAGTTTAATTTTTCATGATTTTTAGAATTAATTTGTGACTGTGGCAAATAGAAAATGTGTTTTGTCAATTTCGGTCAATTTTAATCGACTTGAAAAAGGCCATTTTTCAAACAGTCTCCAAATTCGACGAAATTAATTTTGTTAGGACCGTATCGTCAAATCATAGCTAAAAATATTTTTTTGGGATTTTTCGGAGTTAATTTGTGACCCTGGTGAATTTATTTGTATGGATGAACTAAAAAAATGATTTATATTTTAAAAATAAAGTAAATATGCTGTAGACTTCGGAATTGCGCGTCGTCACTAGCGCCATTGCGTTCGGAAGACGTCAAAACTTATAGTTAGACAGTGAGCACGCCTAATTCTAAGTTTGGGCCAAGTCGGACCTTAATTGGGTAATTAATTAATATAATAATATAAATATACACCTTAATCCCCAAACCCTAGTCCCCTTCCTCTAGAAATCAGCCGCCGCCCCTCTCTTCTTTGGCCAAGAACATCCAATTTTCACCCTCTAATCTCTCTCAATCCATACAATAAAAATCAAACCTTCTTAGACAATATTGTAGTGCTCTTCAAGACCTTCGATTCCATAAGGTGATGATCGGATTTAGAGTTGCAAATTGGCTGGAATTTCCTCCACTACCCGCGCCCAACTCAGCCCCACCGCCCCTTGTAAATTGACAAGTGTTGTATTCAGTCAGCTCAAATGATACAGATTTGCACGTCGTTACACGTATGTCCCTACTCTACGGTCCATCATCCTGTTTTCAGATCATTCCGAGGTGTGAGACCCTAATGCCAACATTCCACAAAGCTCTTCTTTTCAACAAAAGCTTTGATTTGTCTGCCAGCAACACTCGATATGCCACATTGTCAATTCACAACATATAACTTGTGTCTATTAATACATAAACCTACGAGTTCATGAGTCTCAGAGGAGGGTTTTAAGCTAATAGAATAAATTCTCCGCCACCAACTGATATAATATCAATAGAAACCAATTGGTTATGTTGTGAAATACAACGTCACACACAAATCCATTTACAAGTTCGTTCTGCGTTTGAACGAAACCAAAGGCACCTTATTCCTTATCCAATTAAGGAGAGAGGCCCTTGCATATCCGTACAACCAACAAGTACGTTCGTATTACTGCCACTTTAATCTTATAACAGGAGCTACCCATGGCAACAGCAAGTAGTCCATTTGATGTGAAGATTCTCAGTCTTCCATCATCTTCAATATCTTCGACTTTTAATTCATCGTATAATTATTCGAAACGGGTTGAACACAGTCTTTTTGAATAATTAGCATCAAAACAAAATCCTTATTAGATTATTAATCCACCAATTAAGTCTCCTTTAATTGGAAATCATTTCGTAAGATTTAAATCTTATTATTAAACTTGGTTAAGTTATTCGGCTTCCAAAAATCATTTATACAATTCTTTTTAACCTTATAAAAAGGTTTACTAAGGATTAGATTTGATTTATGAATTAAAATCCTTATCTCTAAATGTTTCTCAAAACTCAGTATGAAAAGGCGTTACGAAAATAGCCAAATTCCACTTAACCAGTTTTCATCATTCAAAACCATATATAATTGTTTCAAACCTCATTCAAATCATTCACAATGATATTTCCTTATTTTTATTTATAAAAAAATAGTCCATTTTCGTAAATCTCAGTTTCAGGTCACTATTGGTCTTGGTGCTGTTTTTGTTCAGATTTGATTTGAACACTTCTTAAGATCTAACTGTTGGTTTTCAAAGCTCTAATTATTATTTGGAAGTTCTTTTCATTGCTAATCCAATGGTTCCTGCTTTGTAAAATTCGATGGTCGGATTTTCCAGTACATCTGCCTGAAGTTATAGGCAGAAGTACGCGAACTATCATTGTGCTACAGGTTTTGTTTTGACCATATTTCGACATATAATATAATCTACGTCGAATAGCTCCAAAAATAGTTTATTTATTATATAAAATATATATAATAATTTTTGAAAGCTATATTTCTAATTTTTAACTTCAAAATCAATTATCCTAATATTTAAGGATTATAATATTATTTAAATCATTAAAATAACATTATTTTTCAAACTTCATTATTTTGAATTCGAATTTTCGTGACATCCGTTATAAAAATAAATAAGAAAGTTTTGTAAAGAAAATCTTTTTAAAACTCTTCCTGGACACCCTAACTGAACTTCACTTTTACCCATTATTATTCATTTTAAAATAAAAACTTGAATAAGCCTTAACTATATGAAAATTATTTGAACTTTTATTTTTCACATATTATTATATTAATAAAATATATTAAATTGTTTTATTTAATGGAGACTTAACCAATGAACCAATTATTACATTTATTGGTCATACTTAAATAGTGTATCACATAAAACTACATCAACAATCAATATAACATCCATAAATAAACACATCATGGTGTATACCATATAAGCCTTAAACCATTAACACTTATATGGGTTTGTCAATCAACAAATTAACCGCAATATCAATCAATGTCAACCATCAATGTCCAAACAATTATCATCTAATAACCCAAATATGGTTCTCATCAATATTAATTTACCAACACTTAGTAAATCTCATTTCAATGAGTATTAAGGGTTCAACTCAATCCCAGTGTCAACATTATTAACTATAAGTGACATATACCCATGTATCTACAAGTACTTCACATAAAAATCATATTTTTACTATACTAAACATCATTAAACAATATCATGAACTTATATCATCAATTAATAGTCATTTATAACCCATACAAGTTCACAATCAATAGTTAATATTTAACTAGCCCTTTTCAATTTACGGCTTCTCACCTTGGGTTCCACTCCATCAATATTTAAATATTTAATTGAAAGATATTCTAACATTCCTGGATGACTTCGGTAGCCTCCCGTCGTCACTAGATAATTATGGAAACAAATCTGGTAGAGTTTCGATGTTGTGGGATTTATACGGATGAACAATATGGAGCTAGATTTGAGTTTTCGGAGCAAACGGGGTAGAGTTTCGGGACAATAGGTGTTCGGTCTTGAGGTATGTGACCCGACGTGGCTGACTTGGGTGGAGATGAGGCTGTGTTGGGCCAGGCGTGGGTTGTGTAGGTCCCAGGGGTGTGAATTTGGGTGAAATTGGAGCTAAGGGAGTGATTTATGGGTTTTAAGGGGTGATTTGGGATTTTGGAGAGGTGGTGGTGAAAATGCGTGTACGTGATAATATAATACATACGAATCATGTAATATGGTGTATAGCACATAAGTATGAAATAATAGCTAATCACAGATATATATATATATATATATATATATATATATATATAAGAGTAGATGCAGTAAACTAGAAAAATCACACCAGGGTTTTTATACTGGTTCGAAGCACCGTCCTACGTCCAGTCCCAGACTTCTATCTGGATTTTCACTAATAACCACCTCACTTCACCCGGAGGAACAGGTATACAACACCCGAGCAGACAAACGGGATTTCACGCCTCTTACAACACTGAGGACTTCAACATGTGCCTCTTACAACACCGAGGACATCAGGTAAGATGAATATATTTTGTTGTTGACAATATGTGTTCTTGATAACATGATTTTAACATAAATAACACTACTAACATACAAATAACCAACCTTTAATGTATAATACCAAGGAATATCTTCATTTTCTTCTTTTTGTCGATCACAGCTATCTCTATGTCAGAAATCAAAACTCTATGAAAATCTTGACTCAACATTCTCCCCCTTTTTGATTGATGACAATATACTTCTGAATCTCCCCCTGTATATGATCTCCCCCTGAGATTGTGCCTGTAAATCTATATTTTCCTGCATATACTGTAAATCTATATTTTCCTGCATATACACTGTTAGCACAATTTTCTCCCCCTTTGTCATCGACAAAAAGGAGTTTATGAATAATTGAGAACATAAATAATATGAGCAAGATTATAAGCAACATAAACCACTACCATAGATTAAGTGTTATCAAGAGTCACACAATACGATCATACACATAAGTCTAGTACGAAATAAACTACGGCACTATTTAGATACAAGTGTCGGATCATGTCTTAAAGCAAAATAAGTCATAAGTACATAGAAAGAGTTAAAGAGATAAACTAAGAAATCTCATTCCGACTCCGTCTCATCTTCCTGTTCTTCTTCTTCATCTTCAACAAGCTGATTTTTCCACGTCCTCGCCCATGACATGATTTAGTCAATTTTCCTAATTGACATGCGTCACAAATGTTGTCAACCTTAAAGCTCATTTTGGGTAGTCCTATAACTAGATCGTTTTTGGCTAGCTTGTCGATAGTTCTAAAGTTTATATGACAGAAGCGTTTATGCCATAGCCATGAATCATTATCGTTAGCCACAAGACACATATCTGAACTATGATTAATATTCATATTTAGAATATATATTTTTGTCTCTATAACCTTCGAAAACTAAATTATGGTCTTTATCTAAGATACTACACTTATTATCTGAAAAGGAAATTGTAAAATCCTTGTCGCATAACTGACTAATACTAAGTAAGTTGTGTTTCAAATTTCTAACTAGCATGACAATGGTAATAAGAGGTAAGTTAGATGTACCGCAATTCTCACATCGCATTTGCCGATGATATAGCCTTTTGAATTATCTCCAAAAGTGACGGAGCCACCATCTGAGTATGTAACATTTGTCAATAAGCTCTTGTCTCCAGTCATGTGTTTTGAGCAACCACTGTCCAATATCCACTTTCCTCTTTTCCTAAGTGGGACCTGCAAAAAATAAAATTAATTCCATGGTACCCACTTTTTATGGGGTCCTAAGAGTCAGGTCTTAGGAGTCTAAACCCATATGGGTCTGGTATCCCCTTTTTATATATAATTAGAATTAAGATGCACAGTATTCATGAAATGTCGAATATATTTGTTTCTAATCAAATTGTTATTTGTTTTAGGAACCCATATCTTGATAGTCTTGACATTTTTCTTTTGAAATTTCACAACTAATTTTAGCTTGGAATATAATAAACTAGGATTTTTCTTAGCTTCATCTTTCTTCTTCTTGAGATGTTTCTTGGTTTCTTGTTTCTTATATCCCAAACCTTGTTTGTTAGAAGCAGATTGTGAACTTTCAATGATCTTTGTCAAGTTTTCTCGAATTTGTTGAAGTTAGAAACATTTTAAGTAATATCATCTAACTTAGTTTGTAAACTAATCTTTTCTAGGTCTAAAATTTTGACTTCTTCCTTAAGCTCATGATTTTCAGTAGTAAGAGCATCATTTTTGTGAAAACCCGTAACTTCCCCGTAAAGGAAAGCGTCGGATAGTTCGAGAACAAGCCACAAATAGAACGCAGACAAAAGAACATTTCATTGTATATTACAACAATGCACCAGAATATAAGAATATACAGAGTATAAATGAATATTACACAGAAATATCAGAGATTTAAATTACATTTAAATACATAGCAGCGGAAAATAATACAATACACAACTAGAAGGAGATATACGGATACAAAGATTTCCGGATATCGTTCCAGCTGTAAACCAGGATCCTGTGAATATAAATCTGCAAAACCAAAACTACTAGCTGCCCGTGTCAAAATAGGGGCACCCAGAGTTTAGGTTAAAACAATAAACTCCAGGTCAGTCATGGGACTGGTGTGAGAACTAAAACAGTTATTAATCTTTATTTTTAAAGTTGGGTAAATCAAGGGACCACGCCGTATAACACGAAACGGGTTTCCTCCCAAGAGTACCAGTGCATAAAACAAACAGCACAATGCTAAATAAAGAAAAATGAAGCTGTTATAAGACCCAGGTCCTATCACACAATGCAACGCAAGCCGGGGGATAGGGTTTTCCCTTATAACAGCCAAAGAATGCTTGATACGTTTGAAACAAATCATTTGATACTATAATAAGTGTATAGTGTATAAAACAACTTCAAATCATAAGTATCAATCATAGGCGGCATAAGTGCCCCATCCCACTATGTCGCCATACTAGGCTCTACAATTAAAACCGCAAATGTCACGTATTTGGAAATTGGATTTCCGTCTATGAACCGAGGCAGAAGATAGTCCTCAACCGATTCGAGACTCTCTAGCCCGAGCCTCAGGACCCAGACTCAGGTGGGCCCTAGGAGCGACAGGGTCGGTCCACCGATGTGGATTAAACTTAAACCCTGAACATGCGTTCCCCCGCCCTATGGGGCGTAAATGAGCCAACGAATGACTCCATCGGACCCGGATCGTCCGATCAAACCGAGGCGCCTCGCAACAGCAACAACCACATAAGTCAAACTCGTCAGGGCGTGTAAAACCACTGACGCCACTTCTAACTAGAAAGAAACGCATGCCCTCCCTGAGGTCCGTCTCCCGTTTTTGGTTCATACCGGGTGTGAAACTCGCGAAGTAAACGTTACACAAAGCTACGCCACAAAGGCCGTGCTTCGATCATCAACCACAAGACTTTGCTTTTCAACAGAAGCCTTGATAATTTGCCACTTAGGCGTGCCACACAGGCAATTCACTCCATGTGTTTGATATCCATCAATATATAACCCCTGAGCTCGTACGTCTCAGAGAAGGGCGTTAAGCAAGAGAATAAATTCTCCGCCGCCAAACAGATATATATTTAATAGAGATCAATCACACGGACTAAAATCCAATGTCAGACACACAGTCCATTTACAAGTTCGCTCTGGGTCTGAACGAAACCGGAGGCACCTAGTACCCCGCATCTCCATCGATCTCCAAGTACGTCTGGACGATCACTAACTGTTTCCATCTTCTTGGGTGTACAGCCCAATCAAGATCATCAGTAATCACCCAAACGACGTGAAGACTTCTGGTCTTCGACCACCGTCTTCATCTTCGACTTATCGTCGTATCAGTTATTCAAAATGGGATAAACCCGGTCTTTCCGAATAACTCGCGTATACTTTAAATAAGTGTTACACAAACACAACATATGCCTCATTCCAATTCATCAGTCACTAACCGTAAATTAATCAAGAGAATAATTCCCCAAATATTAACCCCGAAGGCCGAAACCAACATCAGATCAATATTCAGAAAACCATTCTACTTGGCTAACCGACAGTTAGTTTCTAAATTTCACATTCATAGGGAAGGGTTCCCATTAAATTTATCCAAGATAAATTTCTTGAATTTATTCTTTAATCTATTTTTGAATATCAATTCAAAACTAGTCGGGATTAGCGAACCTTACCGAAGTAATCATTTGTTTTAATTTCCCAATCCCAGCCTATTCATCCCATGAAGTAAAACTGGTAGTACTTCATATCTAACACCACGGTGTTATCGGTAAATTCAATTATCATTTCACATTCAAATCTAATTAAAGATTTAACTATCGCCTGGAGCAAAACTGGTGATACTCCATTCTCGAACATTTCAATCTAATTAAAGATTCATTAAAACTCCACTTAGTTTTAATCGTTAACTGGGTTAAAGAATCCGTGTCATTTAAAACACGGTTCACGATAAACCCAAAGTCACATTCCATTAATTATCGGGTTAAAGAACGAGTGTTATTTAAAACACTGTTCACGATAAACCCAAAAATCAATATCAATTCAATTCCAATTAAATATTATTTAATTGGTACACTTCATTAAATCTAAATAAAAAGATTTAATCTTTTCTCAACTGGGCTCAAGAACAGTGTTAATGAAGACACCATTCACGACAAACCCAAATCACATTTGATATTCAATACAAGGCTCTGAATAGAAAATATATCGGCTTATATTCAATATCAAATTCTACGATTAACAAATGTCGTGCTGGAAATAACGATATAGATATATATCTTTCAAATTTCCATAACAACATCCGCATAATCACGAATTCCAACATCGAAATATTCCGAAGACAATTTCGATTCAAATCCACTCCAATGCAATCATTGGAAATTCTGGTTATTTTTAAAACCCTTTTCAAATTCAATTTATTTATTTAAAAATAAATAGAATTATAATTCTAGTTTAAAACTAGTTTACTTCGATAAAAATCTATTTTTATCTTTTCAAATATGGAGTTTTTCATCCCAATTCTTTCTAAATCATTTCTTATGATTTTACACAAATTATTACCATTTTTAATAATTTTATCAAGGCCCGTACAGTCGATTTCCATCAACGGCCATCGAACTGCACTTACAGCGACCTTTTTCAAATTTGATTTGGACATAATTCCAAATCCAACCGTTAGATTTCTAATATTCGTTAGAAAGCTCTTTTCGATACGAACCCAACGGTTCTGGTTTTAGGAGAATCCGACGGTCGGATCTCCCGTAATGTCCGTTTGAAATAAATGGTTGAAATTCACGAACTGCCGCGGCGCGGCGCGTTCTATTCAGGCCATTATATTATATATATAATATATATAATATATATTTCGTCGATTTCTATTTAAAACGAATTTTATAAATCGTTTTAATTTCGTTTCAAAAAAACATTTTCAACTTCCATTTCAATTCGAATCAAAATTGAATTTTCCCTATAAATTCGTTTTTAAAATTCATTTCTATTTAATTCAAATTTCAATTCAATTTGAATTCATTTCAATTCGTTTTCAAATCAATTCGAATTCGTTATACATTGAATTGAAATCAAATTCGTTTTCTATTCAATTCATTTCGAAATCGTTTTCAATTCAATTCATTTCGAAATCGTTTTCAATTCATTCGAAATCGTTTTCAATTCAATTCATTTCGAAATCGTTTTCAATTCAATTCATTTCGAAATCGTTTTCAATTCAATTCATTTCGAAATTGTTTTCAATTCAATTCATTTCGAAATCGTTTTCAATTCAATTCATTTCGAAATCGTTTTCAATTCAATTCATTTCGAAATCGTTTTCAATTCAATTCATTTCGAAATCGTTTTCAATTCAATTCATTTCGAAATCGTTTTTCAATATTCATTTCGAAATGAATAATCGGTATAAATATCGTTCACGTCAAAATGGCGTCAATCTAACCAACACGGCTTCATACATTTCTATTTTCACATATTCTATTCAACAAATGAATATTTATTTTTGTCAACACACGACTAATCTCAACGAATGAGTACTGTCCACGTGTGACTATTTTTGTTAAATTATTTCGTTCAACACATGACTAATCTCAACGGATGAGTACGGTCAACACATGAACTTTTATTTTATAGTGACAAAGGTATAAATTTTATTGTTAAAATATTTCATTCAACACATGACTAATCTCAACGGATGAGCACAGTCAACACATGAACTTTTATTTTATAAAATTCTTTATTATCTAAATTGGAATGAGGCCCAATCAATTACCATATAAAGTTAATTATATGGATTTTCATACAACACATGTATATAATAGCATTGAAAAATAATCAACCATCAACCAAAGTGCACTACACTGTATAAGCATCAAATATAGATATCTAACGCTTATAACAGCATGTCAATCAATCGCTCGACATATTTAATCAATCAGGATGAGTGAACTTCATATTTCATCCCAACACCCATGTGGGGTTTCAAACAATCAAACAAATATTTTATTCGTGCAGTTGGGCGATGTGTAAAATTTATCGGCCCAATCAATGTCCTTCAAATAGGTGTACATAAACAAACCGTCTGGTTTGTAAATGAATATTTATTTATTCACATTCACGTTAAAAATTATATTTTTAACGATAAAACATTTTATTCCAACATATGAATTTCTATTCAGTTCATTCTTTAAATAAAATGATATTTTTTATTTTTCTAACATATTTTAGAAAATTTCGGCGGCATAACGGCACGATACTAGAAACGGGACAAGGCCTAGCCTTATCCCCGGTCTAGTGAAGGCCCACGCCATTCACACATCAATCAAATCAATTTCATTTCACCAAACAATTCAATTCAAACCAAAGCATCTAACTAATTTATGCAACCAAACAAACAAGTCCATGGTCTGTGGACGATTGTGTCGGGTGCTACTAAGCACCGTCTGCATCCTAGTATATATATATAACTAGAAAAATAAATTGAAGAGTGAGAAATTCTCACCGATAGCTATCCAACTTCACGACACTTCTAATGCAGGAAATCTTCACTGTTCTCGCTTTTTTATCACCTTCATTGCCCGTATTCTCTACATATGTAAAAATCGAATTTTTACTTCGCTATTCAATATATAAAAATCGAATTTTTACTATGCTGTTCAATATATAAAAATCATATTTTTACTATGCTATTCAATATATAAAAATCGAATTTTTATTCAACTGTGTTCATATAATAAAGATTATATTTTTATCACGCTACTTCATTATAAAAACTATATTTTCATATTGCCACTTCATATATAAAAATCGTATTTTTATATTGTTATACATATAATAAAAATCGCATTCTTATTATATCGCCACATATATAAAGATCAAACTTTTACTTTGCTACATATATAAAAATCGTATTTTTATATTCTCTACATGAATATAAAAAATTATATTTTTATATCGGAGTTCATATTTTAAAAATCATCTTTATATATATATATATATATATTAAAAATCTCGATCTTTTCTAAGATAAAAATCTTATCTTTTCTAAATCAAAGCTCTAAAGTTTTCCTTACTCGTTTTAAAAATCAAATCTTTACTCTATATAAAAATTAAACCTTTTTGCTATTATATAAAAATATAATCTTCCTTTATATAAAAATCATTATTTCATATAAATAAAATTCAAGACTTTATAAAAGTAAATAAAAATTAAATCAGATTTTTAGACAATGTTTATTATATTTAAATTTCAGATTTTAAACTACATGGTTATATACATTAAAAATAAAAAAAATAAAAAATAATAATGATTCAATGCTTATAAAAAAACAAAAAGGGAAGCTCACAATCACTGTCTGGACGATCGAACTGGAGCCCCAGAACTAGGGTTGCAAATTGATCGGAAATGGCGGCGCCAGAATATGATCAGAGGCGTTCCCCTGAAGTGCCGTCGAACCCTCCACATGTGCGCAGACCTCCGACGAACTCGACCCCTCGATGGCGCCAAGAAACCGCCTCGAACTTCTTCCGTTCGAGCTCAAAATCCTCCGCCCCTTTGAAACGAACTCGATGATGTCTATAGGGATAGGAAGAGGAGCGGGGGAAGATGGGAGCGGGGCGATGGCGTCGATGCGGTGGTGGAGAGGGGTTGAACGTCGTGGGTTTGATCGCAGCATTTTTTTTTTCTTTTTTTTCGTTCAGATCTAACAGAAGAGAGAGAGGGAGAGGTGTGAGCTAATATATAATTATATTATTTAATTAATTAAATTTTTTCTTCCTTTAAAAGTTGACTTTTCGTCCGAACACCAAATCGAGCCCAACGACTGTCGCCTCTAGCTGATTACCCTCATTCCGAACACAATGGGATATGTATCGCAAGCTGTTTCGATTGTTACGCTTAGTTTCCCTTGAATTTACATTTGAATCACTATATTGAATTTTAAACGTACATTTCAAATTACCGGGGTCGCATACGAACTTTAAAAATTCTAGAAAAATATTTTCTAGCTTTGTATTGACGATACGGTCCTAACAAAACTAGTTTCGTCGAATTCTGAAACCGTTGGGAAAATGGCCAATTTCCAGTCGATTAAAATCAACTAAAACTGGTCAAACGCGTTTTCCTTCGCCACGCTCACATATTGATTCGAAAAATTATGAAATTTGAAACCTAGCAATAATTTGACATCACGGACCCAACAAAACTGGTTTCGTCGAAATCCGAGGTCGTTTGCAAAATTTTCATTTTTAAGGGTCTGAATTCCATAGCGACTATTCAGAATTTTCAACTGGACATATCTTTTGATTCCCGCTATGAAATTTTGATTTTTCGGATTCGTTGGAAAGATATCATCAATTAGATTCTAATGTTTTTGGTTTCACTAAAATCCGGATTGTTTTGCACCCGGTACATTCAATTGAAGTTTGAAATCGAATTATCGAACTACCGCGCCATTTTCAATTCCTTTATAAATATAAATAAAATAAATATTTATATTCTAACGACGACGCGTATATAATATATACGTTCGAATTATATTCAAAATAAATTTCTCATCGATTTTATTTAAAATAATTCATTTTAAATAATCAAAATTTGCTAAAATTGCCAAAATAAAAATTTTAAACTGGCCCAGATTTTCGGGTTGTTACAATTTTTCTCTTTTTGAGTTTCATTTTCTTGACTCAAAAGAGATAATTGAGAGCCAATATTAGACGATGATTCTTGAAGTTTTCAAGTTCTTCTTCTAATATTTTCTTCTTGTCTTTTAACATATCTTGTTCAAACTATGCTCCACTCAAATCTGCTTTGGCTTCTTTTAATTGTCATTTTATATCTTTATATTTAACTATCAATTTGGCATTAATATCAAGTACTTTATCAAACGTAGGAATTTGTACCTCATCTTCTGCTGCCATGAAACAAATGTTTGCTTGTTCATTTTATGTTTCACTTTCACTTTCTGATGAAGACGAGTCTGAATCATCCCATGTAACTGAGAATGCTTGTTTCTTTGATTTGTCTTTCTTGTATCTGAATTTGTCATTTTCTGACTTCTTCTTTTGCTCCGAACAATCCTTGTGCATGTACCCGTTTTTGTGGCAGTTTAAACATTATATAGCTGATTAAGATGGTCTATTTGATCTAGTTTTCTTTTAGTTATATCGACTAGCTTTTCGTTGTTTCAAGAATTTTTTGAAACCTTTTGCAATGAATGCTAGGTCTTTATCTTCAGAATCTGATTCATCTTCCTCTTTTTCTGCATGAAATGCTACATTTTTCTTTTTTTTTCTTTCTATACGTTTCTAGCCTGCAAATTAGCTTCATAGGACATTAGATTTCCTTTCAATTTATTTGGCTTCATGACGGAAAGGTCATTAGCTTCTTCAATTGCTAATACTTTTCCTTCTCATTCACTAGTCAGAGAATGTAGGACTATTGAAACAACATCAAAGTCTGAATATTTTTGTTCTAAACCAACAAGTGCATGGTGAATAGTTTGAAACCGTGAATACATATCATTGATTGTCTCATTCGTCTTCATTTTGAAGTTTTGAAACTGACTCTTCAGCATGGCTATTTTGGCTTTTTTAACCTTATTAGTACCTTCATGAGTGGTTTTCAAGTTTGCCAAATTTGATATGCGGTGGTGCAGATACTAACATAGTTATATTCATTTTGGTCTAATGCACAAAACAACATGTTTATTGCTTTTGCATTTACGGCTGCTTCCGTTTTCTCAATCGGTGTCCATTCTGAATAATCAGCTGTAGGATTCACTATTTCTTTTTGGGTAGCATTCCAGGCACCATAGCTATTTGATTGCATAAAGAGTGACATATGTGTTGCCCAATAGCTATAGTTGAGACCATTGAAGAATGGAGGTCTTTGTGTCGATTGACCTTCTGATACCAAATGAAAATGTGTGTATGTGCTAATATAATACACACAGATCATGTAATAAGGTGTATAACACACAAGTATGAAATAATAACTAATCACAGATATATATAAAAGAGTAGATGCAGTAAACTAGAAAAATCACACCAGGGATTTTTATACTGATTTGGAGCACCGTCCTACGTCCAGTCCTAGACTTCTATCAAGATTTTCACTAATAACCACCTCACTTCACTCGGAGGAACAGGTATACAACACCCGAGCAGACGAACAGGATTTCACGCTTCTTATAACACTGAGGACTTCAATACGTGCCTCTTACAACACCGAGGACTTCAGGTAAGATGAATATACCTTGTTGTTGACAATATGTGTTCTTGATAACACGATTTTGTCACTTGTAGTACAAACTTCCTATAATATTATCCTCAAACAATATATTTGTATATATGAAGATTTGGAAGTGGATATCAAATTGAATCAAAAGAATGTTAAATAGATTCTAGGATTCAAACGATATATGATAGAATATGAATAATTTGAGCGCTTGAGAGTTCAAGAATGAAATCAAGAAAATAGAGATTAGATTGATAGAATTGGTGATTTGAAATGATGATCACATGATGTTTATATAAGGAATAAATAGTTGTAACCATTCATGAAGAGTTACAAACAATGGTCACATTTATTGGAGAGGAGAAAGAGAAGCAACCATTGAAGAAATGGAAGTGTCTATACGAAAGGTTGCTTTCTGTAATAAAACGATCGACAGGTTAAAAAGAACAAGTAGACAAGTATTTGAATATATATATATACACACACACGTTATGTATCCTTGTGCATGTTATCTGTGCATTATATATATATATATATACACACACACACACGTTATGTATCCTTGTGCACGTTATATGTGCATTCTAGGCATAAACGGTCATAAAATAACCTTGCTCTGATACCAAATGAAAATGCTTGTACATGCTAATATAATACACATGGGTCATGTAATAAGGTGTATAACACACAAGTATTAAATAATAGCTAATCACAGATATATATATAAGAGTAGATGCAGTAAACTAGAAAAATCACACCAGAGATTTTTATACTGGTTCGGAGCACCGTCCAGCCCTAGACTTATATCTGGATTTTCACTAATAACCACCTCACTTCATTCGGAGGAACAGGTATACAACACCCAAGCAGATGAACGGGATTTCACGCCTCTTACAATACTGAGGATTTCAACACGTGCCTTTTACAACACCGAAGACTTCAGGTAAGATGAATATACTTTGTTGTTGATAATATGTGTTCTTGATAACACAATTTTAACATAAATAGCACTACTAACATACCAAATAATCAACCTCTAACGTATAATACTGATGAATATCTTCATTTTCTTCTTTTTGTCGATCACAGCATATCTCTTTGTCAGAAATCAAAACTCTATAAAAAAAATTGACTCAACGGGTGGGGCCACATCTCAAGGGGGAAGGGCTGGAGGAGTTCGACGCTAGTGGGAAGGAGGGGGAGGTCAGGCGAAAGTGGCTTGGTGGTGGAGGTAGACCATGGAGGAGCTCGGGGGAAGGAAGAAGAAAGGTTAGCTTAAGGAGGAAGGAAGAAATCAAAGTAGAAAAAGGAGAGGAGAACTTGGATTTTACAAGAAGGGGGTAATGGAATGATGAGATGTCGCAAGATGTGGAGAGGAGAGAAAACATAAGGGGGAGGTTTAAGTGGATGACACATCAAAAGAAAAACACTTGTGCTTGTGATCTTTTTTAAAGGTGAAGGCTTATTTCCATTTTTACGCATGTTTATCGCTCGTATGAGCAAACGGTAAATCTGATTGACACGAAATTTCAAACCTTACTATATTTCATAGTTACGGATCTAATGTAATAGGTCTCATCGAATTTGGAGTTCGTTTGACCATTGGTTTTATTATTTTATTATGTTATTATTTAATTTCAATTAATTTTCCCGATACACATTTATTTTTTGTTCGCTCACATACTAACTTTGAAAATTATGAAATTTGAAACCTTACCATTATTTGACGTTCTAGATCCGATAAAATTGGTTTGGTTGAATCCATAGATCATTTACAAAAGGTATCTTTTTAAATTATTGAAATAACATTAAGTTATTGAATTTTAAATTGACTACAAATCCTTATAAGATTAATTTAAATTTGAAATATTTTTTTTTTAAATTGGTTCCAAAATTTCAGTTCGTTACACCCACTCTACTTGATGATTTTTTCATCAAAGTTAGTAACAGTGATCCTTTTAAAATTTGAATATATCAAATTGGATTTGTAACCGATGAATACTACTTGCAAACATGGCATCTCAGCTTCTTTTTTGCTATATAAGACGGGTTCAGTTTTGCATTTTCATGCTTTAAATATTGTATCATGTTTGGTTGTATTGAATTGAAAATTGGATTTAATACTGAAAGTGGTAATAATCAGTAATTGTTTTGAATGATGCTTTGATTTAGCAACGTTGACAATTTATATTTCAATAACACAAAGTGGCATGTGAATCCAAACCAAATATTTTTCACTAAAAATGCAGTTCCTTCGTAATTGACATTTATGGTTAATTAGAAATACCATACTACATTTTTTCTCTCTCCAATATATGATTAATTTGAATGAACTCTGCACTTGGTTGTAGAATTTTGCGGACAAAAATGTCGTTCTCTAGCTGGGATAACGGGAATCAGAAGGCTATTAGAAGATGTAAGATGTAATTTTATTAGATTAGTGTAATTCATACATAAAGAGGAGGCATGGACTTTTCTGTTGGATAAGAGTGAGTTCCAAACAAATTGCGCCATAATATCATGACCTTTCGTATAAGATTATGATTGGAGTGCAAGTAGACATTGGATATGAAGTAAGTAGTTAGATATTTTCTTTTTGAATATAGTAGTTTTTCTTCTATAACAATAAGTTATCAACAATTTTCAGTTAATATTTTACAGTTCGTATTTAATATAATTTTTATTTAAGAATTAGTATTAATGACCTGCAATTATTAATTCATAGTAATTTTTTTTTTTTGCAAAGCCAACGTGGGTTAAATGACCCTTTGCCATTTTATTGATATACCAAAGACAATTACATAAGGGAAAAAAGATAGAAACAACAAAAAATGAAATACAGTAGCAACAAGGCATATCAATGTCTAATGGAACTAACACAAAACACATATATACACACAACAAGCAAAGAGCTTAGCCAAAAATACCAGGTTCAAAAGTAAATTTTAAGAATTTCGGCCCATCCCTAATGTCATGCCAAACAAATTGCTTCCATTGTCCAAAATTCATATCTTTGCTTGCGTCAAACACTCTCACATTGCGTTATCTCTAAATATTATTCACAGTTTTCTTCAAAACATAGCAAAAAATCCTCGAACGATTACTCTTGCCTTTGATCTTCTTCCAGATTCTCTCCCATCAAATGCACTTGCAGTAACACTGCTATCCTCACCAATCTGCCGCAAAGCATCATCCCACAATGATATCGTCACGTTGCAATCGAAGAAAAGACGTTGGGACTTTCATTTTGAATTTGGCAGAACAAACATGACACATTCATCGCCATGTCGTAGCTCACGAGCTTATCTTTTGTAAGAAGAGCACCAAAAATAATCTTCCACAGTGTAAGATTCTCTTTCTCACAACTGGCTCTCGCAACCACCATGCCGTAAACTTTTTGTTGTGCTACCTTGCTTACATCTGAATTAAAGTCTATACTTCCTCCTTACAACTGCAATTTCTAACTTCTAAACTATCTTCATTCAATATTTGATATAATTTTAAGTCGGACATATGTAAAAAAAATTAAACATATAAAATGTATAACATTTTCCAAATAGTTTTTTCTCCTTGAAAGATGGTTAAACTTACCATTAAGAAAGCAGTGAATTATTTTAACAACGATTAAATTGTACATATTCAACGCATATAAGGACAAACTAATCCAATGTTGAGATTTTGTTTCATATTTTGTGTTCAAATAGTCATTGTCTATATGGGAATAAGTATGTGTGTGTGTGTGCGCGCGCGCGCGTGTGTGTGTATATAACCCATAATTCCATTTGCTAAGATTTCGAACTGTGTATAAAACATGTTGTATATTTTTTATAATTATAATTAATGTAACTCATGAAGTTGATTTAATTCATGTTATGGTTTGATAATGTTTACATTAGATAGTTGTTGCTGTGATTAAAATCACAAGAAACGTAAACATTGTTCTTCTTGCATATTGTCTTTTATCTAATTTACACTTACATGTCAACTTTACATATTTTTCTTCATTATTAACATTTCTATAAATGTGCAGGAAAACCACCACTTCAAATCGGCAAATTTCGAAGTTTGTGGTGCTTCTTAAAAATATTATCTAAATATATTTTTTGAATGATGACGAAAAAGAAAAAAATAAACTTCATTAAATGCTTGTTTGAATCAATTAAAATAAAACATTTTTCAATTATTTTTCCAAACCAAAAACTATTTCATTTTGATTTTAAAAAGGTTAAAGAGCGATTTATATAAGTGAATATTAGGGACAAGTCCCAAAAATTAAAGATTATTTGTCGTGCATCTTTATGTAAGTTTTGATCTAAAATGGGTGCCTACTAGTGTAGCAATGTGTGTTTTCCACGATCTTTTGTCTTACCATTTAAGAAAAATTTCAAAAAAAAATATCACTACAAGGAACATTGCTATTTTCAACAGATGGGGGGGAAGGCTTTCGACGGTAGATTTCAGATGGTTTCCAATGGCCGCCGATAGGCCGTCGGAAACCATCGATTATAATTGGTTATCTTGCTACCTGAGAGCTTTCTCCCTCATTTCCACTTCGCCATTCTCTAATTTGCAGCTCGGGTTCCAAAACCCTAGAACCCCAAATCCATGATTTCTTGCCTCCAAACACCGATTTCTTCACGCCCGATCCTTCCCATCTTCAATTCAAACCTCCAGCGAGATCAATTTCCTGTTTCGCTTAAAAATTCAATTTTTACCTAAAGCTATATTTGTTCAAATTAGAAAATTAGGGTTATTTGTTGAGTGCAATTGGTTCCAATGGTGTTGTAGTAGGTTATAGCATCCTATGTGTATTTCATGTGATACGTTGACATTGAACTTTTTTTGTCCAATATTTGGTTGTAAATCATCGATAGTTGTTGTGGGAGGCTTCTGGTCTCGTACTAGTGTTATGAAATGAAGAGAACTGTTAATTTTGTCATTCTCACACACACACACACACACACACACACACACACACACACACATATATATATATATATATATATATATATATATATATATATATATGTATGTATGTATATATGTATAAACACACACATATATACATACATATATATACATATACATACATACATACGTATATATATACATGTATGTATGTGTGTGTGTGTGGATGTTAAGTCAACCAATTTTTATATCCAATGATTTTGATGTAACCACGTGTACATCATAATGAGTAGCCTTTTCATTTAGCATTCTGTACTGTAGACCTTGGATGTTAAAAATAATTCTATATTTAAATATTTATTAGCCTATGCAAACCAAGTATTGTAATAAAACCATGCGATAACGCTAAATTTAATTTTAACTATTTTTACATTTCAAATGGTCTTGATTTCAGCTCTATATATATGGTCCATTTATCATTTATTATTTAAGTCGGAAGACCTCTAAGGTGGAATTCACATTTGTCTGCATTATAGTAATAGACTAATGGCTACCAATAAACTAATGGCGGATGCGATCAGGATTAATAACGATAAAGGAAGACCTCCAGACCGGAGGCCTGGCAAAGAGGTAGATAGAGAAGACATGGGTCCGATAGAATCCTCACACAGAAATGAATAGATCTCTATTGGAAAGGGGGGGCGACCTTCTAGGGTTTCAAATCCTCAATCGTCGGGAGGTCAGCGGATGTACGGGGGATCTAACGATCGCCAAAATACTGCTTTCAACGTAGTTCGTCCTCCTCAATCGCAGAACAAGGGGGGAGCTAACGCTCAAACCGGATCTGACGATCAACTGTATTACCGAATGAAGAAGACAGGGAAGTCGCCCTATGATTGGATGAATGTTCAAGCTGATATCATGGCGGGAAGAACCAAATCATGGATACAGGCGGCGTGGGGAGGGACAGGAGAATTACAGGATGATTTCATAGATCTAAGTTTTATTGAACAAGTTGTTGTTAATTCTAAGAAGAAGGCATGCATTCCAATGGCAGCTGTTTATAGATCAGTGGCAAAATGGAAGAATTCCATTATTTTTTATGTCTATGGAACTAGACCGTACCATATTTATTTGAAAAACTACGTCGAGTGCATGTGGAAACCTGTAGAAAAATTCTAACTTTTTTATCTAAAGAGAACGGGTTTTTCATTATTCGTTTTGAGAATAGCACTGACTGCGATAACATTCTGAAAGGAGGACTATATCCGTTTAATAATAAAATCATTATACTAAAAAAATGGGATATGGGTATGAGGTTTAAAAAAGATTTGTTATCTTCTGTACCTCTTTGGGTTAAATTTTCAAATTTGGAACTAGAGCTCTGGGACAAGGAAGTTTAAGCGCTATTGCCAATATGTTGAGCAGACCGATTAAAATGGACAAAATAACGATCGATGAGTCCAGAGTAGTTTTCGCCAAGATTTTGATAGAGATGGACGCTAAGTCTGAATTCCCGAAAGAAGTTGATGTGGTTATGCATACTGGAGAAGAATTAAAAGTCAATGTGGAATATCTGTATAAACCGTTGTGTTGTAAATTTTGTAGGTTGTTCGGACACTCGTTTTCTCAGTGCAAATCTAAACCAAAGGATGTTTGGGTTCAAAAACCGGCGCAAGTAACGTGGAAAATGCTAACACCATTGTAGAGAACGAAAGGGAAGATAACCATACTAGTATGACAACGGAGGATGGAGAGAATACTAATGTCAATACTGCAGGGGCTGATAATGATCAGGCCTACATGGCTCAGCAAGGCCACATCATGGGACACACTGAAGACATTATTGAAATAGACAATGAATCCGATACATTGAACTGTCTTTCTGCAATAGAACAGGACGCTACTAGACAAGACATAGAAAGCAACAACACACATTTGACAACGAGCAATACAGGTGAATTAAACAATGATCAAAGAATATCAAATATTTTACACATGAATGATAACAGCAATCACCAGCATGACAAGGATTTAATTAATATGACATTAATACAATTACTCAGCAGAATTGATAAACCTGAAATAAATACAATGGATGTAAACTATATAAATCAGGAAGCGGATAAGTTCCTCAAATCCATTGGGTGCCCCCCAAATTTGCAGATAAGTAACATTGCGAACACAGATGGGAACAATAACAATGAGGAAGAAAACGCCAATTGACTGATGAAAGACTGGGCCGATACCGATGAAGATGGACTTTATGAACATCTGGGTATTACAGAGAATGATCCGAACCCACCTGTAAAGGAAAATGATGTGTCAAGTCATATAAAGGAAAATAAAAAACTCTTGGAAGAAATAGAAAATCTCAACAAATAAAATTAAAAGAAAAACCAGAAATCAGTACAACACGCTCTCCTAAAGTATCGACAAGGAGCCAGAGCAAAATTAAATGAATATCATGGCTTGGAACATTAGGGGATTGAATGCTCCAAAAAAGCAGTTTGAAGTACTCAAATTCCTTAACAAGTTTAGACCTTCTATGGTAGGTCTTCTTGAGAATAAGCTAAGGGACGATATGATTGTCAATGTTAAATACGGGTTGAGTGCTAATTGGAAAACTGTTGATAATAATTCATGTGGTTGTAAAGGTAGAATTCTCATTTTATGGGATTCAAATATTTGGAATATTAGCACTGAAGTAATGTCATATCAACACATTTCATTTAATGCGCATAATTTGGGGGGTTTATCTTGTAGAGTCACGTATGTTTATGCGAGTAGCTTTCTCCTAGAACGTGAAAAGCTTTGGCATGAGATATCCAATGAAGCTAAAATTGTTAATATACCATGGATTTTTCTGGGTGATTTCAATAATATTTTATCTCCTAGTGATAAAAAGGGGGGTCTATGGTTCCGTACAGACATCTTTCATGTTTCCTCGATTGTATAGCTAATTCAAGTCTGATAAACATTCTGATTTCTGGTTTTAAATATACGTGGAGGAAAAAAGGTCTAGCATCTAAAATTGATAACATTTTTTGTAATCATCTCTTCATGGAAAAATTTGTTGATCTTGCGGCTTTTGGTGTAGCAAATCCTTTAAATGATCATATTCCCGTGTGTTTCAGATTTAATAAGAAGCTAAATAGAGACAGATATATTCCTTTCAGATATGTAAATTTGTGGAGCTCTAAGGAAGGGTACAGTGACAACATCGATAGGGCGATAAATGCGATTTTCCTTACTAATATTCAGGGATCCAAACTTTTTAAGTTCCAGTATTTCCTCAAATTGTGCAAAAAAAATCTTAAAAACTGGAATTATAACTCTATGAAAGATGGAGATTACCTGAACCTGTTGGAGGAAAGATACAATTTTTTGTTGGCTGAAGTAGATAGACATCCCAATGACATAAGACTTTATGGCATGCTTAGCGAGGCCTACAACAAATGGCGAGATCAAAGCATTATAGAGACAAAGAATGCGAAGTAAAAAGTAAAAGTTAACTGGTTGTCTGATGGCGATTCTTGCACTAAATTTTTTCATGCCAAAATGTCATTTAGGAAGCATATAAACAATTGGAGTAATTTGCTTAAGGGAAATGGGGATCTAATTTTTGAGGCTGACTGTATACAGAGGTAAGCCATTCAATACTTTTCTGCTGTCTTTAATTCCGACATTCCTATGAATAGTAATTTTCCAGCTATTAATTGCAAATCTCTTGTTAATGACAGGGGAAAGGGACATTTAACCTCCAATATAACTTTAGATGAAATTCACAAAGCTATATTCTCTATTCTAGATGACAAGAGCCCAGGACCTGATGGTTTCACCGCTAAATTTATAAAGTACATTGGTATTTACTGAAAGAAAACATTTTGGAGTTGGTGCAAGAAGTTATTAATACAGGGAAGTTGGCAAAAGGTATAAACCACACCTTTATTACTCTCATTCCGAAAGGGGACAATCCGAAAGGTATTTCAGATTATAGGCCCATTGCTTGCTGTAACATGATTTATAAAATCATTTCTAAAGTTATATGCCATAGAATAAAGCCATACCTTAAACATCTGATTTCTGATAATCAATCGGCCTTTATTCCGGGGAGATATATTGCGGAAAACATTCTACTAGCTCATGAACAAATTAGATGTTTTAGCAAAAAAGGCAATGGTAAAATCTACATTAAAATAGATTTGCAGAAAGCTTATGACATGGTTAATAGAAACTTTATTTGTCACATGCTATGGATGATGGGGTTTCCAGGACAGATTAATAAAATTATCAAAGCTTGCATCACGACGCCTACCTACTCTATCTTGGTTCAAGGATTGCCTAAGGGTTTTATTCATAGCAACGGGGGCCTAAGGCAAGGGGACCCCATATTGCCATATCTTTTCTGTGTCGCGATGGAATTTTTGTCGATTTTGATGTATAAAGCTGAGGAAACTAAGCTAATTCAGCCCGTCTACAGAGATGAGCCTAAAATCACACATTTGATGTATGCGGATGACTTGATGGTCTTTTGTAAAGCCAAGATTAAGGGTGTGAAGGCTACTAAAAAAGTGTTGGACCATATAAGAGATTATGCTGGTCTCAATATCAATTGTCTAAAATCTAAGATGTTCTTTAGTAGAGGGGTTTCTAACAAAAAATCAGATTCTTCAAGCTCTAGACATGATGGAAGGGACTCTACCTGTCAAATATTTGGGCATACCGCTTTCTTACAATTACCTACATTTCTCGGATTGTGGTGAGCTCGTAGACAGAATTAGAAGAAGAATGGACAGTTGGGATTGCAGGCTCCTCTCGATGGCAGGTAAGATCGAGCTGATTCGGATGGTAATTACGCCTACAGTTCTCTTTTGGATGCTGACTTATCAAATACCGGAGGCCATGATTAACAAGATAAATAAATTGTATGTAATTTTTTTATGGACTGGAAAAAGGCATAAAATTGCTTGGGACACTCTCTGTACACCTAAAGCTAAATGGGGCATAGGTTTAAGAAATCTAAAAGATATTAAATCTGTGTCTGCCTTAAAACTGCTCTGGCACTTTGTAAATGAAAACAGTTTATGGAAATGATGGATGGTCAGTAGATATTGTACCGGAAAATATTTCTGGGTTATGCAGGTTGATAATAATAGTTCATGCACATGGAAAACTATCCTTCGTCATAGACAAAAGGAGCTTCAATGTATTAACAGATGTATTGTGGATGGTCATGACACGAAGTTGTGGTTTGATCCATGGCTGAATAGCAACACTATGGTTGACATTCTGGGTTGGGATAACCTGAGCTTATTTCGGGGAGATGGTCTCATTGTGAATAACATTATCCACAATGGGGTTTTCGACCCAAATTTTATGCCTGCCACTAGAGTGATTTCAAACCTAATAAAGGATATTAATATTCATTCTAAGAGCATCCCCAATGCAAGGTTGGTTGGGGATGAACCGACCCCCAACGGGGGGTAAGGTTGCCAAGGCAACCCAGAAGGTTGCTTCAAAAAGGAGCCATATCCGGCTTATTTAAAGCCGGATATGGCTACACGGCTTTATTAAAGCCGTGTAAGTGGAATTTTATTTCCACTTATACGGCTTTAATAAAGCCGTATAAGGGGTGGAGAATTAATTTCATTCACCCCTTATATGGCTTTATTAAAGCCTTGTAAGGAGCAACGGCTATTTTTATAGTCGTTGCTCCTTACCCGCTCCATTCTCCCTACCCTTCCCTCCTCTATATTTACATCTGTTTTTTACTTTCTATACCACTCCCTTATCTTCTATCTCATCAAATCTATCACGTAAAATTATCTTTATCATCCAATTGTAATGTCGAATAAACCGAGCAGCAAGAATAACAAAGGAAAATCGAAGATGGCGTCACAAAGCAATTCAAGGCCATACAACTTTGATCAAGAGCAGCATGATTTTCCAACGCAAATTTCTTATCAACGCAACGAACATTTTAATTCAGGTACAATGCACAACACTTCTAATTGTTATCCTCCGCAGCAAAATCATAACTTCTACCAGTCACAACGAAATTCTAATCATTTTCAAAACACTCAAGTATCCACCTATGGGCATAACTCCTCTTTTCAACAATCATATAGCAATCAACCTTATTCACCTCCTAACAGCCAACATGAAGCGACATTTCCAAATACTTCTCCCCAACTTTGTAGAAATTTGAACATGTTATATGATGATGATAGTGTAGAACACAACGAAATGCAAATTGATATCAATGAGATTCCCGATTCAGTTATGACTCGCCCGCTTGCGAAGGTTGCGAAAATGGTCAAATGGACACCTGATGAACAAACTGAACTAGCGTTTTGTTGGGTTCAGTGTTCGAAAGATAACGTGAAAGGAACTAATCAAACTGAAAATTCTTTTTGGAGTTTGGTTTGTAAATTATTCAAACGGTCACAGTCCATATAAGCCTCCGAGATCGATTGACTCTTTGAAGCAGTCGTGGAAGAGAATCAATGCTTGTTGTCAACTTTGGAAAGGGATAATCAGTGGATTGGCGAGTAGATAGCAAAGTGAAGCAAACGACATGGACTTGGTACTAAATTAGAATATACCCGTTTCATTTCTCTTGTTTTATGATATTTTCGTTTATGTTAATTACTGTAATGCAGCTTAGCAGAGCAAATGAAGTGTATATGGCCAAATCAAAGAACCAACCATTCACTATGCACAATTGCTATGATATACTTTCGCAAGAAGATAAATGGAGCAATGTGCGGCAGGAGCATACAACACAGCGGTTCATGTCACTATGGCCGAGCGAAGATGTTAGTCGCGGGAGCATTAATGCAAATGAAGAAACCCCTTTTACAACCGGTTTAGGAGGAAGGCCACCTGGGAAGTACAAAGCAAATAAAAAGGCTATGAAACATTACAACCAGTATTACGAGCAACTCGATGGACGTATGGCAGCCGCGGAGGAATCAAACCAGCAGTACTTGGAAACTAAGGAAGCATCCAGAATAGAGAGAAGAGAGAGAGTAGAGGAAAAACAGCGACGACATGAAGAGCTTCAACAAATTAGAATCAACGAATTGGAGTTACGAAGAGAAGAGTTAGCTCGACAACAAAGTATAGATGATTTTGCACTTATGAGTGTCAAGCTGGACGATCTAAATCCAATTCAAAGGAGGTACATGGAAAAGCGACTTGAAGAGTTCGAGAAACATAACGCACTTTAGGCAGTTTTAGTGTTATGTTCCAGTTTAAGTGTACTTGTGTTTAAGTGAATGGTGTTGTTTTAGTATTTGAATTTAGGTCTTGTACTTTAAGTTTACAATTAAGTTGTATTGCCCTTTGAATTTTTACTACGTGAATGAGATATTAGTTGCAGCAATATTATAAATTGTCATAACGGAACGGGATTACGGATTAGAGTTGGCAGTGAACGAAAGCATTCAAGCATTAATTTACAATAAAATAGAAATAACTAGTACGTAACCACACTAAATCTTACATAATAACGCATTCACTCCAATCATTAAGGCAGTAATTTACTATTGGTTTCCCGCATGCTCTCAATAGTGTTCAACAAGCTCTTCTCGTAATTCTAGATGAGCTTGTGGGTCTCGCACCTCTTCCAGTCGCTGCAAGTATTCTGCAAATGTATTTGGGTCCTTATATGGTTTTTTCCTAAATTCCACTGCAATGTCCGGGTAGTTTCGAAGCTGGAGTTCATATCCTCCTCGTTCTTCTTCAACAATCATATTATGTAAAATAATGCAACAGTACATGATGTCAGCTATAACAGATTTATCGTGGTAGTGTACTTCGTTTCGCAGTATGTGGAACCTACCTTGGAGTACTCCAAATGCCCTTTCAATATCTTTCCTCAAGCTCTCTTGTTGTTTCGTGAATAAGGCTTCTTTTGCATTGTTCGGTTTTTTGTATGCCTGCACCAGCGTCTTCCATTTTGGATATATTCCATCTACAAGATAATAACCGACTGAATGTTCGTTGTCACCAATTTTGTAGTTGCAAGGGGGTGAAAGGTCATTGTACAAATCGTTAAACACATATGATTGTCGTAATACATTAATATCGTTTAGAGATCTAGGAACGCCAAAAAAAGCATGCCATATATAAAGGTCAAACGATGCAACAGCTTCTAAAATCATCGTAGCCTTTTTCATATGACCTCTGTATTGTCCTTGCAGTGCCATTGGACAGTTTTTCCATGTCCAGTGCATACAATCCAAGCTACCCAAAATACCTGGAAATCCACGTTGATCCCCCATAAGTAATAATCTAGCAATGTCATGAGCTGTTGGCGATCTAAGATACTCTTCACCGAACTCACATACAACGATTTTGCAAAACTGCTTCATGCATTCTACTGTCGTTGACTCACCAATTCTGATTTTGTCGTCCAACGAATCAGCGGAACTTGCATAAGAAAGCATACGTAGTGCGGTTATAACCTTTTGAAGTGGTGATATGCCCAGTTCGTTGATGGCAATTCTTCTATGTGTGAAATATACGTTAGTTGCGGAAACTTTGGTAAGTACTCGAGTAAATATTGTTTTTGACATACAAAATCTTCGACGGAAATATAAATCTCCGTATACGGGGCTTGCCACGAAATAATCCTTGACTAGTTGATTGTGTCCAGCGGGATAGTCGCGTCCGTATCGTAATTCTTTTCTACCTTCAACGCTTCCACCTGGGGTCGACGCTGAGCTTTTAGCAATATCTCATTCTATCGCATATCTTGTTTCTTCATGAAAAGAATGTTGTTCTCTTTTACGATGCTCAAAATATTCATCCGACGTTAAGGACGAAGAAGAGCTAGAAGCACAGCACCATAAAATTTTTAAAGCACTCATTGATCAGCGATGTTGAATTCCACTCTGTTTTGGTTGTATGAAATATGAGCAGATGACAGCACTTTATATATAATTGTATATGCACATTGGACATAATGACAAACACAGTGCGTGTCTTGTAGCGGAAGTGTGTTGTACATTGACACGACCCTTTCAATTACAAGATGTTGTGTCTGGTAGTGTGCATTAATGACAAACACACTGCTTGTCTTGTAGCGGAAGTGTATTGTACGCTGCTTTACTTTTTTGCCTGATTCCCTTAATTATTGTCCATCAGTGTATCACTGAACGTTGAGCGGACTACACATTTTTGTCATAGATGCTGCTGCTATCAATTATGTATCATGGGTATCCAAGCTAGCCCGTCTTTATTGATTACTTTATTGATTGATTCCTTTAATTAGTGTCGTTCCTTTATTGATTCCTTTATTGTTTACTTTATTGATTGATTCCTTTAATCAGTGTCGTTGCTGTACTCGTCTTATTTGTACAATGCAAAACATTTCTCTTTATGAAACAGTACCAACTTTGTAAAGACATTCTTAATGGATTACGTACATAAGTTTAGAGAACAATAATACATAAGTTTTCAACGACCATAAACTATTACATAAGTTTACAGAACAATAATAATCATAATATCTAAAACCTTAATCCGAGCCAAATCGGGTAAGCCATTTATAGTGAAGTTTGTACGCTTTGTGGCTAACAAACTCTTTACCATATTCGAATAGGTAACGAGAATCATATGTTGCTTTTTTTGGTTTGGCAATGGCTGCGTCATCAACTACCTCGATAATGTTACGGTACTTATCACAAGCATCTGAAAATGTACGATTAGCCAGCTGGAGTTCAGTCGATGATCGTCTAGTAGGCCTTGAACGATTGTTGTTGTGTAGCCTAGTGATCATTGCCCATCTTTCTTCATAAGTTATCCCCCCTCCTCCTTGCATCAATAACTCTTCTCTTTTGTCAACTTGAATGTACGCTTTCACGAGGGCCATGAGATCTTTGGAAGATAATTCGGGAGTTTCAGGATTGGAGTTCGAAGTTGATGGAATTTGGCTGCTAAGTGCTGAGTGAACTGGTAATTTCGGCTGAGTTACACAAGCTGATACTTCATGACGCTGAACCACTGCAGCCATCATATCTATTTGCGTATCTGGGACAATTTCACCATCTTCTACGTCTTCTTTACTCCCCTCGTACTCATCGAAAATTCGGTTCATATGCTCGTCACTAATTTCCCAATCGTCCATGATATGTACGTAGATAGAGGTAGCAACAATTTTAGTTTAAGGATGGAATATGAGCCATTGGGTATTTATCGTGGATGGAGGGAGCACGAAATATTAGTGGACCACCTAGTACTGAATCGTGATATTAAGTGTGTACAGTTTACCAGACGTGAAAACTCAATAATCGTGATATTGAAACCACTTTAATTGAAACCATGGGTCGTCCCCATCACTGAACCCACTTTATTGAAACCAAGCGTGGGTTTTGACCAATCACATTGATGTCGGTTGGTGCAGATTCCTTCATTACTACAAAGTTTAATTCGTTATTACAAAGGTCGTGTACGTATAAATTAAAACATTACACGACATGCTGGTGTTAAAAACCATAGGTCGTCCCCACTCACATGACCGCTATTGATGACAAACAAAGTGCATGGTTCAATATTTCAGTGACATGAACAATATTACGCGTAACGATACATCCAACGATAAACATAAAGATACAGGAGTTAATAAAGATACAACAACTACCGATAGGCGGTGGGAAAGAAAACATCAAAGCATGCAGTAGGTAATAGTAACTTTAGTTCACCACATTTTTCGTTCAGTCTCAAGGGAGTCTCATAACGTTCAATTGCAGTTGGTCGACAACGTTTTGGAGACGTCTAATCTCCCGTTCTAGTTCATTCGCATATGTTATTCCCCGTGAACACAAAGGTGCGTCTATCCATTCCGTGTAATTGCAACCATTTGGATATGCTGGACATTGATGCATGCGCCGACCAATATTGTTGCCCTCTGCTCGAACTACAACCTCAACTGCATAACCGCAGTTGCAACGAACTGGATACGAATTAACTTCATGCTCATTTGGTGGTACTCGATAGAACTTTACTTCTTGCGTTGGTTGAGCGACTGGCTGTTCATATGACACTCCGGCAGGTGGTCCTTGCGCTTCATGTGGAAGTCGTACGTTCCACTGTAGCTGTGTTGGTCCACTTTGGGGTCTTATTTCGGTGAGAAACTGTAATTCATCTGCAAGCTCCGTTAGCCTTATCTCTTCATACGCCTGTTCATCTGAGTCTGTAGATGATGACCAAGAAGACATTTGCAATGAGTGCTAAGCGACGTGGGTAGTGTAATAATGGGATGAAAGATATTTGAGTGAGGTAAGTTGGTATTTATTTAGAGATATATTTATAGGTGGATAGTTGTTACGAATTGGTAAAATAAATAATGCTCAAGTGGATGACCTATACCCTAAAGGTGATATGACATGTAAGTGTAAACCTAACGACCATTTCAACTAAGGTGATATGACATGTAAGTGGCCGCGGGATGATCCTAGTTTTTGGCTTTGCTTCATTAAAGGTCGACAAGTCCCCTTGATTTCGGCTTTGTTTTATTAAAGCAGTCGTCAGCTCATCTTTAATCGGTACGAGTTGTCACGTCATGTTGTTTCTATGCGTTGGACAATCTATAGCACGTTACCCTAATGGTGCAGAGTGTTGTCTTGTCATATGTTTGTATCCTACAGCTCAATTAATGATGAAAGATCTTTACCATTAAGCAACCCCCTTGTTTAAATAGTTTACACTTCTTCCCCCAACCATACCTACAAAATTGTTAGTTCTACATCAACCCCGACGATAAGGTGAGATACTAGTACTCTTTTTCCTTCTACGTGGTTACGTACTTATTTGTGTACATAATATGTTTCTTGTTTCTGTGTAGCTTAAATGGACAATTGGGTAATAAGTGATGAACTCGTAGATAGAATGTTTGATGAGTATGAACGGAACAAGGAGGAGGAAAAAGATGGTGGTTTCGTTCCAGATACACGAGCAGAAGAGGCGGAAGAAGCAGTTCAAACTGAAATTGTTCGTGGTACTCAACAAATAGTAGAAGTTCAAAAACCAAAAGGACGTCCACGCAAAAACATAACAAGGCTAATGGTAAACCGTAATCGTCCCAACCAAAGTGATGCTAGCTCCAGTGGTACTACTACAGAACTCTCTTCTCAGGACTTACTTATACTCATGAAATGTTATATTGAAGTTGATAAAAGAGAATTGCTGCTATTGCAAAATGGAGGAGGGCTTACCCATGAAGAATTTTGGTCCATGGTAACAAGATTACATAACAATCATTGTAACTGCACCACTACACGAACTTCTGCTGAAATTCATATGGCTCATCGGCGTTTCGTTAATACTTGTGAAAGATACCAGAAGATTATACAGACAGTAGAAGATGAAAACATATTTAAAACGAATCGGGCTACTTATGATTCTCGTTACCTTGCAGAGTACGGGACTGATTTTGTTGGGTACGAAGCCTACAAACTACGTTATAGTTGGATAACCCGAAGAGGGGGTTGAATAGGGAAATGATTTTGTTTATTGCTTGTATGTGCATCGTAATTTTTAGTACTTATTTCATTGTTATCTCTGGTAAGCAATATTAAGATTCCTTAAATATTTCAAGCAGTGATTAGAAAAAAAGTCATGGATTCGTTTAACAAACACGTACACATGATCACGCAGCTTACATATAACGCACAATAAAACAAATATACAGGCAAATACAACATGAACGTCTACTAAATAAGATCCAACTAATCATCATCTAGATCCGCAGGCACCATCTCCACATCCTCATTATCATCGTCGCTTGTGCCGAATGTTGGTCTATATCCGGACCGCTCCTCATTAGCGATCCTCAGCTCATTCATACGAGCAGTCAACTCACCATACATTACTTGTTGCAAACCTAGCGTCATCTGATATAGATCCTGACAAGAAAAAACAGTTGGATCTGGATACTCCATCACTTCTGGCCGGGTATATCAATATACCTATCAGATCCGTATGTAGTTGGTACTGCAACAGTCCAACCGTAGTCTGGCACCTGGGAAGCGCGTGGAGGAGGTGGATTCTGTGGAGCATGGTAAACCTGCGTGGACTGTGAAATATCAGCAACGAAAGGGGGCTCAAGGCCAGTACGGAGTGCAGAAGGCCCAACCAAGTCAACAGATGCAGCATGCACAAAGCTCCCGGTCTGAGGTAGGGAGTAATACTGACGCCAGAAAGAAATATAATCCCTACCGGTAAGAATGAAATCATTAGCAGGCCACCACTCGTCTGCATGCTTCTGTAAAGCACTAGTAGTATAAACCCTGGGAGTAGTTGTATGTGGGTGTGGATCATCAGGAACAACATCCCCTTCATATATCTGTCTCCAACAACGTTCCCCTAGTACCAGAAGCAACCTAAACTAGGGGGATGATACTAGTGGAAAGCGCCTCAACGATAGATAAAGAGCATGCACCGGGGGGGAGGGGTCAGCAAGACCCCGTGAACCATCAAAGGGATGCCAGATAAATACATCACGCATCCTCCGCAACTCAATCTGATTGCGAGCTATAGCAAATACATGTCGTGCCTGTCCTCCAGGCACCAGTCTACGGTTACCGACACTCCACGATCGTACTCTAGGATAGAAAGTGGGTAATGCTGGATCCACGGTGGGAAAAGACAAATTGTGGAAGTACTCAAAGTACCAGTACTATAAAATCTCCCAAAAACCAGTAATCGAACCCACCCTGGAACGAACGACACACTGATGATCCAATGACTTATACAGGTAAGCTAAAATAGGTGTTCCCCAATCATACACAGTCGGACTGCCATCAAATGAAAACGGTTCAACTACCGCCACATAATCACACGACACTGTGCTCGAAGCATTTGTGAAAAATAAATTTCCCATCATATACAAAACAAATAATCAGGCAATCTCCAAATGATGAACTTTGGGGTGCTTACTCAATAAAGTCTGTATTGCTAGTTTAATGCTAGAGCATCTAATCTGGAAATTATTGGTGACGGCATCATGTAAATCAAGATGTGGAAATAAATTACGGAGAGTAATGTAGTTCTGGTACACCTCATCATACGGCAAGGTAGCCGCTTGGCCTATGGCAAAGACCAGTAAGCATAGAAAAGTCCATTGGAGTGATTCCCATCTCCCCAAAACCAAAGTGGAATATATGAGTTGTTTTCCACCAACAAGCAGCCAATGCACCACATAATTGAACATCATTATTTATTCGATACCTATTTAACGAATAATTAGTAAGTTAAAACGAATGTAATGAAAATGGAAATAGTAATTACATACGACGAGAATACGTACTCAAAAAGTCGCCAAAACCAATACTACTCAGAAATGTATGAATAGTAGCCTCTGTATCATACTCACGAATCTGACTATACAGACGAACAACACTAGCCCAAGACCCACGGTTCCCTCGCGTCGAGCCTAATATTACGAATGAGAGTTACTTATTTTATGTCCGACATTACGAAGGTAATATTGAATAAATAAAATGTACCGATGTGTCAACTAACGTGCTGACGTGCTCCTCTTTATCCCCCTACTCACGAAAATCGGCCAATTGCTTTTCTGGTCTTAAATTTGGGTCCCGGTGCGACTCCAAAACCGCCTGGTCGTTTCTCCTAGCAACCCGTCTTCTTCTAACGGACGGTGATTCACGGTCTTTCGTACCCTCAGTCGGTACGTTCTCTTCTACCGGTACGTGCTTGTCACTCGGATCCACATTCCGGCTACGGCTACCGCTACCTCGAAGAGCCCTCATAACACATTTTTTTTTGTGTACGCAACAATGGCGGGAAGAAAAGAAGTGGAGAGGAAGGAGGTGTGGTGGGTGGCGGCGAGGGTTAGGGGGAGATTTTATCTCCTCTTCTTATCTGGCTTTTATAAAGCCGGATAAGGGGTGTGGTGTGGATTCATCCCCACACCACACCATGGATTGCAATCGGACGGTTGTCCGATGGCAATCCGTGTAATACTTTATCTGGCTTTATAAAAGTCGGATAAAGCATTACAAGCAACTCACCCGCTGGGGTGAGTTGCTTTCACATCTTCACTGATGTGATGCTCCCCAACACGCTGTGTTGGGGATGCTCTAACATGAATAAAGATTTTTGGAGCTGGAATGAAAGTCCCAATGGTTTCTCTTTCCATTCAATGTGGGATATTTCAAGAACTCATAATCCTGAACTTGATTGGTGCAAAATTATTTAGCATAACATCAACAGCCCTAAAATGTCTATATGCGCTTACAAAGCTTATCTCAACCGTCTTAGCACTAAAGATGTTATGATTAGCTAGGGCTATGATATTAATCCTACATGCGTTCTTTGTAACGAAGAACATGAAAATAGAAATCACTTATTTTTTCAATGTACGTACTCTGCATACCTGTGGACCAGATGTAGAATTAAGATTGGCTTGCCTCCTTGACTTGATAGACCGATGGTTCTAGATGACGAATTGGGGAACCTGAAAGCATCGTTTACCACTGCTGACCTTTGCCAGGAAGCAGCTTTCTACAGCTTTGTGACCACCATCCACCACGTGTGGTTGGAACGGAACTCTCGTGTTCACAATAAAGAGAGAAGAGACAAATTTCAGAGATGGAATATGTTAGAGATTGACATAAATTATCTACTGAGGAAGTCTAGAAAAAAGAAGAAGACTATGGACTTACAGATGCTGCAGAGGTGGGGGATTGATTTGCTCGATGCAGGATAAGTTGATTCTCCTGTGCTTCGTGTTATCAGGCATGGAAGAAGTGTGTAGATCTGATTTTTTTTTTTTTTTGACTTTTCCTTGAAGTTTTGGTTTTGGGAAGACAAAGGGGGAGCTCTTCTTTAGTAGACACGTGTCAGTTCCTTTTGGCTTGGCATAGCTTTGCCTGTTGTGTTATTTTTTATTAGGCTGATGTCTATTGTTTTATTTTATGTAATGGGTAACAGCAGCTAGAAGATGAGAGGATGCTTGCCATTTTGTACAGTTTTTTTTGTACTTTTTGTTGATGCGTTATCAATAAAGCACCGCACTCTTTTTTCCTGTCTAGATATCACGCTGATATTTAGTTCAGGTTTTTAACGAGGAGGTTTACCCATTTTCAAAAAAAAATATTATTTAAGTCGGAAGTTTTTATTGAAAAAAAAATAAGATTTGTGTTGTAGTCTATATTTTCATATCTATATATATTTTTCATTTGCAATTTCCATTGTGTACATTGAAATAGATGGTTGATCGCATAAGAAAATATAAATATAACATGATTGCATAAATAAGGGATGTACGTTTGTAACATAACCATCTACAACACATGCTTTTGTAAAATATTATTCGCATCTACTTCGTTTACGATAGAATTTTTTTGTCGTTGATTTTTTTTTTTTTTTGCAACATAAACGTAATTTATTGTTATCTTTTAAAATAATGTGTTATGTGAAAGGTATGTCATCTGGAGGAAATTCGTCAGGCGATGGTTCTGCTCCATCGCAATCCTAGAAGCGTCCCATAGTCACCTTGGTCCCTACTAGTACAGGGAGAAAAAACACTTAGCATGTACATTTTTTTAACCATATATACACTTATGTATATCATATTGAACACAGGGTATTTGACCTTCTGCCATCTAAGGTTATTTTAAGCGCATCGACAACAGCATATAGGGAGCAGATGTCGGCATGTTGGCCGAAGTGGGATATGATCTCACCTCACATACAGGAGGTTATTTGGCAGGATGTCCTTGTAAGTATTTTCTTTTGTATTTTTTCCAAATTAAATTTTTTTTATCCACTGATAAAATGTACATATTTTACTGTTATTGTTTATTTAATGTGAAATACAGGCTGAGGTTGATATAGAGACACATGACTTATCGCTGGCGCGGACCTATTGGATGATGAAGACGAGAAAGAATTACAAGGAATGCATTTCAACAACCAAAAAAACAAGGAAGAAACCTAACTGGATGGGACAAAATGTGTGGGATGGATTTCTTAAGCATTAGGAAAGTGCTGAGGCAAAGGTAAGTGTACTTATTTTTTTAAATATCAAAAAATATTTATTTGATAAGTAATGTATCGATTTTTGAATGTATAGGTAGAGGCAAAAAAAAATTCTGCAAATAGGAATAAAAATCCAGTCACACATCGAGGAGGATCTAAGTCATTCCAGCAGTATCAAAATGAGTTGGTATATTTTATAAATGTGATTTATAAAAGGTTAATATGTTATATACATTTGAATGTTTAATAATTGTATGTATAATAATCAAATTCAGGAGGCTGAGGTGTTGGGCCGGTCTCATACATGGATGTATTCACTCGCACGCACGCCATCGAGCATATTGATGCAGATGCAAACATCACATATTCATGGCTGGATGACAAATCCAAAGAGCCATGTAAGATTTCACTTTATATATAAGTATTTGTAGTAAATGTTAATTATAATAAAAAATTAATTATATATTCATGGTGATGCCGGAGAAGTTTATGGAGCAACGACAGAAGCATCTAGCTGAGACAGGAGCAACTGACGACTGACGACGAAGACATTATCTTCCAGTCAGTGATGGATCAGGTAAAATGGAACAAGCGTTACGGCTTTGGAAATCAAGTGATAAACAATTTTTCATTTATTACATTGATTATATAAAACTGTTAACCGTCAATTTAAGTATTCAAGTTAATGGATGACAAAAATATGTACACTAAAACCTAGTGAGAACACTAAGTAAAATATATATGCACAAAAATATGTACTAAAACCAAGAGCGCAAACACCTCTTATATAGCTCTAGTTAGCTATGCGTGTGCATAACATATAAGTAACTGGTTCAAATGAGTGGGAAACATGTGGGCTGCACATTCATAGCTTAGTGTATATATATATACGTACATACATACATATATATATATATATATATATATTGAGCATACATGAGCACTAGTGAATATTAAGATATAGATTCTTGGTAAATTGAAAGCTGTAGATGATTAAATGTATTTTTGAGCTTCAAATATCTCTATAAAATTATTCTACATGCTACAATAAACAACAATTATTTTAATTCAAATATCTCTATTAAATTTTTAAGCTTAGTAGATATGTAGATTCTTGGTAAATTGCTATTTTGGTAAAATAATAAACAGCAATTATTCTACATGCTACAATACAGATTTGCACAAAAACTTGAAATTTGTTTGTTAGGTCGAAATACAAATTTAAAATATATTAGAAAGCAAATTAGATATTAAATTCGTATCTTTGCTAAATATTTGATGTTAGGTTGAAATACAACAACCTCATATCTTTGTTACCTCTTGAAACAAGAAAAACAAAATAAAATTGTATTGTATTTTACATATTACTTTAATTTTTAAAAATTGGTTTTTTTTTTCAATATGACATATGATAGATGCTATTTTGTTTAGACAAAAATACAATAAAAGATGAAAAATTGGATAAATGCTTATTATTTAAAAAATTGGTAAAAGATACACAAATTAAAAAAATGGTGAACTATCTCATAACTTGAATTTACCAAAATTGGTGAAGACTACACAAACTAAAAAATTGGTGAAGGCTACACAACTTAAATTGGTGAGCAGTCAGTTATATATCTCATAACTTTAATTGGATGATATTGTTAATATGATTAATTGTGAAAGTAAGAAAAAACATGTCCATATAGTAAATCAGTTAATATTAATATTACTGTCATTAACACATTCAAATATTTATTAATTGCATAATTATGTACGGGGTACCAGTCAGCAGGCACATGGCAGACATGTTAGATCTAATTTAGACGCTGTAAAGATTGAACGGCTGAAAGCTAGGATGGCGAAGCTTGAGGATCAAAATCACCGTCAAACCATTCGGATGATTCAGCTCCTAGAGAAGCGTTTGGCGGAGTTTGAGCAGCAACATGGACGCGTTCCCTCTTCAGCCGATACCGCAGAGGATGTTATTCAGTGATGGAGTGTTTGGTATGTTTTTTGTTGGGCTACTATGACTGTAGTTTGATTTTTTGATATGTATTATGTTGGTACGGTTTATGGTTGACTTGACAGTATATTTTTTGTACTGGACATGGTGTTGGAGTTGATATATTTGTGTTATTGTGATGTTAGACAATGATATGTACATATTTATGCAGCGTATAGTTGGTTGTTTGGGTTTGTGGTTTAATTTATGATGTTTGGTTTGATTTTTCAAGTTAGAATTGGTTTCATGCTGATAATTGCTTGGTATATGATACGTTGGGAGCCCAGATTGTGGCTGAGACGATGATATGAGCGATAAATGTAGTTTGAGGGCTGAATAGCAGCTGAAATACAAAAAAAAAATACAGTTTTACCAACGGTTTTCAACGGCTTATTGACCTTCCAGTATGTAACAGTTTCCGATGACTTGTAATGATTTGTTTGGCTAGCGTTTGCAACGGTTTCCGACGGCTACCAACGAATGTCCGAAACTATAATAAATTGTTACTAGCTATAGGAAAACACATCGACGTCGAAAGTCGTCCGAAGGATAGTTTATCGATGCCTCGATTTGCTATGGTTTTTACCGACGGTCGCCGACGGTTTTTCAACCGGCGTAAATAGCGTGTTTTTATGGTGTATAAATACTAATAGAATATTACTAGAAAAAGTTGCTGGAATGTCTGAATTTATTTTCAAAAGTGCAGATATATTTTCAATTATTTTGATGGTGTATTGCTGATATAGAAAAAAGAAAAGAAAAAAAGGTACTTAAATGTTTGTACTTTAGTGAAAATGTGCAAACATATCTTCAACTGTTCTATAGAATACTACAGACATGTCTCGATATATTAAAAAAACTGCAGATATATCTGTAATTTTTTGTATAATTGTTCTTTTTTTTGTATTTTTATTGTAACCGTGATATATTTCATTTATATGCAATGTATATCAATTTTTTGATAATTTTTAACAATAACTTGATGTTGAATAAACATGGGCATTTTAATTTTGATTATGTATTCTCATTTTTATTCGTTGTTTTACAACTGCGCTGATCGTACGTATTGTAAATGTGGTTTCGAACCTTTCGCCGCTAACACTCATTCTCTGTTTTCATACTAAACATGCATATGTTGAAGAGTGATTGCTTAATGAACAAAAGGCCTTTTACATAGTATATAGATTATACAACCGGGTAAACATTATTTTTACATAACGCATGTCATTAATCTATTGTCTATTGTGCCAGAGCGGGGAAGGAAAATATATAAGATTTATATACAGTAAATACTTCAAAATTTTCGTTTATTTATCCGTCTATATCAAGTGTAGTAGGTGTTTGTTAGCATCAGATTGTGTGGTGTCAACATGACTCTATCTACCGATTGGTGGATAGAGGAGGACCCCATATGGGACCCCCTGAATTCCACTAATCGGTGGCCGAGGTGTAAGATTTTATATATATTGATGAAGAAATTGTAATTGTATTGACGTAATCAGAACAGATAAGTACAAGGTACAAACTATCGCCACATATGTATATATAGCGAGATAATACATTTTCTATGCGCTGAACATAAAGCCCAATATAAAAGAAGAAAAATAAAATGGCTCATGACGTTGAATGGTAGATAGTGCAGTTTGTATAGATGTCTCATATGATTATACACTCTAATACCCCGCCTCAAACCAAACTAGGGTTTCATGTCTTCTGTTGCCCGCCATCAGAAACCATCAATTCTCTTCTTAATCTCTCAAAATTATTCCTGGATAAAGCTTTTGTCAATATATCGGCCTTCTAATAGTAGGATGGTACATGTTTGATGACTAATTTTCCCGCTTCTGTTCGTTCTCTGATGAAGTGGAGGTCAATCTCCATGTGTTTCACTCTCGAATGTTGTGCGAGGTTACAGGATAAAGCTATGGTGCTCTTATTATCACACCAGATGATCGGCTTCCTTGCAAGTGAAAGCCCCAATTCCTTGATTAGGGTTTCAACGCAGATGATTTCAGCTGTAGCCGATGCGACAGCTCTATACTCCGCTTCAGTGCTTGATCTGGAGATGGTTGGTTGTTTCTTCGTACACTAGGAGATTGGACTTGATCCCATGAACAAGCAGTATCCAGAAGTAGACCTCCGATCATCTGGGTCATTAGCCCAGTATTCATCACTGTAAGTGCTCAAATTTATATCATTTCCTGCTTTTATCACTAATCCATGATCCATCGTTCCTCTTAAGTAACGTAAAATTCGTTTGACAGCCCTCCAATGTTCACTTAGGGGATTAGCCATGAATTGACATACCTTATTCACACTAAAACAAATCTCAGGTCTAGTAATAGTTAAATACTGTAGAGCCCCGACTATACTGCGATATTGTTCACTGTTGTCAATTGCTTCTCCTCTGTGTTTGGATAGACGTAGATTACTTGTCATTGGTGTGGATATAGGTTTTTCCTTGTCCATGTTATCTCTAGCAAGTATTTCACATATGTATTTTCTTTGAAATAGGAAGATTTCTGATTTTGACTTTCTTTGAACCTAAATGCCCAGGAAATAATTCACTTCTCCCATATCTTTAATAGCAAAAGTTTTGTTCAATTGAGTTATGACCTTGTTGATTTCAATGTTATCACTTCCTGTTATAAGAATGTCATCTACATAGACAAGTATGTACACACTTCCTTGACTTTGAGTTTTAGTATACAGTGAACTATCTGATTTTGTTGTTGTGTAACCCAAAACAGCCAGTATGTTCTTGAGCTTAACATACCAGGCTCTTGAAGCTTGCTTCAGACCATAAATTGCCTTATTTAATTGACAAACATAGTTTTCTTTCCCTTCACACACAAATCCTTTTGGCTGCTGCATGTAGACACTTTCATGTAGATCTCCATTCAGAAATGCATTGCACACATCCAACTGTCTTATATTCCATCCATTGTGAATGGCTATTGTTATGATAATCCTGATAGTTGTAGGTTTAACCACAGGTAAAAAGGTCTCATTAAAGTCAAACCCATATTATTGAGAGAAACCTCTTGCAACTAGTCTAGCCTTATGTTTGCATATCTTTCCCTCAGCGTCTCTCTTGAGTTTATAAGTCCACTTGCATCCTACAACATTCTGACCTTTTGGTGCCATGACTAAATCCCATGTTTTATTTTTTATCAATGCATCATATTCCTCATTCATGGCCTTGCGTCAGGGTTTGTGTTTGACAGCCTCTTCATATGTGACTGGTTCAATAGTGTCTGCATTTTTTGTAGTAGCATTGTAAATCTTTGGTTTAAAAATACCTTGTGATCATGTGATGTCCTAGTGGTTGTCCTTGAGTGTTATTCTCATCATTTCCTGTGTCTGATGTGTCATTCTCACTGCTTTCATCTTGATAGTTGTTGCTGTTTTGATATCATAACTTTAATATTGATTATCATCATCACTTATGTGTTCACTGGAGTTGTATCCAGATCTGGTGCTGGAGACAGTTGGGGTAGCTATTGTCATCTGTGGTGTCCCTTTGTCTTCAGGTTGCATAGTCCATTCAGTCAAAGTAGGGATAGGTCCCATAGTTTTTTTTGATTGGTCAATTTTCTGGTTCCCTTTGTTTTTCTTTTCTGCAAAGGGAAACACACACTCATTAAAAACAACATGTCTAGATACGTACACCTTTCCCTTGTCATCTAAGCACTTGTATCCTTTTTGGTTATCTGCATATCCTAAAAAGGTACATGGGCTTGATCTTTGAGAAAGTTTGTGATTATTGTATGGTCTGAGGCATGGGAAGCACAAGCACCCAAATATTCTAAAGAATTTGTAGTCTGGTTTGTTACCAAACAGCATTTCATGAGGACATTTATGCTGTAGCACCTTAGTTGGCATCCTATTTATTAAGTAAACACTTATGCTAAATGCCTCATTCCAATACTTTAGGGGTAGAGAGGACATAGATAACAATGTTAACCCTGTTTCTACTATGTGCATGTGTTTCCTTTCTACAATGTCATTCTGTTCAGATGTATGTGGGCAAGTCATCCTATGAATGATACCTTTTTGATTGAAAACATGTTTAAGAGGTAAAAATTCACTGCCTCCATCTGTTTGTACTGTTTTAATGCTACAGTTTATTTGTTTTTCTATGACATTTATAAACTGTAGCATTATATTATATGTGTCTGATTTTGCTTTGAGAAAGAAAATCCAGGTACACCTTGTATATGCATCCACAATTGATAGATAATATCTGTGTCCTTGTCCTGAGCAAACTGGTGCAGGACCCCATAAATCTGCTGTAATTAACTCAAGAGGCTTATAGTAAACAGTTTCAGACTTGGCAAAGGGTAATTTGTGGCTTTTGCCAAGTTGACAATGTGTCCAAATATTAGGAACAGGTGAGTGTTTAAAAGGAATATTATTGCTTTTCAATATTTGCATTACAATGTCATAACTAGGATGTCCAAATTTACAATGCCAAATATCAATATCATTTCGAACACAATTGTCACTATCATCAGAACTGTTGGAATCATATTTATCCATGCTGCTAATTTGTATGTTAGCATTGCAATACCATGTGTTGTCTCCTTTACCCAATCTTGATTGCATGTTGTTGAATCTATAAAGATCATTACTCAGTCTACCCTGTAATAATATTTCCTTGCTTAGCAAGTCTCTAATTAAACAATGTCTAGGGTGAAACTCAAAATATACCTGATTATCATTAGTAAATTGGGACACACTAATTAAATTTTTCTTAACTGTGGGAACTCTAAGAAGGTTATTAAGTTACAGTTTTCTTTTTCCTTTGACATATCCTGCCCCAATGTGAGATATATTCATGGTTTCACCATTACAAGTGTGTATAACTTGTGTACCTGAATAATTCTTGTTACCAAGATTCAAATTCTGAAGGTTGTTGGTCAGATGATTGGTTGCTCCTGAGTCTGGAAACCAGTCCTCTGTATTTATGTCATCTGCTTTACTGCTATCGTCATTGCATGTATTTTGGGATGTAGAACCTTCTGAATTTGTTCTTCCTTGATAATTTGCTTGTGCCATATTGACATTGATGCCTCTTTGACCACCTTGACCTTGTTGAGCATTATTAACATCTGTATTAAACCTGAAATAACACATATTTGCTGTATGGCCTGGTTTATCACATATCTGATATCTCACTCTGTTTGTGTTACTTGATCTGCCTCTCCCTCTCTGATTGGGATTGCCTTTTGGTCCTTGTTGGTTGCCTCTGCCATAGCCAGGTACACCTTTTTGTTGATTGACATTTCTTTAATTCGATGCCAAGTTCACACTAAAATCACTCTGAATGGCTTTTCTTTGCTCCACCCTACCTTCATGTGCCAACAATGTTGAGTACACGGTTTGTATATCAAGTAATGTGGGTTGTGTGGCTATGTAAGTGACAAGCGATTCGTATTCTTCATTGATTCCATTTGTTAGCGTCAGAATTTGTTCATTGTCTGAAATTATATGTCCAACAGCCTTCAGTTTTTCACAAAGAGTCTTCACCTTAGAAATATACTCACACATGCTCATATCACCTTTTCTTGCATTTTGAAATTCTCTTCTGTAGTGCATTATATGCGCTGATGACCGTGAGTTGAAAATTTGTTGAATCGTAGACCAAATTTCATGAGATGAGCTGCACCCTATAACTTGTGATAACAGATTTGTATTAATTGATGATAAGAGCCAAGAAGATAGTAAGTTATCTTGTTTTTTATGATGAACAAATTCTGGGTTGCTAATGATATTGTTTTGTGCATCTGTTATTATTGCAGGCGGTGTTGGCTTGGTTCCTTTGACATAATCTTGAAGGTCGTATCCTTTCAAGGCTGTTTCAACTTGGAATTTCCACATCAAGAAATTGTCCTCGTCAAGAGGGACAGTGATGACCTGGGTCTTCGGTTTCACTAGAGGTAGAGGGAAGGTTGACGGTGGTCCATTGTTATCAGTTCTGGATATTGCTGACGATTGATCAATGCTGCCTCCTGCCATGGTGATAGAAGATTGCAAGTCGAAGGCAGATGGAGAAAGTATACGGCGAGGCTACTAATCAAAAGTAGCAGCCTGTACAGGTGATATACAGATGTAACAGAAATGTTTAGTGGTTCTTGCTTCTCTTGAAGATTCAAGAATCGCTAAACAATGGACGGAAATCCAAATGATGAAATCCAGAATCTCTGATGGTCGGAAAACGAACAGTTGTAGCCGCTGTGAACACGATTCCAGCCTGGCAAGCACTGTTCAAACTGGTAAGAACAATTGCTATGCGATCGAGAACGGATGATCTCCAGTGATGAAATTACTCTGAGGAGACTCAATAAATCGTCCTCTTTCTTTAACAAAATGGATGATTTTCTTAAATTGCCGTTTGGCTATTTTGCTCTGATACCATGTAAGATTTTATGTATATTGATGAAGAAATTGTAATTGTATTGACGTAATCAAAACAGATAAGTACAAGGTACAAACTATCGCCACATATATATAGCGAGATAATACATTCTTTATGGGCTGAACATAAAGCTCAATATAAAAGAAGAAAAATAAAATGGCCCATGACGTTGAATGATAGATAGTGCGGTTTGTATATATGTCTTATACACTCTAATACGAGGTCACCATGACACCACAGAATGTGTTAACAAATTCGGTCTATATCAAGTGTGCAGTACCACAGGCACCACACCACAGTTCCCACCGTCGATGGCTGCTGCCGAATGTTCCTCGTTGACATTAATTTGGAACAGTGGATTTTTAACAATGGCACTTCTCTAAATAAAATTAATTTCAAAGACTATGTACAGAAATAAAAAGTAGAAGCAAAGTAATTATTTTTAGTTATACAAAACAACGATGAATTAATTTATCATTTGCGTGTATAACTTAAATAAACAAAATAAACTTATTATTTTTCTATGAATTATCCTTATAATTAATCATTCAAATGTACTGCTTAATTTAAAATTTATTTTCTCGAAATGAAAAGCTATTCAACTTAATTTCTATTTACATTTCAAATTTTGCTAAGAATGAGTATGAAGTTTGGTGAATCATCCGATGATTGAAGCATGATATGACAAGAAATATTAAGAAGTACAAGCTAACTAACTATTTGTTTAGATATTAACTGGATCTTATTACGTGGAGCTAGGGTTGGATTGGATACACAGTAGTATAGTGTTCTTGCTCTTTTTGATATAAACAAGTGGATCTCATACGCCTTCTCTTAACTTTCAGCATTCACCTTCACAATATCAAAAATAGGGTGATCAAACTCAAACTCTTGTATACATGAGAAATTGAGGCACCATTTGCAGTCATATTTAATCATGTTACAGTATAGTTCGTGTGTCCGTTGCGTGGACGTTGTATTTCAAGTCCAACCATAATCATTTTGAAGGTTGAAAAATGAATCCGTTGCCATTCGACGCGTTTGATATGTCCTACATCGGTTCATTTTTCAGTCCGTTCTTCTCAATTTGCAGCATTATATATAAATATTCCGTTCAAATATCACGTTTAAATACCTTGTTTGCAGCAAAAAAATGCATTTTACGTTCACTGACGTGTGTCGCACACAAATACCTCGTTTAAATGTCACGTTCAAATTCTTCACCCTAAACTGGGGATTAAATCCCCTGATCCTATTTTCTCTGGTCCCGGTGGACCAAGAGGATCTGACCCTTTGATTTCGGTGGGATCCACCGGAAATCAAGGGGCCAGATCTTCTTGGTCCACCGGGACCAGGGTAAAGGGGACCAGAGGATCTGGCCCCCTAAGCCGGTATTATTCTGTTCCTACGTTACTGCCGTGGTGGTAGGTAGAGCCATGTCTAAATATCAGATCAATCCTGCATGACATGAATGATGGCAAATGCATTAAATTGATAAGATAACATCCTCCTCCAATCTAATCTTTAGATACAAAAGTCAGGCAGGTCTTTTCTCATTAAAACTCACTACCCTAACTGTGTAAGACACAATGCCCTAGCACCGTAGCCGTACAGACAAGTCCTACACACACAGGTTGAGGATCAAATTGTTGGCCGATAACGTACTAATTTGTGCAATACTATCAGTTTAATTAATTAATCATGTTATCTGCGTACTAAAATTGATATATCAAACGTTTTAGGTGTCAATGTGGAGTAATAAAAATATCGTTCTGCGTGTTGCGAAAAAAAAAAAATTTATGGTCTACCTCAAAATAAACATTTACTGCAAATTCAAAATGCTTATCCATAAAGATTTTTAAATCTTAATATAAAGTGAAAATATGATCTAACAAATAAAAAGTCAAACTCCTATGAAATTTTATTCTGTTACCTAAAATTTTTTGTTAGCAATATTTGATTTCAATGCAAACATACAACTAAATAATTACATGTAATATTTTCTTTTGAATGTATTAAACATACATAATTCGTAAAAAAGACATTTCATGCAAGAAACACGTGTCATCAATCAACATACGCGAAGCGCGTGCCATATCACCCATTATTTTATTAATAGTTAAAATATAAACACGGTTAATCAGATCATGAAGTTCCAACAAATTTGTTATATATCTTTATTTTATATATTACTTAAAAATATAATGTAACAATGAAACTTTTCTACAAATTTAAACTGTATTTTTACAAACGACCAAATTCTAAGGCTTTTAAGGCACTCTGTGCGTTACTTGTTTTACGCAAATTATGCTATGTTTTACAAATTCAATAACTTTTTTTTAACATAAATATCGCATTTTTGAATTGGTAAATTAAACTTATTTATAAGATCCTATATTTTAATAATAGTAAATTTTATAATACAGAAAAGAGTATTTTCAATAGTCCATGACACATCCAAAAAGTGTGACACAAAACATACATTTGAGTGATTTTAAAAGCTAATTTCTTAATATTAGAATCCTATTTTTAAGCAATGTTAAAATCTTATTTGTAAGTGGTACTAAGATCTAATTTAATAATATACCTAAATAAGGGTATTTTTGGTAGCTCACATTTATACTAAAAAAAAAATTGATACATTATAAATATTACAACTATTCATAAAGATACTAACAAATCATAATATCAATTTAGAATAATATGTAACACTGCACCCTGTTTTTGTAAAGCATTGAAGAAAGGCTGTTTTTCTCCCTTTTTGCTATATAAACTATGCTTAAAAATTGTAACAAATAAATATTCTTTACAACACTATATTTCATTAGTTAACTATACTAATAATAATTAGCACTAACAAATAAATAAGATATTTGTTAATGGATAAAATTGTCATCTCACCCAAGGATTCCCAATTATACGACAATAATGTTTCGTGTACAGAAAATAAAAGTCCAATAAGCAAAGAACACAGAAAATTTAGTGGTTTGATCCGTAAGGAACATACGTCTACTTTGAAGCATTCCAGATTTTTATTGATTATTGAAGCTTCCAAGAATTAGGCATCATCATACAAATTTTGGCTAAGTTCCGGGTGTCATATTTTGAATATGTAAAGTCTAGGAAGAAGAATATATGTTCTTCTTCCTCAAGTCCTAGGTAGCCATTAACGATGTTCTAAGTCCTTGTAGAGCTCTCAAATCATGCAAATGTCAACCCTTTTGAAGTATAAGGAAGGTGGTATTTATAGGTAGTGGGAAGCGATTCAGGGATGCGAAGTACGGTGTGGTGATACGAAAGGCGGGATGCGAAGAGAGAGAGGCGAATTCCCATGATGCGAAATCATGAAGTTGGTTATGCTTTGTTGAAGGAAGCGAAATACAGTGGGAGGCGAAATCATGAAAGTTGATGTATTTCGAGGATGCAAAATATTGGTTATAAAATGTCGTGAGGTCAACCCTCACGTGGCTCCTTCCAGGCATGGATCTTGAGTGCATTGGCGACACTTCAGGCTTTGGTGCCATGCGACGAGCCAAGGGAAGTGGGCCTGGTATGCTTTCGGCAACCAGACCAAAAGGCCCGTTAACACTTGCCCCTCAAAGTACGTCTTGTCTAGACATGATATGCTTTTAGTTGAAATTGTCATCTTCGGAAGCTGAAAAGATCTTCATGTTGTTTTGAATTCTCGGTCGCGATCATTCTGTTGAGCATGTCGAGAATTCCAACTCTCTAGTAGTCTCTTTAGACATCTAATTCTTGTCGACTCATGAAATAAAACATTAGTCGTCGACTCTCGCTTACGTCGGAACGTAAACGAGTCGTTGTCGACGTAGTGTCACGTATACGCTCACATGATTTCACGCAATGCAATCTGAGTTTGAAACAAAACATAAATAGTAAAATATGTCTTTGGCTTACGATTGCGCGAGTTGAACTTCGAAAATAATATCGAATCGTGAACCTGATCGCTTGGCGTACATTCGTGAGTCGTTTAAACTTATGAACGTGTGATTGGTTAGCAAACTGAATTGATGTTGATTATTATAATTTTGAAAATTTGTACATGCATTCGTAGTTGGTAGTTATGAGTCAACAATTTCCCGACTTTGAAAAATCAGTCCCCACTTTTTCTTCTCCTTCTTATTTTTTATGATATATGGGTGGAAAATTTCACATCCCAAGTGGGATACGAATTTTCGCATCCCAATGGGATACGAAACATCGTATCTCTGGTGGTATGCGAAATTTCGCATCCTTGGAGGAATGTGAATTTTCGCATCCCCGATGGGATCTGTATTCCCCATATGGGCCGGGCCCATCTCCCCCCTATAAAAGCTGGGAGACGATTGTTCTCCCTTTCACTTAATCCTATTTCGCACCCTAGGACCCGTACGTTTTCCTAAAAGAAAATGGAACTCGAGTTGAAACTTAGGTGGGTGACTTTGATTTGAACGATCTATGATTCGAATAGAATCGGAATCGAGTTGGAGGAGTTGTATCCGAAATCGAGTTGGATTAGATGGAGGAGAGGCTTGGATTCTTTGGGATGCGTGTTCGTATGCCGGAGGGATTAAAAGAGAAGAAGAAGGAGAGGGGGGAAGGGGAGAGAAGAAGGTGGGGGAAAGAGAAGAGGGAGGAAGCGGTGTTCCCCTCGCATCGCCTCCAGGGATGCGACTTTTTGCATTTGAGGGATGCGAAATTTTGCATCTCGTGGGATGTGAAAATTCACATCGCGTGGGATGCGAAATCTTGCATCCGAAGAATGAAAAATCTACGCCCCTGAGTGGGATGCGAGGTGAACCTGGGTCGGTGGAAGATGGAGAGTGGGATGTGAATTTCAAGAGGAAGGTAGGATGTGAAGAGACTAGGAGATGCAAATTTGTCAAGGCTTGAGGTTGTTAAATTTCGCATTCCCCGGACTTAGGAAAATTCGAACCAAACTTTCGGTGTATCTCGTGTTCCCTATTGAAAACTCGAATCCTAGAAGACTCATCACTCGATTTACGTTGTTTCCACGGCGCTACATAATTGAGTCGGACTTAGGTTTAAACATAATGACTGGATGTAGGGGTGAGCAATATTCGGTTCGAACCGAATTAACCGACCAAAGTGGTTCATTTCGGGCGGTTCAGTTTGGTTATAAAACTAAATCGGTTTGAATTCGGTTTGTAAAATGTATATTTTTGGTTATCCGTTTAACTTAATTAACCAAACTTGTACTTTATTATCTAATTTTGCGGTGTTGCAACACTTTAAATAATTAGTTTAGTGGTAAATTACGAAGGCATGTGTTGCAAATAAGTCAAATTTCATTATAAACATAAATTTTATTGTATAAAATTTTCCCAAACATGAATTTATGTTTAATTTTCAGTGAATTCATCATTTAAATATTAACACATACTTCAAGTTCGGTTAAATCGGTTACCGATCGAATTAACCAAAATTAATTTGGTTCGGTTTGGAAAATTTTCTGTTCTAATTCGGTTTGAGTTTCTAAACCTCAAAACCAACCGAACCAACCGAACGCTCACCCCTAACTGGATGCGCCTTTATGCTTGAACAAGAGCCGTTAAATCAAACATGCACATGAGATTACAACATAAACTCGAACCGTCGTATGACTGTACTACCGACCTTTAGATTCGTTTTCCGATTTCAATCACGACTTTAGTCGCGACTCGATGTGAATCTCGCGATATTGGTCAATGACAGCGATGGTTATAGTTATACGGACTAGCGATCGTCGCCGTGTCCAAGGCTCTATTATTATAATTTTATTAGGGTCGCACGGCGCATACCATTCATGTTAGTTTACATGAACACAAGGGGTACAGAATATTTAATGCGATGTTTAATGGGACTATGTTTAAAGTATAGTTAGCAATGGTAATGACCCATGTTTTACGTACCGACTGGTCGTAAAATTATTATATTTTATTCTGTATTGGTAGGATCATTCTCATATTTTAATATGTCGTTCATGGGGATGTGAGACATGTCCATAATTTTTTACCAAATTCAGATATGACCATTTTTGTAACACCCCGTGAATTCTATAACGTTAAGCTTCACAAATTAAAGTATAATTAATTCTAAATGAAAGAATTAAGGGAAATGGGTTATGTCATTGCGTTCGTCTCGGAATTCTGCTTGAGATAGAGTCCGAGTTTGTACGAATCGGACTCCGTACGAAGGAGTTATGGCCTTCGGAGGTTTCAGAATAAAATTTAAATTCAAACAACTCAGTTTAAAATTCAAATTTCGAATTTCAGGTTCAAACTAGGCTGGGCGGGAAAATTCCCGCCCAGAGACCAGGTCGACCACAGGGTCGACCATGGTGTCGACCTGGTCACCCCAGGTCGACCATAGTGTCGACCTGGCCACCCCAGGTCGACCATAGTGTCGACCTGGGTGTCGACCTGCCAGTCGACCTGGCTGGCTAGGTCTGGCTCTGACTCGAATTTCTATGGCCCTGTGTGTCACTAGGGCTGACGTGTCACCTCTTGATTGGCTCTTTGAACTTTATATGGTCTAGATTCCTCCTGTCTTCATCTGACGGCTCAAAACAATTTAAAAATCTATAAATACACCCTAAGTCTCAACTAAAAATTCACAAAATAATAATAAGAAAGGAGTCGTCATGCTGCCAAGGAGGAATTGAGCGTAGCCGTCAAGAGAGAAAAGCCTAAGAGACGAATCAAATTAAGAAGAAGATAAAAGTTAAATCAAGTTAATCAACGCAACGTTAGTCTACCCAAAGGAGCGCATCTCAGTTTCAGAATTCAGAATCCAGAATTCAAGATTCTGCATTCGTTGTAAGTATAGTGACCTTTCAGAATATGAATAAAAATTGTGATGTGATTCGATGTAAATGAAAATAGAATTGTGTTATTGTATTGTATAAATTCTGTGTATTGTAATGGTTCTATCATGACTTGTGTATTGATGTTTGAGGCATAAATTGATTGATGCAAGCCTATTGAACAATTGTATATGAAAACAATGGCACTTGTAAGTTTGTGGCAAAAACTAGAAATTGATCCCTTTTTATTTGTTTATGCCTATGGCATGGATTATATACATTCACTAAGTCTAAATTAAGGCTTATGTAATCATCTTCTAGATTTGAAACCTTTTATGCCTACATGACCCAAAACCTATGATATTATTTTCATGTTTATTTGCAAGTATAATTGGATCTATGTTAAGTATTGTTTGGGTTTCATAAACTATGCAAGTTCATGTTTATTTGCAAGTATAATTGGATCTATGTTAAGTATTGTTTGGGTTTCATAAACTATGCAAGTCCATGTTGAAATAGTCTATATGATTAGATTGGACATTTTGGTGAATATACAACATGCTAGTTTTGTAGTTGACGTTATGCCAAGTTCAACATGTTTAAACACAAGTTTGTACTAGCCTAAACTATGCCATTTCATATGTCACCTACTTAGTTATACTTTGATTTGAATGCAAGTTCACATGACCCATATTATATGTTAGTTGAATCGCTAAATTGCAAGTTCATGCGCCACACACCTTTATGTATTACATGTTCTTGATTTCCCCTTTTTCTCACGTTTATAGAGTTGTGCTGGATTGTAACAAGCCCAACACATGTTATAATGTTGCGAACAAACAGGGGTAATAACGTTGGGTGTAAAACATGAAAATATATGTTGGCATGTTTGGCACATGCCAATGACAATGACATTTAAGTGGTATGAATTGATATACCCAAGAATAAAAGATATGACATTTACATATATAATTTAGAAGTAATAAAATATGTAAATTTAGAAAACACGATATGCTTAACCCGAGGTTGGATTGAGTTGTGATGTAAACCTGCCCGGACCTGCCCGGCTGTCCAGTACTCACAACAATACCTATCCAATGTGGGTGGTTAAGCATTGAGCCCAATAAGGACCCAATGTTAGACTGAGCTACGGTGTAAACCTGCCCGGAACTGACCGGCACATCCAGTAACCGTAGCAATACCTGTCTAATGTGAGTGGTCTGGTGCTCCTAAGAGGCTAAGGACAGATGGTAGGGTTAAGTCAACTATAACACTTAACCAAATTCAACATGTTAACAAGAATTGATGGGTGGGGTTAGATAAATACAGAAATTTAACCACTTAACATGTTTGACTAGAAAATCCTGGTAACGAGGGACCCGTTTCAGCAGTAACCCAAGTTAGGTATCAACGGTACCCTGAAACTAGGCAGGGTGGGGCACGATTACTGGGCTGATTGTAAGCGGTCAAACGACGGCGGTGGGTGCACAGTGTAGGTCTAACGGGGTGCGGGCGTGCACACACTCCGGAGCAGACAACCAGGGCACTGGGGACACCAGTAGTATAACCTATGCCTTCTAGAATTTGTGTCAGGGTCGCCACCATGGGTCTTGATACACCCCATGGACGGACCAGCATAGGTATCTACAATTTTTGGGGGTCGTATGACACATGTTAATGCGAGTAGGAGTCGATCTTTCGAAAATGGGGATCACTTCACCCTCATCATGGGGTGCCAGTTAAAATAAGCTCAAGTAGGTGCAGAGATATGATGTGGGTGCGATATTATATTCGGTTCTAAGCGACACTTCCTTAGCTTGTGACACTATCCTATTTTCAGTTTATATCTATCATGCCCTTTTCTTATTCACATACTGAAGAGTTACTAGATTTACTCAGGCTTTATGTCTGACCCTATTTTCTTTTCGTCTTCTTTTCTTTCGTCCCCCCCCCCCCAAGTCCACAGGGAGGAAACAGCTCAGCTATGTCAGACTCTTTACAAGCTCCAAGACCGTAGATGTATGATTTGGATCTCTTTTGCTCGGATTATGGCTTTGGATATCACTATGGGGATTTTTGTCACTTTATTTATGTTTTATGCTTCTTTAATAATCAAGACAGTTATGAGGTTGTAATGTTGGAAGTATTTTGAGGTAACTATGGAATGTTTTGTTTTGAACACGTATTAATGAAATAAAAGTCTGTTTGATTTTCCGCTATTTAAAATATGTGTATTTATATCTGTCTTGAGTTTATCTGTGGCTTTTACTTATAAACCTCCACCAAAGTTAAGGCACTCCCTTTTGAGTGACCTTAATGGAGGTGGGGTGTTTCACTTGGTATCAGAGCATAGGTTTACCAGATAAGATAAAAGTTTTTGAAATTGTTTTCAATAAGAAAGTTTAAAGAAGCATTTTTCAAGAAAAAGTGTTATATTTATAAAAAGACAAAATCCCCTAAAGCCATGTGCCCTATCTATCTCTCTCTATCCTTCATTTTGAATTTTTCCTTTCTGTTTCAGCATGTCTGGGGACCCTACTTCTCGGCTATAGATGCTTTTACTCCTCCTCCTCCTTTACGTGAACCAGCAAACGGGAGAATCGCCGAACAAGAAGACGGATAATAATCAAAGAGGAAAGGACCACAACAATAATAACAAGACATGTAAGAAAAGGAAATGTTATTTCTGTGGCATTGTTGGACATGTGGGGAACGACTGCATAAAGAAGAAGAGGAAGATGAGTGCTACTTGCTTCTATTGCGGTGAGGCTGGACACATGGCTAAGGACTGCCCTAAGAAGCAAGGGCAAGGCCTGCAAGCAGGACCTTCTAGGAGTACCTCTTTAACCTCTTCTCCTAGATGCTTTGTTTTATCCTGCTTATCTTCTCAATCCTATCTTGAGAACTTTATGTAGTAATATTTCTGTAGAAAGTGTAGTCTATCTTTATGATCATCCAGTTTGCACACTTTTTGACTCTGGCACATCACACTCTTTTATTTCATCTGCCTTAGTAGAATCTCTGCATCTAGACACTAGTACGGTAGAAGATCCCTTAGTAGTTTCAAATCCAATTGGGGGCTCCGCTTACTTGTCAATGGTTTGTTTGGGTTTGAAAATCTCTATTCTCAGCGTTGAGTTTAGTTGTAATGCCTTTGTTTTGGGCTTCGCGGGATATGGTTTGATCTTAGGCATGGACTGGTTATCCAGTAATAGTGCCATTCTTGATTGTGAGAAAAGAGTAGTTAGACTCTTGACTCGGCTTGGTAACACTCTAGAAATTTCTTGTAATCCCTTGAATGCTGTTATGCTTAGTTATCTAGAGTCGCTTGATGCTTCTGATGAGAATTTGCAATCAGTTAGAGTAGTCCGGGAATATCCGGATGTCTTTGAGAAGGTGAAAGGCTTACCTCCGAGGCGGGAAATAGACTTCCACATATATCTTGTGGATAACGCAAATCCTGTAGCTCTACCTGTCAGACACATGGCTCCAAGGGAGAGAAAGGAGCTCAGTAAGCAGGTTAAAGAACTTCTCGAAAAAGGGTTCATTAGACGGAGCATTTCAGAATGGGGTGCTCCAGTGGTGTTTGCAACCAAAGCGGACGGTTCGTTTCGCCTTTCCGTCGACTATAGGGAGTTAAACAAATTGACCAAGAAAAATAGGCACCCTCTTCCCCGAATCGACGATTTGTTTGATCAGCTTGTAGGTGCGACGGTCTTCTCCCAATTTGATCTGGCAACTGGGTTCCATCAGCTAAGAGTAGCTAAAGATAGCATTGATAAAACGACGTTCAGAACCCCAGACGGTTTCTTCGAGTGGCTTGTCATGCCTTTCGGCTTGACAAACGCACCCGCTTATTTCGTAGACCTAATGAGCAGGGTGTTCAGAGAATTCCTCAATAAATTTGTGGTTGTCTTCATAGACGATATCTTAATTTTCTCAAAGAATGAGGAAGAGCATGCTCAGCATCTGAAAGAAATCATGGAAACTCTCCGAACACATCAACTAAAAGCCAAATTCTCTAAGTGCCACTTTTGGAGAAAGGAGGTAAGATTTCTGGGGCATATAGTGTCCAAAGAAGGGTTGGCCGTGGACCCCGTTAAAGTGGTGGCAGTGCAAGATTGGAAGACACCAAGAAATGCAACCGAAGTTCGAAGCTTTCTTGGGCTAGCCGGTTTTACCCAAAGGTTTATTAGGGATTTCGCGAAAATCTCAGCTCCACTCACAAGGCTAACAAAGAAGAATCTGGCATTCACTTGGGATTTGGACTGCGAGTTTGCTTTCCAACGATTAAAAAGGGCTCTTACAACAGCCTCAGTTCTAACTCTGCCTGATGGACGCAAAATGTTTACAGTATACACAGATGCATGTGGAACGGGACTAGGCGCTGTTCTAATGCAAGAAGGAAGGGTAGTAGCTTATGGCGGAAGACAATTGAAAGTTCATGAAAAGAACTACCCAACCCACCATCTTGAGTTAGCCACCATTGTCATTGCGCTTAAGTCTTGGCGCCATTATCTCCTAGGTGAGAAGTTTGAATTATACACTGACCATAAATCATTGAAATATCTCTTCTCACGGAAGGATCTTAACTTGAGGCAGCAAAGATGGATGGAGTTTCTTGCCTCGTATGACTTTGAAATTTCCTATACTCTCGGCAAAGGCAACGTAGTAGCAGACACATTGAGCCGAAAGAAACTGACCTTAAGCCCTCTCTTTATGGAAAGACAAAGCTTGGAGTATATAGTCAGTTTTAACTTTAGGCCCTCCTCAGATTTTGTATTGGGTTTGTTAGCATCTCTCGAAGTACGCCCTACTCTCTTGGACTCAATAGGGGCTGCACAACGTGAAGACCCTCAGCTTGTGAATGTGATTGATAAACTTATTAGGGGTGAGACTTCTAGTCACCTCAGTAGGTATGCCATCAATGATAAGGGTTGGCTGAGGCGAGATGGAAGATTATGCGTCCCACAAGCAACGGAGTTGACAAAGAAGGTTCTCGAGGAAGCGCATCATTCCAAGATGACTATACACCCTGGCAGTGATAAGATGTACAAGGATATAAAAAGGACTTTCTTTTGGAACGGTATGAAACAAGACGTGGCAAATTTCGTTTCTAAGTGCATGACCTGCCAACGGGTCAAGGCGGAACAGAAGAAACTTGGAGGACTACTTCATCCTTTAGAGGTCCCACAGTGGAAGTGGGAGAGCATTTCAATGGACTTCATTGATGGACTGCCTAGGTCGAGAAGAGGCAACACTAGCATTTGGGTAATAGTGGATAGGCTTACTAAAAGTGCCCACTTTATACCTATCAAGAGTAGAAGGACTGCCGCATCTCTAGCATCTCTTTATCTCAAGGAAATAGTTCGACTCCATGGGATACCGTCTAGCATTGTTAGTGACCGAGACCCTATCTTCACAAGTGAGTTTTGGCGGAGTCTGCAAGAAGCTGTAGGCACACAGTTATGTTTGAGCATGGCCTATCACCACCAAACCGATGGCCAGACGAAAAGGGTGAATAGAGTTTTAGAGGATCTTTTGAGACTTTGCGTTCTTGACTTTGGAAGGACGTGGGAGGATCACCTTCCTTTAGTGGAATTTGCCTATAACAACAGCTACCAAGCTACCATCGGTATGGCATCCTTCGAAGCCTTGTATGGAAGACCGTGCAAATCACCAACTTGTTGGTGGGAGTCTATAGATAAGCTTATACTTGGGCCATACATGATTCGAGAGACTTCGGAGAAAGTGGACTTGATATGGAGAAGGATGAAGACAGCCCAAGACAGACAGAAATCCTACGCCGACAAAAGACGGACCGACCTTGAGTTTGAGGTTGGGGACATGATTTTCCTTAAGGTATCTCTTTTAAGGAACGTCATTCGTTTTGGATCCGCAGGAAAGCTAGCATCAAGATTTGTAGGACCATTTCCTATCATCGAGAAGGTTGAGAAGATGGCCTATAGATTAGAGCTACCCGAGAGACTGGCCGGAGTTCACAACGTCTTTCATGTTTCTCACCTCCGAAAGTGTTTTCATGAGTCTGCGGAAGTGGTGGAACCTAGCATTCTAGAAGAGGCCGAAGTGGAACGGGAAGCAACTATGAGGAGAGTTCCAACCCGCATCTTAGGAACTGAAGTGAAGAAGCTACGCAACTGCGAAGTCAAACTCATTAAAGTTCAGTGGAGCGACGCCGAGGAAGACGCGACTTGGGAAACTGAGGACAAAATATGCGCCGCCTACCCTCTTCTTTTTGAGGGTACATCTTTGATCTCTCTTTTTCCTTAAGTTATGCTTTATCTATCTTTTTAGGTATATCTCCTCGGTCCTTTTCCTAACTCCTTAGGTAGAAAACAAATGGATGCAAACATGTATTTGAAAACATGTTATGGATGATGGCTGCAAATGGTTGCTAGTGATTGCTAGTGGTTTCTCGTGGATGCATACACACACACACCCCCTAGGTTATAGATCGGCTCAGTCACTTCATATTGCATATGCATACATGTATTCTCATTTGTACATGGTTGAAACTTGATATGTTGTCATATGGTCGTCACATTTGTATGAATAGTTGTGCACTCATATAGAATTATGAGTAGGAAAAATTTGCATACATAATGGATTCATGAAACTTACATGATTCGCATTAAGGAGGTCAACTGAATCAGTAGACCGCCTGATTTCTGCATTAGATAAGGACATGTACACACATTGTGCATATGATCATGAAGCATTAGAAGTCTTTTAAGGACAATGGACGCCTGTGTTTGTTGGTTGAGTAGATGGACTGTTGGACGGTAGGATATACATTCTTCCTAACTTGAAGATTTCGAGGACGAAATCCTTGGGGGGGGGGGGGGAATGTAACACCCCGTGAATTCTATAACATTAAGCTTCAAAAATTAAAGTATAATTAATACTAAATGAAAGAATTAAGGGAAATGGGTTACACCATTGCGTTCGTCTCGGAATTCTGCTTGAGATAGAGTCCAAGTTTGCGCGAATCGGACTCCGTATGAAGGAGTTATGGCCTTCAGAAGTTTTAGAATAAAATTAGAATTCAAACAGCTCAGTTTAAAATTCAAATTTTGAATTTCAGGTTCAAACTAGGCTGGGCGGGAAAATTCCCGCCCAGAGACCAGGTCGACCACAGGGTCGACCATGGTGTCGACCTGGCCACCCCAGGTCGACCATGGTGTCGACCTGGCCACCCCAGGTCGACCATAGTGTCGACCTAGGTGTCGACCTGGCTGGCTAGGTCAGGCCCTGACTCGAATTTCTGTGGCCCTGTGTGTCATTAGGGCTGACGTGTCACCTCTTGATTGGCTCTTTGAACTTTGTATGGTCTATATTCCTCCTGTCTTCATCTGACGGCTCAAAACAATTTAAAAATCTATAAATACACCCTAAGTCTCAACTGAAAATTCAAAAAAAAAAAAAAAAGGAGTCGTCATGCTGCCAAGGAGGAATTGAGCATAGCCGTCAAGAGAGAAAAGCCTAAGAGACGAATCAAATTAAGAAGAAGATAAAAGTTAAATCAAATTAATCAACGCAACATTAGTCTACCCAAAGGAGCGCATCTCAGTTTCAGAATTCAGAATCCAGAATTCAAGATTCTGCATTCGTTGTAAGTATAGTGACCTTTCAGAATATGAATAAAAATTGTGATGTGATTCGATGTAAATGAAAATAGAATTGTGTTATTGTATTGTATAAATTCTGTGTATTGTAATGGTTCTATCATGACTTGTGTATTGATATTTGAGGCATAAATTGATTGATGCAAGCCTATTGAACAATTGTATATGAAAACAATGGCACTTGTAAGTTTGTGGCAAAAACTAGAAATTGATCCCTTTTTTTTTGTTTATGCCTATGGCATGGATTATATACATTCACTAAGTCTAAATTAAGGCTTATGTAATCATGTTCTAGATTTGAAACATTTTATGCCTACATGACACAAAACCTATGATATCATTTTCATGTTTATTTGCAAGTATAATTGGATCTATGTTAAGTATTGTTTGGGTTTCATAAACTATGCAAGTTCATGTTTATTTGCAAGTATAATTGGATCTATGTTAAGTATTGTTTGGGTTTCATAAACTATGCAAGTCCAGGTTGAAATAGTCTATGTGATTAGATTGGACATTTTGGTGAATATACGACATGTTAGTTTTGTGGTTGACGTTATGCCAAGTTCAACATGTTTAAACACAAGTTTGTATTAGCCTAAACTATGTCATTTCATATGTCACCTACTTGGTTATACTTTGATTTGAATGCAAGTTCACATGACGCATATTATATGTTGGTTGAATCGCTAAATTGCAAGTTCATGCGCCACACACCTTTATGTATTACATGTTCTTGATTTCCCCTTTTTCTCACGTTTATAAAGTTGGGCTGGATTGTAACAAGCCCAACACATGTTATAATGTTGCGAACAAACGGGGGTAATAACGTTGGGTGTAAAACATGAAAATATATGTTGGCATGTTTGGCACATGCCAATGACAACGACATTTAAGCGGTATGAATTGATATACCCAAGAATAAAAGATATGACATTTACATATATAATTTAGAAGTAATAAAATATGTAAATTTAGAAAACACGATATGCTTAACCCGAGGTTGGATTGAGTTGTGATGTAAACCTGCCCGGACTCGCCCGGCTGTCCGGTAGTCACAACAATACCTATCCAATGTGGGTGGTTAAGCATTGAGCCCAATAAGGACCCGAGGTTAGACTGAGCTACGGTGTAAACCTGCTCAGAACCGACCGGCACATCCAGTAACCGTAGCAATACCTGTCTAATGTGAGTGGTCTGGTGCTCCTAAGAGGCTAAGGACAGATGGTAGGGTTAAGTCAACTATAACACTTAACCAAATTCAACATGTTAACAAGAATTGATGGGTGGGGTTAGGTAAATACAGACACTTAACCACTTAACATGTTTGACTATAAAATCCTGGTAACGAGGGACCCATTTCAGCAGTAACCCAAGTTAGGTATCAACGGTACCCTGAAACTAGGCAGGGTGGGGCATGATTACCGGGCTGATTGTAAGCGGTCAAACGATGGCGGTGGGTGCACAGTGTAGGTCTAACGGGGTGCGGGCGTGCACACACTCCGGAGCAGACAACCAGGGCACTGGGGACACCAGTAGTATAACCTATGCCTTCTAGAATTTGTGTCGGGGCCGCCACCATGGGTCTTGATACACCCCATGGTGGGACCAGCATAGGTATCTACAATTCTTAGGGGTCGTATGACACATGTTAACGCGAGTAGGCGCCGATCTTTCGAAAATGGGGATCACTTCACCCTCACCATGGGGTGCCAGTTAAAATAAGCTCAAGTAGGTGCAGAGATATAATGTGGGTGCGATAGTATATTCGGTTCTAAGTGACACTTCCTTAGCTTGTGACACTTTCCTATTTTCAGTTTATATCTATCATGCCCTTTTCTTGTTCACATACTGAAGAGTTACTAGATTTACTCAGGCTTTATGTCTGACCCTATTTTCTTTTCGTCTTCTTTTCTTTCGTTTCCCCCTAAGGTCCACAGGGAGGAAACAGCTCAGTCAGACTCTTTACAAGCTCCAAGACCGTAGATGTATGATTTGGATCTCTTTTGCTCGGATTATGGCTTTGGATATCACTATGGGGATTTTTGTCACTTTATTTATGTTTTATGCTTCTTTAGTAATCAAGACATTTATGAGGTTGTAATGTTGGAAGTATTTTGAGGCAATTATGGAATGTTTTGTTTTGAACACGTATTAATGAAATAAAAGTCTGTTTGGTTTTCCGCTGTTTAAAATATGTGTATTTATATCTGTCTTGAGTTTATCTGTGGCTTTTACTTATAAACCTCCACCAAAGTTAAGGCATTCCCTTTTGAGTGACCTTAATGGAGGTAGGTGTTTCAATTTTGCCCTTAAGTTTACTGGTTGGGCCATAACTTTTGATAGGGATCGAATCAGGTGTATGAGATTAATCTCATTAGACCAGAATGGTGGTTTAGAGTGGTCACATGAAGGATTTAGTTCAGCAATTTGGGAGGATTCGTTGTTTTAAGTTTCATCTACTGTTAGGCAAACCGATCTGCAACTAATGGGCAGATTAGCCAAACGCATTAGACCTATGACCAGCAGATATAAATAGAGGGACCTGGGGAGAGCACTAGGTTTACTCTCCTCATTATAAACTTTAGGTTGGGCGTCTGTGATTCTCCAGTTCAACCTAAAACCCTATTTCTCCATTATTTTCATATCAAATTCATCGTATATTGCACCTAGAAGATATATCATCATCAGGAAAGAGTAGATCATCATCAAAGAGTATCACATCACATCAAATTGCATCAAATTCAAGGGGATTCAGTGTTATCCATATCTGATCTCATTAAATCTGCATCAAATCTGGAAATTGGTGAGCAATAGATATCTCTCGCATGGAAGCTACACATTGTATGAGTAAATTAGGATCATATTCATATGTTTCATATTAAAATGACCTTAGCTCTGATCATATATGTTTAACTCATATTTAGAAACCCTAGAAAACCTAATTTGATCATATTAACCTGATAATTGTTAGATTAATCTTGTTTGTTTATATGTTTAGATCCAAATCATTCTAGATCTCGTAACTGTGGTATGTTTATGTTTTGATTGCAATTTATTCATGTTTATATGATCATGTATTGCTGAATTGTTGTTTTTTTTGATTGAGTTGATTGTGTTGGTTGAGTTGTATGTTATATTGTTTGCCGTAGAATCATAGGGTTGAAGAACAGAGAAAATCGGAGGTTCGGATGATCGGATTTAAACAAAACTTGATGGAGGGGATCTGGAAGACGAGGAATTGGAGCATGAAAATTTTGGTGCACAAGTGCACTAAGTGAATGGGTCGGCACCGACCCGTGTGGGTGACTCGTGTAGCGATGATTTCTTCAGGAGTGGCATGGTGGCAGTGAGTATAGGCTATGTACAAATTTTCGAGATATTCAGAACTGATTCGCCATGGGTTAAAGGTTGATACTCGAGATACAGACTAATTGACAAAAGTTGCTACCGGAGGGTCGGAATGTTTGGAAAATGGATCGATAGGACATGCTCGAGGCAAGAATGCATGTGGGCCGACCACTTAGCCAAAGTTGGTTAAGTGGATAGGTCGGCACCGACCCATGATGGGTCGACACCGACCCATAGGGGAAAGTCAGATGGGTGTGATTTTTTGGGGGCTTGGTTGTCTTGGCTTCCTGAAGTTGCTGGTGAAGTTTGGATTGAAATGGACTTCAAATGATTGATGTGCAACTCAAAGATCGATGGTGCTTCGATTGTGAACTCCCGATGGAGTGGTCGGAGCCAAATTGATGTAACACTGGTCGTGATTCGATATACGATCCAGTATGATGATGGATTGACAGGATGTGAGTCAATCATAAAAGATAATGAAATGGTTCGAGAATGGATGAGTCGCCAAGATGAAAGGCTGACAGTTTTGATGTGCCAAGGAATCATTAGTTATCGAAGTGTTCTAGTAGACTCAAAGCATAGGTATTGTGGGGACACCGATTATGATTAGATTCGAGAGATCATATACCCTGAGCAATCACGATGGGCCTTGTTATCGAGAATGGAAAAGACAAACATACGAGTCACGATGGTGTATGGTAGATTGACTAGAACCCCATTATCCCTTTTGATCGTTAAAAAGAAAATTCGATAATCAATAGATTCACGTCTGTAGGCGGTGATAGCTAGGATATTGGATGCTATGGATGTTATGGTTGATTCTATGAACTTTCTTCTCTGTTTTCTCTGGGTAGGCTATCTCCGTAGGATGTCGAAGAGAAGCAGGATCAGGGGTTGTCCTTTCCTATTTCTAATGTGACATGTGATGGATGGTTTTCACGTGTTAACTTATTGGTTGTCGGGCAGATCGGATGGTCGATCCACATATACTCATATTATCCTATGTAACTGTTGCTAGCTATTTTATCGCTCACTAAGATTGTTGTCTGACTCAAGGTTTTATATTTCTCTCTTATTACCTTGGGTTATTAGTCGGTTTGGTGTCAGTGTTGTTGTGCAGTGATAAGCAGAAGGCTGACATATTATTATTACCTACTATTTAGCAATTTCTTTTATATTTCCGTTGTATGTTGATGTTATTGAGACTATGAGGGATGAAATTAGGCATATTGTATTCATAGATTCTTGTATCGAGAAGTATTGTACTCAAGATTTTATGGTTTTATGGAAATTTGATTCTCTATTCAGTTGTGCTCACTACAACAAAATTGGTTATTGACAACTCCTAATTACAATGTTTAAGACCATATGTTGTCTATTTATACAAAGAACTTAAAAATCATATAATGTAAGTATTAATATAAGTGGTTAAACCGCTGTCTAATTTTTTTCCCGCTTTCATTTTTCGTTTGCAACCTTTGGCCACTCCTTCGCCTATTATGTTGAAAAAAAAAGGCTCATTGGAAATCAAATCGTTCCCTCCTTTCCAAATCACTCCCGCCATCCCAAATTGCCTCCGCTTTCTTCAGATTTTTCTATCGTTTCATCGTTGGTCGAATCCACTAAACCGACGTCGTTCTTCTCCTTCAACCGCATCAAACCACTGCTGCCCTAATCTCGTCTGATTCTACCTAGTAGCTGCAAAGGCAACGAGAAAACAACAAACCCTTGCGCGGTTTGTTTTAATCATCCTGATATTTCGCCTTTTTGCATTATTTATAATGTTTGTTTGTTTTGCTTGTTTAAGAGTTGTCGTTGATTGCGTTATTTACAGTGTAACAACAAAATCATGAGTAAAAGAATTATAATTATACAATAGCTCCGTTAATTTTTGAATAAAGCATTAATAAACTGAAATGGTTATGCATTATCTGATTTTCTGCATGACTTATTGCTGCTTTAATAGGTTAGCTGGAGCCTTAGACATACAGAAACTCAATGGTAATGATTCTATAAATGTTTGATTAAATTGGCTATATTGATAAATTTTATACACTATGAATCTTTCTTTAAAACAGAGAGAATAATCTTGTAGATAATTTGGAACAATAACCATCGAGATTATCTATGATTTATAAATTACAATTGTTAAATGATATTCCACCTTGTATTGTGTTTCATTAAAAGTTGCTAATTGGTGCAATGGTATTTGTTCAACATAGAAGCCATTTAACAGGATAGCTTCCATTCATTAGGTTTGTTTTATTCTTAACGATAGCTTTGCTTGCCCTGTCCTTTCTTGGCATTGCTAGCAATAGAGGGCATAAAACAGGTGTGCACATCTTAATTATGTGGCACATTTGTAACATTTCTAGTGAAGATGAATTGATTTTGACTTTTATTTATGCAGCAAATAATAATGGTGCTATAGTCTGAAGTCAGTACTTGTTTTTGAGAGGCTTCCGCCTTCATAATAAGCATAGAGATATGAGAAATTTAGAAATTAGAATGATTCATGGAATAGACATGAGGTGTACTTCCTCCACTTAGCTGTTTGTAATACGAAATTAGTTATTGTAGCAAGTTCATGTTTACAGCAGTACATAACTGTTATTTCTCATTAATTGTATATATGGTACTTGTATTGTAGGTCCAATAGCGTATGCTGGATTTAATTGAAAAACTCAAGGTAAAGATTTAAAATGCTAAGTCATGAAAATATTGTATGTTCAAAATCTGGACTTTCCAGACGTGGACTGGTGGAAATAGATATCAAGTGGTTGAACTTGACTGATCTTAAACCGATAATTACATTGTTCTAGGCTGTAGTATTTTTAATGATAATGCGATGACGGAAAATCTAATCTGTTTTTTTTTTTTCTTTCTTAACTTTCAATTCTTACACTCCTCTTCTTTGGTAGGTGATGCCTTCTATAAGCAATAAACATGATGAGTTCATGCTAAAAGAGTTGGTGAATAGATGGACAAACCGTAAAGTTATGGTTCAGTGGCTTACCTGTTTTTTTATTATTTGGGTCGCTGTTTCGTTACACAACATTCTCTCTCCCCTAAAAGTGGTTGGAGGTATATGTTATCTATTACTCAAATGTTTTTCTATAAAGTTTTTCTTATGGATAACACAATAAGTTCATTGCAAATAACATGCTTTTACAACCTGTGGTATTTGTAGAATGCGCAACATGAGTTACTTACTGTACATGCAAACCAACTTTTTGACAAAAACATTCAGAAGGTATTTTCATGATTATAGTTTATTTTGGCTATTTAAAAAAATTGCAAGCAAGTATATATCATGTGTTAATACTGTCAGTATTGGTTATATTAATGTGCAATTGTGTTTTCATCACATGTCTGCCATCAATGCAACTGTACATTAATATGGTTCGCATTATATTAATGCTATGCTAGCATGTTAAGTATACTTATTCAGGGAAAAGCATGCTAGCAAGCAATATTAGTTTCTCTTATATCATTGATCAAATTAACATATAATTATGATTTCAATATTTGTATACTAATTAGTTATGGATTCCCTTTTGATATTCGTAGTTATGCAACCGAGCATTTTATGACAAAAGAATCTCAAAGGAAGTGAATGGTGATGCACTCAGTGAGGTAGGACAAATTTATTTTCAGGACTGAATCATATAGACATAATCACGCACGAACCTACACATACATATATGTTTGTATGTTTGAATTTTACTGGAAAACAGAAACTTTTTGATTCTTATCTTACATCAATTCATCTTGCTGTTTCAGGTGTTCAAAAACTATGTATTTAAGATCATGGGAGGATGCGGGTTTCCCCATGAAGCGGGGAGTATTGACCCCAGGACGTGTTCATCTTCTTCTTCATAGAGGTATGCCCGTGTTTATTATCGACATTCAGTTAGTTCGAATATTCTTCTTTATGTATGTGGTGTAGAGATTCACTTTTGTCAAAAAACACCACCAAAATAACATGGTTTCCTGAATGAACGTAGTTGAATACTTGGACTGTTCTGTTTTCACTTGATTTTTCAGGATAAACGTTCTACTATTTAAGCAGCCCTTATATTTATGTTACTTAGTGCAAATTAGTTAGTTATGTACGCTGTAAATACAAGAAATTCACAATTGCTAAATATTTTAAATAGATTAGCAACATTTTGGTCCAACACAAACTTCCCAATTTGCGCCTTATTTGCATATGATGTTATGGGTAGGTATATCTCTAGTGACAGAAATTTACATTTATTATTATTTCAAATATTTAGTATATAATTGGGGCCACAAGTTTGAATGTTCATCCAAAAGAAATGTTTGTATTTTTTAATTTCTAACTATCATTATGCCTTTTTAGGACATTCATCATCATTGGTGTACATTAATCATCTTTGGATCTTGTACATGTTCCATGTTCTAGGATAGCCGGCACTATAGGGATCATCAAGCGTAATGTTGGAGTGGTTGAAATTAAGCACCATATGATAGATGCGAGTGATACATTTTCAGTTTCATTGTCTGAACATGATGTTTCCCTCTCTGTATCGTAGCTTGCTATTTCAAACATTCATGTTGATAGATCTTTTGCAACCAACCATCGGTTTGCTAAACCTCATCAGCAAGTTACTGGACACCAAAAAGGTAAAAATTTAATTACTCGATAGTTTTCATATTGATGTTTCTTTTTCCTACTCCGCACCAGTGGCCAACTTCATGTTGAACATATTTCTTAACTTGAAATGGTCTATTTAGGCATCATATCCTCACAATTTAGAGATAAAGATGCTAGAGGTCAAGCTAGAGGAGAACTTTTAAAATATATTGTTGAATACAGAAAGGCTGCAAAATTATTGCTAGCAAATAAACAAGATGTTGTAAGTTCCAAAAGAATATGTACTATTATGCATCATATACTCACACCACTAAGATGACACATAAACAATTTGGTTTTCTTATTTTAATTTTTGTTATAGGTTATCAGTGAATGCAATCAAGTAGAGCAATGGCTAGCAGAAAATTTTCAACAACAATATTCTGTGCCAAAGAACACAAATTTTGTTATATGGTCGCAAGAGATAAAAAAGAAATGGTGATGAAGTTGTTAAGGTAAAATTCATTCTTTTTTGCAAATAGATGGTGGTTGATTAAAGTTGCAGTTTAAAATAGTCTCAGGGTATTGGCCGAAATCCATTTCAGACATCTGAACTAGGTTAGACGTCTGAAAATAGGTTTAGATGCTTGAGCAATGGACATTGCTTTCACCTATTCTGATTGTTTTATTTGGCATCTAATTTTGTTTTTTTCTTGCGTATTTGCATGGACGACATGTATGTTGGAATTAAATTATATATCCGTTGGTCGTCCAAATTCTGTAAAAATCAATGAACATTTTTGAGTACTTACTAGAGCTATCAAGGTACTAACTTCATATTCTCTGTTTTTATTTCTTTTTAGTCTTTAGTGTATGTCTATATAACATTGCATAGTGTACAAGTAACAGACGTTGTTACTTATATAAACTTGGTCTAAGTAGCACCTGATTTGTTTGCACCCAGTTGAATTAATAAATTGATGGTAGCACAAAATATTTTATGAGCATATACCTTTGCTTCTTTTATAATAATAACAAGTTTAGTTAATATAAATTAACAAAGCACATAAAAATACAAAACATAACTAAACTTCTATTATAATAATAACAATAAGATTTGTAATGTTAGTAAATTAACTAGGATTTATAAAAATTAAATAAACTTATGAGAATTAACTAACTATTATTAAAAATTAACTAAGTTTACTAATTTTATAAAAACTAAGAAGTTTAGTATGTAAAAGTTAACTAAGTATGTAAAAATATAAAATATTACCACGTACTTTATAATAATAATAGCAATAATTAAAAATTAACTAAGTTTACTAATTTTATAAAAATTAAGAAGTTCAGTTTATAAAAGTTAACTAAGTATATCAAAATATAAAATAATACCAGGTATTCAATAATAATAACAACAATAATTAAAAATTAACTAAGTATTATAAAAATTAACTAACTATTATAAAAAAATTAACTAAGTTTACTAATTGTGTAAAAATTAAGAAGTTTTGTTTTTAAAAGTTAACTAAGTGTATAAAAATATAAAATGTTACTAAGTATTTTATAATAATAATAGCAATAATTAAAAATTAACTAAGTATTATAAAAATTAACTAAGTTTACTAATTTTATAAAAAATAAGAAGTTTAGTTTATAAAAGTTAACCAAGTATATAAAAATGTAAAATATCACCAAGTATTCTATAATAATAATAGCGATAATTAAAAATTAACTAAGCATTCTTCAACTTGCTCCTTCTTGTATTCTTTTTTCTTGTTGTCGAACATTGTTTTCTTGTTAATGTGTAAGCATGACCAAATGCTAAAATAAACACATGTGTAAAGGTACTGGAGATGGGCGTCGTTGTGCATTCGGCTATGACCGAAATATCATTAAGTGCTTTTGAAGATCCCTCAATAATAAGACTGCTTGTGGCAACTGATTATGGAGAAAGTGTTAACTTTTAATTATTCATTTGTTGGTATTCGACGCTTGTTTTATGGATATTTTATTTTATTTATAGACATCGTGACTTTGTCCAACGGATATTGTGTAAATTTAATTTATGGTGTTATTTTTGTTTATGGAAATTATGTAAACTTGGTTTAGTGATGATGTGATCTTTGTGTATGAATATTGTGTTATATAATTAGTTGGTTGATATATATTTACATGCTGCTGGTATGTATATGCATAAATATTTTGATACTACAATATGTAAATGTTGTGATAGTTGTAAAAAACCGTTGTGATATGTGGCAAAACGCTGTGATAGTAAAGAACATGTAAATTTCTAGAAATGTTGTAATATGTGGTAAGCGCCGTAGAAAAGGGAAGATAACAACATTTCTGAAACAATATAAAACGCCATATAAACATAAGAACAACACCATTTAAAACGCTGTAGTATGTCAATTTTCTATAGCGTTTGGGTATGTATTGTGATATTTCCCTGGCCTATAACAACTTGTTGGTAGACAGCGTTCATCAAAACGCTGTTAAAGGCTATAACTACATTTTTTCAACGCTGTGAATGGACAAACTTCTTGTAGTGGATTCATTACTATATCCAGTTGTATATTTTATTATTATGTATTCTCCATGTGTTGTGAGTTATATGACAGGTTCTGTTTTTGAGTTATTCTACCTTGACAATCGTCCCATATCGGCCTAGCACATTATACAACGCACCGTTTCCTTAGTTCGGTGCAGGAGGTATTAGGTGGTCATCACATTTGTTATTAGGGCTTTGGTTAATTGATTTTACCCAAAGTTCACGAGCATATAAAAGTATGAGAGACATATTTGTAATTTCTAATGGACGATTACCATATTATATATGTATATTGTATATTATAGTAGGTAGGTAAGCAATTAAACACCAATGCAGCTTTCTCTAATGTGAATTGACTCTCGTTTCAGAGTAAGGATGAGTCTACTAACTTGGAGACACGCTGTTAGGAATGGGACTGGGGTTGGAGGGATTGGCGACGATAGCCGGTCGGAAGCTGCAGCAGCTATGCCCGATTATCCTGCTATGATCGAGGCCATGATGGCAGCGATCATGAGGAGGATGCCCACCCCAAGAGCGACAGTAGAGCAAGGTGCTCCTGTGCAGGCACCTAGGGTTGTTGATTTTGCGAAGCTCTGCAAGGATTATACTTCTCTAGGTGGCAAGCCGTTTGTCGAAACAGAACCGACTGTTGAAGTCCAGAATTGGTTGGATACATGTGTTTGAATTTTTGGAGTCTTGGGAATCGATGATGCAACTAAAAGGAAACTTGCATCGACGCAGTTGCAAGGACGAGCAATGGGTTGGTGAAACTCTGTGACTTCGGAGACTCCAGAGGACCAGATTACTTGGGATCAGTTTAGAATGAAGTTTGAGGAAAAGTTCATTTTTAAGGTCTAGAAATCGATGTTGTTTCAGAAGTTTGTTGAGCTTAAGCAAGGAGGTCGACCAGTGCCTGAGTATGTTGGTGAGTTTGAAACTCTTTCTAAGTATGTTCGTTCATATGTCGAAACTCTTTATCAGAAGAATGAGAAATTTATCTTGGGATTAGACGAGAATATTGGGAAGCAACTGATTGACTATATTGATGACTCTTTTCAGGAGTTGGCTATAAAGGCTTTAAGGAAGGAGAGTTTGTTTCCATAAAAGGTTGAGGTTGTTGTTGAAAAAAAAAAAGATTCAAAACCACATCAAGGTGGTAGTGATAAAAAAAAAGTCGAAGGTAAAAGAAAACAACAGCAAGGAAAGAATGGCCAGAAGAAGCCAAAGAAAGAGATTACTAGTTATAACTGTCAGCAGAAGGGCTATCTTTCCAAGGGTTGCAAGAACGCTAAGGCGGAAAAGAAATACTTTAACTATAATAAATTAGGACAAATGAAGAAGAGTTGTTCGGAACCACTGAAGGATAAGCAGGTTGTGAGGGCGTATGATTTGGATGTTGTGCCGTCTTCCTCGTGGGGTCCAACCACGGTGGAGAAGAGGAAGAGTGTTGTTGTGCAAGGTATGCTCTTTATCAGAGATGTTTAACTTCAAATTTTGTTTGATACTCGAGCATCGCATTCTTTTATTTGTAACGAGATTATTTGCAAGTAGGTTTAAAATCTGAAATTGTTGATAGACCATTAGTCGTGACTAATCATGTAGGGGGTTCGTCCAGCTTTGGTATGCTTTGTCATGGTCTAGTTTTATCGAGTCATGGTTGCTCTTTTGTGTGTGATTGTTTTGTTTTGAATTTCGCTGGATTTGTAATTATTTTAGGTATGGACTAGCTTAAGAAGTATGTGGCTATTATTGATTGCTAAGGGTTCGAGGTGAATGTGGAAGGGTGAATGATTGTGATACGTTGTCTACCAGAGGAGTGGAGTTCTAGTTATCTTTTTATATTTTCTTGTGATTCCACAGGATGGGTTGTCATCTGTGTCGATCGTACGGGAGTTTTCTTATGTATTTAATGAAGTCAGAGGGTTGCCGCCGCGGTGAGAGTTCGAGTTTCAGATTGACTTAGTGGATGGAGCTAGGCTAACTATATTGCCTCTTAGGCAGATAGCGCCTAAGGAACAGTGAGAGTTAGAGGTGCAAGTGAATGATCTTTTGAGTCATTGGAAGAAGTGTATCCGAATGGGGTGCAACAGTTGTGTTTGCAATCAAGGCCGATGGATCATTGCGATTATGTGTGAATTATCGTAAGCTGAATAAGGTCACTAAGAAAAACAAGTACCCATTGCCGAGAATATATGACTTGTTTGATCAACTTCATGAAGCCAAGGTGTTTTCCCAAATGGATTTGGCAACGGGATTTCACCAATTGAGTGTGATTAGGGATAGTTTGTTGAAGACTGCTTTTTGGACACCGTCCGGGTTTTATAAGTAGCTGGTAATGTTTCTTGGATTGATTAACGTGCCAACATGTTTTGTGGATCTGATGAATCAGGTTTTCAGAGAGCAGTCGAACAAGTTCGTACTTGTGTTTGTTCATGATATATTGGGTTTGTAACACCCTAAAATATAATTGGAACGACCCGAACTTCCCCATGAAAGAAAGCACGGATTGAATTGAGAACATGACAAATCAGAACACAAACAGAAGAACATTTCGTTGCTTATTACAACAATTCCATCATAATACAAGAATATACAGAGTATGAATAAATATTATACATCAGAAAATATCAGAGATTCAAATTACATTACTGTAGCGGAAAAATAATACAAAACACAACTGAAAGGAATATACGGATACACAGCTTTCCGAATATCATTCCAGCTATAAACCAGGATCCTATGAATATAAATCTACAAAACCAAAACTACTAGCTGCCCATGCGGAAAATAGGGGCACCTAGAGTTTAGGTTAAAACAATAAACTCCAGGTCAGTCATGTGACTGGTGTGAGAACTAAAACAGTTATTTAAAACTTTACTTTAAATCATATGTATCAAGGGACCATGCCGTATAACACGAATGGGTTTCCTCCCGAGAATACCAGTGCATATAATAAACAACGCAATGCTTTTTGGAAAAATGAAGCTATTATAAGACCCAGGTCCTATCACACAATGCAACGCAAACCGGGGGATAGGGTTTTCCGTTATAATAGCCAAACATGCTTGGTACGTTAAAACAAATCATTTGATACTATTATAAGTGCATAGTGTATAAAACAACTTCAAATATAAATGTATCAATCCTAGACGGCATGGGTACCATATATCATGTCGCCAATACTAGGCTCTATAATCAAAACCAAAATGTCACGTATTGGAAGTTGGATTTCCATCGATGAACCAATGCAAGGGATCGTCCTTACCGCTTCGGGACTCTCTAGCCCGAGCCTCAGGAACAGCCGCAACTGCACCTTGGATCGTCAGGGCCGGTCCACTCGATGTGGATTATAATGCCTAAACACTGCGTTTCCCCTCCCTATGGGTCGTAAATGAGCCAAATGACTCCATCGGACCCGGATCGACCGATATAACTGAGGCGCCTCGCTATCCATCATCCACATAAGTAAAATGTCAGGGCGTGAAAAACACTGACACCACTCCTAACTAGAAAGAAACGCATGCCCTCCCTGATGTCCTCTCTCGTTTCTGGTTCACGCCGGGGAGTGAGGCCCATGAATTAACGCTACACAAAGCTACGCCACAAAGGTCGTGCTTTGATCATTAACCACAAGACTCTGCTTTTCGACAGAAGACTTAATCATTTGCACCTCAGCATGCCACACAGGAAATTCACGCTACGCAGCCGATGTCTATCAATCACACAGAATGAACTCCGATGTCAGACACACATCCATTTACAAGTTCATTCTAGGTCTGAACGAAACCGGAGAAACCTTATTCCTCGCATATACGTCGATCTCCAAGTACGTCTGGACGATCACCAACTGATTCCCTCCTCTTGGGTGTACAGCCCAATCAAGATCATCAGTAATTATCCAAACGATGTGAAGATGCAACACCCCACATCCTTTAGTGTCACTCACAAAGGGAATGCACTAAGTTTTGTGGAGCATTTAGGGTAAAAGATGCAGATAAATTACAAGACAGACAAAATTAAAACAACGGAAAATAAAACTTTACTTTATTGATAAAATAGTTTGTACAACAATTGTTTTCCAATATCAGAGTATCATCTGTCTTACAAAATAAAGAAGCATAAAATAACATTTATATTCCCCAATATAGCATAAGCCAGCCATAGCAGCAGAAAAAGAGAGTCCAAAGCACTTTGTCAAAGAATCTTCGAGCTTGGGAAGAGTGACGGTCCAATCTAACCTGAGCTATACTATTCCCTCCTTAACTACCTGGGGGGGAACGGAAGAAAAAAAGACGAAAGAAAAGTGGGTCAGACATAAAGTCTGGTAAGTTCAGTTACTTCTAGCATGTGAACAAGGAAAAACAAAACGACATGAATTAACTGAATACAAGACAATACCATGATGATAGGGCCAACAAGATAGGATAAGATTAACACAAGATATGCTAAGACAAGATAAACTGGATATGCTTTAATACTTTCTCCGCTTCGCTATTAACCTGTTATTATGGTTTCTATGTCTCTGCACCACCTATTTAGTGTCCCAACTAGTAATCTGTCTAAAATGATAACGCGATCCCAATCCTAGTCTTGTGGTTGCCTTTAGGCGTACATTTATTATTTATTACCTAGATCTAATCTAGGGTTTTATATCAAAGTGCTTCCTAGATTCCACTCGGGTTTACGCGGCTTATCTAATGCTTCACAGATTCAGGGTTTATGCCACCTAGGTCCAACTAGGGATTACGCTACCTGTCGAACGATGCCCCTAGTCTAGGACGCACTACCTAGAGTGGTATATGTTCCTAGACTTTCCCCACGTATGTGTCGCGAATCGTTTATCGCTGTCTAGATGCACATGCCCTGAAATGTGCGACCCGAGTCCCGTGGCAGGGCTATTCTAGAAACACGGAACTCGGTCGGGAGCTTTCAGATATCTGCTGATGCAGATGCTAAGGTCTGTTTTTCCAGTGGCTATGGTCCCACCTGACCCCTCCCTCAACTAATGAAAGGCCACCCTTGAAAAATTGAGAACTATACGCAGGCCCCCTATGCCCCACTGTCTTACGGCCATCCTCACCCATAACTAGATAGCAAGTATATGGTCTTTTGGAGTTCTCCGCCTTTCCGCTTTACGTATCTCGACTTACTCAAGATGGTAGGTAGACGACGAGTTGCTATCACAGGGCTACTGGTCTCGCCGAATCACGCTGGTCCACCCTAGTCTTTAGGTTGCCTTAAATTGCAACCAAGGCATACCCTTGGTTCTCCTAACGCAGATCTTAACCTCTGTGAGCCCAGGAGGATCATCTGCAGCCTCACAGAGGGATACCAAGAGTACCCCCACGTCCCCTCGAAGCCTCGGGCTTCGTAACCCAATTCATTGGAGCCTTCTTTAAGATCAAATGGATGTTCGCTCCTCCTCGTGTTATACTAAGAATTACTACTTAGTTTTCCCTAACTAAGGTTTACCACTTAGTTTCCTGAATCATCGTTTTCTTAACTAAGGTTTACCACTTAGTCCTTTTAACTAAGGTTTACTACTTAGTTCTCTTTCTCGTCAAGTTGGATTGGTTAAGTGTTATTAGTCGATACAAGTTAACTTAACCTATTCATTTGTCATGTTAAACTGGTTAAGTGTTACCAGTAATTCACGTTGACTTAACCCTACCAGCATCAAGTTATATTGGTTAAGTATTTACTTAACCCTACCCATTCATCTTGTATTGGTTAAATGTTCCTTTTTAACTTAACCTTGCCTATCTGTTTTAACTAACATGTTATAACGGTTAAGTGTTCCCTTAGTTAACTTAACCCTAACATTGGTTTGATTGACATGTTCTAATGGTTAAGTATTATCCCTTCATGTTTTTAACTTAACCCTATTCATTTATCACACTCTGATGGTTAAGTGTTCAAGCTTACTTAACCCTACGGTCTAATCCAGCTAACATATTAAATTGGCTAAGTGTATTAAATTTACTTAACCCCAACCTCTAGTCTAGTTAGCATGTTAAATTGGTTAAGTGTATTAACTTTACTTATCCCCAACCTCTAGTCTAGTTAACATGTTAAATTGGCTAAGTGTATTGAATTTACTTAACCTCCACTTTCTAGTCTGGTTAACATATTAAATTGGCTAAGTGTTTTTCTTAGTTACTTAACCCCTACAAATCTTGTCTTGTTACCATGTTAAGTTGGTTAAGTGTTCTAGTTAACTTAACCCTATCGTTCTAACTTAACTGTGTTAAGTTGGTTAAGTGTTCTTATGGACTTAACCCTCCCATTCTAGCTTAACTTTGATTGTATTATTAAAGCACCAGCCACTCTCATTAGACAGGTATTGTTGTGGCTGCCGGTATGCCGGTTGGTTCCAGGCAGTCTTACGCCACAACTCAGTCTAACCTCGGGCCTTTATCGGGCTTAATGCCTTAACCCCCCACATTGGATAGGTATTGTTGTGATCACTGGACAGCCGGGCGGGTCCGGGCAGGTTTACAACACAACTCAATCCAACCTCGGGTTAAGCATGTTCGTATTGTCTAAATTTACTTTTCTCATTTAGGATAAATTCTATAAGTAAATTTTCCCTAATTTACTTATTCCATTATTACTCTTTTAATGTACATTGTCAACATTTATTATTATGGCCCATTTTCCCTATATATCATATTTATAGTTTTTGGTATGTAAATTATAACAAATTAAGTGTCACTAACCATGATTATTCTAAACATGACAATTACTCACAATTATGACTAAATTCAAAATTTGTGCTAATATACTTATTATGCCAAATTAACTTTAATTGACCCAATTCTGATTTAACATCCTAATTTACAGTTTACGGCAAGACTAGAATTATTATTCTAGTTTACCGTTTACGCCTAAAACTTAGCTTACTTGCCAATACTAAATTTAATATGTCAAATTACATATTCCATAATTCATGTGAAATTTTCAAATTTGCGTTCTAATAAACATGCCATAATACATGTTCTAAATTATGTCAATCATAATTATGTTCATGTTCCATATTATGCCAATTTCCAAGTTTACAACCATGTTTAAGTCAAATTTATGATTTTCCCAAATCGTATTCCCATCGTTCTTGTAATCGTGATTTCATCCTAGATTATAGATAAATCTAGATTCGTGGATAAAAAGGGAATGAACCAAAATGCCATGAAAAGATAGACATAATGACTGGCAGAAGATGATAATTCACTAATCATAGATCTAACAAATTACACTGAATAAATTGATTAAAGCATCGAAGGCCTATAGATCTGATAATATTATGACATAAAAAGGGTTGAACAAATAACATAGGTTCAAGTATATGGGTAGATCTAACTTAATAGATAAATTCCCATAATCAAGATCCAAGGATAATTAAGAATAAACTGAATAGATAATCAAGTTTAGATCCAATCTCACAGTCATAATCCTAGGCACTAATATCATGTTCATGAATCATAGGTAACTATCCACTATTGTCATTGTCATAGTCATAGGCATTGGTTTATGCTCCTAGTCAAAGGCTTATGTTCATAGTCAAAGGCTTAAGGTTTCAAAGGCCACAGTTCCATAGTCATAATCTTAAGCATTGGCAATTTAGTCACAATGTGTTCTAGGCCATAATCAAGAATCAGATCCAAAGTCATAAACAAGCACAAATTCAATGAAATGATAAGGCATATTTCTTATATTCTTTTAATTTCATGTCACAAATAGAAAAGGCGTTCAAATCTAAAAAGTAACCGACTTACATTGATTGGATCTAGAAAAGAATAGAAAGATAGCGTTGCTTGAAGCCGTTGAATCTTTACTTGAATCCTAACTTGTTTTGAATCTTCTCTTGAAAGACTTGAGCAGCATATCCTCGTCTTGATTTATATTTTATTTTAATCTATTTATTTAGATTTAGAGGAAGAAGAAGAAGCCATGTCCATCAAGAATTTGTGCAGCATAAGGTTAGAGAATAATGGTGCAAAGAGAAGGAGACTAGGGGGCTGTTTATATAGGATTGCAAGTTAATTTGAGCCGTCGATGAAGCCAAGGTTAATCAAAGCCATCCGTTCTAAAGAGAAGCCAATTATATTCACAATTACTTTCTTAATGTACATTATTATTTATTATTAAATTTGTATGCACATTAGATACATCCCCCCTTTACACATTTATTATTAAATTTGTATGCACATTAGATACATCTCCCCTTTACACATTTACTATTAAATTTGTATGCACATTAGATACATCCCCCCTTTACATATTTATTATTAAATTTGTATGCACATTAGATACATCTCCCCTTTACACATTTATTATTAAATTTGTATGCACATTAGATACATCTCCCCTTTACACATTTATTATTAAATTTGTATGCACATTAGATACATCTCCCCTTTACACATTTATTATTAAATTTGTATGCACATTAGATACATCTCCCCTTTACACATTTATTATATTAAGCATTGGTTATTCTTAAATTAGTAGCTTTAGTGTTAACAGAAATACGGGGTGTTACATTCTCCCCTCCTTATAGGATTTCGACCACGAAATCTTCAAGTCAAAAAGAATGTAAATCCTACCATCCATCTACTCAACCATCAAACACAGGCATCCATTGTCCTTAAAGACTTCTAATGCTTGTATGTTCATATGCATAGTGTGTGTACATGTCTTTATCTAATGCAATATCAGGCGGTCTACTGATTCAGTTGACCTGCTTAATGCAAATCATGTCAGTGCCATGCGTCCAATATGTATGCAAATCCTAATGATACATATTATTTTTATATGAGTGCACAAGCATTCACTCAAATGCGACATCCATATGATAACACATTAATTTCAATTCATAAACAAATACATATATGTAAATGAAATATGAAGGCGTCTGAGTTGATCTAGTGCCTAATACGTGTGTATATGCATTCACGAGCAACCACTAGCAACCATTCGCAACCATCAACCATAACATGTTTCAAATACATGTTTACATCCAAAAGCGTTTCTACCTAAGGATCGATGATACATCCTAGAGGATATACCTTAAAAGCTAGAAATTAGTATGCATAGAATTCCTAAAAAAAGGAATCAAGGTTGTACCGTTAAGAAAAAGGGTATGAGGCGCGTATGCCTTATCTTCAATCTCCCGTATCACGTCTTCTTGAGCTTTACTCAACCGTACCTTAACAGATTCAACTTCACGATTGCGAAGTTTCTTGACCTCCATTTCCAAAATAAACAAATGTCAACCATGATACTGAGTGTATATACTAGGATGATCAGAGGTCTCTCCTCTTAGCTTATCCATCATACCATAACTATGAGGGTCAAAAGGTCACTACGTACTTTTTACCTCTCTTATGGTTAGTCCTTCCCTATATAGAGCGCCTGCCACAACTATTCATCTCTCAAGCAAACCATCCTAGTCGAACTCGACATCCCTCAAGTACAAGCCCCAAAGGCCTAAACCAATATCAGACAAGCACCCGAGGAATGTCTCCTCCGAATTTGGACGATCTACGTGAGATGATCTAAGCAAAAACAACCAAACACTTGAGCACTAGTTGGGATCTTTTACTATACAAGTACTAAGGTACAGAGACTCAACTATGGAAGCAAATATGAACAAATGCGAAGTGCTAAAACCAAAATAAAGAGTACAAACATAAAAGCTAGACTCTTCCAACAGAACTTTACTACCTTTCTCCTAGGTACGCTTAGTGGTGAAAGCATGTACTTGCCCTTCTGAAAATCTTGTCCTTTGTTCTTAATTATATGCCCTATTCTGCCATAGTAAAGATACTTCCTCTTTTCTTAAGTTTTATAATCCCTTCCTCCTTCGTGAGCCAAGTCTACATCCATGAATTCCTCATCCTTGGGTTGTGCTGCTTAGCCAAACTCCTCATCCTCTTTCGTGTGTAATCATGTTGACAAATCTCTCGAAAGCTGCCTCCATCGTACAGAAAACCCTAATAAGTTTGAAAGAAAACTAGCCGCAGGTGAAACTACTACGGTTATAGATGGAAGTCGGGCACTACTTCGCCCTTCGATGAGGTTACCTCCCAGAAAGCCAGGAGCCTCAGAGACTCAAGAAAGAAGGGGACAAGAATTCAAACAGAGAATAAGAAGATAATGCGTATGGCTTTTGGGGAATATGCCTTTAAAACAAAACTTTTCTTTTGAAATTGCTTCTTTTAAAACTGTTTGAAAATAATAAATTTTTTCAAATCTTTTATCTGATCCGGTAACCTTCTGCTCTGATACCACGTGTAACACCCCACATCCTTTAGTGTCACTCACAAAGGGAATGCACTAAGTTATGTGGAGCATTTAGGGTAAAAGATGCAGATAAATTACAAGACAGACAAAATTAAAACAGCGAAAAATAAAACTTTACTTTATTGATAAAATAGTTTGTACAACAATTGTTTTCCAATATCAGAGTATCATCTGTCTTACAAAATAAAGAAGCATAAAATAACATTTATATTCCCCAATGTAGCATAAGCCAGCCATAGCAGCAGAAAAAGAGAGTCAAAAGCACTTTGTCAAAGAATCTTCGAGCTTGGGAAGAGTGACGGTCCAATCTAACCTGAGCAATACTATTCCATCCTTAACTACCTGGGGGGGGGAACGGAAGAAAAAAAGACGAAAGAAAACTGGGTCAGACATAAAGTCTGGTAAGTTCAGTTACTTCTAGCATGTGAACAAGGAAAAACAAAACGACATGAATTAACTGAATACAAGACAATACCATGATGATAGGGCCAACAAGATAGGATAAGATTAACACAAGATATGCTAAGACAAGATAAACTGGATATGCTTTAATACTTTCTCCGCTTCGCTATTAACCTATTATTTTGGTTTCTATGTCTCTGCACCACCTATCTAGTGTCCCAACTAGTAATCTATCTAAAATGATAACGCTATCCCAATCCCAGTCTTGTGGTTGCCTTTAGGCGTACATTTATTATTTATTACCTAGATCTAATCTAGGGTTTTATATCAAAGTGCTTCCTAGATTCCACTCGGGTTTACGCGGCTTATCTAATGCTTCACAGATTCAGGGTTTATGCCACCTAGGTCCAACTAGGGATTACGCTACCTGTCGAACGATGCCCCTAGTCTAGGACGCACTACCTAGAGTGGTATATGTTCCAAGACTTTCCCTACGTATGTGTCGCGAATTGTTTATCGCTGTCTAGATGCACATGTCCTGAAATGTGCGACCCGAGTCCCGTGGCAGGGCTATTCTAGAAACACGGAACTCGGTCGGGAGCTTTCAGATATCTGCTGATGCAGATGCTAAGGTCTGTTTTTCTAGTGGCTATGGTCCCACCTGACCCCTCCCTCAACTAATGAAAGGCCACCCTTGAAAATTTGAGAACTATACGTAGGCCCCCTATGCCCCACTGTCTTATGGCCATCCTCACCCATAACTAGATAGCAAGTATATGGTCTTTTGGAGTTCTCGGCCTTTCCGCTTTACGTATCTCGACTGACTCAAGATGGTAGGTAGACGACGAGTTGCTATCACAGGGCTACTAGTCTCGCCGAATCACGCTGGTCCACCCTAGTCTTTAGGTTGCCTTAAATTACAACCAAGGCATACCCTTGGTTCTCCTAACGCAGACCTTAACCTCTGTGAGCCCAAGAGGATCATCTGCAGCCTCACAGAGGGATACCAAGAGTACCCTCACGTCCCCTCGAAGCCTCGGGCTTCGTAACCCAATTCGTTGGAGCCTTCTTTAAGATCAAATGGACGTTCGCTCCTCCTCGTGTTATACTAAGAATTACTACTTAGTTTTCCCTAACTAAGGTTTACCACTTAGTTTCCTGAATCATCGTTTTCTTAACTAAGGTTTACCACTTAGTCCTTTTAACTAAGGTTTACTACTTAGTTCTCTTTCTCGTCAAGTTGGATTGGTTAAGTGTTATTAGTCGATACAAGTTAACTTAACCTATTCATTTGTCATGTTAAACTGGTTAAGTGTTACCAGTAATTCACGTTGACTTAACCCTACCAGCACCAAGTTATATTGGTTAAGTATTTACTTAACCCTACCCATTCATCTTGTATTGGTTAAATGTTCTTTTTAACTTAACCTTGCCTATCTGTTTTAACTAACATGTTATAATGGTTAAGTGTTCCCTTAGTTAACTTAACCCTAACATTGGTTTGATTAGCATGTTCTAATGGTTAAGTATTGTCCCTTCATGTTTTTAACTTAACCCTATTCATTTATCACACTCTGATGGTTAAGTGTTCAAGCTTACTTAACCCTACGGTCTAGTCCAGCTAACATATTAAATTGGCTAAGTGTATTAAATTTACTTAACCCCAACCTCTAGTCTAGTTAGCATGTTAAATTGGCTAAGTGTATTAACTTTACTTATCCCCAACCTCTAGTCTAGTTAACATGTTAAATTGGCTAAGTGTATTGAATTTACTTAACCTCCACTTTCTAGTCTGGTTAACATATTAAATTGGCTAAGTGTTTTTCTTAGTTACTTAACCCCTACAAATCTTGTCTTGTTACCATGTTAAGTTGGTTAAGTGTTCTAGTTAACTTAACCCTATCTTTCTAACTTAACTGTGTTAAATTGGTTAAGTGTTCTTATAGACTTAACCCTCCCATTCTAGCTTAACTTTGATTGTCTTATTAAAGCACCAGCCACTCACATTAGACAGGTATTGTTGTGGCTGCCGGTATGCCGGTTGGTTCCGGGCAGTCTTACGCCACAACTCAGTCTAACCTCGTGCCTTTATCGGGCTCAATGCCTTAACCTCCCACATTGGATAGGTATTGTTGTGATCACTGGACAGCCGGGCGGGTCCGGGCAGGTTTACATCACAACTCAATCCAACCTCGGGTTAAGCATGTTCGTATTGTCTAAATTTACTTTTCTCATTTAGGATAAATTCTATAAGTAAATTTTCCCTAATTTACTTATTCCATTATTACTCTTTTAATGTACATAGTCAACATTTATTATTATGGCCCATTTTCCCTATATATTATATTTATAGTTTTTGGTATGTAAATTATACCAAATTAAGTGTCACTAACCATGATTATTCTAAACATGACAATTACTAACAATTATGACTAAATTCAAAATTTGTGCTAATATACTTATTATGCCAAATTAACTTAAATTGACCCAATTCTGATTTAACATCCTAATTTACAGTTTATGGCAAGACTAGAATTATTATTCTAGCTTACCATTTATGCCTAAAACTTAGCTTACTTGCCAATACTAAATTTAATATGTCAAATTACATATTCCATAATTCATGTCAAATTTTCAAATTTGCGTTCTAATAAACATGCCATAATACATGTTCTAAATTATGTCAATCATAATTATGTTCATGTTCCACATTATGCCAATTTCCAAGTTTACAACCATGTTTAAGTAAATTTATGATTTGCCCAAATCGTATTCCCATTGTTCGTGTAATCGTAATTTCATCCTAGATTATAGATAAACCTATATTCGTGGATAAAAAGGGAATGAACCAAAATGCCATGAAAAGATAGACATAATGACTGGCAGAAGATGATAATTCACTAATCACAGATCTAACAAATTACACTTAATAAATTGATTAATGCATCGAAGGCCTATAGATCTGATAATATTATGACATAAAAAGGGTTGAAAAAATAACATAGGTTCAAGTATATGGGTAGATCTAACTTAATAGATAAATTCCCATAATCAAGATCCAAGGATAATTAAGAATAAACTGAATAGATAATCAAGTTTAGATCCAATCTCACAATCATAATCCTAGGCAATAATATCATGTTCATGAATCATAGGTAATTATCCACTATTGTCCTTGTCATAGTCATAGGCATTGGTTTATGCTCCTAGTCAAAGGCTTATGTTCATAGTCAAAGGCTTATAGTTTCAAAGGCCACAGTTCCATAGTCATAATCTTAAGCATTGGCAATTTAGTCATAATGTGTTCTAGGCCATAATCAAGAATCAGATCCAAAGTCATAAACAAGCACAGATTCAATGAAATGATAAGGCATATTTCTTATATTCTTTTAATTTCATGTCACAAATAGAAAAGGCGTTCAAATCTAAAAAGTAACCGACTTACATTGATTGGATCTAGAAAAGAATAGAAAGATAGCGTTGCTTGAAGCCATTGAATCTTTACTTGAATCCTAACTTGTTTTGAATCTTCTCTTGAAAGACTTGAGCAGCATATCCTCGTCTTGATTTATATTTTATTTTAATCTATTTATTTAGATTTAGAGGAAGAAGAAGAAGCCATGTCCATCAAGAATTTGTGCAGCATAAGGTTAGAGAAGAATGGTGCAAAGAGAAGGAGACTAGGGGGCTGTTTATATAGGATTGCAAGTTAATTTGAGCCGTCGATGAAGCCAAGGTTAATCAAAGCCATCCGTTCTAAAGAGAAGCCAATTATGTTCACAATTACTTTCTTAATGTACATTATTATTTATTATTAAATTTGTATGCACATTAGATACATCCCCCCTTTACACATTTATTATTAAATTTGTATGCACATTAGATACATCTCCCCTTTACACATTTATTATTAAATTTGTATGCACATTAGATACATCCCCCTTTTACACATTTATTATTAAATTTGTATGCACATTAGATACATCTCCCCTTTACACATTTATTATTAAATTTGTATGCACATTAGATACATCTTCCCTTTACACATTTATTATTAAATTTGTATGCACATTAGATACATCTCCCCTTTACACATTTATTATTAAATTTGTATGCACATTAGATACATCTCCCCTTTACACATTTATTATATTAAGCATTGGTTATTCTTGAATTAGTAACTTTAGTGTTAACAGAAATACGGGGTGTTATAGAAGACCTCCGGTCTTCAACCACCGTCTTCATTCTCGATATATCGTCGAATCAGTTATTCAGAATGGGATAAACCCGGTCTTTCTGAATAACTCGCGTATATAATAAACCAGTGCTATAAAAACACAACATATGCCTCATTCCTATCCAGAATATTCCTTTATTAAAATATTCTTATACTTTTCGAAAGGTTCAAATTAATTTTATCAAAGATAAATTCTTCAAATTTATTCTTTAATCTTCCTTTGGATATCATTTCAATCTAATTAATGATGCATTAAAACTCCACTTGGTTTTAATCTTCCCAAAAATCAATATTAACGATTGTTTATCTTGGGAAATCATATCCTGTCTTTAACTGGGTTAAAGAACCAATGTCATTTAAAACACGGTTCACGATAATCCCAAAATCACATTCCATTCCATCAGCCTTCAACCGTAAATTAGCAAGTGAACAATTCCCTAAGTATTAACCCCGAAGGCCGAAAGCAACATCAGATCAATACCCAGGAACTTTCAACTTAACTAATGTCCAGTTAGTCTCTGAATTTCTTAACTCCATTGGATCTAAGAATAGTATTATTAAAGATACCATTCACGACAACCCAAATCACATTCCATTAATTATAGAATCTTCACGGAAGAACAAATCAATATATAATCGATATCAATTTCCGTATCCGACCAATAATATAAATGGAATATCGGCAACGCCTGTGACGATCGGGAATTTCGCTCGATCCGAATTGATCGCTAAACCGACCAAGACCGTTCGAAACCCCTGATTGTTTTGAGAACACGACAAACCAGAATGCAAACAGAAGAACATTTCATTGTTTATTATAACAATTACATCAGAATACAAGAATATACAGAGTATAAGTAAATATTACACACAAAATATCAGAGATCTAAATTACATTTAAATACATCGCAGCGGAAATAATACAAAACACAACTAGAAGGAGATATACGGATACAGAGCTTTTCGGATATCATTCCAGCTGTAAATCAGGATCCCGTGAATATAAATCTGCAAAACCAAAACTACTAGCTGCCCGTGTCAAAATAAGGGCACCCAGTCAGTCATGTGACTAGTGTGAGAACTAAAACAGTTACTAATCATTATTTTAAAGTTAGGTAAATCAAGGGACCACGCCGTATAACACGGAACGGGTTTCCTCCCAAGAATACCAGTGCATAAAACAATAGCGCAATGCTTAAATAAAGAACAATGAAGCTGTTATAAGACCCAGGTCCCATCACACAATGCAACACAAGCCGGAGGATAGGGTTTTACCTTATAATAGCCAAAGAATGCTTGATATGCTAAATTTCATCTTTTATTATTACTGTAAGCGTATAGTGTCAAAACAATTTCGATCATAAGTATTAATCAAAGCACGGCTTGTGTGCCATAGCTTTGTGTAACGTTGATTCGCGAGCTTCACACCTCGGTTGTGAACCAGAAATGGGAGAGGACATCAGGGAGGGCATGCATTTCCTTCTAGCTAGAAGTGGCGTCAGTGGTTTTACACGCCCTGACGAGTTTGACTTATGTGGTTGTTGCTGTCGCGAGGCGCCTCAGATAGATCGGTGACTGTGTGGAGCCGATGGAGCCATTGGACTCATTGACACCCCATAGGGTGGGGAAACACAGTGTTTAGGCATTTTAATCCACATCGGTGGACCGGCCCTGACGATCCAAGGGACGATGCGTTCTGTTCCTAAGACATGGGCTAGAGCGTCTCGAATTCGGTGAGGACTATCTTTTGCCTTGGTTCACAGATGGAAATTCAACTTCTAATACGTGACATTTGCGATTTCGATTGTAGAGTCTAGTATTGGCGACATGATATATGGTACCCATGCTTTTAAATTCAATCTGTATTAACAGTCTTCTTCCGCAGAATTTCATTTCGATTATTATCAAATCGAATTCCATTTAATTCCAATTTAATATATATTAAGTTGGAAAACTTTACTTTGAAAATTCCTGTTAAATCTTAATATAAAGATTTATGAATTCCAAATCACATTTCAGTGTAAATCGGGTTAAAGAACGAATGTCGTTAAAAACAAAGTTCACAATAAACCCAATTCGCATTAGCCTCTAACTGTAAATTAGTAAGAGAAAAATCCACTAAGTATTAACCCCGAAAGCCAAAACCAACATCAGATCAATACATAGGAAACCATTCAACTTAACTAATCTCCAGTTAGTTTTTAATTTTCTTCACTCCATTCGGTTCAAGAATAGTATTATTAAAGATACCATTCACGACGAACCGAAAATCCAATTTGATATTAAATACAAGGCTTTGAATAGAAAATATATCGGCTTATATTCAATATCAAATTCTGATATCAACAAATATCGTATTGGAAATAACGATATATATATCTTTCAAATTTCCATAACAATATCTGTATAATCATGAAATCCAACATCGAAATATTCCGAAGACAATTTCGATTCAAATTCATTTCCAATTTATATATTGGAAATTCTGGTTATTTTTAAAACCATTTCAAAACCAATTTATTTATTTTAAAAATAATTGAATTATAATTCGAGTTCAAAACTAGTTCATTTTGATAAAAATCTATTTTTATATTTTCAAATATGGATTTTTTTCATCCCAATACTTTGCAACTCATTTATTATGATTATACACAAATTATTGATATTTTTAATAATTTTATCAAGGCCTGTACAGTCGATTACCATAAACGGCCATCGAACTGCACTTACAGCGACCTTTTCCCAATTTGATTTGGACATAATTCCCAATCCAACCGTTAGATTTCAAATCTCTAATATTATTTAGAAAGCTCTTTTCGATACGAACCTAACGGTTCCAGTTTTAGGAGAATCCGACGGCCGGATATCCCGAAATGTCCGTTTGAAGTCAATGGTCGTAATTCGCGAACTACCGCCGCGCAACGCATTCTATTTAGGCCATTATATTTATAATATATATATATATATATATATTATATATTTCATCGATTTCCTTTCAAAACGTAATTTATAAATCATTTTCAAAACGATTTCAACTTCATATTCAATTTCTAATCAAAATTGAATATTCCATATCATCGATATATAAATGATATAGGGGCTCAAAGCCAGGGTAACATCTTCGTTTGTATATCTTTTGATTCGGCTTTGAAAGGAAACCAGTTAGGGCATGCGATGGTGAGACCAGAGACTTTCCAATTAACATAGGGTTACATCAAGGTTCGGCTTTGAGCCCCTATATTTTTGCATTAGTGATGGATGAAATCATAAAAGATATACAAAGGGAGATTCCCTGGTGTATGCTCTTTGCCGATGATGTTGTGTTGATTGATGAAAGTAGAATAGGGGTTAATCGACAACTGGAGTTGTGGAGGGAGACCTTGGAATCAAAGGGTTTCAGGCTTAGCAGAACTAAAACAGAGTATATGAAGTGTGAGTTTAGCAGTGTCAGGTCAGATGACGGAGATGTTACCCTGGCCGGTAGAGTAGTACCCAAGAAGGAATCGTTTCGATACTTAGGATCTATGTTGCAGTTTGATGGAGAGATTGATAAGGATGTTAGTTTTAGAATTCAAGCAGGATGGGTGAAATGGCGACTAGCATCTGGCATTATCTGTGATCGGAAGATTCCTCAGAAGCTTAAAGGAAAGTTCTATAGGACAACAATCAGACCTGCAATGTTATATGGTGCAGAATGCTGGCCTACTAAGAGGCAACACTTCCAGAAGATAAGTATAGCAGAGATGCGAATGCTGCGTTGGAGCTGTGGGCATACCAGATGAGATCGGATTAGAAATGAGGATATTCGGGAAAAACTTGGAGTTGCACCTATTGAAGAGAAGTTAGTCCAATACCGCCTGAGATGGTTTGGACATATCCAACGTAGACCATACGATGCACCTGTACGCGCTGGAATTCTAGGTCGTGCCGAAGGCCCAAAGAGAGGTAGAGGTCGACCTAAAATGACATGAGAGGAGATAATAAAGAGAGATTTAAATAACTGGAGTTTATCGGAAGAGCTGGTAGTTGATAGGAGTGCATGGAAATTGGCAATCCATGTACCAGAACCATAGTTTTTTTTTCTTTCCACGTTTACTGAACCTTTTTATTTTTTATTTACTATTTTAGATTTTATTTCACTTTTGTTGAACATTTTTACTTCTTCTTATTATTATTATTTAAAAAAATCCTTTATCGGACGACTTTTATTTAATTGGTTATTTTAAACCCTTTTATATATATATATATTATTATCATCATTATTTATTTTATTTTATTTTAATTTTGGGTTCCATATCTAGCTAACCCCAACTTGTTTGGGATATATGGCTTTGTTGTTGTTGTTGTTGTATCGATATATAAATGATAATATTTTCAAAATGTTAGATTTTGAAATCAATTCCTTTTCGTTATTCATTATATAAATGAATAAAATCGATATAAATATCGTTCACATCAAAATGGCGTTAATCTAATTAAGACGGCTATATATATTTAAATATATTAGTATCCATCCCAAATCGGACATCAAAATCCTATTTTGATCTTTTACTAAATATTATTTTTAAATATTCGTTATTTTAAAATAATCGTTATTTTAAAATATTCATTCTTTTCTGAACTGGAATCGGTCACAGGCAATTACCATATAATGTGATTATATGGATTTCATACAACATGTATACAACTACGATCAAACACAGTAAACCATCATCCAAAGTGCATTCTACACTGCATAAGCATCAAATATAAATATTCAACGCTTATTACAGCCTGTCAATCAATCGATCGACAAACAACTAATTATTGGAACTTGTGTATGTCATATATCATCCCAATACCCGTGTAGGATTTCAAACAACAAATAATGAACTTTATTTGTGCAGTTAGGCGATGTGTAAAATTTATCGTGCCAATCAATATCAGTCAAATGCGTGTACATAAACAAATCATCCGATTTGTTTATAAATATTTATTTTATTCATTTATATGTTAAAAATTATATTTTTGACTATAAAATATTTCTAACGATAAAATATTTTATTCCATTCCATATCACAACAACAAATTTTCACAACACATCAATCAAATAAACATGTCGTCCATGGTCTGTGGACGACGGGTGTCGAGTGCTGCTAAGCACCGTCTGCATCCTAGTATATATTTTAACTAGAAATAAAATAAAAGTGAGAAGTTCTCACATTTGGGTTCCACTCCGTCATTCTTTAATTCTGAACGGTTTTGATTTGCCCAAAATTCTAGTGCGATCTTTTCCCGCTCTTCATAGTAAAAATCACACTTTTATCTCAAAAATCACACTTTTATCTCACTATATATATAACAAAAATCAAAATTTTATTTTGCTACATATATAAAAATTATATTTTTATATTCTCTATTATATAAAAATTCTATTTTTATTTTCTTTATGATATAAAAATCATATTTTTATCGCTTCATTCCAATAAATAAAAATCATATTTTATTCGTTCACTTTCAATATAAAGATCATATTTTTATCCTTCAAAGTTTATATTTTTACATAGCTAAAAATCATATCATTTCAATGTTAAAAATCTTACATATAAAAATTAGATTTTTATTTTCAAATCATACATATAAAAATTTCGTCTTCTCTTATATAAAAATCTAACTTAGGTTATATAAAAATCTATCCTTTGGTTATATAGAAATCTATCCTCTTGATCATATATAAATCAATTCTTTTTTTTTCTAATTAAAAATATAAACTTTTCGTATGGTTATCTAAATAAAAATCTTATCTTGACTAAATAAAAATCTTAACTTTCTGATTATGCTATTCATAAAAAGAATTCACGCATAAAAATAATGCTTCTTATTTATATAAATTAAATTAACTAAACTAGAAGGTAAAAAAAACTCACTGCATAAGGTTTGTCGTTGACTTAGAGGGCAGGGGAGTTGCTGCGGAGGACCAGCGGTGGAGGGAGCACTGGCGGCGACCTCAAGGAGCGGCGGTGGTCTGGGTTTCAGGGGGGACTAGGGCATACGGTTGTAAATCGGAGAAGACGGGGAGGGGCTGTGATTACCCCAAACCTCCACTAGGTGAAAGTAAGGAGTAATCATATGGAATACAACATAATATAACAATACATATCACTGATACAACATAGCAGAGGAAATACCATAGAATAATAACATTATAGCAGCGGAAATATAATGTCATAAACCACAGAATCCCAACAGTCACAGAATCCAAATTATTACATCAAGTTTGCAGAAATGGAAATAAGTTCCAACTCTCAAAATAAGCAATACGAAAGAAACAAGTCTAATGACTGAACTTAAAGATAGAAAAATGCAATAGAAGTAAATGATAGTTGTCCTCAAAGCTCCAAGTCATCACCTCTCCGCAAAAGCAAATCCAAGCAAAGATAATGAGCAACTCCAAGACAAGACTCCAAGCAAAGAATGAACCTGTTTACTTGGCTGCCCGTGTAGAAAAGAGGGCACCCGAATTTGCAAAAAGGTGAAACAAACTACGGGTCAGTCGTGGGACTGGTATGAGAATTCATAACTAGTTTAGTAATAATAATATGACAAATCCAAAGACCACGCCGCTAATGCGGAACGGGTTTACTCAATGGATTGTCGTGCATAATTTAAAGTGTCAGAACGTACAACATCGCAATGCTTTTTAGAAAAATGAAATCACCATAAGACTCAAGTCCCATCACACAATGCAACGCACACCAGAGGATAGAGTTTTCCCTTATGGTGATTAAACATGCTAAATACGGCAAATACGAGTTTAATATTATTATTAGTGTATAATAAAACATTTCAAAATAAATGTATCAATCCTAGGAAACATAGTACCCTATCCTACTATATCTCCATACTAGTAATACAATCAAAACCGCAGGGTCGTATTTGGAATTTGGATTTCCATCTGAGTCAAGGCTAGGGAGGAGCTCCTTACCGATTCAAGGCACTCTAGCAATGCCCCAGGATTGGTACTCTATCCAACCCTTGGATCCTGCAGGGCCGGTCCATACGTTAACGCTTAATGGATTGGCAATTCCTGAACACACGCTTCCCAGTCCTTTTGGACCTATAATACGGCCAGTGGCGACCGCATAAAACCGAGGCCTCGAAAAATCCAACAACCACAATGAATAAATGCCAGCGCTGGTAGGACCCTGGCACCACTCTAGCTAGAAAGAAACGTGTGCACTCCCTGCGTTCCCTTCTCCCGTTTTAGACTCCGCCGGTGTGTGAGGCTCGTGAAGTCACGTCATACACAAAGCTATGCCTAAACAGGCTATGCTTTGATCATCCCACAAGGCCTGCTTTTCAACAAAGCCTTGATCACATGCATCTTGGCATGCCACATCGTCAATCCATACCATATCATTGATTTCTGCCAACATATAACCTCTGAGCTCGTACATCTCAGAGAAGGGTGTAAAACACCAAGCAGATATATGTTTAGCAGAGATTAATAGATACAGTGTAAAGGAATACCATGTCAGTCATGCAATCCATTTATACGCTTATGCTCTGGGTCTGAACGAAAGCCAAATCCGTTCAATCAACATGTTCGTTCGGACGACGATCATGACCTCGAATTGGGAGCAAATCAATTCAAAGCCTCAATCGTTGTCTTCCTGAGGGGAAGATTGACGGTCTTCATTAGTCGTCTTCTTCTTCAATTCTCATCGTCGTTTTGATTATTTGGAATGAGATTAACTCGGCCTTTCCAAATAATCTTCGTATATATATATATATATATATATATATATATATATATATATATTGGAAACTCTTCTTTATCGTTATTTCTAATTTATAGCGATTATTTCCTATTCTATTTAATTAAAAATAACTAAATCTTTAATCAACGACGATTCAGGTCAATGGCGATTCTGGTGCTATTTTCAATCAATTTTGATTTTCACATATCTCAAAATCTAACCGTTGGATTTTGACGTATTATATATCGTTGGAAATATTTTTCCAAGACGGTCCTAGCGGTTTTGGTTTCAAGAAAATCTGACGGTTGGATCTACTTGTATAGTCATTTAAAGATATAATTTTAAAACGCGAACTACCGCGCTCGATTCGTTTAATTTTAATTATATTTATATATAAATATATAAACGTAACCCGTTTAACTCTTTATTCTTAAGTTTGTTTCCCTTCTTTATCCTTTCATCCCTTCATTTACAGAGAAATGCAAATCATACTTGAATGATGAATTCTTCTTCTTTGATTCTTTTAATTTCTTTAATTTACGGTAAAATGTAAATTATATTTCATCGTCCAATTCCTTCTTACATGTAAAATGTAATTTATAATTCATCGTTCTTAAGTACATATAAAAATATAAATTTTATTTACAATGTGAATCCTACTTCTTGTTTACATTATAAAAATGTAATCTTTATTTACAAAGTAAATCCATACATTCATTTCATAGAAAAAATGAAATTTCATTCATGCGGGTTAAATTCATTCATAATTTACATAATATTATGTAATTTATTTCATACGATGAAAATTCATTCATAAATTACATATAAAAATGTAATTTACTTTATGCGGACTAATTTCATTCATAAAATAAAATGTAATTTATTTCATGCGATCTTAACTCATTCATAAAATGCATATACAAATGTATTTTATTTCATGCGATATTAATTCATTCATAAAATACATATAAAAATGTAATTTATTTTATGAGATCTTAATTCATTCATAAAATACATATAAAAATGTATTTTATTTCATGCGATGTTAATTCATTCATAAAATACATATAAAAATGTAATTTATTTTATGCGATCTTAATTCATTCATAAAATACATATAAAAATGTATTTTTTATTATGCGGGCTTCATTCTTTCATAAATTACATAAATAAATGTAATTTATGTCGTGTGGTCTAATTTCATTTATAAATTACATAAATAAATGTAATTCATGTCATGCGGCCTAATTTCATTTATAAATTACATAAATAAATGTAATTCAGGTCGTGCGGTCTAATTTCATTTATAAAATGCATATAAAAATGTATTTTATTTCATGCAGTCTAAATTTATTTAAATTACATTATAAAATAACGTAACTTATCCTACGGTCAATTCTCTTTTTATTAACATCATAAATAATGTCACTTATCCTACGGTAAATTTTCTTTTTTATTAACATTATAAATAATGTGAATTCATCCTACGATATCATTCTTTTATCTTAACATTATAAATAATGTTAATTTCCTATAGTGTAAATCCCCTTTTTATTTACATTATAAAATAATGCAAAATTATCCTACGTTGTGATTACTACATAATTTTACATTAAAAATAATGTAAAATGGGCATACGGTGAAACTCATGTATATTTACATTAAAGGAAATGTAAATTTTCATTCTCTAATTACAATGTGAAATCTGTTCTTTCTTTACAATGTAAAATTGACTTTTTAATTACAATGTAAAGTCCATTCTTTTTATTTCATAAAAAATAATGTAAATCTTCCTACAGTTAAATTCCTTTTTATTTACATTTATAAACATGTAAATTTTAACATACGATGGATTTCTATATATCTTACCTTATAAAATAAAATGTAAATTTTATTTCACCATGTACATTCTACTTCTTTATAATAAAAGTAATCTTTAATCTACATGCAAACTCTACTCTATATTTACATGTAAAATAATGTCAAATTTTACATACGGGTGAGGTTTCTATTTCATTTACATTTAAAATAATGTAACTTTACATATAATGCAAACTCATATTTCATTTACATAGAAAAATGAAACTTTTTTTTTCATGCAGTGAAATTCACATCTTTAATTACAAAGGAAAAATGTAATTCCAATCATGCGGTGAAATTCCGTTTTTTATGTACAGTAAAAATAATGTACATTTATCCTACGGTGAAAATATTCATTTTAATATGCATTAAAAGTATGTAACTATATCCTACGGTGTAAATCCCTTTTTATAATTACATTATAAAATAATGTAATATGTACATACAGTGCCATTCCCCTTATATTAACTTTAATAAAAATGTGAAATTTCCTACGGTGGAATTATTCTGATATTAACATTAAAATAATGTTAATTAACATACGATGAATTTTCTTTTAAATTAACACTAAAAATAATGTTAATTAACACACGGTGTATTTTCTTATTTTTAACATTAACGAAAATGTTAAATTTGTCATACGATGAAATTTCTTATTTTTAACATTAACAAAAATGTTAAATTCTCATACGATGAAATTTCTTATTAATATTAACATTAGAAATATTAATAACATACTATGGTCAAATTACTTTTTAATATTAACATTAGAAATGTTAATAACATACTATAGTCAAATTACTTTTTTAATATTAACATTTCTATTAATATTAACATTTAGAATAATGTTAGTTCATCCCATGATAAAATTTCTCATTAATATTAACATAAAAAAAATGTTAATTGCATTCTGCGGTTGAATTTTATACTATTAACATTAAAAAAAATGTTAATATACATCCTACGGTGAAATACTTTTTGATTAACATTAAAAATGTTAATTTCATCCTATGGCAAAAATACTTCAATATTATTAACATTAAAAATGTTAATTTCCACATGCGGTAAAATACTTATTATTAACATTACAAATAATGTTAAACTTTCATGCAGTGCAATTTCTTAATATTAACATTAAATAAAATATTAATTAACATACGGTAAAATTACTTAATGTTAACATTAAATAAAATGTTAATTAACATACGGTGAAATTACTTTTTATTACTAACATAAAGATGTTAATTTCATCTTACAGTGGATTCCTATTTTATATTTACAAATAAAAATGTAAATTTTGTCTTGCGGTGTAAATTCCCTATATTAACATCAACATAATAAATGTCAATGAATCATACGATGTAAATTTTCATATCTATAAGTTTGATCAACCCAAATCCTAACACAAGCGATAACATGTGATAGCGATAATCAAATTTCTTTGATGATAAATTAAATCAATCCAATCCTAACACAAGCGATAACATATGAGTAGTGACCATTTTATGCCCTTTTATTTTAAATTGAAAATTAGATCAATTTAATATCAATCCAAAGTGATAACATGACATGGTATAAGCATGAAAATCAAATGGATCTATACTAGCTACTCAATCATAGAACAATCATCATCAAACACGACCAAACAAACAGATCTGAATCATACAAAGTAATTAAATAATTTAATTTTATTAAGTTTTAAATAAAGGAACTCTCACCTTGTTTGGATTAGAATAATAATAAATCCAAATAATTTTCAGAATGCTCCAATCAATCAATCAATATTCTTTAATAATAAAGAATTAATAATTAAATAAATTAAATTTAATTAAAAATAAATTCTCACATATCTAATCACTTAAAGTTTCAGATCTAGCATCCTAACATCGCAAAGCAATCCAAATCTATAATCCATAATAACATCCATTATTGATTTTCAACTTCTCATAACGCAAGCATTACAATTACTAATTAAATTTAACTTAAAATGAATTCTCACCTTGATTGGATAAGAATTTAAAATGCCAAATAAATTCAGAATTCACTCTAATCAGTCTCAGCAAAGCCTACTCGTCGCCACGGTCCTGTCGGATCTGAAATTTTCAGATTCGGGGTTCATACGCATTAGTTATCAATGTTTGAATAATTCTGACTTTTAACAACTGTTGCAGCAACGCTTAAAAGCGTCGCAAAATCTGAAGCATACCTTATTTTCAGAATTTGTTCAAAACTTTGGATCAAGATATCTCAGGCTACGGTTGACGGTTTTAGGTGCCGTTTGTTGGAGAATGACCGCCTTGGAGAGAGCTATCGGCACCAGGAATTGGAGGAGGTGTGCACGCATGTGGTGGGCCCGGTTTGCAGCGAACGGCGGCGGCTTCTCGGCCCTGGTGGCGGCGCTACGATGCACGAGAGGTGCTGGGACTTGTCGGAGATTGAAGAGCTCGGGAAGAGCTTCGAAACGAGTACTCACATGCTAAATTCCGTTAAGAAATGAGAGAGAAATCAAGGTTTGAAGTTTTGAAGGGTAATGGGTTTTGGTGGCTGCAGAAAATGACGGGAAGGAGACGATGAACAGTGAATTCGGGTTTAAATAATATTATATTAGGTTTTCCTAATCATTAGTTAATAAATTAATTAGCCCGTTAAAGTCCGTTTTGGTCCAAACTCCGATTTAGGCCTGCTTACTGTCGTTCTTAAGGTTTTGAGGTCTTCTGAACGCAATGGAACATGTTACAGGACCCAATTCCGAAATTTATTATGAGTTTTGAAATAATTATATTATTTTATTAATATTTTAATGTATACCGTACACGAAAATTCACCGAGGTCACAAATTAACTTCAAAAATTCTCGAAAAATATATTTAGCTATGTTTTGATGCTGTGGACCTATGAAAATTAATTTCGTTCAATTCTGAGCCCGTATGAATTTTTAATGAATTTTTAAAGTCAAAAATTTGCCCGTTTACACTGAAAAATCAATTATAATTATATTTTAATTCTAAAAATTACCAAAAAAATCATTTTTAGCTTTGTTTTGATGATACGAATCCAACAAAATTTATTTCGTTGAATTCTGAGACATTTTGAAAATGGCTATTTTTAAGGCCAGTATATTTAATATTAAAAATACATTTTTAAACAAATAATTTTCGAAACTCGAAATATATAAGTGTTTACTGTTTTTCAATGCAGAAACGTCATTCCTGACTCAATGGAAGTGGTTTCGAGTCGAAATTCCTTTATATGTAAAAAGTAGCATTTTTGACCTATGCAAATTACCTAGCGACCTTCTAAAAATTGAATTGGCCATAACTTTTGATTTCCGCTATGAAATTTCGATTTTTCGGATTCGTTGGAAATATATTTTTAAATAGATTCCAATATTTTTGGTTTCACTAAAATCCGTTAAATTTTGCATCCTGTATGGTCAGTCAAAGTTCAAGTTTGACTTTTCAAACTACCGCGCTATTTCTAACTCTTTTTATAATTAAAATTAATTTATTCATTCTAACTTCGATTTGAACCAAATTTGTGATCATTATTATTTAAAATAGATTATTCTAAATATCAAAACTCATTTAAAATCACTTAAAATAAATTTTATATTGGCCCCAAAATTCAGGGTTGTTACAATCTCCCCCACTTAAAAACTTTTCGTCCTCGAAAAGGAACAGAGAAATAGAAGAGTAGTAACTAACCTAGAGAACGTAGAATGTTTTAATTTCTAACTTCTTAACTGTGTCGTTGGGAATAAAGCTCCTCAGTTCCAGCAGCGTCTTGCCTCCTTGCTCTAGCTCTACTAGTTCTAGCGGCCCGAGTACCCATTTTTAGTTAGTTCTGTACGATCAAGTGAAGAGTCAGAACAACTGTAATGGTGGTTCTAAGAGATAGAAAAGATCGAAGGATGAAAAGATGACGAAAGTGACTGGCTATTATGTATCACATGAAATGTCCGCCATAGAATATTGTGATTCTATGTAAACGAATTTGCTATAAATATGTTATATTCCAAAGCTAAGTTTAACCAAAGCTCTGATACCAACTGTGATAACCCCAAACCTCCACTAGGTGAAAGTAAGGAATAATCATATGGAATACAACATTAATATAACAATACATATCACTGATACAACATAGCAGAGGAAATACCATAGAATAATAACATTATAGCAACGGAAATATAATGTCATAAACCACAGAATCCCAACAGTCACAGAATCCTAATTATTACATCAAGTTTGCAGAAATGGAAATAAGTTCCAACTCTCAAAATAAGCAATACGAAAGAAACAAATCTAATGACTGAACTTAAAGATAGAAAAATGCAATAGAAGTAAATGATAGCTGTCCTCAAAGCTCCAAGTCATCACCTCTCCGCAAAAGCAAATCCAAGCAAAGATAATGAGCAACTCCAAGACAAGACTCCAAGCAAAGAATGAACCTGTTTACTTGGCTGCCCGTGTAGAAAAGAGGGCACCCGAGTTTGCAAAAAGGTGAAACAAACTACGGTTCAGTCGTGGGACTGGTATGAGAATTCATAACTAGTTTAGTAATAATAATATGACAAATCCAAAGACCACGCCGCTAATGCGGAACGGGTTTACTCAATGGATTGTCGTGCATAATTTAAAGTGTCAGAACGTACAACATCGCAATGCTTTTTAGAAAAATGAAATCACCATAAGACTCAAGTCCCATCACACAATGCAACGCACACCAGAGGATAGAGTTTTCCCTTATGGTGATTAAACATGCTAAATAAGGCAAATACGAGTTTAATATTATTATTAGTGTATAATAAAACATTTCAAAATAAATGTATCAATCCTAGGAAACATAGTACCCCATCCTACTATATCTCCATACTAGTAATACAATCAAAACCGCAGGGTCATATTTGGAATTTGGATTTCCATCTGAGTCAAGGCTAGGGAGGAGCTCCTTACCGATTCGAGGCACTCTAGCAATGCCCCAGGATTGGTACTCTGTCCAACCCTTGGATCCTGCAGGGCCGGTCCATACGTTAACGCTTAATGGATTGGCAATTCCTGAACACACGCTTCCCAGTCCTTTTGCACCTATAATACGGCCAGTGGAGACCGCATAAAACCGAGGCCTCGAAAAATCCAACAACCACAATGAATAAATGCCAGCGCTGGTAGGTCCCTGGCACCACTCTAGCTAGAAAGAAACGTGTGCACTCCCTGCGTTCCCTTATCCCATTTTAGACTCCGCCGGTGTGTGAGGCTCGTGAAGTCACGTCATACACAAAGCTATGCCTAAACAGGCTATGCTTTGATCATCCCACAAGGCCTGCTTTTCAAGAAAGCCTTGATCACATGCATCTTGGCATGCCACATCGTCAATCCATACCATATCATTGATTTCTGCCAACATATAACCTCTGAGCTCGTACGTCTCAGAGAAGGGTGTAAAACACCAAGCAGATATATGTTTAGCAGAGATTAATAGATACAGTGTAAAGGAATACCATGTCAGACATGCAATCCATTTATACGCTTACGCTCTTGGTCTGAATGAAAGCCAAATCCGTTCAATCAACATTTTCGTTCGGACGACGATCATGACCTCGAATTGGGAGCAAATCAATTCAAAGCCTCAATCGCAGTCTTCCTGAGGGGAAGATTGACGGTCTTCATTAGTCGTCTTCTTCTTCAATTCTCATCGTCGTTTTGATTATTTGGAATGAGATTAACTCGGCCTTTCCAAATAATCTTCGTATATATATATATATATATATATATATATATATATATATATATTGGAAACTCTTCCTTATCGTTATTTCTAATTTATAGCGATTATTTCCTATTCTATTTAATTAAAAATAACTAAATCTTTAATCAGCGACGATTCAGGTCAATGGCGATTCTGGTGCTATTTTCAATCAATTTTGATTTTCACATATCTCAAAATCTAACTGTTGGATTTTGACGTATTATATATCGTTGGAAAGATTTTTCCAAGACGGTCCTAGCAGTTTCGGTTTCAAGAAAATCCGACGGTTGGATCTTCTTGTATATTCATTTAAAGATATAATTTTAAAACGCGAACTACCGCGCTCGATTCGTTTAATTTTAATTATATTTATATATAAATATATAAACGTAACCCGTTTAACTCTTTATTCTTAAGTTTATTTCCCTTCTTTATCCTTTCATCCCTTCATTTACAGAGAAATGCAAATCATACTTGAATGATGAATTCTTCTTTTTTGATTCTTTTAATTTCTTTAATTTACGGTAAAATGTAAATTATATTTCATCGTCCAATTCCTTCTTACATGTAAAATGTAATTTATAATTCATCGTTCTTAAGTACATATAAAAATATAAATTTTATTTACAATGTGAATCCTACTTCTTGTTTACATTATAAAAATGTAATCTTTATTTACAAAGTAAATCCATACATTCATTTCATAGAAAAAATGAAATTTCATTCATGCGGGTTAAATTCATTCATAATTTACATAATAGTATGTAATTTATTTCATACGATGAAAATTCATTCATAAATTACATATAAAAATGTAATTTACTTTATGCGGACTAATTTCATTCATAAAATAAAATGTAATTTATTTCATGCGATCTTAACTCATTCATAAAATGCATATACAAATGTATTTTATTTCATGCGATGTTAATTCATTCATAAAATACATATAAAAATGTAATTTATTTTATGAGATCTTAATTCATTCATAAAATACATATAAAAATGTATTTTATTTCATGCGATGTTAATTCATTCATAAAATACATATAAAAATGTAATTTATTTTATGAGATCTTAATTCATTCATAAAATACATATAAAAATGTATTTTATATTATGCGGGCTTCATTCATTCATAAATTACATAAATAAATGTAATTTATGTCATGTGGTCTAATTTCATTTACAAATTACATAAATAAATGTAATTCATGTCATGCGGCCTAATTTCATTTATAAATTACATAAATAAGTGTAATTCAGGTCATGCGGTCTAATTTCATTTATAAAATGCATATAAAAATGTATTTTATTTCATGCAGTCTAAATTTCTTTAAATTACATTATAAAATAATGTAACTTATCCTACGGCCAAATCTCTTTTTATTAACATCATAAATAATGTCACTTATCCTACGGTAAATTTTCTTTTTATTAACATTATAAATAATGTCAATTCATCCTACGATATCATTCTTTTATCTTAATATTATAAATAATTTTAATTTCCTACAGTGTAAATCCCCTTTTTATTTACATTATAAAATAATGCAAAATTATCCTACGTTGTGATTACTAGATAATTTTACATTAAAAATAATGTAAAATGGGCATACGGTGAAACTCATGTATATTTACATTAAAGGAAATGTAAATCTTCATTCTCTAATTACAATGTGAAATCTGTTCTTTCTTTACAATGTAAAATTGACTTTTTAATTTCAACGTAAAGTCCATTCTTTTTATTTCATAAAAAATAATGTAAATCTTCCTACAGTTAAATTCCTTTTTATTTACATTTATAAACATGTAAATTTTAACATACGATGGATTTCTATATATCTTACCTTATAAAATAAAATGTAAATTTTATTTCACCATGTACATTCTACTTCTTTATAATAAAAGTAATCTTTAATCTACATGCAAACTCTACTCTATATTTACATGTAAAATAATGTCAAATTTTACATACGGGTGAGGTTTCTATTTCATTTACATTTAAAATAATGTAACTTTACATATAATGCAAACTCATATTTCATTTACATAGAAAAATGAAACTTTTTTTTTCATGCAGTGAAATTCACATCTTTAATTACAAAGGAAAAATGAATTCCAATCATGCGGTGAAATTCCCTTTTTTATGTACAGTAAAAGTAATGTACATTTATCCTACGGTGAAAATATTCATTTTAATATGCATTAAAAGTATGTAACTATATCCTACGGTGTAAATCCCTTTTTGTAATTACATTATAAAATAATGTAATATGTACATACAGTGTCATTCCCCTTATATTAACTTTAATAAAAATGTGAAATTTCCTACGGTGGAATTATTCTGATATTAACATTAAAATAATGTTAATTAACATACGATGAATTTTCTTTTAAATTAACACTAAAAATAATGTTAATTAACACACGGTGTATTTTCTTATTTTTAACATTAACGAAAATGTTAAATTTGTCATACGATGAAATTTCTTATTTTTAACATTAACAAAAATGTTAAATTCTCATACGATGAAATTTCTTATTAATATTAACATTAGAAATGTTAATAACATACTATGGTCAAATTACTTTTTAATATTAACATTAGAAATGTTAATAACATACTATAGTCAAATTACTTTTTTAATATTAACATTTCTATTAATATTAACATTTAGAATAATGTTAGTTCATCCCATGATAAAATTTCTCATTAATATTAACATAAAAAAAATGTTAATTGCATTCTGCGGTTGAATTTTATACTATTAACATTAAAAAAAATGTTAATTTACATCCTATGGTGAAATACTTTTTGATTAACATTAAAAATGTTAATTTCATCCTACGGTAAAAATACTTCCATATTAACATTAAAAATGTTAATTTCCACATGCGGTAAAATACTTATTATTAACATTACAAATAATGTTAAACTTTCATGCAGTGCAATTTCTTAATATTAACATTAAATAAAATATTAATTAACATACGGTAAAATTACTTAATGTTAACATTAAATAAAATGTTAATTAACATACGGTGAAATTACTTTTTATTACTAACATAAAGATGTTAATTTCATCTTACAGTGGATTCCTATTTTATATTTACAAATAAAAATGTAAATTTTGTGTTGCGGTGTAAATTCCCTATATTAACATCAACATAATAAATGTCAATGAATCATACGATATAAATTTTCATATCTATAAGTTTGATCAACCCAAATCCTAACACAAGCGATAACATGTGATAGCGATAATCAAATTTCTTTGATGATAAATTAAATCAATCCAATCCTAACACAAGCGATAACATATGAGTAGTGACCATTTTATGCCCTTTTATTTTAAATTGAAAATTATATCAATTTAATATCAATCCAAAGTGATAACATGACATGGTATAAGCATGAAAATCAAATGGATCTATACTAGCTACTCAATCATAGAACAATCATCATCAAACACGACCAAACAAACAGATCTGAATCATACAAAGTAATTAAATAATTTAATTTTATTAAGTTTTAAATAAAGGAACTCTCACCTTGTTTGGATTAGAATAATAATAAATCCAAATAATTTTCAGAATGCTCCAATCAATCAATCAATATTCTTTAATAATAAAGAATTAATAATTAAATAAATTAAATTTAATTAAAAATAAATTCTCACATATCTAATCACTTAAAGTTTCAGATCTAGCATCCTAACATCGCAAAGCAATCCAAATCTATAATCCATAATAACATCCATTATTGATTTTCAACTTCTCATAACGCAAGCATAACAATTACTAATTAAATTTAACTTAAAATGAATTCTCACCTTGATTGGATAAGAATTTAAAATGCCAAATAAATTCAGAATTCACTCTAATCAGTCTCAGCAAAGCCTACTCGTCGCCACGGTCCTGTCGGATCTGAAATTTTCAGATTCGGGGTTCATACGCATTAGTTATCAATGTTTGAATAATTCTGACTTTTAACAACTGTTGCAGCAACGCTTAAAAGCGTCGCAAAATCTGAAGCATACCTTATTTTCAGAATTTGTTCAAAACTTTGGATCAAGATATCTTAGGCTACGGTTGACGGTTTTAGGCGCCGTTTGTTGGAGAATGACCGCCTTGGAGAGAGCTATCGGCACCAGGAATTGGAGGAGGTGCGCACGCACGTGGTGGGCCCGGTTTGCAGCAAACGGCGGTGGCTTCTCGGCCCTGGTGGCGGCGCTACGATGCACGAGAGGTGCTGGGACTTGTCGGAGATCGAAGAGCTCGGGAAGAAATGAGAGAGAAATCAAGGTTTGAAGTTTTGAAGGGTAATGGGTTTTGGTGGCTGCTGAAAATGACGGGAAGGAGACGATGAACAGTGAATTCGGGATTAAATAATATTATATTAGGTTTTCCTAATCATTAGTTAATAAATTAATTAGCCCGTTAAAGTCCGTTTTGGTCCGAACTCCGATTTAGGCCTGCTTACTATCGTTCTTAAGGTTTTGAGGCCTTCTGAACGCAATGGAACATGTTACAGGACCCAATTCCGAAATTTATTATGAGTTTTGGAATAATTATATTATTCTATTAATATTTTAATGTATACCGTACATGAAAATTCATCGAGGTCACAAATTAACTTCAAAAATTCTCGAAAAATATATTTAGCTATGTTTTGATGCTGTGGACCTATGAAAATTAATTTCGTTCTATTCTGAGCCCGTATGAATTTTTAAAGTAAAAAATTTACCCGTTTACACTGAAAAATCAATTATAATTATATTTTAATTCTAAAAATTACCAAAAAAATCATTTTTAGCTTTGTTTTGATGATACGAATCCAATAAAATTTATTTCGTTGAATTCTGAGACATTTTGAAAAATGGCTATTTTTAAGGCCAGTATATTTAATATTAAAAATACATTTTTAAACAAATAATTTTCGAAACTCGAAATATATAAGTGTTTATTGTTTTTCAATGCAGAAACGTCATTCCGGACTCAATGGAAGTGGTTTCGAGTCGAAATTCCTTTATATGTAAAAAGTAGCATTTTTGACCTATGCAAATTACCTAGCGACCTTCTAAAAATTGAATTGGCCATAACTTTTGATTTCCGCTATGAAATTTCGATTTTTCGGATTCGTTGGGAAGATATTTTTAAATAGATTCCAATATTTTTGGTTTCACTAAAATCCGTTAAATTTTGCATCCTGTATGGTCAGTCAAAGTTCAAGTTTGACTTTTTAAACTACCGTGGTATTTCTAACTCTTTTTATAATTAAAATTAATTTATTCATTCTAACTTCGATTTGAACCAAATTTGTGATCATTATTATTTAAAATTGGTTATTCTAAATATCAAAACTCATTTAAAATCACTTAAAATAAATTTTAAATTGGCCCCAAAATTCAGGGTTGTTACAGGGGCATTCTTGGAGATGGCGGCTAGAGGGTGGACGGGGCGACGGTCGTCGGAGATGGGGAAGGGGGTGCGGCAGTGCCTGCACGACGGCGGAGGGAGAACGATGGGCTAGGGCGCAGGTTTTTTTTATCTCGACTGAACGAAAAAGGGGGAAGGGAGAGAGAGTTAAGGGGGTTGATTAAGTTTAATTGTATATATATATTTAATTAATTTAATTTTCAAAAAGTAACTTTTTTATTCAAAGTCCAAATCGAACCCATCGACTGTCGACCCTAGCTAATTACCCCCATTCCGAACACAATGGGATATGTATTGCAAGCTGATTCGACTGTTTCAATCAGGTTCCGTCAAAATCAAAATATAAATCAATATATTGTATTTGAACGCACATTTCAATTTACCGGGGCCACATACGGAACCCAAAATTCCCGAAAAATATTTTCTAGCTTCTTATTGACGATACAGTCCTAAAAAAACTAATTTCGTCAAATTCAGAGATCGTTTAAAAATGGTCATTTTCTGGTCGATCGAAATTGACTTAAACTGTTAAAACACGTTTTCTTTCGCCATGCTCACATATTGATTCGAAAAATTATGAATTTTTGAACTTAGCAATAACTTGACATCCCGGATCCAACAAAAGTGGTTTCATCGAAAATGGAGGTCGTTTGCAAAATTTCCATTTTTAGGGGCCAAAATTTTATTGCGAGTATTCTGAATTTTCATCTGGGCATATCTTTTTATCCCCAATATGAAATTTCAATTTTTCGGATTCCTTGGAAAGATATTCTCAAATAGATTCTAATATTTTTGGTTTCGCTGAAATCCTGTTTATTTTGAATCCTGTACATTCATTTGAAATTTGAAATCGAATTTTCGAACTACCGCACCATTTCCAATTCCTTTTCTAATTAAAAATAATTATTTATTCTAACGTCGATTCAAATAAATATATACATTCAAATTCTATTCAAAATAACTTTCTCGTAGTTATTATTTAAAATAATTCATTTTAAATATTCAAAATTCATTAAAATTGCCAAAATAAATTTTTTTAAATTGGTTCGGATTTTCCGGGTTATTACAATCTCCCCAACTTAAAACTTTTCGTCCCCGAAAAGGAACGGAGCTGAAAGTTGTTTTACAAACCAACTCAACTTTCATTCTTTCCATTATGGCTTAAGTTCTTCAACTTTTCAGTTTCTAAGAACTTTCCAAATCTTTCAAAAATTTGGCTAACACCCTAAATTTTCAAAAAATTTCTCCATAACCTCCCCTGCACAGGAGCACCGGGAAAATCCCAAAATTGCCATACAGGCTTCTACAATTCAAAAAAGAAAAAGAAACAGCCAATCGGCTCATAAAATCATCAAAAACGCCAAGAAATACAATAAACATGTACCTATTTGTCGAGCAAACAATTTTTTTCTTTTGCTCTAGCCTCGTTGCTATGACTTGTTCAATAATCATGTATGTACATGTATGCAATTGCGATAAATTTTCAATACAGTTCAATATTTTGTTCAATTTGGTTACATGTACCGTTCTTTCACATAATGGTTTTATTAGATAACAAATAATCATACAACACAATCATCAATCAATTAGTGAATTAACGTTTCAAATTCATAATTTTGATATATATAATATATATTCAAAAAAATTCACATTTTTGGTCCCAAATCACAACAATAAGCCCTATCTAGTTTTTGGTTCTCACAACAGTCTAATGGAAACATATAGATATCCCACTTTCTAAACTCGAACACAACACTGATGATGGGTACCCATCATCAGAATCATTCCCGGGTGACTAAGTGTGATTCCATATCTATCTAGTATATTTGAGGCTTCAAATATATGTGGATCAGACGTATATTAAAATCTCTATATACTTGATTGTCCAAATCAATATAAAAATAATATTCAAATACGAATAATTGGTTTAAATTTTCAAAACAAAACCTGTTTTCAATTTAATTTTACGACAACTCTCTTCCGACTCATTCTATGATACTACTGATCCCATCTCTAACGAGTCATTCTCATTGGATATTACTAATCCAATCTCTGATGAATTCTTTCGTTTGGTTCTAATGTGTCTTGTTCTCCGAGCTCTGTAAACCAGAGCTCTGATACCAAGCTGAAACGACCCGAACTTCCCCGTGAAGGAAAGCACAGATTGAATTGAGAACATAAAAAATCAGAACACAAACAGAAGAATATTTCATTGCTTATTACAACAATTCAATCAGAATACAAGAATATACAGAGTATGAATAAATATTATACATCATAAAATATCATAGATTCAAATTACATTAGTGCAGCGGAAAAATAATACAAAACACAACTGAAAGGAATATACGGATACATAGCTTTCTGAATATCATTCCAGCTGTAAATCAGGATCCTGTGAATATAAATCTGCTAAACAAAAATTACTAACTGCCCATTAGGAAGATAGGGGCACCCAGAGTTTAAGTTAAAACAATAAACTCCAGGTCAGTTATATGACTGGTGTGAGAACTAAAACAGTTATTTAAAACTTTACTTTAAATCATATGTATCAAGGGACCATGTCGTATAACACGGAACGGGTTTCCTCCCGAGAATACCAGTGCATATAATAAACAACGCAATGCTTTTTGGAAAAATGAAGCTATTATAAGACCCAGGTCCTATCACACAATGCAACGCATGCCGGGGGATAGGATTTTCCCTTATAATAGCCAAACATGCTTGGTACGTTAAAACAAATCATTTGATACTATTATAAGTGCATAGTGTATAAAACAACTTCAAATATAAATGTATCAATCCTAGACAGCATGGGTACCATATATCATGTAGCCAATACTAGGCTTTACAATCAAAACCGAAATGTCACGTATTGGAAGTTGGATTTCCATCTATGAACCAAGGCAAGGGATCATCCTTACCGCTTCGAGACTCTCGAGCCCGAGCCTCAGGAACAGCCGCAACCGCACCTTGGATCGTCAGGGCCAGTCAACTCAATGTGGATTATAATGCCTGAACATTGCGTTTCCCAACCCTATGAGGCGTAAATGAGCCAAATTACTCCATTGGCCCCAGATCGACCGATATAACTGAGGCACCTTGCTATCCATCATCCACATAAGTAAAATGTCAGTGCGTGAAAAACGCTGATATCACTCCTAGCTAGAAAGAAACGCATGCCCTCCCTGATGTCCTCTCTCGTTTCTGGTTCACACCGGGGTGTGAGGCTCGCGAATTAATGCTACACAAAGCTACGTCACAAAGGCCGTGCTTTGATCATCAACCACAAGACTCTGCTTTTCGACAGAAGCCTTGATCATTTGCATCTCAGCATGCCACAAAGGCAATTCACGCTATGCAACCGATGTCTATTAATCACACAGAATGAACTCCGATGTCAGACACACATCCATTTACAAGTTTGTTCTGGGTCTGAACGAAACCAGAGGAACCTTATTCCTCGCATATCCATCGATCTCCAAGTACGTCTGGACGATCACCAACTGATTCCCTCCTCTTGGGTGTACAGCCCAATCAAGATCATCAGTAATTATCCAAACGATGTGAAGACCTCCGGTCTTCAACCACCATCTTCATTCTCGACATATCGTCGAATCAGTTATTCAGAATGGGATAAACCCGGTCTTTCTGAATAACTCGCATATATAATAAACCAGTGCTATAAAAACACAACATACGCCTTATTCCAATCCAGAATATTCCTTTATTCAAATATTCTTATACTTTGGAAAGGTTCCCATTAATTTTATCAAAGATAAATTCTTCAAATTTATTCTTTAATCTTCCTTTGGATATCATTTCAATCTAATTAAAGATGCATTAATACTCCACTTGGTTTTAATCTTCCCAAAAATCAATATTAACGATTGTTTAACTTGGAAAATCATATCCTGTTTTTAACTGGGTTAAAGAACCAATGTCATTTAAAACATGGTTCGTGATAAACCCAAAATCACATTCCATTCCATCAGCCTTTAACCGTAAATTAGCAAGTGAACAATTCCCTAAGTACTAACCCCGAAGGCCGAAACGAACATCAGATCAATACCCAGGAAACCATTTAACTTAACTAATCTCCAGTTAGTTTCTGAATTTCTTAACTCCGTTGAGTCTAAGAATAGTATTATTAATGATACCATTCACGATAATCTAAATCACATTCCATTAATTATGGAATCTTCACGGAAGAACAAATCAATATATAATCGATATCAATTTTCGAGCAATAATATAAATGGAACATCGACAATGCCTTTTAAATTCCATCTGTATTAACAGTCTTCTTCCACAGAATTTCTTTTCGATTATTATCAAATCGAATTCCATTCAATTCCAATTTAATATATATTAAATTGGAAAACTTTACTTTGGAAAATTCCTATTAAATCTTAATAAAAAGATTTATAAATTCCAAATCACATTTCACTGTAAATCGGGTTAAAGAACGAATGTCGTTAGAAAACACAGTTCACAATAAACCCAATTCATATTAGCCTCTAACTGTAAATTAGTAAGAGAAAATTCCACTAAGTATTAACCCCGAAGGCCGAAACCAACATCAGATCAATACCCTGGAAACCATTCAACTTAACTAATCTCCAGTCAGTTTCTAATATTCTTAACTCCATTCAGTTCAAGAACAGTATTATTAAAGATACCAAAATCCAATTTGATATTAAATACAAGGCTCTGAATAGAAAATATATCGGCTTATATTCAATATCAAATTCTGAAATCAACAAATGTCGTATTGGAAATAATGATATATATATATATATATATATCTTTCAAATTCCTATAACAATATCTGTATAATCATGAAATCCAACATCGAAATATTCCGAAGACAAATTTGGTTCAAATCTGTTTCCAATTTATATATTGGAAATTTTGGTTATTTTTAAAACCATTTCAAAACCAATTTATTTATTTTAAAAATAATTGAGTTATAATTCTAGTTCAAAAAAAGTTCATTTTGGTAAAAATCTATTTTTATCTTTTCAAATATGGATTTTTTTCAATCCCAATTCTTTCCAAATCATTTATTATGATTTTACACAAATTATTGATATTTTTAATAATTTTATCAAGGCCCATACAGTCGATTTCCATAAACGGCCATCGAACTGCACTTACAACGACCTTTTCCAAATTTGACTTGGACATAATTCCAAATCCATCCATTAGATTTCAAATCTCTAATATTCTTTAGAAAGCTCTTTTCGATACGAACCCAACGGTTCTAGTTTTAGGAGAATCCGACGGCCGGATCTCCAAAAATGTCCGTTTGAAGTCAATGGTCGAAATTCGCAAACTGCCGCAGCACGGTGCGTTCTATTCAGGCCATTATGTATATAATATATATATATATATAATATATATATATATATATTATATTTCATCAATTTCCTTTTAAAACATATTTTATAAATCATTTTAAATTTGTTTTAAAAACGATTTCAACTTCATATTCAATTTCTAATCAAAATTGAATATTCCATATCATCGATATATAAATGATAATATTTTCAAAACATTAGATTTTGAAACCAATTCCTTTTCGTTATTTATTATATAAATGAATAAAATCGATATAAATATCGTTCACGTCAAAATGGCGTTAATCTAATCAACATGGCTATATATATCTAAATATATTCGTGTCCATCCCAAATCGGACATCAAAATCCTATTTTGATCTTTTACTGAATATTATTTTTAAATATTCGTTATTTTAAAATAATCGTTATTTTAAAATATTCATTCTTTTCTGAACTGGAATCAGACACAGTCAATTACCATATAATGTGATTATATGGATTTCATACAACATGTATACAACTACGATCAAACACAGTCAACCATCATCCAAAGTGCATTCTACACTGCATAAGCATTAAATATAAATATTCAATGCTTATAACAGCCTGTCAATCAATCGATCGACATACAACTAATTATTGGGACTAGTGTATGTCATATATCATCCCAATACCCGTGTGGGGTTTCAAACAACAAATAATGAATTTTATTTGTGCAGTTGGGCGATGTGAAAAATTTATCGTCCCAATCAATATCAGTTAAATGCGTGTACATAAAAAAATCGTCCGACTTGTTTATAAATATTTATTTTATTCGTATACATGTTAAAAATTATATTTTTAACTATAAAATATTTTTAACAATATAATATTTTATTCCATTCCGTATCACAACAATAAATTTTCACAACACATCAATCAAACAAACAAGCCGTCCATGGTCTGTGGACGACGGGTGTCGGGTGCTGCTAAGCACCGTCTGCATCCTAGTATATATTTTAACTAGAAATAAAATAATAGTGAGAAGTTCTCACATTTGGATTCCACTCCGTCATTCTTTAATTCTGAATGGTTTTGATTTGCCCCAAATTCCAATGCGATCTTTTCCCGCTGTTCATAGTAAAAATCCCATTTTTATCTCACTATATATATATATAATAAAAATCAGATTTTTATTTTGCTACATATATAAAAATTATATTTTTATATTCTCTATTATATAAAAATTCTATTTTTATTTTCTCTATAATATAAAAATCATATTTTTATCGCTTCATTCCATTAAATAAAAATCATATTTTATTCGTTCACTTTCAATATAAAGATCATATTTTTATCCTTCAAAATTTATATTTTAACATAGCTAAAAATCATATCATTTCAATGTTAAAAATCTTACATATATAAATTAGATTTTTATTTTCAAATCATACATATAAAAATTTCGTCTTCTCTTATATTAAAATCTAACTTTGGTTATATAAAAATCTATCCTTTGGTTATATAGAGGTCTATCCTCTTGATCATATATAAATCAATTCTTTTTGTTCTTATTAAAAATATAAACTTTTCGTATGGTTATCTAAATAAAAATCTTATCTTTACTAAATAAAAATCTTAACTGTTTCCTTATGCTATTCATAAAAAGAATTCACGCATAAAAACAATGCTTCTAATTTATATAAATTAAATTAACTAAAATAGAAGGTAAAAAAAACTCACTGTATAAGGTTTGTCGTTGACTTAGAGGGCGGGGGAGTTGCTACGGAGGACCAGTGGTGGAGAAAGCACTGGTGGCGACCTCCAGGAGCGGCGGTGGTCTGGGTTTCAGGGGGGGGCTAGGGCATACGGTTGTAAATCGGAGAAGACGGCGAGGGGCGTTCTTGGAGATGGCGGCTAGAGGGAGAAGGGGGCGACAGACGTTTGAGATGGGGAATGAGGGGTCGCGGCAACGCCTGCACGGTAGCTGAGGGAGAACGATGGGCTAGGGTGCGGGGTTTTTTTATCTCGACTGAACGAAAAAGGGGGAAGGGAGAGAGAGTTAAGGGGGTTGACTAAGTTTAATTGTGTATATATTTAATTAATTTAATTTTCAAAAAGTAACCTTTTTATTCGAAGTCCAAATCGAACCCATCGACTGTCGCCCCAAGCTAATTACCCCCATTCCGAACACAATGGGATATGTATCATAAGCTGATTCGATCGTTTCGATCATTTTCCATTAAAATCAAAATATAAATCAATATATTGAATTTGAACGCACATTCCAATTTACCGGGCCACATACGGACCCCAAAAATTCACCAAGACTCACTATGAGTTACAATTATTTACAAATCTGATTTTCTTAGGCCTTGAACATGACAGTTAAATGAAACTGGCTAGGAATTACAGTAAAATAAATATACCTGATTCAATGTTATCACCTATGCCATTGTATTCTATTAAAAGTCTGTTTTAAGGTTAGTTAAACAATTTATACATGCCTATGATGTTTAAACAAGTTATATACATGCCTCTGATGTTAACAACACAAGTTATGCATACATGTGATGTTTAAACGAGTTATGTACATGCCTGCGAAGTTGGATAAATAACAAGTAAAATGTATCTATCTTCCTTTTCCCATTCTTCTATGTTTATTTCCAGTCACATATGCCTATGTTATTCTACTCCTTCTCCTTCTGTTTCCCTTTATTTTATGCCAAGCCTAAGCCTTTAGAAGCCTAGGCTGTACCCAAATAGGGTATACGTATAATTGGGGCAATAATGAAATGACATTTAAAGGAAGTTAGGCATATTGATTAATTAGGAATGATTGAATGTACACATGTTAGGCTTACAGTAATATGTATACGCTACAACTTGGTAAACCTGTGTATGTTATAAATTGGGGAAAAAGGATAAGTATGCATGTGTAGGCTTGTTATAGACACTTGCTGTAAATAGACTTTATGCATGAACTTATAACTTGGGAATGTAGTTAATAAATTGTATGCATAAAAAATAGACATGTTAACTTTGACTTAAACGGACATTAAGTAAAGGACATGTAAAGAATAAGGTTGTATACACCTGATGTTACAACCATGCTTATTAATAAAACCTAAACCTGTTAGTTGAATATAAGTATTAACAAGCAATGAGGTCCCCCGTTTGTTATGGTATCGGGTTTTGGGGACTCTTAAATCCTGGTTAATTGGGGGCACAAGCTTAGGGAGGGTTTGGCTTGTTTCAGTATGTTGTTTTGAGCCTATATCAGTTAGTATCCTTGTAGGTACATTATTTGGGGGTCCCGCACTAAGTAGGGGCCAAGGCACGCTTTACTGAACTGGATAGTAAGAGGTTCAGGGGTTTTGGGTGTGTTAGGGGTGTGTTAGGGGTGTGTTTCCAATGGAATCATGAGCATGCATGGATCGGGCTACAGGACCTAAGACGTCAAAACATCTACGAATATGGCTGTGTTCTATAAGTCGCTGGGTTAGGGAGTGATACACCCTACTGCCAGGGTTGACACAGGATATTCGGGTAATAGGGAGCTGATCGCTCAGGTAGTAATTAGGGCACATCTAATCATGTCGTTGTGTAATTAGGTTAAAGCACCTAATCTTCTTATGTAATTAGTGTATGCATAATCTTATTGTTATACCTGCTATTAATCCTGTTAAACTCGTTATACTTGTATTAGGTTCATACTAGGATTTGAAATATGAAACATGTATGTTCAGACATTTACCCGTTTTAGGATATAAATATGGAGCATTTCCCGACCATAAGTTTATTTCTGTTATTCTATCCATCCTACTATTCTATTTAGATCACCTGTTGTAAAACTGTACCTTTCTTACCCAGTTTTATTTACCTGCCTTATCATTATAATTCATGCATATTTGTAAATCACCGGAACTCGCCAGACTTTATGTCTTACATTTTTCTTTCGCCTTTTTCTTCCTTGCCCCCCAAGGTTCTTAGGGTGGTGGTACTCAGCAGTTACATGGATATCGCTTCAGCTGGGACTTAGCTTGAAATGTATTGATTTGATCTGCTTTCCACTTTAGTTTGGCTTATGCTACGGTATATGACTTTATGTACTTTGGTATTTTATTTACTGTATTAGTTAGAAAGAATTATTTGAAATAGTTTGTTGGCTGTAACTGGTTTTAACATATTTCTGAAACTATGCTTTACTTCTATTTTAATAAAGTTTAAAATTTACCGTTGCTTATTTTATCTGTCTTGTGTATTCTCTGCAATGATTTCATGTTGCTGTAACAACCCGGATTTCGACAGACCGATTTTTTTTCAAAATCCATTCCATCGAGACCCAAGTTGGGTGCTCTGGTATCCTGCAGAAAAAGACAGAGATAAAGAAACATGTCAGAACTCGTAAGCATCTCACAGCGGGAGGAATAAAATATAATATAGTCAAAACATAGCTTTATCTTGTTAACAATACTGCTAAATCAATATCCAAAGCTATACCATCTCTGTCCTGAACCTAACCTGGAAGTATGTAATGAGGAGGGGGTCAGAACATAAGTTCTTTGTGACTGGACTTATAATAAACTTCTGTATAATCCTACATATGTCGTTCAGTTATATTTCTTGTTTATTAGGTTATTCACGATATTAGCACTCAAGCCTAAACCTATGTCATTCTCGTTCACGTGCTAGCATATTAACCTAATACACCATATATGTAGATACCCCAACTCATATTATCCTTTCTATGTATGTGTACAGTCTCTTTCCATATATCGTATGGACTTCGTCACCTAACTTTATACTACTTCTGCGTAGTGCCACCATTCTCGTAATCGTTTCCTCAATTCGATTAGGGTTTATGCCACCTAGGTCTACTAAGGATTATGCTACCTAACGAATAATGCCCTCTAGTCTAGGACACACTATCCAGAGCGATATATGTTCCTAGACTTTCCCCTATGTACGTATCGTGAATCGTTTTCGTTGTCTAGACGCACGTGTACTCTATATGTGCGGCCCGAGTTCCGTGTCAGGGCAAGTCAAGATATACGGAACTCGGTTGGGAGCTTTAAGTTATCTGCCGATGCAGATGCTAAGGTCTGTTTTTTTATTTGTGGCTATGGTTCCACATGACCCCTCCCTCAACTAACGAAAGGCACCCAAGAATGAGAACTGTACCCCGACCCTACCTATGCCCCACTTTCCATTGGCCACCCTCACCCATAACTCAGATAGCTAGTATATGGTCTGTTGGAGTTCTCCGCCTTTCCACATACATACCACGATTGACTGAAGATGGTAGGTAGACGACGAGTTGCTATCACAGGGCTAAACTAGTCTCGTCGAATCACGCTGGTCCATCCTAGTCTTTAGGTTGCCCTATATTTGCAACCAAGGCATACTCTTGGCTCTTCTACTGCCGACCTTAACCTCTGTGAGCCCAGGCGTATCATCTGCAGTCTCACAGAGGGATACCAAGAGTACCCTCACGTCTCTCGAAGCTGCGTGCTTCGTTACCCAGTCCGCTGGAACCTTCTACATGATCTGATGGACGTTTTCTCCTCCTCGTGCCTTATGACACCGTGATGATATACCTCGTGGGTTATTCATCCTACAACGTACGGACTGACCCATGCGCTTTAGTTTTATATGTCTTTAGAACCTACGTCTAACCATTTATTAAGCGCTTATGTCACTTCGTCAGTTTCCACCTTTAACTTGGTTATTCTTATTCAATTTAACTTCCTTTTTCAAGTTTACCAAGTTACCCTCGCTTATTAATTCAATTTATACTTAACTCATTTAAGTCCATTAATAAGCCTTGTAACATGTTATTTTCCAATTTCATAAATTATTCCCATTTAGGGTTACAACAACATGTTATACTTTAATTCGTAGTTAAGTATGTCTTATTCCACATATATATTGATTAGGAGAATAAACCCCTAAACACCAGCCCCGAAGACCGAAATCTACATCAGACTGGCACCCAGAGAATTACTCAACCTAACCAACATACATGATTCTAATTTACTTCTTTTCCATTTATATGACTTATATAATCTTTAATAAGTTATCTCATTTTCCTTTATCGTTTCTTATAACTTATCTTATCCCATAAGTTATACTTTCCATTTGCCCCTAGGATAAGTCTAACCTATTATCCTTCTTTTTCTTATTCAAAATTTATTCATAATAGGTTATTTTCCATTCCCCATATCATGTCATTAGTTTAGATTTACTTAACCCGTTCCATTAATTCAACCCGTTACTTAAACTTTACCCAATTCAATTAATTTGTGATACCATGACGGGTCCCATTTGGTTAAGTTTGCCTACATGTCTATGTTGACTTAACCCCATCTTCATATCATGTCAAGTTGGTTAAGTATTATCGTTCAATTCCATGACTTAACCCTACTACATTATCATGTCAAATTGGTTAAGTGTTGTCTTTCAAATTCATGACTTAACCCTACGAAGAATCATGTTAAATTGGTTAAGTGTTGTCTTTCAAATCTACGACTTAACCCTACGAAATGTTACCTTGATTAATTAATTAGTGCACAACAACCTCTCACATTAGACCTGTTGTTGTGGTTACTGGATATGTCGGGCGGTTCCGGGCAGGTTTACACCACAACTCAGTCTAACCTCGGGTTTTAAGTGCAATATGACTAACTTCTCACATTAGGCCTGTTGTTTGCGGTCACTGGATATGCCGGTCGGTTCCAGGAAGGTTTACACCGTGCAACTCATCCTAACCTCGAGTTAGCCATTTCAAGTTAACGTTCAATCTAGATGTCAAATTCATATTCATGTTTGGTTAATGTCTGTTTTAATTGACATATGTCAAGTGTCAATTTCCCAAATCCAAGCTTTACCCAAAAACCCCAAATTTTCAAAAATATTCATGTTTCTAATCAAGTTTGAGTTCCATAATTACATAAAAACACGTTTTAACCAACAAACTACATTTTTCATTATGTTTCTAGGACCTTAACGGCATACCAAGTTTCCAAGTCTCAAATTCAAGCTTTAAGTTTAACCACATTCATGTTTCATTCTAATGTCATGTGCTAATTAGCAAGCTTATAAGCAAATTCATGTTCAGGCTTTTTTTCCAATGGTGTTAATTCTACGCTATACCCCAAAATTATGCTCATGCTTATAATTTCCAACATGGTTTACATATTCAAATCTTGTCAAGGTTGTGTTATGCCCAAACCTATTACAATTAATACCCAAAACCTCCAAAATTCATGTCATAACCCCAAAATCAATCTTTTTCCCTTTTTCGTTCGCAAAAATTATTCAACCGTATTCATTTCATGATAGATCTAGGCTCGAGATAGCCTAACTATATAAAAAAAATAAAAAGGGAAAGCATAAAAGGGGGAACATAATCGTAGGCATAATAATTCAAATCGAACATATGATAATATTAAATATTACAATAATTTCATTTCATGTTTACATGGGGAATGTTTGAATGATAAATAATAATTTTACACAAAAAGTGCATTATAACTCCACTCACAGTGTTTTAGCGCTCCAATTTTGTAGATCTTTGATAGCTCCTTTGATTCATGAATTTGATTAATCTTGAATTGATTTCCCCTTTTTGATTGATTGAATTACTGTTCTGATTTGTCCCATATGCGGTGTAAGTTGCGGATCTGAATCTCCCTTTATTCTGTTCTTTCGTAGTATAATAATCTGGATCTCTCCTTCTTTTATTTTATTCTATCTAACTTTTTAATTTAGAAATAGATTTGTGTAGAGAAAAGAGGGAAGAATAGATCCAAGATCTATTGTAGAAAAAGAAGATAATGAGAGGGAAGAGAGCCATGGCACTGCCAATAAAGAAGAAGAGAAGAGCAGCATGCATTAGAGAATTGTGTGGAGTTTGCAATGAGCCTAGGGTTGTTTATATAGGTTTAGGATAACGAATCTAGTCAGAAAGCGAGTCTAAATACGTTGAAATGCATCCAGTTCTAAAACTGGATTTCGGCACCAGGTCGACCATAGTGTCGACCCCCAGGTCGACCGGGTCCTGGGCGGGAAATTTCCCGCCCAGCCTGTGCTGGGGTTTGAATTCGAATTTCGAACTGTTTTCGATTCTGAAAAACCCTGAAACTTCGGAGGGTCATATCTCCCTTATACGGAATCCTTTTTTCGAAAACTCGGACTCGTTTCCAAGCAAAATTTCGAGACAAACGCAATGGTGATGTCCGTTTTATTTAATTTTAAATATCCTTAGTTTACTATTTCTTCATACACACTGTTATTGAATTAATTATTATTTCTCTTTTATGTATTTACTAATTCTCATTATACATCACCATTATTAACCTATCTATGCATATATACATATATTTTATATTTTTAATTATATTAAAAATGCGGGGTGTTACATTCTCCCATCCTTAAGAAATTTCGTCCCCGAAATTCAAAAAGAGTAAAATAAATAACCCCTCGCAATATCCAACCAACTTGTGTGCACCCAATTGTTGCAACATTGTGCACATGTGCAAAGTGAAATACATTATAGTCAATCATGTACGCCTTATTTGGATCCACCTATATGTATGCAAATTTTAAAAACTTTTTCAAGACATGATGCTCACATCCTAAATATACTTGCAGTTCTATATGAATGCAATATTTTTGAAAATCAAAACAGTTTTCACCCAAATTTTCCCATACTCTTACCGAATAAGAGCATAGTTCATCCAATTATTGCATCCAAAACCCTATCATCCATCATTAAATTCGAGATTCAGAAAAATCTAATTTTCCAAATTCGATTTCTTATGTTACGAAAACAGAAAAATTCACATCCTCCGTTTTCCTTTTAATTGTACTTGGATTTTTACATAACCATTCTATATAAATTTCCTGTTTTCCTATCCAAGCACAACAACATAAGAAAATTTCTTTCTCGTATTTTAAATTTATCTTGGAATAATTTTCATTTTCGTTCATCTTTTTCCTAAGATTTTCATTTTCTTCTCCCGTCTTGTTTGGTTGCTTTACTGAATATGTTGTTTTCTTGCTAGTTAGGCTATTCTTTTTTTTTTGGCTTATTTGACTTAGTCAATCATTCAAGTTTATTATTATTTCAAATAAGCTTTTCCATTTTCTAGTCAGACAATATCCTACATAGCTACAACTATAGGCCAAGAATCTTGGGACTATATCACCTCTGACAATCGTGAGTCCACTTAACATGATCTATGTACTTGCTTGCCCTTCAATACCTAGTAGTCACTACTAGTCCACGCTGTGTATCACTATCCTATCCTTTCTTTCAAGCAACAACTCTAGGTCTCACTATGAATTCTACGGGAAATTTGTTTTTATTATTCCAAGACGGTCCTTGCTATTTACTTCATAGCCTAATATTTTTCTTGTTCTTTCTAGACATACCCCCTACCTGCTCCATTCTTTTTAAAACATGGGTTGGCCTCACTTTTTTTTTCATTAAATCTTTCTTCCAAAATTCAAAAGTGTTAAAACTTTATTCCCTTTTCCAAACTTGCTTTTGCCAAATCATAAAAACATGTTACGATAAAAATGCAAAACATTTTTTTTCAAATCAAAAAACTTGAGTAGGCTAGGAAGACTAATGGGTTACACTATTCCTACTTACTATGTTAATTTTGGCTGCTGAGGTGCAAATATCTACTTTATTCTTACACTCTACCGCTTATTTTGTTTACCCAACAAAATTTTAAAACAATAATCAAATTTTAACAGAATAGAGATTTCAAAAGCTCCTTTTTCAAAATACAACATTTTCCTTTCAGTCTTTTCATATATGAAAACTAGCGAGCTATACACGCTCTATAATATGCACCTTTTCATGAGAAAAAACTTTAAACAAGAAATCAAGGTTTTGCACAATATACCCCACTTTACTTTAAAACCCGACATACACTAAGTAATCAAAATACTTTTAAGATCAAAACTTGGTAAATGCCACAAATTCTTTCACAAATTTACGTTCTTAAAAGGTTATCATTGGGTTAGACTCAAAGCGGGTTTTCTACTCAACTAGGCTTTCCTATGCACTTTTCACAAATTCAAGTTTCTCAACTATATATTCCTAATCCATTTTTCACACTTTAACCTTTTTCTAATTTCTAAGGTTTTATTTCTAGACCCACTACTCTGAAACACTATCGTTTTAGTTTCTATTTTAGGGGAAACTTTCTATCTCTAGCTCCAAGTCGTATTGTACACTTTCCCAACCACCTAATGGTTTCAAAATTTCTATGTGCATGCCTTTAGTGTACAGACCAATATCCCAATTCTTTCCATGTCTAGTGGATACCATATGGATTTAGGTTTATATATACAATATATTTATATTATAGAAAATACAAATACGTTCTCTCATTATCGCCCTGAGATCACTAAACCGAAGCTCTGATACAAGATGTAACAACCCGGATTTCAACAGACCGATTTTTTTTTCTCAAAATCCAATCCATCGAGACCCAAGTTGGGTGCTCTGGTATCCTGCAGAAAAAGACAGAGATAAAGAAACATGTCAAAACTCGTAAGCATCTCACAGCGGGAGGATTAAAATATAATATAGTCAAAACATAGCTTTACCTTGTTAACAATACTGCTAAACCAGTATCCAAAGCTATACCATCTCTGTCCTGAACCTAACCTGGAAGTATGTAATGGGGAGGGGTCAGAACATAAGTTCTGTGTGACTGGACTTATAATAAACTTCTGTATAATCCTACATATGCCGTTCAGTTATATTTCTTGTTTATTAGGTTATTCACGATATTAGCACTCAAGGCTAAACCTATGTCATTCTCGTTCACGTGCTAGCATATTAACCTAATACACCATATATGTAGATACCCCAACTCATATTATCCTTTCTATGTAGGTGTACAGTCCCTTTCCATATATCGTACGAACTTCATCACGTAACTTTATACTACTTCAGCGCAGTGCCACCATTCTCGTAATCGTTGGACTGCCGCGTTTCCTCAATTCGATTAGGGTTTATGCCACCTAGGTCTACTAGGGATTATGCTACCTAACGAGTAATGCCCTCTAGTCTAGGACACACTATCCAGAGCGATATATGTTCCTAGACTTTCCCCCATGTACGTATCGTGAATCGTTTCCGTTGTCTAGATGCACATGTACTCTATATGTGCAACCCGAGTTCTGTGTCAGGGCTAGTCAAGATATACAGAACTCGGTTAGGAGCTTTAAGTTATCTGTCGATGCAGATGCTAAGGTCTGTTTTTCTTTTTGTGGCTATGGTCCCATATGAACCCTCCCTCAAATAATGAAAGGCACCCAAGAATGAGAACTGTACCCTGACTCTACCTATGCCCCACTTTCCATTGGCCACCCTCACCCATAACTCAGATAGCTAGTATATGGTCTGTTGGAGTTCTCCGCCTTTCGTCAGACGTACCACGATTGACTGAAGATGGTAGGTAGACGACGAGTTGCTATCACAGGGCTAAACTAGTCTCGCAGAATCACGCTGGTCCATCCTAGTCTTTAGGTTGCCCTATATTTGCAACCAAGGCATACTCTTGGTTCTTCTACCGCAGACCTTAACCTCTGTGAGCCCAGGCGTATCATATGCAGTCTCACAAAGGGATACCAAGAGTACCCTCACGTCTCTCGAAGTTGCGTGCTTCGTTACCCAGTCCGCTGGAACCTTCTACATGATGTGATGGACGTTCGCTCCTCCTCTTGCCTAATGATACCATGATGATCTACCTCGTGGGTTATTCATCCTACAACGTACGGACTACCCCATGCGCTTTAGTTTTATATGTCTTTGGACCCTACGTCTAACCATTTATTAAGCGCTTGTGTCACTTCGTCAGTTTCCACCTTTAACTTGGTTATTCTTATTCAATTTAACTACCTTTTTCAAGTTTACCAAGTTACCCGCGCTTATTAATTCAATTTATACTTAACTCATTTAAGTCCATTAATAAGCCTTGTAACATGTTATTTTCCAATTTCATAAATTATTCCCTTTTAGGGTTACAAAAACGTGTTGTACTTTAATTCATAGTTAAGTATGTCATATTCCACATATATACTGATTAGGAGAATAAACCCCTAAACACCAACCCCGAAGACCGAAATTAACATCAGACTGGCACCCAGAGAATTACTCAACCTAACCAACATACATGATTCTATTTTACTTCTTTTCAATTCATATGACTTATATAATCTTTAATAAGTTATCTCATTTTCCTTTATCGTTTCTTATAACTTATCTTATCCCATAAGTTATACTTTCCACTTGCCCCTTGGAAAAGTCTAACCTATTATCCTTCTTTTTCTTATTCAAAATTTATTCATAATAGGTTATTTTCCATTCCCCATATCGTGTCATTAGTTTATATTTACTTAACCCATTCCATTTATTCAACCCGTTACTTAAACGTTACCCAATTCAATTAATTTGTGATACCATAACGGGTCCCATTTGGTTATGTTTGCCTACGTGTCTATGTTTACTTTACCCCATCTTCGTATCATGTCAAATTGGTTAAGTATTGTTGCTCAATTCCATGACTTAACCTTACTACGTTATCATGTCAAATTGGTTAAGTGTTGTCTTTTAAGTTCATGACTTAACCCTATGAAGAATCATGTTAAATTGGTTAAGTGTTGTCTTTCAAATCTACAACTTAACCCTACGAAATGTGACCTTGATTAATTTATTAGTGCACCGCAACCTCTCACATTAGACCTGTTGTTGTGGTTACTGGATATGCCAGGCGGTTCCGGGCAGGTTTACACCACAACTCATTCTAACCTCGGGTTTTAAGTGCATTATGTCTACCTTCTCACATTAGGCCTGTTGTTTGCGGTCACTGGATATGCCGGTCGGTTCGGGCAGGTTTACACCGTGCAACTCATCCTAACCTCGAGTTAGCCATTTCAAATTAACGTTCAATCTAGATGTAAAATTCATGTTCATGTTTGGTTCATGTCTGTTTTAATTGACATATGTCAAGTGTCAATTTCCCAAATCCAAGCTTTACCCAAAAACCCCCAAATTTTCAAAGATATTCATGTTTCTAATCAAGTTTGAGTTCCATAATTACATAAAAACATGTTTTAGCCAACCAACTACATTTTTCATTATGTTTCTAGGACCTTAACGGCATACCAAGTTTCCAAGTCCCAAATTCAAGCTTTAAGTTTAACCACATTCATGTTTCATTCTAATGTCATGTGCCAATTAACAAGCTTATAAGCAAATTCTTGTTCAAGCTTTTTTTTCCAATAATGTTAATTCTATGCTATACCCCAAAATTATGTTCATGCTTATAATTTCCAACTTGGTTTACATATTCAAATCTTGTCAAGGTTGTATTATGCCCAAACCTATTACAATTAATACCCAAAACCTCCAAAATTCATGTCATAACCCCAAAAGCAATTTTTTCCCTTTTTCTTTCGCAAAAATTATTCAATCGTATTCATTTCATGATAGATCTAGGCTCGAGATAGCCTAATTATATAAAATAAAATAAAAAGGGAAAGGATAAAAGGGGGAACATAATCGTAGGCATAATAATTCAAATCGAACATATGATAATATTAAATATTACAATAATTTCATTTCATGTTTACATGGGGAATGTTTGAACGATAAATAATAATTTTTCACAAAAAGTGCATTATAACTGCACTCACAGTGTTTTAGCACTCCAATTTTGTAGACCTTTGATTGCTCCTTTGATTCATGAATTTGATTAATCTTGAATTGATTTCCCCTTTTTGATTGATTGAATTACTATTCTGATTTGTCCCATATGCGGCGTAAGTTGCGGATCTGAATCTCCCTTTATTCTGTTCTTGCATAGGATAATAATCTGGATCTCCCCTTCTTTTATTTTATTCTTGAATTCCTAAATCTAACCATTTAATTTAGAAATAGATTTGTGTAGAGAAAAGAGGGAAGAATAGATCCAAGATCTATTGCAGAAGAAGATAATTAGAGGGAAGAGAGCCATGGCACTGCCATTAAAGAAGAAGAAAAGAGCAGCATAGAAGCATTAGAGAATTGTGTGAAGTTTGCAATGAGCCTATGGTTGTTTATATAGGTTTAGGATAACGAATCTAGTCAGAAAGCGAGTCTAAATACGTTGAAATGCATCAAGTTCTAAAACTGGATTTCTGCACCAGATCGACCCCCAGGTCGACCATAGTGTCGACCCCCAGGTCGACATGGTCCTGGGTGTGAAATTTCCCACCCAGCCTGTGTTGGGGTTTGAATTCGAATTTCGAATTCGAATTTCGAGCTGTTTTCAATTCTGAAAAACCCTGAAACTTCGGAGGGTCATATCTCCCTCATACGGAATCCTTTTTTCGAAAAATCGGACACGTTTCCAAGCAGAATTTCGAGACAAACACAATGATGATGTCCGTTTTATTTAATTCCTAATATTTATATTAAATATCCTTAGTTTACTATTTCTTCTGTTATACACACTGTTATTGAATTAATTATTCTTTCTCTTTTATGTATTAATTAATTCTCATTGTACATCACCATTATTAACCTATCTATGCATATATACATATATTTTATATTTTTAATAATATTTAAAATGCGGGGTGTTACAGTTGCGTTTCCCAGAACTTAACACATTCTGTTATGAGTGATGTTAACGGATGTGGAGTGTCATAATTGGTATAAGAGCCAATGGTTACAAGATCAGAGTAAAAGTTTTATAAAACGGTTTTCAGAAAGCAAAGTGTTTTCAAGGAAAAATCTATTTCTGAAAAACATAAAACATATCCCTTAAGCTATAGTCAATAATCTCCCGATCTCTTATTGAATTGTTTTTCCTTTCAGCATGTCTAGGGAACCCAATCTTCCTGAGGGCATTCAGATACCGGCTTGTTTTCATAGATATCTGGAGGCTACGATACCTGCCGGAGGCCAAGGAGATGCCCCTCCCCCAGCTGCAGCCATTGTTCCTCCACCTCCAGGAGTTGATAATTTCCCTAAGATACGCAAGGACTTCTGTGCTATAGGAGGAAGACTATTCCATGGAACAAAAAGCATTGTTGATGCATAGAATTTGCTACGAGAGACAGAGGACTTGTGTGGACTTTTTGGAGTCGACGATCGAAGGAAAATACAACTGGCTCCATGGCAACTTAAAGATGAAGCTTCCTGCTGGTGGGAAGTAATACATGTTGGACAACCGGTTGTAACTTGGGAGGACTTTAGGTAAAAGTTCGAGATGAAATTCGTATCTCAGGCAGAAGAGGGACTCCAAATGGAAAGGTTCTTGGCTTTGAAGCAAGGAGACATGCCGTTTAAGGAGTATGTAAATAAGCTTAACCAACTGGCGAGGTTTGGACAAGAGTTGGTGAATACGCCCCCACAAGAAGGCACTCATATTTGCGAGAGGGTTGAATGAACCTCTCCAAGGACTTGCTTTGTGTCACATACCGATGGGGGTAACTTTTGGAATGTTAGTTGACATGTTGCTTATGCAAGAAGATGGCAAGGGAGAAAAGAAAGAGACCAAGACTGAGGAGACCCAAGCTAAGGGTGAAAAGCAGAAATGGTGGCCCAAGAAAGGGAAGCAATAAAAGAAAGTTGGAAAACGTGACAAGACCCAAATGAAAAAGGAGGTAAAGTGTCATGGTTGCGTTGGAATGGCTCATTTTGTAAAAGACTGCAAAAAGACCAAAGGAGCTTTTTTTAATTATGGGCAGATGAGACACTTCACCAAGAAATGCCCTAATAAGCAAGGGCAAGGGGTAGGAACTTCTGGACAAGTGCATTCTTTAGAAGCAAGTAGACCTGATCAAGGTAGGAAAGTCATAGTTGAAGGTTTAATTTCCCTTTTTGACTATCATGTTTGAACCCTGTTTGATTCTGGTGCTTAACACTCATTTATATCCAGTTCTTTAGTAGATAGTCTGCACCTAAATACTAGTATAGTCTCTAAACCCAATAGTCTCAAACCCAATAGGAGGATCGACTCATTTATCTATGATGAGTAGGGTTTTGAGAATTTCTATCTTGGGCATCCAATTGAATGCGACACATATGTACTGGGCTTTATGGGTTATGGTTTGATTCTTGGCATGGATTGGCTCCATGTATGGTGTTATCCTTGATTGTGAAAAGAGAGTGGTTAGACTTCTTTCTTGTCATGGTAGGACTCTCGAAATTTCCTGCGATCCACGGGGTCGGTGATGCTTAACTTTCTAGAATCACTTGATACTTATGTTGATGATTTGCGATCTGTGCCCATAGTTAGAGACTTTCCGGATGTGTTCGAGGAGGTTAAGTGACTACCTCCAAAGCGTTAGACAGACTTCAAGATTTACTTGGTAGAGAATGCAAAGCCAGTTGCTCTACCAGTGCGCCACATGGCTCCAAGCGAAAGGAGGGAGCTCAGTAAGCAAATAGGGGAGCTATAGAGAATTTTTTATATTAAGCGAAGCATTTCAGAATGGGGAGCTCCAACCGTCTTCTCAACTAAGGAAGACGGCTCACTTTGTCTATGTATGGATTATAGGGAGTTGAATATGCTCACTAAGAAGAATAGGCACCCGCTGTCGAGAGTCGATGACTTGTTTGATCAGCTGTTGGTGCGTCGGTTTTCTCGCAGATGGATCTGGCCATAGGGTTTCATCAGTTAAGAGTGGCAGAAGACATCATTGATAAGACCGCATTCAGGACTCCAGATGGCTTCTTCGAATGGTTGGTTATGCCTTTTGGGCTGACCAATGCACCCGCCTATTTTGTGGATTTGATGAGTAGGGTGTTTAGGGGGTTTTTGAACAAGTTTATGGTGGTCTTTGTGGATGACATCTTGATCTTCTCAAAGAATGAGGAGGATCATGCCCAACACTTAGTGGAGGTTCTACGTACCCTACGATCACATCATCTCAAGGTGAAGTTTTCTAAGTGTCACTTTTGGAGAAAGGAAGCAAGGTTCCTAGCATGTGGTCTCCAAGGACAGAATAACAGTGGATCTCGCGAAAGTCGTTGCCCTTCAAGATTGGAGAGCTCCAAAGAATGCAATGGAAGTGAAAAGTTTCCAAGAGTTGGCGGGCTACTATATAAAGTTTATCAAAGATTTTGCAAGAGTATCAGCCCAACTTACCCGACCCATGAAAAAGAACTTGGCTTTTTCATGGAGCATTGATTGTGAGGATGCCTTTCAGAGGTTAAAGAGGGATCTGAAAACAACCCCAGTTCTGACTCTCCCAAACGGAAACAAGATGCTTATGGTTTACACCGATGCTTGTAGCATAGGGCTTAGTACCGCCTTAATGCAAGAAGGAAGTGTAGTGTGCTATGGAAGCAGATAATTGAGCGTTCATCAAAAGAACTACCTAATCCGTAATCTAGAGTTGGCTGCTATAATGTTCGAATTGAAGTCTTGACGACACTATCAACTTGGAGAAAAGTTTGAGCTATATATAGATCATAAGTCGCTCAAATATTTGTTCTCAAAAAAGGATCTCAGCTTGAGGCAGCAAAGATGGATGGAGTTCCTAGCGTCCTATGACTTTGAGATAGCTTATACCCCTGGCAAGGGCAATGTAGTAGCAGGCGCATCGATTAGGAAGAGGATGACTTTAAGTCCTCTACTTGCAGAAAGGAGGAGTTTGGATTACATCTCGACATTTGATTTTAAGCCTTCGATGAATTTCACAGGGGCATTATTAGCATCATTAGCGGTGCAACCTATACTATTGGAGCGAGTCGGGTCTATGCATCGGGAGGAACCATAGATTTCAGACATCTTGGACAAGCTTGAAAGAGGAGAGACTTCCAATCACCTTGCTAGGTATACCATGGATGATAAGGGGTGGCTAAGGTGAGATGGAAGGCTATGCATGTGTCCCTAAGATTGGGGAATTACTTAAGGCAGTACTTGAGGAAGCTCATCATTCTCGGTTGACTATCCATCGGGCAGCAACAAAATGTATTAGGACATGAAGATGGTTTTCTTTTGGGCTGACATGAAGAAAGATGTAGCAGAGTTTGTAGCTCGATGCATGACTTGCCAAAGAGTAAAGGATGAACAAAAGAAACCTGGCGGATTGCTTCAGCTCTTAGATATCTCGCAATGGAAGTGGGAGAGTGTCTCTATGGATTTAATAGAAGGATTGCCAGGATCAGGGAATGGAAATGCGAGCATTTGGGCGATCGTAGATAGACTTACAAAAAGTGCTCATTTTATTCCTGTAAAGAGCAAAAGGAAGGTGTCTTGGTTGGCATCAGTTTATCTTCGAGAGATAGTTCGGTTGTGTTGGCATCAGTAAGCAATCGCGACCCCATCTTTACTAGCGAGTTTTGGAAAATCTTACAAGTGGAATTAGGTATACAGCTATGTTTGAGCACTACATATCAATCTCAGACAGATAGACAGATTGAGAGGGTGAATAATGTTCATGAGGATCTTCTAAGACTGTGTGTCCTAGTCTTTGGAGGGACTTGGGAAGAGCAGCTTCCTTTGGTGGAGTTTGCCTACAACAATAGTGACCAATCCAGTATAGGCATGGCACCCTTCGAAGAATTATATGGACAACCTTGTAGATCGCCGACTTGTTGGTGGGAGTCTACCGACATACTTTTGCTCGAGCCAGACATAATTAGAGACACTTTAGAAAAGATCGGTCTCATCCGATGAAGGATGAAAGCTGCTCATGACCGACACAAATCTTATGCTGACAAGAGGAGGACCGACTTGGAATTTGAAGTAGGAGATATGGTCTTTATTAAAGTTTCACCACTAAGAAGTGCAGTTCTCTTTTGCTCAGTAGGGAAGTTGGCACCAAGATTCATGGGGCCATTCCCTATTGTAGAGAGGTATTGAATATGGCTTATAGAATCAAGCTACCGGATAGACTGGTGGGCGTACACAACGTATTTCACGTTTCCCATCTAAGGAAATGTCTACATGATACAACATATACAGTAAAGTCGAGCACTCTTGAGGACATAGAAGTTGAGAAGGAAGCATCTGTAAGATGAGTTCCTACTCATATCCTTGGATCAGAAATCAAGAAGCTTCGCAATAAGGAAAATCAAGTTGGTTAAAGTACAATAGCGAGAAGGCCGCGAAGATGCGACATGGGAACGCGAAGATAAGATTCACGCTTCTTATCGTTTTCTCTTTGAGAGTACGTTCTTGACTTCTTTTCTGAACTTTTACTTTGCACTTTCTTCTATCGTTCGAGTTTATTTCTCCTATCATTTGAATCTTTCGATCCTTAGGAAGAAATTAATGGTTGAAACATGTGTTTGAAACATGTTATGTTTGATGGTTGCAAGTGGATGCAAGTGTTTGCTAGTGGTTGCTCGTGGATGCATATACACACACTAGACACTATATCGGATCAATCACTTACATGTTACTTATTTATGTGTGTGCATTTAGTTTTTTCTATAGATGGAAATGGATGCATCATCATATGGATGTTGCATTTGGACGAATGATTGTGCATACATGTAGAGATCACATGATATACTAGGACTATCTGCATACATTTTTGATTCATGACACCAACATATATTGTATTAAGGAGGTCAACTGAATTAGTTGGCCGCCTTATTTTCGCATTAGGGTAAGGACATATACACACAACACTTTTCATAAGTTCATATAAGCATTAGAAATCTCTTAAGGACAATATATGCCTATGAATGATGGATGAGTAGATGGTTGTAGGTGCATGTTAGGATAGTAACATTCTCCTAGTCTTTGAGATTTCGGGGATAAAATCCTTTAAGTAAGGGAGAATGTAACACCACAAAATATAATACACTATAACCATAATAAATATTCAAAATTATCCGAAACTGGCATTATTGTTGCGTTCGTCTCGGAATTCTAGTTCAGATAGACCCCAAGTTTGTGTAAAATGGACAACGTATGAAGAAGAAATAGGCTCTAGAGGTTTGTATACATACAAGAGTCTTGTGCATATATAAATCAAAATATAATTTCCAGAATTTCGAAAGTTATGAGCTGGAAACAAAAGCGAGAAATCATCCCGTTAAGGGACGACCCGCTCCAGCCTGGGTCAACCTATGGGTCGACCCATGGGTGTCGACCCTAGGGTCGACCTAGGGGTAGGTGGGTTGAACCCACCTAGATCCATTTGAATTCCTACCGATGAACCTGGCCTGTTTTGTGTCTGTATTCATGCTGATTCAGCAAGACATGTACAGTTCATATTTAAAACCTAGATCTAAAGGTTGGTGTTGATTATGTAACTCTATAAATAGACAGCCTCCTCCATAGCCAATTCACACAAATTCTTCACCTCTTACTCTGCTTCTAAATTATTCTGAAAAAAATATGCGTAATGGGGTAATGCTGCTAGAGATTGGACTAAACAGAACCAACATCAATCAAAACTTGCATACATCTTGGATCTGATTTGGACTGGAATTGTTGTGGCCTTGTGTTATATACATATTTATCTTCACCAAGACTCACTGTGAGTTATAGTTATTTACATATCTGATTTTCTTAGGCCTTGAACATGACAATTAAATGAAACTGGCTAGGATTTACAGTAAAATAAATATACCTGATTCAATATTATCACCTATGCCATTGTAATATATTATATGCATGTGTCAAGGTTAGTTAAACAAGTTATACACGCCCGTGATGTTTAAACAAGTTATATACATGCATGTGATGTTACTAACACAAGTTATACATACTTGTGATGTTTAAACGAGTTATATACATGCCTGTGAAGTTGGATAAATAACAAGTAAAATGTATCTATCTTCATTTTCCCATTTTTCTATGTTTATTTCCAGTCTTATATGCCTATGTGATTCTACTCCTTTTTCCTATGTTTCCTTTTTATTTTACGATAAGCCTAAGCCTAAGCTAAACCCAAACAGGGTATACATATAATTCGGGCAATAATAAAATGACATAAAAAGGAAGTTAGGTATATTGATTATTTGGGAATGATTTAATGTACACATGTTAGGCTTACAGTAATATGTATATGCTATAACTTGGTAAACCTATGTATGTTATAAATTGGGAAAAAAGTATAAGTATACATGTGTAGACTTGTTATAGACACTTACGATAAATAGACCTTATGCATGAACCTATAACTTGGGAATGTAGTTAATAAATAGCATGCATAAGAAATAGACATGTTAACATTGACTTAAAAAGGCATTAAATAAAGGACATGTTAAGAACATGGTTGTATACACCTGACGTTACAACCATGCTTATTAATAAAACCTGAACCTGTTAGTTGAATATATGTATTAATAAGTAAAGAGGCCCCTTTTCTGTTGTGGTATCAGGTTTTGGGGTCTCTTAAATCCTAGTTACTTGGGGGCGCAAGCTTATGGTGGGTTTGGCTTGTGTCAGTCTGCTATTTGGAACCCATATCAGTCAGTACCCATATAGATATCTTATTTGAGGGTCCCGCACTAGGTAGGTCCACGACATGCATTACTGAACTGGTTAGTAAGAGGTTCAAGGGTTTTGGGGGTGTTAGCGACGTATTTCTGACGGAGTCATGAGCATGCATGCCTCCGGCTACGGGACCTAAGATGTCGAAACATCTACGGATATTGTTGTGTTATATAAGTCACTGGGTTAGGGAGTGATACACCCTACTGCTGGGGCTGACATAGGATATTCAGGTAATAGGGAGCCGATCACTTGGGTTGTAATTAGGGTACACATAATCCTATTGTATGTAATTAGGTTAAAACGCCTAATCCTATTATGAAAGTACGGTACGCCTAATCCTGTTGTTATTCCTGCTGTCATACCTGCTGTTGATCCTGTTAAACTCGTCATCCAAGTAGTAGGTGTAGACTAGGATTTGAAATATGAAACGTGTATGTTCAAACATATATGTTCAGACATATACCCGTTTTAGGATATAAATGTGCAGCATTTCATGACCATAAGTTTATTTCTGTTATTCTGTCCATCCTGCTATTCTGTTTAGATTACCTATTGTAAAACTATACCTTTCTTACCCAGTTTTATTTACCTATCTTGTCATTCTAATTCATGCATATTCGTAAATCACCGGAACTCGCCATACTTTATGTCTGACCTTTTTCTTTCGCCTCTTTCTTCCTCCATCCCCAAAGTTCTCAGGATGGTGATACTCAGCAGTAACTAGGATATCGATTCAGCTTGGACTTGGCTTGAAATGTATCGCTTTGATCTGCTTTCCACTTTAGTTTGGCTTATACTATAGGATATGACTTTACGTAGTTTGTTATTTTATTTACTGTATTGGCTTGAAAGACAGATTTGAAACAGTTTGTTGGTTGTAATTGGTTTTAACTTATTTCTAAGACTATGCTTTACTTCTATTTTAATAAAGTTTAAAATTTTACTGTTGCTTATTTTATCTGTCTTGTGTATTCTCTGTAATGATTGCCTGTTGTGCTTTACGGAGCTTAACGAATTCTCTTGTGAGTGACGTTAACGGATGTGGGGTGTCACAGGTTTACTCCAAGACCGAGGAGGAACACAAGACACACTTGAGAATTGTTTTGTATGTTTTACGAAGACATAAGTTGTGAACTAAGTTTTCGAAGTTCCACTTTTGGAAGGAAAAAGTGAGATTTTTGGGTCACGTCGTGTCAAGACAAGGAGTAGCTGTGGATCTCGCTAAGGTAGCAGCAGTAAAAGATTAAGATCGACTCAAGAATGCGACGGATGTTAGAAGTTTCCTTGGTTTAGCTGGATATTATCAACGATTTATCAAGGATTTCTCTAAGATAGCTGCACCATTAGCTGGATTGACAAAGAAGAATCAGTTCTTCGCGGGGAATGCAAAATCTGAGCAAGCCTTTAGAATTCTGAAAGAGAGATTGACAAGTACTCATTTGTTGACTATTCCAAATGGGAATGAAGAGATGGTAGTATATACTGATTCATGTGGCACTGGACTTGGAGCGATGCTAATGTAGAAGGATAGGGTTATGGCTTATGCGAGTCAACAACTGAAGCCACATGAAAGGAATTACTCGACTCATGATTTTGAGTTAGCGGCAATAGTGTTTGCTTTGAAGATTTGGAGACATTATTTATTGGGAGTTAGGTTCGACTTGTTTCAAAATCACAAGACGTTGAAGTATCTTTTCCCCCAGAAGGATTTGAATCTTCAGCAGCAGTGATGGTTAGAATTTTTGGCGTCATACAATTTAGAATAGCCTATACTCCAGGAATAGGTAACGAAGTGGACGATGCATTAATTCGAAGACATGCGAGTTTAGGACCCATGTTCACAAAATATAAGCATTTCGAGTATTTGGTCAGATTTGATTTTAGACCTTATTATGAGTTAGAACTCGAGATGTTAGCTAACTTATCGATTACGCCAACTCTCATCGAAAGGATTGGCTTAAGGAGACAATAAGCTTATGGAAATCATTTGAAGGTTAGATATGAGAATAGAACTAGAGGAGATTAGGGATTAATAAGTCGATCGCGATGGTTGGCTTCGCAAGAATGAACGATTTTTGTTCCTGATTTGAGCGGGTTAAGAGATGATGTTTTAAGGGAGTGTCATCTCTCTAGATTGACGATACATCCAGGGGATAATAAGATGTATCAAGATATGAAGCGAGTTTACTATTGGGAAGGTATGAAGCGGGATGTCAAGAAATTTAACTCAAAATGTATGAACTGTGAGTTAGTTAAATCTGAACAGAAGAGGCTGAGTGGGTTGTTATAACCATTGGAAGTTCCTACGTGGAAATGGGAGCAAGTATTGATGGATTACCTAGGACAAGGACATAGAATAATAATATTTGGGTTATTGTGGACCGTTGACTAAAAGAGCAAGGTTTATTCTTGTCAGATCAACTAGGACCACATCGAAGTTGGTTGTATTATATCTAAAGTGGATAGTTCGATTGCATGGGATTCCAAAGAGCATAGTTTGTGATTGGGATCCGTTGTTCATACGTGGATTCTAAAAGTTTGCAAGAGACATTGGGAACCAAGCTATGTTTGTGTATAGATTATCATCCCCAGACATATGGTCAAACCAAAAGAGCTAACCGAGTATTGGATGACCTTCTCAGAGCTTGTGTATTGGACTTTGGAGGATCGTGAGAAGATCACCTACATTTAGTCGAGTTTTATTACAACAACAACTACCAGTCGAGCATTGAAATTGCACCGTATGAGGCATTGTACGAAAGACCGTGTAATTCTCTATCTAGTTAGTTAGAAACTGGCGAGAAGTTAGTACTTGGGCTTGAGATGATTAGAGAAACTACAGATAGTATTGAAGTAATTCAACAACGAATGAAGGCCGTCCAAGATCGTCAGAAGAGTTATGCCAACAAGCGACGGAAGTATTTGGAATTCTCAGTTAGAGATATGGTGTTTGTTAAGATTTCGCCCTAAAAGAATATTATTAGTTTTGAAAAGAAAGGAAAGTTAGCTCCAAGGTTTGTTGAGTCATTTCTGATTATCGACCGTATTGTAAAGCTTGCTTATGGATTAGACGTACCTGAGAAGATGGTGAGTGTGCATAATGTGTTTCATGTATCGTTTCTATGGAAGTTCGTGCATGACTCGAATGTTACGGTATCTCCTAATCATTTTGAAGATTTTGAAGTCGAGGTCGAAATTTCTAGGCCTCGTTAGCCACTTTGCATCATAGGGAATTGCACGAAACAACTTAGGAGGAAGGTAGTTAAGCTAGTCAAGGTACAATGGAGTGAAAATGACGACAATAACACATGGGAAACAAAAGAGAGAATGAAGTCGACACATCCAGAACTCTTCGAGTGGTATGTCCCATATATCATATCTTACTTATGCCATTGTGTCTTGTGCCATTACCATTCCACATGATAGGGTAAGGTTTTAACTGCATGGACGCTTGGATACTAGATTGGATGATAGATTGTTTAGTTGTGGATGATAAGCATGCGAGATGTTGTGTTTGCTCATTTTTGTTTGCGATTTCTGGGGCGAAATTCCTAAAAGGGGAGAATGTAACGACCCATATTTTACGTATCTACCGATCATAAACTAATTTTATTTTATTCACTAGTGGTCGGATCATTCTCAGATTTTAATATGTCATTCATTGGGATGTGAGACATGTCAAAGATTTTTACCGAATTCAGATATGACCATTTTACCCTTAAGTTTACTATTTTGGCCATAACGTTTGATAGAGATCGAACATGTGCTAAAATCAATCTCACTGGATCAGAATGGTGGTTTATGATTCCGGAGGGTGGTAACATGAAGGATTTGGTTCAATGGTTTGGGAGGAACCGCTGTTTTAAGTTTCAACTCATGCTAGGCAGACCGGTCAGCAGCTAATGGGCTGATTAGCCAAATCCATTAGACCTATGACTAGCAAATATAAATAAAGGGACTTGGGGAGAGAACTAGGTTACTTTATTCATTCTATGCTTTTGGTTGGGTGTTTGTGATTCTCCGGTTCAACCAAAAACCCCATTCTCCATTCTTTTCATATCAAATTCATCATAAATTGCATCTAGAAGATAGATCATCATCAAGGAAGGGTAGATCATTATCAAAGGGGATTAGATCACATTAAATTGCGTCGAATTCAAGGGGTTTCATCGCTGTCCAGATCTGATCTCATTGAATCTACATCAAATCTATAAATTGGTGAGTGATAGATATCTCTCACATGGAAGCTACAGATTGTATGGGTAAATTAGGATTATATTCATATGTTTCATGTTAAAATCACCTTAAATCTAATCATATATGTTTAATTTAGATTTAGAAACCTTAGAAACCTAATTTGATTACTTTATATGGATAATTGTTAGATCAATCATGTTTATTCATATGTTTAGGTCCAAGTCATGTTAGACCTCATAATTGTGGTATGTTTATATTTTGACTGGAATTTTTTCATGTTTATATGATCATGTATTGCGGAATTGCTATTTGTTTTAATTGAATTTATTGTGTTGCTTGAGTTGTGTGTTAGATTATTTTCCATAGAATCATAGGGTTGAAGAACAGAGCAAATCGGAGGTTCAGATGATCAGATTCAAATGAAACTTGGCGGCGGTGCTTTGGAAGACGAGAAAATACAGCATGAAAATATGGTGCACAAATGCACTAAGTGCATGGGTCAACACCGTCCCGTGTGGGTGGCTTATGTGGCGATGATTTCTTCAGGAGTGGCATGGTGATGGTGAGTACAAGCCATGTACAAATTTTTGTGACATTCAGAACTGGTTCATGATGGGTCGAAGGTTGATTACTCGAGATATGGATAAATCAACAGAAGGTTTGTACCAAAGGATCGAAAGTTTGGAAAATGGACTGACAAGACATGCTCGAGGCAAGAATGGATATAGGCCGACCACTTTGCCAAAGTTGGCTAAATGGATGGGTCGGCACCGACCCATAGGAGGAGGTTGGATGGGTGTGAGTTTTTTGGCTTCCTGAAGTTGCTTGTGAGTTTGGATTGAAATAGACTTCAAATGATTTATGTGCAACTCAAAGATGGATGGTGCTTTGATTCTGAACTCGCAATGGAGTGGTCGTAGCCGGATTGATGTGACTTTGGTCATGATTCGATATACGATCCAATAAGATGATTGATTGACAGGATGTGAGTCAATCATGGATGATAATGGAATGGTTCGAGAATGAATTGAGTCAACAAGATGAAAGGCTGACAGTTTTGATGTGCTAAGGAATCGCTGGTTATCGAAGTGTTCTAGCAGACTTAAAGCAGGGGTATTATGGGGACACCCATTAGAATTAGATTCGAGATATCATATACCCTAAGAAGTCATGATGTGCCTAGTTGTCGAGAATGGAAAAGACAAATATACTAGTCACGACGACATATGGTAGTTTGGCTAGAATCGGGGTTTTCCATTAGCTTTTTTGATCGTTGCAAAGCAAATTCGATAATCAATGGATTCACGACTATAGACGGTGATAGCTAGGATACTGGATGCTAAGGATGTTATGGTTGATTCTATGTGCTTTATTCTCTGTTTTCTTTGGGTAGGCTATCACCGTAGAATGTTGAAGATAAGAGGGATCAGAGGTTTTCCTTTCCTATTTCTGATCTTATATGTGATGGCCGGTTTTCACGTGTTAACTTATTGGTTGTCGGGCAGATCGGATGATCGATCCTCCTATACTCATATTCTCCTGTGTAACTGTTGTTAGCTATTTTATCGCTCACTAAGATTATTTTCTAACTCAAGGTTTCATGTTTTCCTCTTACTACCTTGGGTTGTTCACCAGTTTGATGATGGGCAGACTGAGTACCAGGTAGCAGGTTTGGTGTCGGTGTTACTATGCCGTGACGATCAGGAGGCTGGCGTATTATTATTACCAATAATTTAGCTATTTTTTCTATTTCCCCGTATGTTGATGTTATTGAGACTCTGAGGGATATAGTGAGGCATATTGTATACAAAGATTCTTGTATCGAGAAGTATTGTACCCAAGATTCTATGTTTTATGGAAATTTCATTCTCTGTTCAGTTGTGCTTCATTACAATATCCTATTGTATATTTTATTACTATATATTATCCATGCGCTGTATGTTATATGACATGTTCTGTTTTCGAGTTATTCTCCCCTGATGATCGTCCCATATCGGTCTGGCACATCGTACAAGGCATCTTTTCCTTTGTTCGGTGCAGGAAGTATGGGGCGGCCATCACAACAATGGAAACAAGATCTTCCAAGACTCTTCAGGCTTTGGAAGCCGAAGCTTTGGAAAACTCACCATCCCAGCCTGGGTCCCAAGTAGTACTGGTTCAAGGGACAACATGCTTGAGACTTCAGAGGCGTCTATCCCCTCCCAGCTCAATGGCTCGCCTAAAGCACCCGACCAGGGTGTGTTGTTGGAAGAACCACAACAAAAGGACGAGCATCCAGCTGTGCCGGCGGTACCAGAAGGGACCATAGTGATAGAAGAGAATTCTGAAGAGGAAGAGGACGCATATATCATGAGAGAAGACACTCCCAAGGTGCCAGATATGATGGCGAATGATGCCATTGTTAAAAACCCATTGAATTCAGTTCCTTCGTATATGGGTGAAGCTGCGTGTGCAAGAGGTTCAACATAACCTGGGACAATGTTCGTGTCCCTCAAGTAGGGGATAGGGAGCATGCACCCCCAGAGGGATAAACTTCCTAGAACATATATATGTTCATTTCTAGGTGCGTGCCTCTGTCCTGCGACTTTATCCAGGACATGCTGCGCTACTTCCGCCTAGCACCAACATAGTTTCATCCGAATACATATGCCTTTTTTCTCGGTACATGCTCCCTATTCAGGGAGTACCTTCACATGGAACCTACTAGAGAGGTCATCCAATACCTTTTTCAGTTGAATATTAGGACTACTAGTGCGCCTTCCTTAGTCTACCGGAGGCACAAACCAACACCTGATTCATCCTGGGGGTATAGAATAGGCTTATCATGTTTTAAGTATGATTTTTTTTACGTTCGTTGTCCTCCAGGATTGGCGAGGCGATGGTTGGCCCAAAGTAAGTGTCTCTCTTTCCTTAGGCTTGTAGTTAATCGAGTCATAGTGTATGTTTTGAACGGAAAACTTCTTCGTTGAACATGCTTACTTTCTGCAAATTGCACAATGATACGGCCAACTGTCGCTAAAGATAAAGGAAATCGGAAACTGAGGGAGAAGAAAGTCCTCTGGGCTGCAAAAGGCATGGCTAGATATGTGCCCAATGGATCGGTTCCATTCCATGTACTAAGCTAGATTTTTTGTTAAATTTCTCATGCGCCATCCAGTCATGCTTAAGAGCCTGTCCTCTAAGTTTCATGCAACTTCAATGAATTTGATCCTTAAACGCTCTAGTATTCTGCGTAAGTCCTAATTAAATCATACACCAACACACAAATCAAACTCATGAAGAGATTAAATCATTCAAATAGCAAATTCAACCAAATTCAGTCATATATAATCATTCGATTGCATAAAAACATGAATCAATTAAATCTAATCAAATACCTAACTAAACATAACTAATTACTCAATAATTACATTGGATCTAACAAGTTAATCAACTTATATCATATTTAGGTTATCCTTGGGGTTTCTAGATTAGAAATTAACATAGCTAATCAGATTTTATAGTTCGGTAAATATGTCTATGATTAAAATTCTTAATTTCAACATTTAATCCAATATAGGAATGAGAGATTTCATAATCAGTCACCAATGTTCATTAATTCAATGAATTGATTTGGGATCTTTCCTGATCAGCAAGGAAAGTGCATGAAAATGCAAGAAATGGGAAGATCTAATCCTCAGATGTAGATCTAACCTCTAGTTGGCAACTAAAGATGATTTGATGTGAATTTGAGTGTCGATTTGAGAAAGTAGGATAAACTAGAGTATTTGACAGTTCAAGAACTAATCGGATATGAGTGGGAAAGCTTATATTATCTCCCATTAGCCATTATTTATATTTGAGGACTATAAGACTAATGTACTTGCTACTCTCGGCCTATTAATAATATTCTAATTCTTTTCATCTACCTTAAAGATGTAATATCTCTCAAATCGCTTCTTCGTATGACAGCTATATGGAGCGAGAAACTGCTATCCAAGGTTAATGAGACAAGTTAGAGCATCTAATTCGGCTTATCTATACAAAGTTATGGCAAAAAAAAAAAAAAAAAAAAAAAGAATTTTCAAGCGAAAAATGGTAACATAAATATTCATTAAAAATTAAGGACATGTAAAACATTTGAATGGACCATATTCCAGGATATTAGAGCGATTCAACCATTTATTAAATTAATAAAATTATTCTACAATAATCCGATATGTAAAATGTGGGTCACTACAATCTGCCAACTAGGTATTTGTGTATGCATATGCCGATGGTTGTTTGATTTCTTTTACTTTATATGGTAGTTATATATCCTACTATAAGAATGGTTGTTGATGCTTGAATATAAAATTACAAGTTATCATTAGGACTATGCATACATTTGGATACATGTAGCAGGCATCTTTACATAAACAAAAGGTCAACTAAATCAGTGGACCAATTAATCTATAGCATTAGATTGATTCATATGCACTTCACAACTGCATAAATTGCATAGATATATTATGTAAAATGATTGCTATGGATGACATACGAGTAGATGATTGTATGCAAATAATAACAACAATAAATTAAAAGTAGAATACGAATTTGGGTATAACGTTTTCGCAAATGTTAGAATTAGGCCATGAGGATTTCCACATTGCGTTCGCAATGATTTTCTAGACAATTTTCATATACAACTCGTCAAGATTTGAGTTAGTATGGAAGGAATACAGGGGATGAAAGTTTAAAATTTTAATTTTAAATTCAAATTTGAATATATATAAACACACATACACCTACTCGAATGGACCGATCCCAGAGATGTTGATTGTGCCGATCGACCACTTCCCTAAGCAATCGACCCATAAACCGCGTCTACTCGTCACTACCGACTAGGAGCATAGTAAATAGGGATAGTTACGTAATTGGGTCCAAATTGGATCTAATATCTGTCTTAGGGAAAGGAGAAATGATGTGTTTGGATGGTGAGATCTCTCTGTGACATATTTTACATGTTCAGATTACTACTGTGACATGACCCTATGGTAGGTTTTTATAAACATTGAAATCGAATGGCTAAAAAGAGAGGTGTGACATGGTTTAACCAAATTAACCTAGGCCAAATTAACAGTTAATAACCTAGTTAACCTTGACCTTAGGTATAAACCTAAAACACTAATGTTCCTCCATTTCTTCTTCGCTTTTTCTTTCTCTTCTACCCTTTTATCATCCAAAATGTAAAATTTAAAATAAAATAAAGTAGAAAATAGCCAAATTGGAGAGAATGAATTCACGTAAAAATAGGAAAAGGTGAGGGAGTTAATACTAGTGGAGTTTAGGCTTACAACTGAATTGGAATTAAACTTCTGAATCAAAAATATTAATTCATTAGTCTTAGATTTTCCCTAAAATACACAGTTTTATGTAAAATGTGGAATTTTATGTAAAACCTGGATTTTTATGCCAAATATGGAATTTTGTATAAAATATGTACTTTTTTATTAAATCTATAAATTTGAAAACTAAACTTGAATTAGCTTAAGCATGATTAGGACCGTGATAATGAAATCTAAAACCATACACCTTAAATTTGGATCGAATACACATAAAATTGAATAACTAAATATAACCAAATATGTAACTCTAAATTACATTTAATTAAAAAGAAGAGACAAACTAAATCTAAAGCCTAATTTGGAATATTTATCTTGTGATTAAAGCGTAAGTGGTAGTGAAAACAATACACACTAAACATGGAATAATCATTAGTCCTGTTAAAGACATAGTCGACCTTAGACCTAATGGCCTGTATTTGATGATTTATTTTTTGGGAAATTGTATTATGTGCTTAACTTTGGGAAGGATGGAGACTTTGACTTTCCTCCAAGTTAAAACAAAGTCTATATTATTTGGGGGTTCGTCCTAACGGACGCTTGGACATGGAACATTAGTCGGCGTAGGAAATAAGATGCCAAGGTAAAACTCAATATAGGGACAGGCTTAGCGAGAGCAACCAAAATATTATTTGGGGTCCATATGACATAATATCATGCACAATCTTCATGTGTAACATTCAGAGCTTAGCTAGATAGCTCCATCGTCTTCATGTGTTTACATTTTGTTTAATACATTTTTCTTAAGCTATTTTCTGAGACTGATTACTTGACATTTTATGTACTTTGATGATTATTGTATTCATAGATTATGATATCTACATTATGAAATAAATTGGTATCCTATTAGAATTTTTGTTTATTTGGTTTTCCTACAATGTTGTATTCTTCCATTTCTATGTTATTTTGTTTTTATCATATGTCAATAATATCTATATGGCTTTATTTACACCTCGATAATCTACATCCTTTGATACGACTGAGTTTGATTATATCAAGCAGTATGGATTGTCACACAATCGCAACCTCAAAACTTTGCTTTGCTTGCATTTCAAATTACTTTGTATTTGTTCTCTCGTCATGTGCTTTACCAGGCTCTTCCTAGAGATAAGTAGTTGTATCAGGTAGATTTTAGCCAATTATGCCGATGATTCCTTTTTAATAGGAATACCCTTTGGGAAATATCTGTTATCCATCTGATCGATCCAAGTGAATATTGGTCGGTTTTAAGCGTTTTAAAGAAGGGATCGGTCCTGTCGTTATTAAAAGGGAGCGGTCGTAGCACAAGATTCCTGGTCGTCCTAAAGCTGGTCACTTTCAGTCGCTCTCAAAAATACAAGATTCCTGGTCGTTCTAAATCTGGTCGCTCTCATGAGGCTGGTCGCTCCAACAAGCCTCAAGGCTTCAATATCACTCAGTTCTGCGAAGGCCCCAGGTCGCTTCAAACACAAAAATGTTTCGGTCGTTCCAAAGAACTAAAAGCTTCTGGTCGCTCCGAAGGCCAATGATTACTGATCGCTCCAAATATTCAAGATAGTTGGTCGCTCTGAACATACCAAAGCTCTTGGTCATTCCAAAAGCAGGAAAAGATCCTGGTCGCTCCAAAAGGGGAAAAAACTCCTGGTCGCTCCACGTCCAAAGATTCCTGGTCGGTCCGCATTTCCAAAGGGTAGTGCCGTCTTGCTCTCACATTACCTGGTCGGTCCGCCTCATCCATTCAGCCACCTGATCGTTTTTCTGCTCCCTGGTCGTCTTTTCTTCTAAAGATGGCCCCTGGTCGGTTCAAACGCATGAAGTATGACAGGCTGGCAACAACTGGCAGTGGCACTCTCGTAAATACCTAGCAAAACCGACCAGCCGCCTGAAGTGAAGAATTCAGCCACTCCATCATCTATAAATAGCACCCTACCTCCACCATTTGAGGGGTTTTTTTTTTGGGAAGGAGGTGCTGCCTAATTGCTTTCGGGATTTCTCCAAGCATTCCTACATCTCTTCTCTATCATCAATCATAAGTCTATGGAACATTGTAGCATGTGGAGCATAGTTTTCATGGAGGAACAAGCATAAGCATTTCACGCACTTCTTCATTTCTTCTTGATCATTCACCCAAAGATCTAAGGAGCTTTCATCCATGGCTTCCATGGAGGGATTGGCATAAAATACTTCAAGCTTTCATCCATTCTTTCAATCGGTTGTAAGGACAAATGCATGTCAAAGGAGCTTGTATGAATGTATAATGGAGCAAATGTTGTAATCTTTTGGTTATTAATGAAATCCAATCTTCAAAGTGGATGTAGACTTGATTAAGAATCGAACCACTATAAAATTCTTGTCTTCTTTCCTTATTTTGGTATTTTGATGCTTTTGAATGTTAGATATGGCCTCACATATCTCTAAAGGTTTTCTAACGCCCCGCCTCTGAAAAGGTGACGTGCTTTCTAAGCATCTTGCCTCTGATTAGGTAACGTGTTTAGAAATACCATTTTGGTTGTTATACCAATTTTCGGTATCAACAATTAGGCGCCCACCGTGGGGCCTATCTACTTTCTGGCATCAAATATACTACGAAGATCTTGAGATCTGGAAGCTAAGCCTTAAAATAGCTCGCTCCAGCTTGCGATTTGGACCTTCCAACGAACTCTCCTCAAAGTTCAAGTTGCTTTCTGAAATAATGCCGCCAAAAGTGAGCAAGGAAGCGAGAACTAGGACATCTAATGAAAGAAATCGGGAGGAAACCCCCATGATCAACCAATTTGAAGATGGCGAAACATCAAATGGAGGCATGAATGTTACAAGGGGCGAGCTTGATCAAGCTGTCGCTGGATTGACGCAACAGCTAGAGATAGCTAACAAAGCCATGTTGACAAAACTTGATTCGCTCTTTGCTCTTCAGGCCGCTACGGCAAAGGTGGCCTCTAAGCCCACTCGTGCAGAGGATGCTGGTTCTTCTTCTTCTAGTCCAAATCGAGAAAAATCTTTTCAAGAAATCTCTAATCATGGTAAAGGAAAGCCCGATAATCCAAAGCAAGCCGCTTGGAACCATAATGGAGAAGCTACTTCTTGTCGAGTTGCCGATGCTGCCAAAGGGGCACTTTCCAATCGAGAAAGGCCAGGGCCCCTAAGTCGCAACCGTGAAGGTTTGCAAAGGCAAGCCTCCGGCCAAGACATAGGCGTCCACCCCGCAGAAAGCCTCGACGAGAAGGATCGCCTTCTGAAGATGGTCCGACAGATCATGAAGGAGGACAAGCACCGAAACGACAATGAAGCAGAATGGGAATTCGCGCCATCTAAAACCCCCCTTACCGAAAGAATCAAGAAAACGACCTTCCCGCGAAAGTTCAAACCGCCCAACATCCAAGCTTATAATGGGACATGTGACCCTAATGTGTTCTTGTTCCGATACGATCAACACATGGATGGCGCACAAGCAACTGACGAGCTTAAGTGCTTGTACTTCCGGGTGTATTTGGAGGGGGTTGCGTCATAATGGTTCACAAAGTTGCCTCCCAGATCTATTGATAACTTTGCCACATTGGCAAGATGCTTCCGAGACCAGTTCCGCCTCCAAACAACAAAGGTCAGAGATATCATGTCCCTCAATGAACTAGAACAAGCTCCTGGTGAAACGATAAGGTCTTTCTTGAATCGTTTTAATGCTGCTGCTGCAGAAGTAGGGACCCACGAGCCAAGGCTAATTCAAATGGCCTTAAAGGGGGGCATTGATAAGCTGTCTGAGTTCGGAAGGTGGCTAAAAAGAAAGAAACCTGAGACGCTAGAGAAATTTTATGACAAAGCCGAGGAATACATGTGTCTTGAAGATGATCCTATCTATTCCGTTGGCAATGTCAAAGCTAAGGTGGTCCCGGAAAGGAAGGAAGCTCCCAAAAAGAATAGTCAAGAAAATTTTGGGGAAGGTCAAAAGAGAGGAAGCAGTAATGATGCTAGAAATGATAAGGATTCCAAGAAACGGCGTTTCTTCAAGCCAACGGATTTTACTCCGTTGAATGATACAATCGAGCACATATATATGGCAACGAAGGATGCAGAGGGCTATCCGAGCCCAAAGCCAGTAAAGGTGTCCGAAGAAGCTGCGAACTCTGGAAGGTTTTGTCGATTCCATAATCGACCAGGCCATGACACGAATGAGTGTCGACACTTGAGGAATCTGGTTGAAGAATTAATAAGGAAGAATTGCCTCCAAGAGTACGTAAAGCGGTCAACAGATGCCGAGCCTACTCAGGGACAGCAAACTCGTCCGACTCAAGATGGAAGAACACCTGCAAGTGACTCCCGACCAATAATCAATACGATTAGTGGTGGTCCTCATCCTGCAGGGGATACTTGGGAGGATATGATCAGATATACTAATGAACCAAGAAGCGTTCTAAAAGGAGACGGTTTTGAGGTTTGCAATAATTCTCTTCGTTGAAAAATGCCTAAAACATCCTGCGAAGATGTTATCTTCCGGGATCGGGATTCCGACGGAATGTTGGTTCCAACTGTTGACCCAATGGTGATCACTATCGGCTTGGGTCTAGCAACAGTAAAGAAGGCGTTGATTGATAACGGAGCATCCGTGAACGTTCTGTTGTACAGTATTTTCTCTAAAATGGGTCTATCCATGAATAATGTGCGAGCTAGCAAAGACAAAATACACTGGTTCACTGGCGTACCAACTCAGCCAATAGGTGTGATTGATCTCCTTGTAGAGCTAGGAAAGGGAGAGAGGCAAGCCTCCATGATACAATCTTTCGTTATAATTGACTCACCTTCAGGGTATAATGCATTCTTGGGAAGGCCAGCACTTGCCGACTTCAGGATAGCTCTTGCTCCTTGGTGTTTGATGATGAAGTTCCCGACCGCAAATGGGGTGGGAGTTATCAAAGGGGATCCTCAGGAATCGAGAGAATGCTATATGGCAGAACTGATTGAAGCTCGGAAATACGAAATTCAGAAGGATGCGGAGACTCCTCTCTGCATCCATGAAGCTCCTTTATAGCAATTAATGACCTCCCCCTGTGCTGGAGCATATGACGACATGCAGGAAGATATGGACCCACGAAAAATCAGTGCAGGGGATGAAAAGGTAGCACCAGCTGAAGCTACCATTTCCGTAGAAATCCATGATAGTGATACAGATAAGGTAATAAAGATAGGCTCCCAATTGGACCCTATGCTGCAAAAGGAATTGATTAGTTTTTTGAAAGCAAATTTGGATGTCTTCGCTTGGAGTCACTCAGATATGTGCGGAATACCTCCAGACGTAATAGTGCATAAGCTGAATATTGACCCCAACGTGCGCCCGGTGAAGCAGAAAAGACGGATGCAGGGCCCAGAAAGGTCTGAAGCTTTGAGAGATGAAGTGGATAGGCTATTGAAGAATAATTTCATTCGAGAATCCACCTATTCTAATTGGGTGTCCAATCCGGTCCTTGTGAAAAAATCAAACGGCAAATGGCGAGTGTGTGTTGATTATTCTGACTTGAATAAGGCTTGCCCAAAAGATAGTTTCCCCCTACCTCGAATTGATCAACTTGTTGATGCAACAGTGGGGCATGAACTATTGTCTTTTATGGATGCATATTATGGATACAATCAGATTATGATGCATGAGCCAGACCAGGATAGTACCAGTTTCATAACTGATCGTGGTTTATATTGTTATAAGGTAATGCCGTTTGGTTTGAAAAATGCAGGTGCCACCTACCAACGCTTGGTAAACGCGATGTTCAAAACTCAAATTGGAAAGACTATGGAGGTTTATGTTGACGACATGCTGGTAAAATCCAAAGAGGCAAAGAATCATATAGAGGATCTTGATGAAATGTTCCAAATCCTGAGGAGATACGGCATGAAGCTCAATCCACTTAAGTGCTCGTTCGGCGTAGCATCAGGAAAATTTCTTGGTTTCATGGTAAATGCTCGGGGCATTGAAGCAAACCCAGCACAAGTGATTGCTTTACGAGAAATGCAAGCTCCACGGACTAAGAAAGAACTCCAATGCTTAAATGGCAAGGTAGCAGCATTAAGCCGCTTCATCTCAAGGGCAACGGACAGGTGCATTCCCCTATTTGATGCATTAAAAAAGGAAAAGAAAAGCTTCCAGTGGACTCCCGAATGCCAGCAAGCATTTGAAGATCTCATCAAGCACATGGAATCCCCTCCGATGCTATCGAAGCCTAGGGACGGAGAAAGCTTGCTCTTATACCTTGCAGTGTCATCCCATGCGTTAAGCGCAGCACTCGTTAGGGAGGAAGACAAAGTGCAGTGGCCAGTATACTACATTAGCAAAAGGTTTACCGGGGCAGAGATGAATTATCCAAGGATAGAAAAGCTTGCATATGCCTTGCTCATCGCATCACAAAAACTCAGACCCTATTTCCAATCCCACTCTATTAAAGTCCTTACCGACCAACCCTTGAAACAGGTATTGTTCCGTCCAGAAACTTCGGGGAGACTCCTGAAATGGAATATTGAACTCAGCCAATATGATATCACTTACTACCCCAGAAAAGTAATAAATGGGCAAGCTCTGGCCGACTTTATCGCTGAATTCACTAACAGGGGAGAGGAAATGGAGGAAACTAATGAATTGGCCGTTAGGTGGAAACTTTTTGTTGATGGCGCTAAGAATGAATATTGTGCTGGGGCAGGGATAATATTCGAAACCCCAGAAGGACGACATGTATGCTATGCTCTGCGATTCGAATTCCCCATCACCAACAACGAGGCCGAATATGAAGCGTTACTTGGAGGATTGCGGGTTGCAAAAGAATTAAGCTTGAAAAGTCTACTAATATTCAGTGATTCACAGCTAATGGTTTCTCAAATCAAAGGTGAATTCCAGACTAAGATGGGAAGGCTTCCGACATATCTGCTTAAAGCCAAAGAACTTCTCGACAATTTGGAATATTATTCTATCTCTCATATTCCTCATAGAGAAAATTGGAAGGCAGATTCCTTATCAAAGCTAGCTAGCACCGGAGATCCTCAAATCTTCGATCTAGTTCCTGTGGAAGTATTATCTAGTTCCAGCATTGAGGAATCCGATATAGACTGGGTTATGGAAGCAACCAACGAGCCCGACTCGTGGATGACCCCTATAAAAAGCTATATACTTCACGGAACACTTCCTGAGAAACCAAAGGATCGCAGAAAACTGCTCCGAAAGTCTCGCCTATATCTCGTCCAAGATGGTCATTTATATAGGAGAGGATATTCAACGCCATTACTACGGTGTGTAACAAAGGAGGAATCTAAAGCGATTTTGGCGGAGCTACATGAAGGAGATTGTGGAGGTCATGTTGGTGGACAGACTCTTGCCAAAAAGGTCCTTCGATATGGTTATTTTTGGCCCGATGTGAACTTCGACTCAATGACATTCACTAAGAAATGCGACCGGTGCCAGAAATTTGCAAAAATTCCAAGAGCTCCATCAACTGAGTTGACACAGATGTTGAGTCCTTGGCCATTCGCTGTTTGGGGCATAGACTTGATTGGAGCACTACCTACCGCAAAATCGAGCTTCAAATATGCTATAGTGGCCGTGGATTACTTTACCAAATGGGCTGAAGCTGAACCATTGGCAACTATCACATCGAAGAAGGTAATCAACTTTGTGTTGAAAAATATCATATGCAGGTTTGGGGTTCCACAGAAAATTATCACCGACAATGGCACGCAATTTGAAAGTGATGAATTCAAGGATTTCTGCAACAAATATCATATTCAGAAAAGTTTTGCAGCAGTTGCCCACCCGCAGGCCAACGGGCAAGTTGAGGCAGTCAACAAAATCCTGAAGTCCACCATTAAAAAGCGTCTCGAGAAAGATAAGGGCAACTGGATTGCAGAACTGCCACTTGCACTATGGGCTTATCGTACAACTCATAAAACTGCAACAGGGCATACTCCATTCTTTTTGGCATTTGGCTCGGAAGCAATGATACCTGTGGAATTGGAAGTTCCTACTCACCGCAGAGTACACTTTAGCCAGGAAGAGAATGAAAAGCTGCAACTTGAAGCTCTCAATCTACTTGAGGAAAGAAGAACCGAAGCAGAGCTTAGAATGGTCTCCCATCAAAGAAGAATAGCCCGACACTTCAACCAGAAGGTCAGGCATAGAACATTCGAAGAAGGAGACTTAGTGTTAAAAAAGATCATGACCGCAACAGGAGTCTTTGGCCCCAATTGGGAAGGGCCGTTCATTGTCAATCAAAAGCTTCTTGACGGTACCTTTAAACTCAAAACTACAGATGGAGTAGAACTCCCAAGGGCCTGGAACAGTGATCAACTTCGTCGCTATTTCAAATGATTTTATAACTCATATTCTTTTGTATTTTTCTATGAATATAGTAAATACTTTGTATGAAATTACATGAGTATAAATCCAGCAGCACTTTTGATTCTGTCTAAGCTTTATATTCGCATGTCTTTGATCATATATCCAAAAGATGCACAGCTATGGTTACAGGACACAATACCTCCGTCATCCTGTTTTTCGACATAAAACTCGCCATAGCTTTACTGAAGAAATATGGTCCAAAAGCAGGCGCAAATTTAACCCAAACCCTCTCCGAGGATTCTCAGTCGAATAATAAACTGAGTCTTCTCCAGGGGTGCTCGGCCAAATAACCCAAAGTTAGACAAAATCTGATTGCGTTATAACCGAGTCTCTTAACCCAAACCCTCTCCGAGGATTCTCAGTCGAATAATAAACTGAGTCTTCTCCAGGGGTGCTCGGTCAAATAACCCAAAGTCAGACAAAATCTGATTGCGTTATAGCCGAGTCTCTTAACCCAAACCCTCTCCGAGGATTCTCAGTCGAATAATAAACTGAGTCTTCTCCAGGAGTGCTCGGTCAAATAACCCAAAGTCAGACAAAATCTGATCGTGTTATAACCGAGTTTCTTAATCCAAACCCTCTCCGAGGATTCTCAGTCGAATAATAAACTGAGTCTTCTCCAGGGGTGCTCGGCCAAATAACCCAAAGTCAGACAAAATCTGATTGCGTTATAACCGAGTCTCTTAACCCAAACCCTCTCCGAGGATTCTCAGTCGAATAATAAACTGAGTCTTCTCCAGGGGTGCTCGGTCAAATAACCCAAAGTCAGACAAAATCTGATTGCGTTATAACCGAGTCTCTTAACCCAAACCCTCTCCGAGGATTCTCAGTCGAATAATAAACCGAGTCTTCTCCAGGGGTGCTCGGTCAAATAACCCAAAGTCAGACAAAATCTGATCGCGTTATAACCGAGTTTCTTAACCCAAACCCTCTCCAAGGATTCTCAGTCGAATAATAAACTGAGTCTTCTCCAGGGGTGCTCGGTCAAATAACCCAAAGTCAGACAAAATCTGATCGCGTTATAACCGAGTTTCTTAACCCAAACCCTCTCCGAGGATTCTCAGTCGAATAATAAACTGAGTCTTCTCCAGGGGTGCTCGGCCAAATAACCCAAAGTCGGACAAAATCTGATTGCGTTATAACCGAGTTTCTTAACCCAAACCCTCTCCGAGGATTCTCAGTCGAATAATAAACTGAGTCTTCTCCAGGGGTGCTCAGTCAATAAATCAAAGTCAGATAAAACTTGACTACGATATTACTGAGTCTTTGACAAGGAAAACCTTCAAAAGGCATTCAAACATTTCTCGAATATCTAACGCATTAGGATGCAAAGGATGGAGAATTCCAAACAAAGCATGCAAAGTTCGTATAAAGAATTAAAAACATCCAAATATCCACCTTCGATATATAAAGGTTGAAACAATCCATTCGTACGGGGGCATATCACATATCACGACACAAAACAAAAAGCAGCTCCTTGATTTCTCACATACCAAAGGATCATCTCAACCGTTTATAAGTGGGAAATTCATAAATAAGCAAAATGTGCAAAGTGTGGTGTGTGAGCATGATGTATAACCCAGAATATGCAGAAGAAAGTAAGGAAAAGATTTAGAATGCAGAAACACAAAGCATTACCACACCACATTCAAACACAGAATCAAGTCACAACATTATTAAGTGCAAATTATTCAAGTCATAAGCGAGGGCCGGCACCCGCATATACATCCGGTCTGAATGAAAGATTGATAAATGCAAAGCAAGAATCCAAGCCACTATTTCTTTGGGTCTCCAGATCTCAATGAAGGACCCTTAAGAATTGGCGAATCAACGGTCTTCTTCTTCTTGACAGCACGCTTATGATGTTTCCGCTTAGAAGGAGAAGCATCCTCTTTACCTGAATCAACAATGATGTCGTCGATAGTTGCCTCAGAATCATGCTCTTCTTCCTCACAGAGCTTACTAATATCTCGGTCAAGGGTTTCTATAGCATCAATTCTCTCCTCCTGCGAACCTGGTTGGGAGAATGTTAGTCCTTTGGAAACACCAGCAAGTAAGCCTGTATTGAATAAAGGCAAGTCAGTTTCAATGGCATCCATCACCATAGCAGTATACCCGCCAACAGGAGGTGATGGTGAAAGCGAATTTGTTGCATAACTATAGCAACTCATGAGCTTAGAATACTCCAAAGAAGCAAAAAAGTAATCTAAATCTAGTATCACTTCATCCATATCATCTCTACCCGGAGCAGAAGGATGTGTGCTGATTTCATAATCCTCGAGGTTTATTGTTTCCTCCAAATCACTGTTTCCTCCAGCTGCAGAGGGAGGAATTGCAACATTTGCATGGAATACAGGGCTTGAGATTATGGCACCATCAGTTAATTTGGTGAAAGTATCCTCAATAAATATACCTGAAGACTTAACCCCGGATGATTCCCCCCGATGGATCCCAAGAGAATTTCTGCCTTCAGCTAAGGCCTCTCGATCATCTTCATCCAGCAACTCAAGTTGGAGCTGGTAGTCATCAGAATCTTTGTAACGCTTCAAAACCTCCTCCCAAACACGAGCAAGCGTATCTCCATAGCCTTCTCCTAGGAAGCGGAGGCTTCCCCCATACATAACACTGCAGACATAGAATTCTAGGAAGGTTGCTTCGTCTTCTTCCTTAATTTTGCGGGCTTGGTTCAGAGCTTCTTGCTTCTCTTTTTCTAAGGAGGAGGACTTGGCGGTTTCGACTTCAAGCTTATTGCGAAGAGAGGCGATTTCAGATTCACGAACAGACACAGTCCTTCTGCTCAAAGCCAGCTGAGCTTCAGCTTCTTCTTCTGCTTTTACAACATCGTCAGCCCGCTTATGAAGCTCGACCTCTGTATTCTTGGTAGCTTCGAGCTCCTTGCGAAGCTTTTCAATCGCGGATTCTAGCTCGTTAACCCTGGAACCCCGTTCTAAAACAGAAATCTTCGTATCCTGAGCTTTCACAACTTGGATAAGTTGAGCCTTTTCATCCTCCAGGGTTTTAATGCTTTCAATCCGTTTGGTGTTAAGATTCTGAAAATCATAACAAAATTGTTCCCATGCTTTGAGACCCGGATCAACGGTTTTGCCAATATCATCCAGGATTCCCCGAGCTTTCGCCACCATCTCTGTCATGTCCCGTCTATCTGTGGGATGGACATCCACATCAAAGTTCAAACCCCTCAAATCCCAATCTCCAAATCTATGACTAAGAGGGGGGCTAGGGCATCCAAGTTCCCTTTCCACATCAAGTATTTCACGCGGCCTCGACATGATAGCTTGAAGCTCGGCCTGGGTTGGATAAGGAGGAACGTATCCTGGGGCACGCTTCTGTGGGATCTCCGTAAGAGGGTCATCTCCACTCCTTCGTCTTCTCCTTTGAGGCTCCTCCCTTTTCTGCCTTGCCTCCTCCTCCGCCGATTGTTCATAATCATCAAGCCAGGCTCTTTGCTCTGGAAGCTGTTCATAAGAAGGATGAGAAGAAGTGGGATGTTGATCGTGTGATTTTTGGGGTTGAGGAGGAGCTTGCTTAATTTCTTTTCTTTGGCCGAGCAAGTGTATCAGAACTTTGCCTCCTTTTCCGGAAATCGTCAATGAATGATGACTTCATTCCTAAAAAGAAAAATAATAATGAATTCATTTAGCACTTGAGAACATGGAAGTAAAGCAAGATATAGAGTAAGAAGTTAAAAGTGCAACTCTGAAAGCAAGCTTAGTCCTAAAAGCAAAAACAAAAACATGCCTAATAAGCCTGTGTTAGACTCCGATCCTAAGTTTATTATCGTATCTGGAACTGGTCCAGGAATCTCCGGAATGTTGGGATCAGATTGAACATTAGGAACTGTGAAACCTGAAATAGGGGTATCATCTTTGCTAAGGTATCGCGCAGACTCTAGATCAGGAAGTTCGCCAAAAGTACCCACGGAGTCTCTATCTTGAGTACTTGCCATAGTCGGATCCTCAAGAACATCTCCAATGTTCTGTTCAACATTTAAGGTAGTTTCTCCTACCACGAGTTGCTTACCCTCACGTTGAACAAGTTCTTCTTCAGTGTTTGAGGGAGGCTGATCCCCCGTAGCTTTCTCCGGGATTTCCGGGATGACAGCTTGTTTTTCAGAAACGGCCTCTGTGGCTCTCTCCGGAATCGTCAAGACATCGGTCTGTTTTTTAGAAGAATCTTTATGTTCCTTGAGGGCACTCGAAGGCTTTTTACTACCACTACCACTGCCGGCTTGTGCACATTTTGTCAAGTATTTCTTAGCCGTTCTTTTCGCCGTCAGGGTACGGGATGGGGGAAGCAGCTTTTATTATCGAAGGAACTCTTCGCAAATTAAAAACTGTCTAATTCTTTCAGTTTCGCTCACGGATAACAATGATTCCAGCAGAGGTTCATTAATGTCTGTGTCTTGATCAGAAGGAGTCTCTGTGAGAAAAAGTAAAATCAATACATGATCATCGGAGGTAAAATAGAATTCCTATGAACATTTACCTCCTTCGGCCCATCGACCGAAAAAGTTGTCGGGACACCGCACATAGAAAAATTGGTTGGGAAATCCTTTGATACTCTCAAATAAACCGGTTATAACCCTGGATTTCCTGCTTTCCATGAAGATAAAGGAGGGACGCTCCTTCTTTCGTCTCTTAAAAGAGTATAACGAGCATATGTCCTTGAAGGTGGGCTCGCGCTTTAAAACTCTCATAAACAGCACATATAAGCATGTAACAATAAAGTAGCCATTGGGAGCCAGTTGATAAGAAGCGATAGCCAAATTTTTCAGAATCATTTCTAAGTAAGGATTGAAGGGAGGGATCGCTCCACTCTGTAACATCCCCTTACAAACTGTTACGTATCCAAAGGGGGGGGGCGATCAGATAAATCGTCTCTTTCTGGGAATTTGACTTCATCTTCGGAAAGGCTAAATTGTTTGCATATTCTATGATATACATCAACGTCAAGTTTTGACACACAACTATCAGCATGTGTGTAAGAAAGACATCGAATGATTGGGGAGTTCTGATCAACATTCATCTCAGTGGTAGCAGCGGAAGAAGTTTCAATATTTTGATCAGAGGTCCAAGCTTCTCTAGTTGGAGAAGTTCCCTCAAAAAAATGGCGAGATTTTCGTCTGGTCGTCATTTCTACACAAACAAGTATGTTGGAAAAACAAACTACAAGAATATTCGTAAAACTTAAAACTGGGTCGACCCTGGATGGTCGGACACCTGGTCGTTCTAAAAGTGATAGAGACCTGGTCGCCCTAAACCACGAAAGTCCATATCACACCAAGTTAACCAATCTTTGGTCAGGAATTGTCTCAAAGTAAAGCAAAATCACTGGAAACCCGGTCGCTCGAAACTGGAAAAGCGTTTGATCGCTCCTAGTCAGTCAAGCCCCGGTCGCTCAAAGCTGATAGAGCACCTGGTCGCTCCAAGCCAGTCAAAACCCGATCGCATAAAATTAGCCTCTATTGGATCGGTAAAAGCATCCTAAGGCTGGTCGGTCTACAAATTATTCTGAAAACAACTTCAACCTGATCGGTCGAGATTCAAATCCGCTTGGGTTGGTCCTACCGGGTGAATTTCAAAACTGTTCTGGTCGGTCGAAAAGAAGGATACTCGTCTAAAACCGACCACATAACTGATCTAAGAACGACCAATCTGGTCGCACAGGAAAACATGAATGTCAAAAACAATGGTTTAAGTAAAGAATCATACATGCTCGGATCATTCTGGCATTTACACAAGCATATCACGATCAATGTCACAACAAAGAAAAGCGTGAGGGTTCTCGTTTTAGAATCATCACTTACCAATTCAAATTGAATACTACAACACTGATGAACATCTCAATACACAACGGGATTCCAATTACAAATTACAATTATCTAAGACCAACTCGGATTTTCCCGATCGATTTCATACTACCACATGGCAACCAATACCGATCCGAATACAATTCAAATCCAGAAATTGGACCAAACCCAGTAGACAGAGTTGATTCTACACTAATAAACAAGAAAATAAAAGCATATACCTGAGATCAAATTAGCAAGATGAAGAAGTTTTGGTTGAATTTCCAGCGATATACGAAGTTGAGCGATCGAAGATTTGAATTCTTGGCGGAAGCCTGAAATTGGATTGAAGCCTTGGTTTGGACCGGTAGGAACGGAGTAGAGATCGAAGAACTTTTCTTCAAAGGAGCGCCGCCATTAAAATGATGAAATTCTTGAAGGCGAGGAAGTGAGGAACACCAAGGGTCAAAAGAGATTTATATAGGTAGGACCACCGGCCTCTTCATCAGAAACCGACCCCTCAAGCTAATTCCAGAATCGACCCCTGAGAACTGCGTCCAAGACCAACCCTTAATTGAAGAAGATCGATCCACTAATGTTTCGAAGCCCACAGTCTTTTATAAAAACTATGAAACTTCGAGGGGCAAAATGTTATCCATCTGATCGATCCAAGTGAATATTGGTCGGTTTTAAGCGTTTTGAAGAAGGGATCGGTCCTGTCGTTATTAAAAGGGAGCGGTCGTAGCACAAGATTCCTGGTCGTCCTAAAGCTGGTCACTTTCAGTCGCTCTCAAAAATACAAGATTCCTGGTCGTTCTAAATTTGGTCGCTCTCATGAGGCTGGTCGCTCCAACAAGCCTCAAGGCTTCAATATCACTCAGTTCTGCGAAGGCCCCAGGTCGCTTCAAACACAAAAATGTTTCGGTCGTTCCAAAGAACTAAAAGCTTCTGGTCGCTCCGAAGGCCAATGATTACCGATCGCTCCAAATATTCAAGATAGTTGGTCGCTCTGAACATACCAAAGCTCTTGGTCATTCCAAAAGCAGGAAAAGATCCTGGTCGCTCCAAAAGGGGAAAAAACTCCTGGTCGCTCCACGTCCAAAGATTCCTGGTCGGTCCGCATTTCCAAAGGGTAGTGCCGTCTTGCTCTCACATTACCTGGTCGGTCCGCCTCATCCATTCAGCCACCTGATCGTTTTTCTGCTCCCTGGTCGTCTTTTCTTCTAAAGATGGCCCCTGGTCGGTTCAAACGCATGAAGTATGACAGGCTGGCAACAACTGGCAGTGGCACTCTCGTAAATACCTAGCAAAACCGACCAGCCGCCTGAAGTGAAGAATTCAGCCACTCCATCATCTATAAATAGCACCCTACCTCCACCATTTGAGGGGTTTTTTTTTGGGAAGGAGGTGCTGCCTAATTGCTTTCGGGATTTCTCCAAGCATTCCTACATCTCTTCTCTATCATCAATCATAAGTCTATGGAACATTGGAGCATGTGGAGCATAGTTTTCATGGAGGAACAAGCATAAGCATTTCACGCACTTCTTCATTTCTTCTTGATCATTCACCCAAAGATCTAAGGAGCTTTCATCCATGGCTTCCATGGAGGGATTGGCATAAAATACTTCAAGCTTTCATCCATTCTTTCAATCGGTTGTAAGGACAAATGCATGTCAAAGGAGCTTGTATGAATGTATAATGGAGCAAATGTTGTAATCTTTTGGTTATTAATGAAATCCAATCTTCAAAGTGGACGTAGACTTGATTAAGAGTCGAACCACTATAAAATTCTTGTCTTCTTTTTTTATTTTGGTATTTTGATGCTTTTGAATGTTAGATATGGCCTCACATAACTCTAAAGGTTTTCTAACACCCCGCCTCTGAAAAGGTGACGTGCTTTCTAAGCATCTCGCCTCTGATTAGGTAACATGTTTAGAAATACCATTTTGGTTGTTATACCAATTTTCAGTATCAACAATATCTAACACGATCTTCAAGCTTTTCCATGGACTACCTTAAATTAGCACTTTCATTAATTAGTTCAGCATCAAAGTTACTTCTATGCAATATTACTTATAACCAACCTACTTATGATTGCAATATTAATTCATTATTTCTTTGCATTTTTTACTTGTTGAATGTCCATGTTGTATACCTTTTACATAGATGAAAGAGCCTGCTTATTTTCTACATAGTTACAACACTTTATACACTATAAATGAAATACAGGAAGAAAATGAGAAACGAAGAAAAAGATGAAGCCTTGAGTTTTTTTTTTGCATAGCAAGGACGAGTTGCAATATTCAAAAGAAGGATATACAACTCTAAAATTGTCTTGAGCACAATGATCACTGATTATTGGCAATTATTCTATGAAATCTAGAGTATGTTTCTCCTAGAGATTTAGACATGTTGATCAAAGGTCATGATCTGTTGAAAAAAAAGGTCCTTGCCCTTAAGACAAGTAAATTTAGACACAAAAGACAAGATGTAGAAGATTCTTTAATATGCTAGTTTCTGGTATAGCTAAAGCTACAGATAAGTCATTTATATGTAAAATCCCTTTATTAGTTAACTCTGCTATCTACAAAAGAATTGGATTTGTAAGCTTATCCCTTGGTAAAACTGTATGAGAGAATATTTAAGACCCTATCACCCAACCAAACAAAGGGAACACATTTAAGGTGGTGCTTTATGAGTAATTATATAATTTATAGTGTAACCTAACCCTAGTAAAGGAATCTGTTTCAAATAGAGTACATTGTTGGTTTATTTTCCTATTTTATATATTTTTATATTGTGACATAAGTAACAATCTAGCAGTATTAAATACATACAAGTAGGAAATCCTTGGTGAGAAATATATTCATTCAATCGAATGAAGCAGCGGTTGTGTTTGTTCCCATGAGTTATGAGTAACGTGATTATATCACTTATCTTTAAAGTTTCCTAGTTGATGGTTTAAGAAAAAGATAACGATGCATCTATTTTATTAGTGTGCATAACTCTTCCACAAAATGGACAATGAATCACTCATAATTATTGGGTATCAAGGGATTCCACCGTGTGGTTCTTTGGAACTTTTACAAAGTGAGTCGATGATAGCTATTACTAGAACTAAGCCAAAATATAGAATCTCATGTAAGTAGGTGCATCAGTATCAAATTTGAAAGAAACATAGATCTTAATTGTTTGTTAGTCGTAATTTTTGACATATGATAGTTTAATAATGCTGAAATTTGCAATGATTAAGGAATAAATATGAAGCTTATAGATGGTTGAATATTGTAGTGTTTTATAAAAGAAAAGTTGAAAACGGTAAGATATTATCAATAAGTAGCTTATGGACAAGCATATACCAATAGAATCATCAATTTTTGCATATATGTTTGGTCTTGGGTCATTATTTGAAGCTATGCTTTTAGTAATGATAGATCAACCGACAAGTAACTACAAATTAGAGTAATACACAATTTTCTTATGCGATCGATATAGATAGATAAAGCTAAGTCAAGACTTCCAATATATGTTATATTTTGGTCGATATGAAGGGGTTGTTTTTTAACCAACTTTCTTGGCAAAGGAGGTCGATTTTAAAATTCTAACATATTTGTTTATGGCTTTAAATACAATGGAAGTTGTTTAGAAAAGAAATAAACTATTTTTACAAAGGTGGCGATTTTTTGGTTTTGAAAGAATATTTTATCTTAGTTTTGAGTGATTAGTTATAGTTGTCTTTAGAAAATAGAAAATTATGTAATAAAATTGTATTAAAGTGGAAGTAAATGATACAAACCCTTCTCTGATTTCTCTTGACTTTTTTTCTTGATTGTCTACTAGACTTCGATCTAAGATTGCATACTTTGAATAAAACAACAAATATAAACCAGAAGTCGATCAACAAATAGACAACAACAATGAATGGCGATTATATTTTAGATTGCTTGATTATTTTTAGCTTCCACATGACTGTTTGACCAATTGTATGGTTAATTTTATTTGGCGCTTCCATCGAAGCATATATCTTAGGCTTATCTTGGGAGTGTGTAGTATCTATTATTAGAGATTTTGCATGTACTAATTTTCAACGATCCTAGGAATTTCGATTGTTCTGCTTAAATGATTGTTATAGCCGATTAGTACATGCTTGAGAGTTTAGTATACGTTGATTTTAGAAGTTTCTAACTAAAACAATGTTACGTATATAACCTCATATTTGTTCTCAACTTTTATAAAGACCGATTTTCCAATGTAATTAGCCAGAGTATATAATTGAAAAAAGAAACCCTTGATTTGATAGGTTGAGGTTTGTTATCATAATAACACTATACTCACTGACTATAATAACCAGTGCGAGGAAACTTACAAGTAGGTGTTACGCCTGAACAAGGAATAAAAAGCCGTTTGAAACCTACCAAACCTTGATTAAGAAAATCTCAAACCGCGACTTTGGGATGATTTTATTAGATACTCAAAATCGATTCATGCCTTGTACATGATGGAGTCATATAGGTCTTAAAAAGAACTTTGGAAAGAAAGTTGGTTAAGGTGTAGACTACAAATAAAGTAATGCTGCTACGATCACATTCCTAGTGATGGATCTTACACTCAAACACCAATAATATCATTGTTGCAGAGTATTAAGAAAAGATTTTTGTTGAAGTAAATAAACAAATCGATAAAAATCAGCAATAATTAATCGGGAAATTGGAGCATAAATTTGAATTGACGGGGCAAACCTTTTAAGATGTGAATGTTAACAGAGATAATTGCTCCAAAGAGAAAGAACCATGATGACTACAGAGGATCACAAGATTCACAACAAATTGCAATTCCTTTTACAACTGATATTATAGGATCATGGTATTATTAAAGGTTTATAGTATTGACAATGTCATTGTACAGCTGATTAATTGATCTATGCGCTATCATTTAAGGCGTTGGAGAGAATGTGCTTCTGCAAGCTTGGATTAGTTTCAAGTGGTTTTTACGACTAGTTGGTGAGCAAATATTAGGTTGATTTAAAGTTCACACGATCTAGCATAGGGATGTGATAAATTAATGGGTATCAAATAGTGGAGAAGAGAGACCTTGAAATACTTTTAAAATGAGGTTTAACTCTAAGACGGAAAAGGTAAAGAACATAGAGGATAGCTTAATGTTTATATCCATGGATTTGAATGTGAGTAAGGATTTTGATTTTGGGGTGTGACCTAGTAGGAAAAATTCAAAGACGCTAAAATGTTTCTAGTAGAAGATGGACTGATATATAAAACTCTCTATAATCTACATTAATTAATTATTAAATATTAGCACTCCAAAAATGAAAGTGGAGCAAATAATGAATTTTGACCATAAAACTTGCACTATCACATTCATAGCGATTTTCTATGAAACTTTCGTATTTGGAGTTTCACGGATGGAGTTCAAATGAAGAAGTTACGGTCGTTTAAAGAAATTAAAGCAAAAATTATTAAATAAAAAATATGGTAATAAATAATAAATCAAATCGGGACCCTAACGATCGACCATCACCATAAACCAGTGGTCGCTAGGTACCGACCGCTCAAAGGGGGTGCGATCAATAGGTCAAAGGATGTCAAATGTGATTTGAAGCTCGACCAATGGTTGTTGGTTCTAATAACTTTACTCTAATAGTTGAAGCTGATTTTGGAGCCTATAGATATTAGTATAACTTCTAACTTCTCTTCTCATATTTTTAGCCTAAATCCTACAAGTTTTCTCATTTCTTTTTATTAAATATTCCTCCAAACAATAAATAATGTATTTATATACACTAGAAAGGAATGAAAACAAGAAAAAAAGGAGCATATCGACATTTGCAATATACAGGTATATATCAGTGTCTTAGATTTATATTATTTTTTCCTTTTCCCCTAAACTATCTTTTGATATGTAATTTGAATAGCATATACATTACATTTTATTCGTATTTCTTTGGATTAAAAGAAGACAGAGTTGAATTGAAGTTTCAAATTTATATCAATAGATTTGAATAGCTTTTCGAGATGAGTGAATATATATGTGTATTTATTCTTAACGTTGAGTCTTATTTTGTTGGGATTTATTTTATGTTTATGTCTAAAATAAAGATCTAGAAGTTATAGGTTTGAAATTAATGCGTTAAACATTATTCCCATATTTTATAAATTGGTAGGATATAATAAGAATGTATCTTACATCCAGATCTAAAAATAAGTCCCCAAATTATTAGACGTTGAATATGAATAAAGATGTAGAAATTATTGTAGATTTGTTATTCAGGTTTTATTTTATTTTATTTTAGGTTGCAAACTTATTAGAATAACCAAGATTTTTTTCCTAATTCTGTTAGAGTATAAATTTCCATGTGTGAGTTTTCTTGGAGAATTATACGTGAAACTTCCATAAGTTTATCTAATTTTTAAACATATAACAAAATACGAGATTTGAAGTTACAAGGAATATACAGTTAATAAGAAAAATGAAGTGTAAAGTATGAACTTTTTTCTGTAGTTAACGCTGTTCATGTTACCAAAAATGAAATAAATAATTCTTGTAGGCTTTAAACGGGCAGATATATGAATATTGGTTGAATCGTAAAAGGTTATAAAGAGAAATCTCTTTTAAAGGATGATTCCAATGGAATAAATTATAGAGTGAAAAAAAATCTTACTAGGAAACAATGATTAAAATTATGGTGATGAATATATGTATGAATGAATAATCACATTATGCATTTAGATTTAAAATTATAATAATTTGTAGTTTCAAACGTGTTCATATTTAAATATAGGTTAATTCATAAGAGTTGTAACTATTTTTTGGAAAGGGACTTCAACGGAATAAAATATAGAATGCAAAAAAATTTAGCTAGGAAACAACGATAGAAATATGATGATGAATATATGTAAGAATGAATGATCACACCAATCATTTAGATTTAAAAATATAGTTAAATACGATGTAATACACGTTGATGTTCACATCAAATATAAATTCCGCATTACTATTGATTATGCAATAAACAATTAAACTAGGAAATGAAATAAGCGAAGATTGTAACTCAAAAAGAATATGTCATAAGTGTGCAAAAACATGGAAGTTTACAAAAATTTTAATGGGGTAAAAGTGGATAGATGGGATTGATTAATAATATTCTATATTAATTATGCAAAGATAAGAAAGGGCTAATTGGTAATTTAAATAAGTAAATAAATATCTTTAAAAAACACCCGTTTGTTGTAATACATGATTGAATATGCTTAGTCCTACCTCATGGTATAAGTTTAATCACTAGCTCCAAGACCTAAATATAAAGGAGTCGATGTAATAGAAGTAGTAAACTAATATATTAAATGAATAAAAATCTCTTTCGTTTCTTCTCTCTAATAGATTCTAACTTCTTTATTTTATAATGATATGATAATGAATGTTGAATTTTTTGATTCAAATATTTTTCGAAGAGGATATGATCAATTAATTGATTGATTGATTTGGTTAATCGATCGATTGATTAATTGACTAATTGATTGGTGGATTGATCGATCAATAGGTTGATTGGTTGATTTGATTGACTGATTTTACGATAGAAGGAAAGAAATGAATGTTTATATCTTGGAGATATTTTGAAGGGGTAATGTGACGACCCGAACTCCCCCGGTCTCCGAAGAGAAGAGAAAGAATGGATTGTGTAAGAATACGACAAATCAGAACGCAAACAGAAGAACATTTCATTGCTTATTACAACAATTTACACCAGAGTACAAGAATATACAGAGTATGAACAAACAATATACATTTGATAAATTTTAGAGATTTACAAATTATTATGCAGCGGAAAATAGCACAAAACACAACTGAAAGAAATACACGGATACAGAGCTTTCCGAATATCATTCCAGCAGTAAACCAGGATCTTGAGAGTATAAATCTGCAAAACCAAAACTACTAGCTGCCCTATGGAAAATAGGGGCACCCGGAGTTTAGGTTAAAACAATAAACTTCAGGTCAGTCATGTGACTGGTGTGAGAACTAAAATAGTTATTAACTTGATTTTAAAGTTAGATATATCAAGGGACCACGCCTTATAACATGGAACAGGTTTAACCCCAAGAATACCAGTACATATAACAAACAATGCAATGCTTTTTAGAAAAATGAAGCTATTATAAGACTCAGGTCCCATCACACAATGCAACGCAAGCCGGAGGATAAGGTTTTCCCTTATAATAGCCAAACATGCTTGGTACATTTAAAACAAATCATTTGATACTATAATAAGTGTATAGTGTCAAAAACAGCTTCAAATATAAATGTATCAATCCTAGACGGCGTGGGTACCATCTATCATGTCGCCATACTAGTTCTACAATTAAAACTGAAATGTCACGTATTGGAAGTTGGATTTCCATCAGTGAACCAAGGCTAGAGATCGTCCTTACCGCTTCAAGATTGTCTAGCCCGAGCCTTAGGATCAGAGCTCGAGTGACCCTTGGATCGTCAGGGTCGGTCCACACTAAGCGGGTTAATAATTTTATAAAGTATATGATAGCCTGCCCTATGGGTCATAAATGCGCCAAATGACTCAATATCCATCGGCTCTGTAGTAACCGATATATCTGAGGCGTATCTCTATCCATCAAGTAATAATAAGCAACATCCACATGAGTAAAATGTCTGGGCTCCATACCATGACACCACTTCTAGCTAGAAACCAACATATGTCCATTACCCTAAGGTCCTCTCCAGTTTCTGGTTCACACCAGGGTGTGAGGCTCGCAAATTAACGTTATACACAAAGCTATGCTATATTAAAGCTGTGCTTTGATCATCAATCACAATACTTTGCTTTTCAACAGAAGCCTTGATCATTTGCATCTCAGCATGCCACATAGGAAATTCACGCCATGCAACTGATGTCTATCAATATATAACCTCTGAGCTCGTACGTCTCAGAGAAGGGTGTTAAGCAAGAGAATAAATTCTCTGCCACCAAGGAGATATATATTTAATAGAGATCAATCAACACGGAATGAAATCCAATGTCCGACACACATCCATTTACAAGTCCGTTCTGGGTCTGAACGAAACCGGAGGCACCTTATTCCTCGTTCCATATGTCCAATACGGAAGAGAGGCCCTTGCATATCCCTCGATCTCCAAGTACGTCTGGACGATCACCACTTATTACCTCGTCTTGGGTGTACAGCCCAATCAAGACATCAATAATCATCCAAACGATGTGAAGACCTCCGGTCTTCAACCACCATCTTCATCATCGACATATCGTTGAATCAGTTATTTTAAATGGGATAAACCCGATCTTTCTGAATAACTCGCATATCTTATAAAGAAGTACTATAAAAACAGAATATACGCCTCATTCCAGTTCTGAATATTCTTTTATTTAAATATTCATATCCTTTGGGAAAGGTTCCTGTTAATTTTATCAAAGATAAATTCTTTAATCTTCCATTGGATATCAATTCAAACCAAATTAAGGTTTATCCAAACTAGTCGGGATTAGCGCACCTTACCGAAGTAATCATTTGTTTAATTTCCCAATCCCAACCTATTCATCCGGTGAAGAAAAACTGGTAATACTTCATATCTAACACCACCGTGTCATCAGTAAAATTAATTACCATTTCTCGGTCAAATCTAATTAAAGATTTGACAATTGCCTGTAGTAAAACTGGCGGTACTCCATTCTCGATTATTTCATGAATTCGATAAATTTAATTATCCCATTCACATTCCAATCTAATTAAAGGTTCATTAAAACTCTAATTCAGTTTTAATCTCAAAAATCATTACTTAATGATTATTCGAAGTTAAGAAATTAATCTTATCTTTAACTGGGTTAAAGAACTAATGTCATTTAAAACACAGTTCACGATAAACCCAAAATCTCATTCCATTAATTATGGAATCTTCATGGAAAACAGATCACTATATATAATCGATATAAATTTCCGTGTCCGACTAATAATATAAATGGAATAACGACAACGCCTTTTAAATTCCATATATATTAACAGTCTTCCTCCCAGAAGCTCACTTTGATTATTATCAAATCGAATTCCATTCCAATTTAATATATTAAATTGGAAAAATTTCTTTGGAAAATTTCCATTAAATCTTAATAACAAGATTTATAAATTCTAAATCACATTTCACTGTAAATCGGGTTAAAGAACGAATGTCGTTAAAAATACAGTTTACGATAAACCGATTCACATTCCATTTTATTCCAATTACCAAATGTAACTAGAAACTCAAATAATCTTAATTAAAAGATTTATTGTTTTCAAATGGGGTTTAAGAACAGTGTTACTAAAGACACCGTTCACGACAACCCAAAATCCAATTATTTATTCAATTCCAATTAATATTAATTACTTGGAAAATTTCACAAAATCTTAATAAAAAGATTTATTCTCTCCTCAATTCGATTTAAGAATAGTGTTATTTAAGACACCATTCACGACAAACCCAAAATCCCATTTGATATTAAATACAAGGCTCTGAATAGAAAATATATCGGCTATTCAATATCAAATTATGCAACCAACAAATATCGTATTGGAAATAACAATATAAATATATCTTTCAAATTTCCATAACAATATCTGTATAATCACGAAATACAACATCGAAATATTCCGAAGATAATTTCGATTCAAATCCATTCTAATTCATATATTTGAAATTCTAGTTATTTTAAAAAACCATTTCAAATCCAATTTTTATTTAAAAATATTGGATTATAATTCTAGTTCATAATTAGTTCATTTCGATAAAAATATATTTTTACCTTTTCATATATGGAATTTTTTATCCTAATTCCTTTCAAATTATTTATTATGATTTTACACAAGTTATAGATATTTTAAATAATTTTATCAAGGCCCGTGCAGTCGATTTCCATAAACGGTCATCGAACTGCATTTACAGCGACCTTTTCCAATTTTGATTTGGACATAATTCTAAATCCAACCGTTAGATTTCAAATCTCTTGTATTCATTGGAAAGCTCTTTTCGATACGAACCAAGCGGTTCTAGTTTTAGGAGAATCCGACAGCCGGATCGTAATGTCAATTCGAAGTCAATGGTCGAAATTCGCGAACGGTCGCGGCGCGTTCTATTCAGGCCATTATATTACATATATAATATATATTTCATCGATTTCCATTTAAAATGTATTCTATAATTCGTTTATAAATTCATTTTAAAACGATTCTAACTTCATTTCAAAATTCAAATCAAATTTGAATATTCATTAATAAATTCGTTTTAAATTCATTTTAAAACGATTTCAATTCCATTTCAAATTTCAAATCAAATTTGAATATTCCTTATCATTATAATATTAAACGATAATATTTTCAAAACATTAGATTTTGAAATTACTTCCCTTTTCGATATTCATTATAAAAATGAATAAAATTGATATAAATATCGTCTGCGTCCAAAATGGCGTAAATCTAATCAACACAGCTTCATATATTTAAATATTTTCGAGTCCATCCAAAATCAGACATCAAAATCACATTTTGATTCTTTTCTGTGTATTATTTTAAAATATTCATTAATTTAAAATATTAGTTATTTTAAAATATTCCTTATTTCTGAATTGGAATCAGACCCAATCAATTATCATATAATTTTATTTATATGGATTTCATACGACATGTGTATATATCAACAACGATAAACAATCGACCATCAGCCAGAGTGCACTACACAACTGCATAAGCATTAAATATAAATAATTAACGCTTACAACAGTCTGTCAACCCATCGATGACATACAACTGAACAATTGGGATTAGTGTATGTGAAATATCATCTCAATACCCGTGTAGGGTTTTCAGTCAACAAACACAGATTTTACTTACGCAGTTAGGCGAGGTGTAAAATATATCATCCCAATCAGTATCATATAAATGGATGTACATAAACAAATCGTACGATTTGTTTATGAATATTTATTTCAACTCATAACTATTTTAAACAGTTCATATATACAATAAAAATGATATTTTTATTGTTCAAATATTTTATTCCATACAGGAATATTTTATATATTTTATTCATTCAATAAAAATGATATTTTTATTGTTCAAATATTTTATTCCATACAATCAACAATCACAATACAGTCCGTTCAATTCAAACAAACAGTCACGATTTGTACAATCAATGGTGTCGGGTGCTGCTAAGTACCGTCTGCATCCTAGTATATATTTTACTAGAAAATAAATAGAGTGAGAAGGAGTTCTCATAGTTTGTTTCCACTCCGCTAGTTTTATTTCTAAATTTCTGTTCTGTTTGGGTTTCGAATTTGCCCAAAATTCTAACGTGCTCCTTTTCTGTTTTGGTTAGTTCCATATTGTAGAGTTTGCCTATACGAATCCAACGCAAGTCGTTTCACTGCATTCCGTTTCCGATTGCAAAAGATATTGGGTTTTAAAAATCTGAATAAATTAATTATCATTAATAATAAATTAATTACACCATTAATTTAACAAAATTCTTAATCCCTTGTTTACCCCTTTCTCTCTCGATTTCCCTTTCTGGAAAAAGAACCGTCCACGCTCAAATCCGCCTTCGAGCCACCGTGCATCACCAGGGCCAAGGAAATTTGATCAACTGCCGCCACCCTCTCCACCTCCCAACCGCTACCGCCGACTCCCCCTCTTGGCGAACTCGATGGCTACCAGCGCCCCAAAAAAACCCACGACGTCGGTGATTTCCGTCCCAAAATCCGACCACCACACTAAAGAATATCCGATCCTGACCGTTGGTTTCGTAGAGCCCATCGAGCTCAAAAATTTCCCCTTTTAATGTTTTGAAAATCATAGAACGATTTGAAGAATTGAGAGGGCGATTTTTGGGGCGATCTCAATTGTTGTAGCAAAGAGGGCGGCGGCCTGTAGAATTGAAATTAGGGTTTCCTATTTTCTAGGTTTATAATAAATATTTTTTTATATTTAATTCCTTTAACTTGAAAAAATATTTGTTCGTTACTATCAACTCCAAATCGAACCCAATGACTGTCACCTTTAGCTAAATACCCCCATTCTGGACACAATAGGATATGTCCCGCAAGACAATTCGACTGTTTCGATCAGTTTTGCTTCAAATTAAAATATAAATCAATATATATTAAATTTCAACGTACATTTTAATTTACTGGGGCCACATACCGACTCCAAAAATTCCAAAAAAATATTATTCCTAGCTTTGTTTTGATGATATGGTCCTAACAAAACTAATTTCGTCGAATTTGGAGATCGTTTGAAAACCAGTCATTTTTCAGTCGATTAAATTTAAACTGAATTAACCAAACAAGTTTTAATTCACCATGCTCACATATTGATTCCAAAAATTATGAAAATTGGAATCTAACAATAATTTGACATTCCGGATCCAACAAAAGTGGTCTCATCGAAAAGGGGGGTCGTTTGCAAAATGGCTATTTTAAGGGCCATATATTATATAAAATTTCATAGCCACTATTTTGAATTTTCAACTGGACATAACTTTTTATTTCCGTTATGAAATCTGGATTTTTCACATTCGTTGAAAGATATTTTCAAATAGATTCAAATATTTGTTGATTCAGTAAAATCCGGTTTATTTTGAATCCTTTACATTCATTTGAAATTTGAAATCGAATTTTCAAACTACCGCGCCATTTCCAATTCCTATTATAATTAAAATAAATATTTATTTTCTAACTTTGATTTAAATAGATTTATACATTCTAACTCTATTCAAAATAAATTTCTAGTCGTTATTATTTAAAATATATCATTTTAAATATTCAAAATCCGTTAAAATTGCCAAAATAAATTTTTTAAATTGGTTATGATTTTCCGGGTTGTTACAGGTAAATTGGATATTTTCATGGGTCTTCTAGTCTCCTATATATGTAGCCTTCTTGGTTAAATCGGAACATCAATCAGAAACCATGCAAATATATCTAGAGAGGAAAATGTTGAAATTTGGGCTAAGAGTGGCTATTCCAATTTACTGCTGAAAGAAGTAGTTGGTGCTTCCAAGTAGATTCAAGTGTTTTTCGTCATTCTTCATTGCTTTTCTTCTCCAATAATATTTGTTGTCATTTAGATATTCTTTTCCTTTTTCAATAAGCTTATTGATTCGATTGTATTTTGTTTATTTTTTTGATTTTGATCCATTGAGTGTAACCAAAATTTGTTTTAGGTGAATAAATAATGAGGGTGATTGGGTGGAATATTTGTGTATTTCTATTATTTCCAATTAATTGTGTTGTTATTTTCAATCAAATTCATCTTCACGTGATTTGGTGAAAAGATCATGTTTTTCCGGTTTTTGTCAAACTTACGCTGCGAACAAAACCCCGACAGTTGGTATCAAAGCTCAGACCATCGCATAGCTTGGAGTGATTTTGTATTGAAGAATGTAAATGTGGGAGATGGTGTTTCTTTCGTAGATGACTGTTTTTTATGGTAGATATTGGAGGATTTTGAAGGCCTATAATGGTGGATGCTTCAAACCTTAATTGTCTGGTTGATGGAGATGAGCAGAAGCCATCTGATATGGATGAAGGAAGATGGAAGAAGACGAAGAAGAAGGCAGGTGACGGTTGAAGAACCTAATCCGTCGCAAGGTGAAGAGTTTGATATAGTCACTGCTGATGGTCCTAGGGTGGAGGATCATGGTCTCAACAAGGGTCTAGATGTTGATGATGATCGAGGGATCCCGGAGATGAAGAGATCATGTCAAATTGAAGATGGATGTCGAGTTGTGAAATCCACAAAGACAAGATGGAGGTCTTTGTGATATTACAAATGCTTTTAGACCGTTAGTTTTGCGTGGTGCAGCCCAGGTGGTAAATGCATCTTTTGTAGGAAGTAGGTTGTGTTTGTAATTGAGGTGTGGTCGTAGTCCTTTCAAATCGACTGGGTGTGAATGTTGCCTGAATCCTTATACTCTAGAAATAGGTGGGGTGTATCTCATTGCCTGGAAATCGAGGTTGGTTTTAACTGAGAGTAGGTTTTGTTGAAAGAGCTAGGTTGACTTGTTTGTGGATTGTTTGAGATACGTGATATTTGAATCAAGGTAGAGTGTTGAATTTTTTGATTCAAATATTTTATGAAGAGGATGTTATCAATTGATTGATTGATTTGATTAATTGATTGGTTGATTAATTGATTTTATGATGGATGGAAAGAAATGAACGTTTATATCTTAGAGATATTTTGAAGCGGCAATTTGGATATTTGCTTAGGTCTTCTATTCTCCTATATATGCAGCCTTCTTGGTTAGATCAGAACATCAATCATAAACCATGTAAACATATCGGAGAGGAAATTGTAGAAATTTAGGCTAAAAGTGGCTATTCCTATTTACTGCAGAAAGACGTAGTTGGTGCCTCTAGGTAGATTCAAGGGTTTGTCGTCTTTCTTCATTGCTCTACTGCTCCAACAATATTTGTAATCATCTAGATATTCTTTCCCTTTCTCAACAAGGTTATTGATTCAATTGTATTTTGTTTGTTTATTGGTTTTTGATCCATTGAGTGTAAACAAAATTTGTTTTTGGTGAATCAATAAAGATGGTTGTTGGGAGGAATATTTGCGTATTGCTATTATTTCTGATTTATTGTGTTTTTATTTTCAGTCAAATTCATCTTCAAGTGATTGGGTGAAAAGATCCTGTTTTTTGGGTGTTCCCTCAAACTTCCGCTGCGCACAAAAACCCAACAATAGATTGATCAAATCTTTCATGTGTATCCACGTTTATTTCTTATCACAAGGTAGATTTTAGATCTGATAATAAATCTTCAAAATGGTAATTTATTTTCCATTGTATCGTTGATCTACTTATTTATATTTGATTCCTTTTTTACATTTTGTTTTTTTTGTCCTTGTATTTTTGATCTTTTTTTTGTGTAGATTTCATTCTTTTCTAATTTATATTTCTCTAAGATTTTTTTTTACTGTTTCTCGAAGTAACATATACAAAAATAATACAAAACTTGAAGATTATTTAAGTTTAGATCCAATACTGATATTGATTCAGCACACGTAAAGTGAATGGAAATACATTACAAACTAAATTTCTAGCATTTTAGACGCCGAGAACCAGCAGTTCCTATAATGCTAAAAGCAAGTTTCTATAAATAATTGATTTCAAGTTTCTTTGTAACAAAGGACCAAAATTCCCAAGCAAAATTTATTAGAAATTCAAATCATTATAGGGAAATATACAGGATCTATTGTTCATACACACACACACACACACACACACATATATATATATATATATGATTAGATAATGCTTAAAGGTTATGATTTTCTTAGTCAAAATAAATTAGTATGATTTCCTTATAGCTATATAGTATGGCATTTATTAACGATCTATAAGATGCAAAGTTACGTATTATTTAATTACTAATAATTCTAGCTTTATTTTTCATGTAAGATCAGAATAAAACTCCAGCAGCGTTAATTAAGTTGAGCCAGATAATCAAATTTCCAAGCAAATAAAAAAATGCTAGAAATTTGGATAAAAAATATGAAACAAAATTATAATGGAAATTGAAACAACTCGAAATTTGATCGTCTTAATTAAGGATATTTTAATTATTTTTAGTAATTAAATATCGACTACTCTAACTAAAAATTAAAGTTTAAAGTAATGAATAGTGATAATGAACTTATTTTGGGAAATTAATTTGGAAAATACTCCCTAGGGAAATAGTCGCAAATTGATCAAAATCGTTTTATCAATAAAACTAATTTATATCCATAAAGATCATGAACGATCTAGACACATATCACTTATTTTCATAGTTGAAGAAGAATATAAAATAAAATGCTATATTTTATTTTTAGGAAAATAAATGTTTTGATGACATCATCAGTAAAAATAGTTATATTCAACAATTGTAATATGGATTTAAATGGAGAATCTAGCAATTTCATAATTGTCGTAATAATTCAAATGGTGGTTTAAATGACAAGAAATAATTTTAAAAATGTTATATGGTGATTGTTAGATCGAAATTTGGACCTAACACCCAAATTGATATAAACTGTAGAGAATTTTAAATGAGGAACAAGGAAAAAGAAAATAACACTCAGAATTTATAGTGGTTCGGCGTTAACTAGCCTACGTCCACTTTATATCTTATTGATTATGCTTTAAAAGCTAGTACAACAGTGATTTCTCTCAATATTTCAGTGGTTTGACAACAATGGCGGATTCAGTACTCACTATTGCCAAAAGGATCCCGAAAAATGCCAAGCTCTGGGCTATTTATAGCTGATTTTGTCAGGCGGATCGCGGACACGTGGCACGAATCCCGAGATCATCGGGTCGCATCGCCACCATTGAAGAGATAGTCAAACTAGCCGTTGTGAACAGGTGTCATGATTTGCTTGAAAATGGGATCGTGCAGATGGGGAGAATTGGTCCAGATGACGGTTAGGAACACGTGTCGCCAGATCCGTGCGGTTCGGATCGCTGAAGACCAGCTCGTGATTGAATGGGTCAGAGGGTTCGGTGCGCACCAAGGGATCGGATCGGTTCGCTCTGGGCAACGATGTCAGTTTGGATCGGATCGCCCGGGTGCATCGTTCGTTGACGAGATGGGTGCGATCCGTTCCTGGGCGAGTCGATAGAGTGCGATCCATTTCTGGGCGAGACGATGGAGTGCGATCCATTTCTGGGCGAGACGATGGAGTGCGATCCATTTCTCCAGTTTCTTGGGGGACTTGGTTTCCTGTTTTCCTTTTATGAATGATCCTGGGTGGCTTGGTCAAAAAGCGAGCCAACATTTTGCCCCCTCGAAGTATGTTTTTTTGGTGATGGAACATGCTTCGAAGATTCTTATTTACCCTCTCGTGAAGGGACGTAAATTAACAGTCGCATTGGTTCAAATCGACACATGTATGAATCAGATCGCCATAGGACGACACGGTCCGATTTGGTCATCTGCTCGTCTCGTGCCGAGTTCCTAGGCTCTTGTGCGAAACGGGGCGTATCTTCCTTCGAGCCGTGTCGGGCTTTGAGTTTTGTGGGCTATTGTTTCAAAGCGGTCCGTGGACTTCTATGCGATTCCATCTTTGGATCGTGGCCTGCATGGTGCTTCGTGGACCGAATAAGACAAAGGAGGGGAGACAAACGGTCACCTTCTTTGCCTATATAAGCCGACGCTCCCCTCTTCATTCTCCTTCTTCTTTCTCTCTGCCGAATCGTCTCGCGTTAGCCATTGAAAAACGAACCCAACTCTCTAAAACTTTCGAAAATCCAAGTATTCTCTCAGTTTTTAGAAAGGTAACTTCATAGAAAACATTCTCATATTACTTTCCTGAATTTTTACGGCTGATTCGAGGGAGAAACAATAGAAATCCGCAATTTTCTGAATAAATTACCAAGTCGCCATGGCCATTGAGCGTGGAGCTCAGAACATGAGGATGGGAAGGAGAAGAGGAAGAAGGAGGCAGAAGGGGAAGGAAGGCCGACTCGGATCGTGGTCAAGGATTGAAGACGAAAGCGAGTGGCGAGACGAAAGATTGAGGTGGCAACAAAGGGTCGTATCGCGGCAGTCGCAACGGTTCGTGAGGGAGCAATCCCTTCGTCCAGCGATTCGATGAGGGGCGATCTCCCTGCCCTACGATCCGGAAAGGGGCGATCCCTCTGCCATGCGAGTCGAAGGGGGCGATCCCTCTGCTATGCGATCCGTCTCACGGCTGGTGATACAAAGAAATTTCAGACTTTAATCAACGCCTTGTCGCTACAAAACTCTGAACAGTTAGGATAGAGCCTTGATGTTGGTCTTTCTGGACTAAATGACCTCATGATTTGACTGCATATGACGACTAACGACTTCTGATAACCTTGACTGCCTTCATGCTTTATTATTGTTTTTAATAATGCGCACACACAAGCACACACACCAGCACTTGCACACACGGGGGACGGGTAGTGTTGATCTTATCGTTCATATTTTCTCGTCCTAGCAGCAATGTCGAACGATCACTCTTCCTCAAGATTTGTAGCCGAAACGGAATCCGAGACTCCTGAACAGTATAATCCTCAAACTCCTCCAATCAATCCAGGAGGTGAAGATTCTGGATCTGAGTATGAAGCCACAGAATCAGATCCGACAGAAAGTACTTCATCCAGCAACAACTCCGAGTCTGACAAGCGAGCTCCGGACGAAGTCCCAGGCGCAGTCGGGATAGATAAATTCTCTGATTCTTTAGCGTCCAAGCTTGACGAGATAAAACTCAAGACAATCTGCTTAAGACACGGCATTTTTTGGGACGATGTCTTGACACCCGGAAGCGAAGACAGACCCCATCTAGCACCGGAAGGGTACATGTCGATCAGTCGAACAATGTGTCTAGTAGGAGCTATTCCTCCGTTCCCTCCAATTGCCATTGAAACTCTGAGACGACTAGGCATTGCTCCGATGCAGCTTCACCCAAACGCCTACGCATCTCTATACTCTTTAAATGTTGCTTATGCGGAGATCTTGCATGCCGAACTTAAATTCAGAGACCTGGTGTTCTTCTTTCTCTTCAAGCACCGTTCTTCTGCAACTCCAAACTTTTCCTTTTTTGAATCAGTGGCGAACAGGAAAGTTCTGTACGACGGATACAGCAACATCGGGGATCCTAAGTCCGACTGGTTTTACATAAGAAAACAGGCTGGATGCTCACGGAGATGGCTCAAATCAAGTAAACTTTGATCGCCTAGTCGAATATCTTGCTTACGGAGTCTAAGTAATAACATTCTTCCGCTTTTTTCCTTTGTCTTAAACAGATCATGTCTTCCCGAAAACAGAGGGTGCATTATACAACAACCGGTTGTCCATTCTCTTGCAAAGCAGATCCGACTTTTTAAGGATTAAAAAATGCATTACTGATGACAACCTTCATAAGCATCGCCTTCTGGATAGAAAATTTGGACTTGGGACCGGCGACAAACCTTATAAATATGTGCCCCCAATGGAAGGAGAGGGAACTTCACAAGCGATGGAAACAACTAAACTTCGCAAAAGTCCTTCTCCGATAGTCATCCAAGACGACGAAGACTTGAATATATACAGAGGGGATGAGTCCCGCGGTGATGTGTCGAAGGAAATCCCTACCTCTGCTCCAATGGAAACTGTTGGTGATGACGACTTGACAGAAGAACAGTTATTCGACGAGCTGAATAAGATCCCTCTACCCGACATTGAATACACAGAAAAAGACTTCGGCGAGGAGCCTTTCTTTTCTGCTCCCGAAGAGGCGACTGATTCAACAAGGGGACAGGAAGCGGGTCAAATGAGCCTGTCTCCAGGCCCGGGTCTGTTAGGGGGGAATTATATGGGATGCACACCTTACACACACCGCCTGACCATGCACTATTATATCATGGATATTCAAAGTTATAATATGCTCTTCTTTTCTTTTTACAGGAGCGATGTCCCACAGGAAATCCTATTCGTACCGTTCTCTTCGCGAAGGCACCCCCAGCCTTCGTCCGGGTACTGAGCGCCCTCGCGGTCCCCCTCATAGGCCGAGCTCTTCGCAACCTCGATCTCCACCCAAATCAACCTCTACCAGGCCTTCGAGTCATCCGACAATTCCGACCGGGGGAAAGACACTTCCAAAAGAGTTGACTCCTCCAAAGAGTGCGCCTTCCCACAGTCGGTCGTCCAAAAGGCGTCACGAATCCAAAGATGGGGACAGAGATTCATCCAAAGAAACTAAGCAAGAGAGAAGTAACATTGTCCCCACCAGCCAACCAGAGTTAGCTGCCTCCGGTTCACGGGATTACGTTCACGGTCCTGAAATCCAAGGTAGGCTGGAAAAGCTACGGGAACAATTTCCAGGAATGTTCTTTGATAGGATGGTCTTTGTTCCTGCCTTGGAACCGGTCCCTAAAAACTGGGATAAAGAAGTTATCGGGCATATCCGTCACGTGGCCAAGCAGTACGAGATGATGAAAAAGCACGCACTTAATCTTTCGGAAGTCATCCGAACACTTGAAATAGAGGCTCACAGGTCTAAAGCAAAACTTGAAAATAACGAAAGGGCTAGGACAAATTTAGAGAAGGACCTGAAAGACGCTCAAGCCCAGCTCGCTTTGGCACAGAGAGACGCTGCAAACTATAAAACTGAATTAGAAAATGCCAAGCAGCGCTTTCATTCAGAACTGGATTCCAATAGCTAGGAAAAAATGGCCTTAAAAAAGGAGGTTGAAGACCTCAGAATGGCCAACATCGAATTGGTAACGGCACAAGGCCATTTTGAGACTGAGAAGGCTGCTTGGGAGGCGGAAAAAGCGAGTCTAAAAGAAAGTTTGGCTCTGGCAGAGGCGGAAAAAGTGATCTTGAATGATCAGGTGGCAGACGCGGAGAGACGGGCAGCTCTTGCCGAAAAGAACGTTGATAGCGCCATTGAAATGGCCACTGCCTCCAACAACAAACTCCTTGAAAGAGAGAAAGAAATCGAGGGGTTTGAGGAGATGATTTTTGATTTCCTTGGCCAGGTTCTCAAAACTCGCAATATCTCATGGATCCCGGATTATCATGTTACCTTGACCAACTTATGGGATGCCATCGTGGAGGGCGAAAAACACAGGCTGGGGGTCGAAGAGATCAGTGAAGATGAATTGATGAAGGGCATCCTAAGAGACAACGAGCCTGAGGATCTGGCAGAGGGTCGTCGCTTAATCCTGGCGGAAATGGAGAAGGAGAGAACCAAGGCTAAAGGTAAAAGCAAAATTGATGAAGGTTCCAGCTCCGCCGTGAAGTCTAAAACCTCCGAAATTGAGGAGTACCATCCTGACGATCCGCTAATCCCCTTAGGTCTAACTCCCGTGGTTGTTGGAGCATCCGGATCTATTCAAGAGGGAGCATCTGCTGAAGGTATCTCCCTCTTTTCCCCGCAATTTGCTAAAGCGATTGCGAATTGTCGTCGTCTAGCAGGACAACCCACTGAATTAGCAATGTGTGTCTCTCATAATGCAGGTAGTGAGCCCGTTGATAAGGGTGCTGAAAAAGAGAGAGAAGTGGAGAAGGAGGCCGTCCTGCCGGGTGCTGGTCCCGATGTACTCAAGGATGCCGAGACTATCGAAGCTTTAAAAGACATGGATGGTCGCCATGTGGATGACGAAGAGGACATTACTGGCTCCAAAAAGGCCGGTGATGATGATGATGAGGAACCCCTGGCCAGCCGAAAAGCCAGACAAGAGAAAGAGTTGGCTTCAAAGAAGGTGGGAGATGAGGCTTTGGACGTGGTCCCTCTTGCAGAGTTCGATCCCAAAACTGGGATGATTATGAAAATCCAGTCCAAGTCCATCAGCCGGCAGCTTCACTTCGCAAACCCCGATGACTTCCCGGCTTCCCTCTCCAGTAGAAGCAAGGGAAAAGAAGGGGAAGAGGAGACCTCAGAGGAGTCAGATGCTCCCCTTGCGGACAAGCGGAAAAGGAAGAAGGAGGATCCATCTGAAGGCGACAAGGAGAGGCTGGAGAGGCAGAAGCGAGAGAAGAAATCAAAGCATAAATAGAATGTTTGTTGATATTTTGTCTTTTAGGTTTCCCACTGGCCAGGAAGTGTAATTGTGAGACTGGTCCTCACTTTTGTTTCTAAATTGTTTTCACTTTGTTGATTCGCAGTACATAAACAAGGATTTGTTTCTCCTTATATCATTGTGTACCTGTATTCATAGAAACTTTCCACGTTTAGTCGTTAGCCAACTATTAATAATTATAAGTCAGTCAATCAACAGGAAGAAGAATGTTCATGCTATGTTACACTGTTATATCAAAGTTTAGTGTTTGCATAGGAGTGCGTGGTGCCCCCCAATCAGTTGTTAAAGTTTTACGCTTGGCGATTCGTTTGCTCCCCGATCCTTCAGCGGGGAAGGAGTTATTTCTCAGCGCTCAATCGGAGACGCCTTTATACCCTCTCTCGACTCTGGAGAGTTAGAGTTCGAGCTCAGCGATTCATTCGCTCCCCGATCCTTCAGCGGGGAAGGAGCTCTTTCTCAGCGCTCAATCGGAGACGCCTTTATACTCTCTCTCGACTCTGGAGAGTTAGAGTTCGAGCTCAGCGATTCATTCGCTCCCCGATCCTTCAGCGGGGAAGGAGCTCTTTCTCAGCGCTCAATCGGAGACGCCTTTATACCCTCTCTCGACTCTGGAGAGTTAGAGTTCGAGCTCAGCGATTCATTCGCTCCCCGATCCTTCAGCAGGGAAGGAGCTCTTTCTCAGCGCTCAATCGGAGACGCCTTTATACTCTCTCTCGACTCTGGAGAGTTAGAGTTCGAGCTCAGCGATTCATTCGCTCCCCGATCCTTCAGCGGGGAAGGAGCTCTTTCTCAGCGCTCAATCGGAGACGCCTTTATACCCTCTCTCGACTCTGGAGAGTTAGAGTTCGAGCTCAGCGATTCATTCGCTCCCCGATCCTTCAGCGGGGAAGGAGCTCTTTCTCAGCGCTCAATCGGAGACGCCTTTATACTCTCTCTCGACTCTGGAGAGTTAGAGTTCGAGCTCAGCGATTCATTCGCTCCCCGATCCTTCAGCGGGGAAGGAGCTCTTTCTCAGCGCTCAATCGGAGACGCCTTTATACCCTCTCTCGACTCTGGAGAGTTAGAGTTCGAGCTCAGCGATTCATTCGCTCCCCGATCCTTCAGCAGGGAAGGAGCTCTTTCTCAGCGCTCAATCGGAGACGCCTTTATACTCTCTCTCGACTCTGGAGAGTTAGAGTTCGAGCTCAGCGATTCATTCGCTCCCCGATCCTTCAGCGGGGAAGGAGCTCTTTCTCAGCGCTCAATCGGAGACGCCTTTATACTCTCTCTCTCTCTGGAGAGTTAGAGTTGGGACTCAGCAGTCTGCAATCATGCACGCTCCTCAAACTCGTCTTAGGTTTACATTTTAATCCAAGCTCCGAGGATTAAAACCAGTCGGACAAGCAGCTGGAGCATTTACCAAGGCTTTGGGTTCCTCTGATTAGTTTGCGAGAGGAATTGTTGGCACCGGACTTCGGGTACCTGCATTATTCACACTGATTTTCATAGGCAAATAAATAAAGATGCAATAAAGGTAAATGACACATAGTATTTTTATAGTGGTTCGGTCGAATCATGACCTACGTCCACTTCATAATCTCTTGCTTTAAGGAATCCGACTGTTCTAGGCAAGTCATGCCCTGTACATAGTTTTTTTTTTTAACAAAGCAAAAGAATAAATTTGAAACTTCTCATGTCAAATATGGCCGTAGATGTTGGGCATTCCACACTCTGGGGATTTCCTTCCCATCTACGGTCGCCAGCTTGAAGGTTCCATTATCAAGCTTGCTGAGAATAGAGTACGGTCCTTCCCACTTCGCTCCCATATGAGTTGGGGGTGGAAAGACACGTTTCAGAACCAAGTCTCCGGGTTCCCAGGTCCGGGCTCGGACCTTTTTGTTGTAATATCGGGCGACCTGTTGTTTGCATCTCAGAGCACGCAGGTCGGCTTCATCCCTCTTTTCTTCGATCATATCCAGGGACTCAAGGAGCAATTCATTATTGGACATTGGATCATAATAGGTCACCCGATGAGAAGGTACCTTTATCTCAATCGGGATGACTGCTTCCGTTCCAAAAGCAAGGGAGAACGGGGTATGTCCTGTCGCTGATTTATATGTCGTCCTGTAGGCCCATAGTGCCACTACACCACAATGGCCAATTGGCGACTCTTATTTTTTTCAACTGCCAACACTTATATGTGTTGTAGACTATAGACACTTATATGTGTTGCAGTAGGAAAAATGTGTCACCAAAAATGTGCTAACACTTTTATGTGTTGTATTGCTTGGCCATGTCTTCTTTTGTAAGGGCAAAAGGGTAACTTGTCGCATATAACCCTAATTGATGTTCAACGCATAACTTACTGACACTTAACTCTTTTCAGGCCGCTCCAACCCCAAATACGCTTAGAAAACAAACGCAAAGCAATTAAAATCATCGTTCTCATCAACATAAGAGGAAATCGAAAATTGAAATCTACGATTAAAGAATGGACTTCGAATTGGTGCTTGTAGGAATTGGGGATTCGAATCACGGTGGCTTCTAGGAATCACGATTTGAGGTAAAAATTCGATTTCACTTCTTGGAATCACGATTTGTATGAATCAGATTTGTATGGACCATGTTTTTTTAACCTTGCTCAATCTAATTTTGTCTGTTTTGATGATGTATGATTATATAAAATGGTTATAGGGCATAAAAACTTGGTGGCTGATTTCAATTATTTACACAGTTTGTACATATCAGAGAACTTTGCCTGGTTTTGAACCAAATAGATTTTGCAGTATAGTTTTGATCAATATGAAATTATAATATGTTATTTATTCATAAGTAACACATTTATCTGCTGAAAGTTCAATTCTATATGCATTATATCATTACATTCTGAATAAAAAGCACTTGGTGATTCATTGCTCATTCTGAAATACGTTATTAGTTCTGAATAAAGATTTTGTGCCAGCTCATTTGGTTTCTGTACAATACTTGAGAAAAATCTTCAAAACTAAAATGAAAAATTGAAGACTGTAGTGTAAAGATAATATACTTCAACACTTTTTTACAAAAAAAATGAGATTGATACAAAACCGCACGTTATTTGTATTTCAGTTTAAACTTAAAAGAACGACAGTGATGCAAAAAAATGAGAGTGATACTCGATAATGATTGTTATTTATTTATTACTAGGTTTATGAGGTTTTATAGCGTTTATTTCTCTACGAAAAGTAATTACAAAGGGGGGCACCTTTAATTTTCAACGGTCTACATGCAAGCTCATTGAAGAGGCATTTTTGCGTTGGTTGAGGATTTAACAGCATTTTTCTTCTTCTAAATATGTGATTCTCGTAAGCTTACTTTCCCATGTTCTTTCAAATTATCGACATTTTGTGCCATATCTTGTAGCTTGATTTTCAACTAGTAAAGGCACAAATAACATACCCGTGCAAAATGAACACCTACAGAAAACATTTGTATGGTAACTAACGGATGTAAGATTGAGAAAGTCATCATTTGATTTCTAACATAAAAAAATGGAGTGACAAACAAAATAGAAAAAAAATGTTTTAATGAGCTGTTGTACAGCTGAAAACAGGGAGCATCAGTGCAACAATCATGCGCTTGGTTCAAGCTCACATTTGTAATCTTGATGAATCACAAATGGATAAGATTTTTTGCAGTACAAATACATGTAGTAAAAGGACAGAATTTAAAATCTTCAATTGTCCCACCGAGTTATGACTTGAACCTAACTTATTGTAAACTGCTTCAAACGTTTTGATAGAAAACTATTCTAGCCGCATTAAATATATATAGTAAATGACATCAATGTAACATTAAAAAAAGGTGGAACATGATAAATCCATTATAACATGGCCAAGTTGAGAAATGCGTATACATCCATAAATAGTGCAACTGCGCTTGAAAGTGCAGCCAATGCAATTAGATTACAACAAAATTGCTAAAAATGATTTTGCAATGTGAAATAATTTCAAAATTAAGGACTGAAAGAACAAGAAAATAAAAACATTACCATTTAGCCTAAGCGCATTTTTTAATACAATTGATAAATTAACTTTTTTATACAGAAGTTTATATTAGTAAAATTCTTCATTTGTTGGGTCATAAGAAAAAGAAGTTATATAAGTAGTTGTAAAAAAAGGTGATACAGAAGTTGTAAAAAATCAGTCTGTGACTTAAAATAGCCGAGAGCGAGGGTCTTGGAATATTTCGTAGGACTTGGAAATAATAAGTGAGAGAAGTGTGAAAGTCGCCATAAAAATATGATAAGGACTACACGCATATGACTATCAGTCAAGGATCAACGAAAATGAAATGCAATAAAGATTACTCCTCAATATTACGGGCAAGTTGCACTATACATATGTTTCTCTTTACTTCAAAAAAAAAAACATGCTGGGATAACTTATGTTAAACTATTGTAGTTTAACTGGGATAACTTATCAAATGCTCGTTCCATGTATTTATTTTTGCTTCTTAAAAGGTTGTTTTTGGTGGATTTTTGCTTTGAAAAAACATGCGGAAACGTTAGCTATGTAAACCTTTTTTTTGTCTCTAATATAAACCGTTAGTCTATGCAAAAAAACATTCTAACATACGAAAAAAATAAGTAAATAGGAAATGACCAGAAGTCATCCAAACTATTAAGTAATTAAATAATTTATTTAATATTGTGCACTTAAGTTACCTATATTACCATGTGTCATCCCTGCATAGAAGCTTTAATGAACAGAGTGCGTGTTACTGTTTGGTGAGCGTCTGCTCCCTTCATTGGATTTCAGTTTCAGGTGCGTATGTGTATTGAATATTTCAGTTTTAGATGCGTATATATTAGTTATATTTAGGTTTGTTGCTATTATATATATATTGGTGGTTGGATTTCCCGCAGTATCATTAGCGGATGCCCGCGGTACCATTAGCGGATGAATACCCTATGCGCCCCACGCTATGATAGTGGATGACCTTCATACCGCGATATCCTGCCTTGAAGCAGGATGGGTATTATTTATGTTAGCTAACATATGTGGATGCAGGAAAACAGGTTGGAGGGATCCAGCTGGATTCCTCAAAATTTAGTATTTGTTTGATTTCATATTTTAGTTTATTCTATTTCCTTTGTTATTTCACATATTAAATGTAATCTAAATTGGCTATGGCGAGTGGAGAAATGTTGATGGTTACTATAAAGATATTTTGTGGCGAGAACTATTGGTATGTCACAAATTCACCTTATTTAATTATGTACTTTCTGCATAAAATTTATTCTTCGTATTGAAATTTCTTTGTTAAAACAGAATGAATTCGACATGGACATCGATCCTGATCTAGCTCGGCCAATTTTAGAAAAAACGTTTCCACGATATTTTCGTACGGTAAAGTCTACTTTGCGAAATAGATTGCTTAGAGTCAAAGGAACCATCATACCCAAGAATATTGCTATCACTAAATGTCCTTCAGACATTGACAAAGTATGGTGGGAGAAGTTTGTAGACAACGAATACACCGATAAGAAAAAAGAGCAATGTAAGAGAAATGCCCAAGCCAAAGCTAATAATACTATCACTCACACGCTAGGAAGAAAATCATATCGTAAAGTTTATGATGAAATGGTAAACAATCTTAGTAAAAATATTTCTTGTGAATACTACTAATAAATAGTTAATTAGTTTAATAATATTTCTTATTGCAGGTTAAGAAAAATCCGGAGGTGAACGTTACGAGGACAATGGTTTGGAAGGCGGGACATAAAAATAAGAAAACTGGACAAGTTATTCCATCAGCAGCAAAAACCTATGTAAGTTTAATAATATTCCATTGCTATGTTTATGGGTTTCATTATCATCTATGAAGTGTTTACTGCCTAGTGCGAAGTTTCATTCGAGTTATTCACATGATTTTTATGCCTGCATTCATTATCAGTGCCTTAACTTGTAATCCTTGCTCGGTCAACTCACATCAGTCATCACAAGCTAACTTGACAACCATATAAGTTGAATTTTAAATTTTTGAGGCAGATTCTTTATTTTAGTCATGTTATTTTAACTACCAGATTTTTATTAAGACACTCAAGTGTTATTAAAATTTATTTCTAAAATTACATAACATTCCAAATACAAAAAAGGCAATTACAATTGCTCAGTTTCGGTTTTGAGTCGAAACTGAAACTGAATGGTCAGTTTCGGTTTCGAGTCGAAACTGAAACTGACTTCAGTTTCAGTTTCGACTCGAAACTGAAACTGACTTCAGTTTCAGTTTCGACTCGAAACTGACTTCAGTTTCACTTTTGACTCGAAACTGACTTCAGTTTCGGTTTCGACTCGAAACTGACTTCAGTTTCACTTCGGTATGAAGCAAGAGTGCTATTTTCTTAGTTGTCTGATATAATTTTTGTATTCATTTTCTTCATATATTATATTTGAAAATGGGACGCATCTTTAAAACGTCTATTGTACTGTTTGAATATTAATTTTATGCATATGTTTAAATTGAACAAAAAAATGTTGAGCTGATGATTGCTTATTATTCAATTTGATTATTTGTTAAATTCAGTTCTTAATTTTGTATTCATTTCTATTTACACTACAATGTTCAGTTATTATTTATATGAAATGGATCCCTGCTACTAGGAGCAATTTAACTTTTCTTTGATCAATATGTTACTATACATGGAAGAGTTCTAGTTATAAATTGTGTACGAGCACAAAGAAATAACAATTATTTTCATGCAAGAATTTGTTTTTTTTGCATTCGAGTTTTGTTGCTCATTCAAATCAACGTTCTATGTTCATTTTCTTCACAGTTGGTTGACTGAGTTACTTCAGTATTCAATTTCTCATACTACTTGAACAGATTTTCATCATTCTTTATAAAGCAAATTTTGCCTTGATCAGTCAAACAGATCGCTTCCTTTTTCTTATTAAATAACCGTAGTATCCATGTAGAACTTGATTAATTTTGTATCATAATCAACTGAGTTTGGAAAACCAAGTTTGCAACTCAGTTTAGCAAACTGAGTTGCAAACTCAGTTTTTGCAACTTCGCAAAGCCAAAGCTTATCCAGTCGAAACTGAAACTGAATAATGCTCAGTTTCGGTTTCGAGTCGAAACTGAAACTGACTTCAGTTTCACTTTCGACTCGAAACCGAAACTGAGCATTCAGTCTCAGTTTCGGTTTCGACTCGAAACTGAAACTGGATGCTCAGTTTCAGTTTCGATCGAAACTGAAACTGAATGCTCAGTTTCGGTTTCGAGTCGAAACTGAAACTGACTTCAGTTTCAGTTTCGATCGAAACTGAAACTGAATGCTCAGTTTCGGTTTCGAGTCGAAACTGAAACTGACTTCAGTTTCAGTTTCGACTCGAAACTGAAACTGAATGGTCAGTTTCAGTTTCGACTCGAAACTGAAACTGACTTCAGTTTCACTTTCGACTCGAAACTGAAACTGAATTCTCAGTTTCGGTTTCGACTCGAAACTGAAACTGACTTCAGTTTTGGTTTCGACTCGAAACTGAAACTGAATGCTCAGAAACTTGACTTGCAATTTGTTATTTCTGTAAAACTGATTCCGTTTATATTTTGTAGGCACTTGTGGAGGAGGAGGAAAAAAAACAGAATTTGGAATGTAATAGCAACGAGCATGCAAACATGTTTGATTTTGACAATGATCCTATCGCCAAAGTTTTTGGTTCTGACAAAAGGAAAAATTATTGTCGTGCAATTAGCTCCTCTTCTTCCGCAAAGCACGTAAAGATAATGCAAGCATCAAAAGCAATTGCCGACAAGAATAAAAAGGATGATTTTCGTCAATGGTCTAAGGAATTACAAAATCAAGTTGCAAGTCAAGTGGCGAGTCAAGTGTCAATCCAAATCAACGATGCTCTTAAATCCTTTCTTACTATGGTACCGGGATTACAACATAACGTTAATGACGGTGTTATGACGCCTATGACAGAAACCGCTTCTAATTTGGGTAAATCTACACCGAACGTTGGAATTGCTGATTCGGTTATTCCGACAAATGATGTTGGATCATCAACAAAAGGAAAACAATTTGTAATGCTATTATCACCAGATATGAAGGAAGTAGCAAAAGCTTATATTGGTACGCAAACCATGTGTCATTTTAGAGAGATAGTGCCAAATGTTGAGAAAGTTGTTTGGATAACAGAAGTTTTAGATCCGGAAGCACCAATTTACGATGGTCCTCAAAACGGACACTACAAGCTTTGTGAATTTTCAGATGGAGGCTTTGTGATATGGTCCATGTTTCGCCTTCATAATATCTAAAATTCTATGTATCTTTAGTAAAACTTTGTATTGTTTTTTGTAATTTGAACTTGATATTATGGTATTTTGAAATTGAAAGCATTATGCAAAAGTGACATTATTGAATTTGGAATATGGAAGTGTACCAAATACTTTTATTTGAATTGATATGTTGAATTATATATGGAATATGGAAGTGTACCAAATAAGAGTTAGTAGGATTATGATACTGACATTTATAAGTGTTAGCAATGAATATGTTTGTAACACTTATAAGTGTTACCATATATTATGGTTCCAACATTTATAAGCGTTAGCAATGATTATGTTTGTAACACTTATAACTGTTAGCAGTTGGTCTGCTTGTTACACTTATAAGTATGTTTGTAACACTTATAAGTGTTACCTTATATTATGGTTCCAACATTTATAAGTGTTAGCAATGATTATGTTTGTAACACTTATAAGTGTTAGCAGTTGGTCTGCTTGTTACACTTATAAGTTGTTTGTAACACTTATAAGTGTTACCATATATTATGGTTCCAACATTTATAAGTGTTAGCAATGATTATGTTTGTAACACTTATAAGTGTTAGCAGTTGGTCTGCTTGTTACACTTATAAGTTGTTTGTAACACTTATAAGTGTTAGCAATGAGTATGTTTGTAACACTTATAAGTGTTAGCAGTTGGTCTGCTTGTAACACTTATAAGTGTTAGGAGTTACTCTGCTTGTAACACTTATAAGTGTTACAGGAAATTCCTCACAGGCCGTTAGTGACACATAAAAGTGTTACAGAAATTATTTGTAACACTTATACTTGTTGGGAATCCACTGTTTTGGTGTAGTGTGCCAAGGGCAATTCATCAGCCCACATGGCTCTAGCCCGCTTCATTCTTCTTTTCAGAATGGACTTAATTACTTTATTTGCAGCTTCGACTTGCCCGTTCGATTGTGGGTGTGCCACGGAGGTGTATCGATTCTCGATGTGGTATTTTTGGCAGAAGTTTCTGAATTCAGCACTATCAAATTGAGTTCCGTTGTCTGTTATCACAATCTTTGGAATCCCGAATCGACAGATGATGTTTCTCACGATAAAGTTGATCACCCGTTTAGTTGTGATTGTAGTTAGTGGTTCTGCCTCGACCCACTTAGTGAAATAATCTACGGCCACAATAGCGAACTTTGCTCCGCCCCTCGCTATGGGGAGACTTCCTATGATATCAATTCCCCACATAGCAAAAGGCCATGGACTCATCATTGTTTTTAACTGACTTGGAGGCGCCCTAGGTATCTTTGAAAATCTCTGACACGCATCACATCGTCGTGCATATCTTACTGCATCCTTGTTTATGGTAGGCCAGAAGTAACCATGCCGCAATATCTTTTTCGCCAAAGTTTGCTCCCCAGTGTGGTCGCCACATTCGCCTTCGTGGACTTCTTGCAGCACACGTTTGATGTCATCGTGAGCTATACACCGAAGGAGGGGCATTGAATACCCTTGTCTATAAAGGACTCCGCCTTGCAGTACGTATCGGGCGGCTTTACGAATCACTTTACGCCTCTCGCTTTTCTTGGTCGGAAGCGCTCCATCCATTAGGAAATTCTTTATAGGGGTCATCCACGACTCCCTTTCTGGTTCCGTCTCTAGTACTAGGTCGATTTCCATCTGATCAATGCTGGGAGACCGAAGTACTTCAACGGGGGCTAGCCCTATCACTTCAGGATCGTTAGAACTAGCCATCTTTGCCAACTTGTCTGCTTGCTGATTTTCTGACCGCGGAATATGAGATATGCTGTAGTGATCAAACTCATTCAGCAGTTCTTTCACTTTCTTTAAGTATAGAATCAATCTTGCACTTTTAGCTTGGAATCTCCCAGTAACTTGGTTCACAACTAACTTGGAGTCGCAGAAGATGTTCAGTTTTGTGACTTCTAGTACCTTTGCAATCTTTGATCCGGCTATCAGGGCTTCATATTCAGAATCGTTGTTAGTGGCCTGAAACTCCATTCGGATGGCATAGGTTATCAATCGTTTCTCGGGGGTTTCAAGCACTATTCCGGCGCCGGATCTTTCGTTGTTCCTAGCACCATCAGTATATAATCTCCAGACATTAGGGTCGAAAAGTAACTTTGAGGGTTCCACTTCTTCGTTTGCTATGTCTTCTTCAGGAACAGTGAACTCTGCTATGAAGTCAGCTATCACTTGCCCCCGAATTGATCGTCTGGGCTGAAAGTTCAAGTCAAATTGACTTAACTCAATATTCCATTTGAGTAACCTTCCAGATGCCTCCGGTCTCTGTAAAACTTGCTTGAGTGGGTGATCAGTATATATGGTAATAGGATGTGCCTGAAAGTAGTGCCGAAGTTTTCTGGAGGCAATCAGTAAACTATACGCCAATTTTTCAATCCGTGGATAATTACGCTCTGCTGCTGTCAATTTTTTGCTCACGTAATACACAGGTCTTTGGACCTTTTCCTCTTCCCTTACCAACGCTGAGCTGATTGCATGAGATGATACTGCCAAATACACGAATAAATCCTCGTGGTCTATTGGTTTAGATAGAATCGGAGGTTTCTCCAAGTGTTTGAGCAAATTCTGAAACGCTTCTACGCAATCAGGTGTCCATTTAAAGTGGCGTTTTCCTCGTTTTATTAATTCGAAGAATGGGATGCACTTATCCGTAGCCCTGGAGATAAATCTGCTTAGTGCGGCCACTTTTCCGGCAAGGCCTTGCACATCCCTAATTTGCCTAGGTTCCTGAATGTTCCTGATTGCCGTGATCTGGTCCGGATTAATCTCGATACCGCGCGAACTGACAATGAATCCTAAGAATTTTCCAGAAGCAACGCTGAATGAACATTTGGTGGGATTGAGTTTCATCCCATACTTTCAAAGAATGCCGAACATCTCTGCCAAGTCAGTAGTGTGTTGAGAGGATTGCTTGGATTTAACCAACATATCGTCGACGTATACTTCCATTGTTTTCCCGATTTGGTTATAAAACATTCTGTTGACCAAACGTTGGTACGTAGCGCCTGCATTCTTCAAACCAAAAGGCATTACTACGTAACAATATAATCCCAGATCAGTGATAAAACTAGTATGCTCTTGATCCGGAACATGCATTGGAATTTGGTTGTATCCTGAATAAGCATCCATGAATGAGAGAAGCTCGTGACCTGCCGTCGAGTCTACCAACTGGTCAATTCGAGGTAATGGGAAACTATCTTTTGGACAAGCTTTGTTTAAATCCGAGAAGTCGATACACGTTCTCCACTTCCCGTTGGCCTTCTTTACCAGGACTGGATTTGAAATCCAGTCTGGGTAAGTTGAATCTCTGATAAACCCATTACTCTTTAGCTTTCCAACCTCTTCTTTCAAGGCAGCGGACCTCTCTGGGCCCAGCATTCGCCTTTTTTGCTTTACTGGAGGATGTTTGGGGTTAATGCTCAAAGAATGGCTCATGATTGAGGGGGATATCCCGCACATGTCCGCGTGGGTCCAAACGAATACATCCAAGTTGTTCTTTAAGAAAGTCGTCAATTCTTCGGCAAGAGTCGGACTTAACTGGGATCCAATCTTAAGGACCTTCTCCGGGTCACTGTCATCGATTGGCACATCCACAGTTGCCTCGTTGGGAGTCACCGTTCTGCCCCCGGGTTCTTGATCCTCTCTGGGATCTATATCCTCGGGCATCACTCTAGGCAACTCTCCAACGATTATCCTCTTTGGTTGCTATAAGGTTTCCGCCCCCAAAGGGGGAGGAGTGCCTTTAGTTTCGATATCCCCGCCGTTGCGAAGCAACTTTAGTTCGGCAACATAACACGCTCGCGCAGCAACTTGATCCCCTCTGACGACACCAATGCCAGCTTCTGTAGGGAACTTCAATAGCAAGCACCAGGGGGCTATACAGGCTCTGAACTTTGCGAGGGCCGGTCGGCCCAAGAAGGCATTGTATGGCGATTCGACATCCAAAACCACAAAGGGAAGGATTCTCACTCTCTAGCGTTCTCCTTCCCCAAGTGTAACTGGCAATTCTACATAACCCATAGGTGCAGTGGATGCTCCGTTGAATCCACGGATCCATCCTTGACAAGGCTTCAAGTCTTTTATCTCAAGATTCATCTGGTCAAAGGCCTTTTTGAAAAGAATATTAACGGAACCCCCGTTGTCCACCAGAACCTTATGAACAGTGGCTGGCCCAATGGGTATCGTAATTACAAGTGGATCTTCAGTTGGAGCATGGACTCCGATGCTTTCTCGTTCTCGGAAAACATTGTCATCAGTCATCATCTTCTGCTGCTTCACCGGGATACTGTCCTCGGGGTTGCTACATTCCCCCACTTCGAGGTGTTGTTTGGCTGCGTTGACGTATTGATCTAAAGCCTTGGAACTGTGCCCAGCAAGGTAAAGCCCACCGATCACGGTATTGATTACAATATTCTTTCCCTTTTGCTGAGTAGTTGGCCTAGTAGCAAGTTGATTTTGATTCTGATTCGGGGCCTGCACTGCTTGCCCCCTGTCCCTAGGCGTTACTCTGTATTCGTCTAGCTTCCCTTCTCGAAGCAGCCTTTCGACTACGTCCCTCAGGTGACGGCATTCATTCGTCGAATGGCCGTGGATTTGATGAAAGAGACAAAACTTCCCTGTCTCACGCTCTTTCTCGGTTGACTCTCTAGGAGGTGGCCTCTTATTCTGGAGGACTTCATACGCATCCATGAAGATATTTTCCAGAGTATCACTTATGGGTGTATAACTTCCAAAGGCCCTGGGACGAGTCCTCCTCTGGGAGTCGTTCCCTCGGCCCCTCTTCCGGTTGTTGCCGTTAGCATTGTTATTGTTGTTGCCTGGTCGGCGACCACCCTGGTTCTGATTTCCGACGTTAACCTCAACTTTCCCCGAGCTATCTCCAGTCTGTTTGATGGCGACATTGCTCTGAACTTCTTCCTTATCAGTTGTTTTAAGCTTTCGGTTTGCGTATACCTCTTCCCGGCGTAGATGTACATTGGCCTTCTCATAGAATAACTCTCTGGTGTGGGGTGGTTTGCCTGCCAAGTACCTCCCAAATTCAGTGTCCTTATCCAGTCCATCAATTAGTGCTGCGACAATGGTCGGCTCATGAGGATCTTTAACCTCAGTGGCGGCCAAATTGAAACGATCCAGGTACATCTTTAGACTTTCGCCTGGTCGCTGTTTGACAAGGAATAAATCGATCACGCTTTTCGACTTCTGTGCGTAGATACGGAATTGCTCTACGAACTTCTCGCTTAGTTCCCTGAAGCTAGAAATCGATCTCGCCGGCAGGCGAGTAAACCATAACAAAGCCACGTCTTCCAGGAATATGGGAAACGCTTTACACTTAACCGCGTCAGAAGCGGCGGCAGCAGTCATCGACCAAGAGTATCTCATTAGGTGCTGAACAGGATCAGATCTTCCTGCATATCGGTTCATTTGTGGCATGTTGAAACGCCTTGGAAAAGTTGCATCCAAAATATCGTCAGTAAAAGGGGTATGACTGCGGTCAATCCCCCAATCTTCGTTCCGCTGTCCACGGCTGTCGGCCAAAATCTGGTGAACCATGGCTGCAACGTTTGCACTAGTCAAAGGAGGTTCAGGGTCGGTGCCTCTGGCCCGACAAGGTTCTCTGATCTCTCCTCGGGGAGTAGCCAAAAAATTCGGGGCTCGGACGGGGCTTCGCTGCCCCCTGTTATCATGAGTATGCGTGCGGCGACGGGGCTGAGGTGGTCTGTCTTGCACAGGACTGTTCACACCTCGAGTCCTGAGGGTCGTTGCTTGACCATTCATATTACGGTTTGTGGGTCCTACCCCTAGTTCTTCTTCTTCTTGTGAGGGCAGGGTCCCGAACCGAAGCTGTTCTATGTTTTCGGCTGTTTCATACGGTCGCCGCGGAGGTCTCGGCGATTCTTCAGATGAAGAGGAATATACTGGGGTGAGTGGACGAACCGGCGATGTTCTTTGCCTTGCTAGCTCATCAAGTCTTCTATCCATAGCCGTCAGGTTTTACCGTAGGATAGAACTTTCCTGCCTTTGGGCGGCCAACTCATCAAACAACCTATCCCACATTTCGACGAAGCGAGAGAGATCCCCCTCAGTGACAGGAGCAGCAGGATCATAGTGGTCATCATCACTCTCTCTTATGGGCAAAGTGCTCGAACCGGGTCGAGCAGAGGTTCCAGGATGATAGGAGTGGGTCATAGGTTCTTTTCCAGGTCGAGTCGTATTCTGACCATCAGTTCGGGTAGCTGCGGTTCGTGGAGGGCGATTCGCTGCGCCCCCCAGAGATCGACTCGTGGTCGTGGTACGCGGAGGCTATGAGGTGTTGCCCCGGGATCGAGTAACAACCCCTTCAGTAGCACGGATCGTCTCGTTCTCATCGACTCGGAACGAGGTGTCTTCGTCGGATCGGATCGCCCCCTGCGCTCCGCGATCCAGAGTCTCTTCGTTGCCCAGTTCGTGTACACTCTCCTCAATCGTTTCGTTGGTCTGCGAAACTTTAGATCTTTTTCCAGCCATGATATCCGAATCGCTGGAATCTTCAAGGAAACGAATGACGAAACTTTAAGACTGAGTTTCTCAGTGAAAGCACCAAAAATGTTAGATCGAAATTTGGACCTAACACCCAAATTGTTATAAACTGTAGAGAATTTTAAATGAGGAACAAGAAAAAAGAAAATAACACTCAGAATTTATAGTGGTTCGGCGTTAACTAGCCTACGTCCACTTTATATCTTATTGATTATGCTTTAAAAGCTAGTACAACAGTGATTTCTCTCAATATTTCAGTGGTTTGACAACAATGGCGGATTCAGTACTCACTATTGCCAAAAGGATCCCGAAAAATGCCAAGCTCTGGGCTATTTATAGCTGATTTTGTCAGGCGGATCGCGGACACGTGGCACGAATCCCGAGATCATCGGGTCGCATCGCCACCATTGAAGAGATAGTCAAACTAGCCGTTGTGAACAGGTGTCATGATTTGCTTGAAAATCGGATCGTGCAGATGGGGAGAATTGGTCCAGATGACGGTTAGGAACACGTATCGCCAGATCCGTGCGGTTCGGATCGCTGAAGACCAGCTCGTGATTGAATGGGTCAGAGGGTTCGGTGCGCACCAAGGGATCGGATCGGTTCGCTCTGGGCAACGATGTAAGTTTGGATCGGATCGCCCGGGTGCATCGTTCGTTGATGAGATGGGTGCGATCCGTTCCTGGGCGAGTCGATAGAGTGCGATCCATTTCTGGGCGAGACGATGGAGTGTGATCCATTTCTGGGCGAGACGATGGAGTGCGATCCATTTCTCCAGTTTCTTGGGGGACTTGGTTTCCTGTTTTCCTTTTATGAATGATCCTGGGTGGCTTGGTCAAAAAGCGAGCCAACAGTGATAACATATCGATGGTGAACAAGTTATACAATAAAATATACTTGTTGACGGGCAAAATTGTCGCACGCCAACACCTAATGTGTATGTGTGGTGTGAACACAACAAATCCAAAATAAGCAAAGTAAATGCGGAAGACATGGTTCGGCACTAACAAAGTTGTAAGTATGATAAACTTTGACTAATTTATCCTTTTTCTCCTTCCTTGAGATGAGTTGACTTGGTCAATTATGTCCAAAACTAACTTTGATGTCCAAGAGGTCCAAAGGCCATGTAACTATGCTTGCTAGTGTCCAAAAAGCAATGGAATTTGTGTGCACCACCTTTTAATTATCCATGCCACGTCCAATGGCCATGGAAGAAAAGTCGGAAGCCATTAATGAGTGTTTGGAGCTCTAGAAGTCCAAAAATTCCAAGAGAGAAAGATCTAATTGAAGGCCAAGGGTCGGGGTATTTATAAAATGGAGGTTAGGTGGGAGTAGCTCGGAAATGGGGACCACAACCCTTAATTTCGGACCCCAGAAACAGCCTCTATACAGGAAGTTCATACCCCCTGGCGAGGGGTACGAATTTCGTACCCCTTAGGGGATACGAAGTTCATATCTCCTGGGGGGGGATACAAAATTTGTGCCCCTCCAGGTGGATACGAATTTCATACCCTTTGGAGGGATATGAAATTCGTACCCTTGCAGGGGGGTACAAAATTGATGGAGGAGGGGGCCGAAATCATGTTGTTGAGCAAGTCGAAGTTCCTCAACGCGAAGTGAGATGATTCGAGCTTTGCTGGTCCGAAGTAAGGTCAATCAACGCCAGGACTATGGGGTCCCAGATTCCCACCGGCGCTCCGCCCGGACCCACTTGACGGCTCACCCTCGTCTCGGAGCATGGCTCGCCTTCGGCTTGGCTGACGGTTCGCCTAAGAGTCATAGTGAAAGACCTTGGAACAGATGTTCTTGGGCCTAAGAGAGCTCATTTGATAAGTTTCGGGCCTTCTTATGTTTGCGGCGTGACTTCGACCAAATCGCTTTGTGTTCCCCGATGCTGTTCTTCATGCTTGAGTGCATTGCTAACCAAATACTTGACGTGTGACAGCTTCAACCAAAAAGCGTGTCAATAATACTTTAATTGAAAATATAAGAAAAATCAATACCGCTTTATCATAAAACCCCGAATTTCATAAATGATAGAAAAATATTATTTAATAAGATTATAATGACTAAATAATCATGCTTTGATTATTCAAAAATAATAGTAAAGTTATTTTTTAGTTATTTACCTGGAAAAATAGTTTAAGAGAAAGCAGAAAATGTGACTAATAATCAAGTTTTGGAATCTTAATGGTTTGATGAATGGAAGTTGAACATATATGTACAGACATATATTTATATGATAATATAACCATAAGATGTTAATGAAGTGATTAATTAAACTAAGAAAATATTAGAAAAAGTAAGCATAAGAAGACAAAGAGAGTTTACTTTAATATAATAACACCACACTCTACACTCATGACTCTTACACACATAATTACATTTACATACCACCACCCTTACACATTGATATGTCACATCAGTGGGGGATATTTCCGAAATGATGGGCGAAAGTGGAGGGGTTTTCAACAATTTTCCATTCCTTATTTTATCCTAAAATGTTTCCTATAAATACCCACCCACTTTCATTCATTTCTTTACACTCAAATTATACTCTTCTTCTCCCTTCTTTCAGCTCTTAGGAAACCTATTAATGGATTCCAAAGCTAAAGAAAAACTAGCCTCTTTCCTTACTAACTTTTCCAAAGTCCTATCAAATAAAACCAAAACCCTCTCAAATTATTCTAGTTCTTATATCATTACTAGAAGCTTCTATACCAAGTTTAAAGTCAAGGAAAGAAGTATTGCTGCTCCATATAATGAAGGCTGAGCCTAAGGGATATGAAGGAGCTAGTCTGAGTGGCTTCCGTGTGATCGTAGCGGAGCTATAGCAAAGCTATAGTGAAGCTTAGTAACATTAGAATCAATTAAAGTTGAGAAACTAAACTATAAAATGACCTTAACTAAACACAAAGCAAAATGGTTGCTATGTATATTAAATATTTCTTATGAAGGCTATGATAAACGTTTGCCAAGTTTGGGAGCTTATATGTTTAATTATATGGATGTTTAACTAGTCATGTTTAATACTCATTGGTAAACACAAAATAAGCCAATTTCCTTTCATTGAATGAAATGTTGGGGAATATGTTGTTAAACTTCTCAAAAATGATTTGAAATGTTTTAGAAATGAATTATAAACACTTTGAAGTGTATAAATTAAGTTTGAAAAAAAATTGTCAGCTATTTTTCAAAACCATTTCTTTTAGGTTAATTTAAATCAAATTAATCTAATAACCAATTATAGTTGAAAACAATTGACTTAGACAACATCAGTTAACTTGTTAACTAATTTCCACTAACCTTACATCTTAAATTAATTAATAATATAATTAATTTAATATAACCCACTTAATTGTTTTCAAAAAAAACAATTATTCCAGAGTATTACCCTTAGGTTAATTTCTATCTTTCTTACTTATGAAACTTGTTAAACATAAGAATTTTCTATATATGTATATTTTATAATTACTTTATAAATATTTATTTATTTCTAAAAACCCCTATTTTATAAAAATAGAATTTTAAAACATTGCTTTAGTTATAAAATTTATTTTATAACTTCAACTACGTCAATTCACCTGACGACAAATCAACATCTCAAACAGATGGATTTTAGGCCATTTGCTACCAATCACTTAATCAATACCGTCTATTGATTAACAATACAACAACATTGAATCCAATTCAATAATCAACATCCAACTCAACTATCAATATCCAAACAACAATTTAACGCTATTTGGGTTAAACAATTCATATATGAATAATATGAAACAAGTAACATACAGAATATTTGAGGAATCCAATTGGATCCCTTCAACCTATTTTTCCTTGCATCACAACTCATCAAATTATTTAGTAAATGCATATGAGATAATAATTTTAATCTAATGCATTTAAAATAATGGGAATATAAATAACGTCAATCAACAATCAATAATCAAACATTAAACATCTAGAACATCCAAACATCCAATTTATACTATGAACAATGAGTTATAATTATGTGAATTAAATCACATCATTCAATTCCAGAAGGTGTGAGAGTTAACACACATTTCATTTTGATTCAATGATTCAGATTGTTTCATTTGATTTTAAATGATTGTTTAAAATTAAACAAAATTCCAGTAAGCTCTGAATCCTTCCAAACCAACTCGTATGCATAGCCTCCGTCGATACGATTCCAATAGTTTTTATTTCATGCAATTCCGATCATGTATGAACAAGTTATACATATTACAAGTTACGAACGGATCAAAACATCATTATCCATTAAATTAAAATGATTTAAACCTAATTATACCCTTGTTCATCATTTCCTTCTAATATTCTTCTTCGTAGTCATGATTTTAGGAACGATACCTCCATCCTAACTTCAGACCGTTGCTGCCATCACCCTATATCATCGGATCCCAGCCTGACCCCGCCACCTTGACCCCCTTTACAACCTCCACCCTTTCTCTATCATTTCGTCAAGTTCGAAAGCATGGTGGAAATCCATCTATAGTTTCACTCTCGAGCTACGACAAATAAGTAGCAACAATTTTTCCATAATACCTACCAAACATCGCATGCGAGTGCGCCTCACCTTCTGGAACTCCCTCGTACCTTCGATTACACTTACGACCTCATCGATTTGGGCCCAGTCTAAACCCTAGCTCGCTGTTGAGTCCTCGAGCTCTAGGAATACTTTATCAAGCATTATAATATATACACCAATGTAAAGTCCTCACTTAAATGATTTCAACGAATCAAAAGTCGCTTGATTTTGTTTTGTTTATAATTTTATATGGATTGTTGAAGTAACGTTTGGTTGCGACTTGTTTCATTTGGCCAGAAAAGAAAAAGAATAAATATTTAAAGATGGTTAGCGATATATATATTGATGGTTTTATATTATTTTAATTCAATACGATATTCTATCGCAATTTAACATTGAGCGTTGTACGCTCAAATGATCACATACGAAATCCAATTATGATAAAATTTTACTTCGTACTATAGTTTGACATTCCAGACCCAATGAAACATGTTTCATCAAATTTCGAGTCCATTTGCAAAAGCAGCGCCATTTTGATTTCAAATCGTAAATCAATTATGCTTTTTTTCTACATGCTTACATAACAACTCCGATTGGCCCGAAACCTGAAATCCTACAGTAACTTAATATTCTGGATCCGATGGAACTGGTTTCGTTGAAATCCGAGGTTGTTTCAAAATCGGCTATTCTCTAGTATTAAATTAAATAGATAAACTATAAGTTGATTTCAAAACAATCCAATTGATAATAAATTATTATTATCATATATTCAAATAGACTTTATATAGCTTCAAAATAAACTAATTTGGAGTTTTAAACTCAACAATTTAATTTTCAAGTTAAATCAATATTCAATCTATTAAAAATCCTTTTATTTTATTTAATAAATCGTTATAGTTTATAAACAGTTATATGACGATTTTTTAGGAAATTTAATTTTGACATAACTCAAAATCTGTAAGATTAAACCTCAACTTTTCTCTTCCATTTGAAAATTATAATCTAACAGATCCGAAAGATTCCTGTTTCAAAGAATTCTGACTTATATTGAACCCTGTACACTCGATTGAAGTTCAAATCGTAAAACTACAAACTATCGTGGTGCCGCGAGCTTGTTTTTAATTAAATTAAATTAATACATCCAAACTTCGTTTAACTAAAAATTTGTTATTATATTTCAAATCTGAACCTAACTGGGTCTTAATAAATTATCCAATTCATATTATACTTTAAATTCAATTTATTCTCACTTATTTTCAAAATTAAATTTATTATTTCATTATTCAAATTTAATTAATACTCAATATGATAACATTCGAATTATTTAAAATTCCATATCAATATTAAAAACCAATTTTAGATGTTCAAATTTAATGGCTAAAAATCCGGATCGTTGCAATATTTGCACTACATACTAATAGTTTAGGGTTTCATAACAAATGAAGTATACCATGCCATTATTATGACCTACATATCGTTTATGACTATAATTTTGAGTTGGACATAGATATGTTTTCAAGGTATCATACTTTTTATTCGGTATCAAGCCTAAGAAGATTTTACTTAGTATCAAGAGGATTTCACGTGGTTTTATTTAATTTCATTTGGCAACAGATTTGGTATCATACTTTTAAAAAAATATTCTTGAAAGAAGGTTTTCAAAAGAACATGTGTAAAAATGTTTGATTTCAAAATAGAGAATATATAGTATCAGGCATTTGGAATAAATGGTGAGTTTGAATAGGCAAATTGTTTATTTTTGCATAAGTAAATGAGAGAGCGACATGAAAATTGGGAAAATTTCTAATTAATCAAGGTTCTCAATGATTTTGGATAGTTTGAAACCTTGAACTTAGTATGTAATTTTTGGGAAGATATAAAAGTCATATTTATATGATTTAAGAAAATTTGATGTACCTACTTTTTAGGAAAAATAAGTTGATGTTCGTATACTCGTAGGATGTAAATGAGTTTTATACAAGTATGAACGTAAATTATAAAGTACGTGCGAACTCAAAGAAATGAAACAATATTTGAATATGATTCTAACAGTCGGGAAATTGATAATATAAGCGCGTGAGTGTAAGTATGTCATTTCATTTGCATCTTGATTTGGACTCAAGTATGGAACTTGAGATTTTTTACATCTATCTAAAAGAGAATTTATCATTCGGTGTTTGGCAGCGAATATTGATTGGGGTTTATGATCGAACATTTAAATTTTCTATCATGCTTAAGAAATGTGAAAAGAAAGCAAAGTTTTCTCATCAAAGACCTTATTCAGAATCCACACTAAAACATTAGAGGATCGATGCTAGTTCGGAAGGAGAAGTTGTGAATTCGAATAAAAGATCGAATTAAATATTGCATACGGATGATTTACATGAATTAAGCACTGTTTCAATCTCGTAAATATTGCCCGAGATGTCCTTCGATATCTCATTTTGGGCTCCTTCCGAAACAAAACAGAAAATATCACTCTAAATCTCCTTATGAATATATCACCCCAGATATTGCAATATCGAACGATATATCGACCGAGATGAAATACTGAAATATCGTCCGAGATCTTAGTTATTTGGTTAAAATTTAAATTTGTGCCTGAACTAGACTATAATTAAAAAATTCAAATCTAGCCATATCAATCTTTTGTTATTTTACATTTTGCATGTTAAATGACTATATTATATGTTCGTATATGTTTTTCAATGCTTATAATTTTCCTATTCGTCCTTTTACATACATGTTACTAATGAAATTATGTATTTTGTGGTCTATTTATGCTGAATTTTTTAATGTTTTGGATCCTTTTAATGTTTCTTGTCTAACAATATTCCTATTTTAAACATATTACGATTTAGAGTATGAATGATCTTTCACAAAATAAAGAATAATAAAGTAAATTTGCATTTTAAGTTTAAGTTACTATTTTTTTGATAGCATTCATAAAAATCATTTTGTTAAAATATCATTTTTAACATATCATGTACCCCGAGATTGTTCCAGTATGAACTTTCAGACCCGAGATGAAAATCCAATACGAACTCCCAAGTTAGACTCATCTCGTCCGAGATCTCCCCCGATACGAGACCGAGTCTATAAAATCCCCAATATGAAATGCGACCGATATCCGGGATTTTAAATCTTGGCATTAATTAAAACAAAATTTTAAGGAAACTATCTTGGGTTTGTTCGGGTGATTTCTAGGACGAAATATTTTTAGAGGGGGATGGATGAAACAAACCAGATTCTTTTTTTTTTAGGCAAGGCAAGTCATTTTTATAGTGGGCCTACCACTTTATTATAGAAAGAAAGAGACTGGTATTCTGCATATGCATATAGTAGCTAAACTGGTTTGAAGTGTACAGTCACTATTAGAACAACAAAATAGCAAAGTACATGAAATAACACTAAGCGTAAAGATAACATAAGAGATACTAGTCCTCAACACAACTCAAAGCAATCATAGCCTTCAACGGAGGACCCCATGTAAGGCATCATAATCCGCATGAAGGACCAAAGGGGAAAAGCTAATTGCTCCACGAAATAAGGTGCAGTCGGGCAATAAATAAGCTTCCTATCCCATGAGGAGTCCTGCATGAGTATAGAATTGTCTTCACCCAGTTCTCCCTCATCCTACAGTGTGAAATCTTTTCCAAAAGGTCGATAGCAGAGATGACGACAGTCTCCCACTACTCCAATGAATTTATAAAAATAAAACTCGGTGTCAAATCACATGCTAGAGGGGGCACGCACCCAAGCTCTCTCCCCTCAACCCAAGAGATATCTGGATCAAAGGCAACAACAGGTAATACCGTAACAAAAGGATCTCTAGAAGCTATGTCAGCATTGATAGAAGGATTTGAAACCAAATGCGTATCAGCAACAGGTGGATAAGTAATCATAGGTGGATCAGAATCATGTGGATCAGTTGTAGGAGGATCAGGGATAGGGGCATCAACACTGGCCTTACGAACCCAAACACGAGCAGGATGACGAGGAAGAGGGATTTTCGGATGGATCAAAGAACCAGCAGGGACACCACAAGAATCAACCAAATGACAAAAAGACTTGCAAGCCATGCAAATTTCAGGTTTCCATCTGTATGTTACCTCCACTAAGTATTTACGATCTTCAAGCCTAACTTTGATGTGAGAAGGTAAAGGATTATCCGGTGTAATTTCAATCATGGATCTAGCGTAAACTAGATTCCTTCTGCTTGCAGTATTTGCATCAAAACATTTCAATTTTCCAATATGGCAGGCTAGCCAATTGATCCCAAGAAGCGGCTGAAGAACAGAGGGGACATGAGTGAATTGGGTCCAAACTGGAATTGAAAGAACTTGTTATTTACCTTATCAATTGACTTGCTCCAAGTCATAACAGTGAAAGGCTTTCCATCAATAATTACCGGAGGACCCTCTAAGGCACGATGTCGTTCCTCAAGCAATGAAAACTTCAGGTAAAAGAGGCCATCAACAAAAGTTAGTCGCAATGCACCGCGTAATCGCCACGCCGATCTACATGCATTTTTCATATCCACTTTCGGAGCCTTGGATCTAAGAAGAATCCCACTAAATGATCCTTCCAAAAAGATGTGGCTTCCTAAAAAAGTTCTAGTGGAGGAATCGAACCATGCTCAACATGGGGAATTGTGAATTCAATTAGCTTATACTCACCAGCTATATTTGGATGGTTTGCAAATAAGGAAGACCACATTGGCACTTGCGTTGGAGTAGCACTTTGAGTACATTGACCTATAGGGGAATTAATACAAACAGATGCGGAGCGATGCTAAAAATCACACGTAGTGGAGGAAGGGGGTCGAATGCCCATTAGACCATCATCAACAACAATTGTAGAAACACCCTCACAACTAGAATTGCCCAAATCACAACAGTTATCTAGTGGATTATCAACCAATCTTGCAACGTCAACCTCAAGACCCGAGGACTCGACAGCACGGAAAACATCAACAACTTGGCTAGGCAGAGGCCAAGCAGTTGAAGCTAGCTCAAGCAATGGAGATAAATGGGACTTACCAAAGTTGAGGGGTTGCATGGAAGTCAATGGTTTAGCCGCAACAATCTCAGCTATTAAGGCATTTAGAGGATGAGAATCTGAAAGCGTAAAAAGGGATCTTGCTGGAGCACCTTCAGCAATGGAATCAACTTCAATTTCAGAGTCCAATAAAGATGCAAGAAGTTTGGATCGACTACCAGATCGAGTTGTTACCAAGGATGAGAATGGAGGGTTGGATTTGTTGTTCTTGGTCATATAGAGGAGGGAAGAAAGGCGATTAGATAGGTAAGTGATTCAAAGGCGGAGGCGCAAGAGGTTTTGAAGATCAGATAGTCGCTGGAATGTGGAAAGAGTGCCATTTTCGATTAAGTTAATTTTTTTTATTTTTTTATCAACAAACTAGAATTTGATTGTCTTAAATAGGGATATTTGAATTATTTTAAATATTTAAATATAGATTAATTCCAGCTAAAAATAAATTTTAAGGTAAAGAACAGTGATACTAAACATGCATATTCTGGGAATTAGTTTGGAAAATACCTCCCTTGGGAAATGTTCACAAATTGACCAAAATCATTTTATCAATAAGACTGATTTCTGTCCATAAGGATCTTGATCGATTCTGGTTACATACACTTATTTTCATAGTTAAAGAAGAATATGAAATAAAATTTTATATTTTATTTTTAGGAAAATAAGTGTATTTGATGACATCAAACTTAAAAATATTTGTATTCAATGGTTGAATTTTGGATTTAAATGGAGAATTTAGTAATTTAATAATGTTGTAATAATTCAAAATGTAGTTTAATGATAAGAAATCATTTTAAAAATGTTATGTAGTTATAACATTTCAATGGTGAACAAGTTATACAAGTGAATATACTTGACTTGGAAATATAAGAAAAACCGGTATCGCTTTATCGGTAAAATCCCCAATTTCATAAATGATAGGTAAATATTATTTAATAAGGTTTTAATGATCAAATAATCATGTTTTATTATTTAAAGATAATTAGAAAGTTAATTTTAAATTTTTTTTACCTAGATAAATTGGTTAAGACAAAAATAGAAAATATGACCGATAAACGAGTTCCGGTACTAAAGTGTAACGTATTCACACACATATATTTTTATGATAACATAACCATAAGATATTAATGAAGTGATTAATCAAGCTAAGAAAAGATTTGAAAAAGTAAGCATAAGAAGACAAAGATAGTTTGCATTTATATAATAATACCACCCCTACTCTCATTACTTCAACACACCATCATTACACTTACATACACATCACCCATATACATTGACATGTCACATCAGTGGGGGGCTATATCTAAAATGATGGGCGAAAGCGAAGTGGGTTTTCAACAATTTTACATCCCCTATTTTATTCCAAAGTCTTTCCTATAAATACTCATCCACTTCCACTTATTTTTAACACCAAGATTATACTATTCTTCAAGCTCTTAGGAAACTTATTAATGGCTTCTAAGGCCATAGGAAAAACTGGCCTCTTTTCATACTAACTTTTCCATGGTAATATCAAACAAAACTAAAACCCACTCAAACTCTTCCAAAGGTGTTATATTGTCATTTGAAACTTCTACACCAAGTTTGAAGTCAAGGCAAGAAGTTTCGGTGCTCCATCTTGTGGAGGCCGAGCCTAAATGAGATGAAGGAGCTTGTTCGAGTGGCTTTCGTGAGATCAAAGCAGAGCTATAGCAAAATTTACGGATGTTAGAATCCAACCAAAGGCGAGAAACTAAACTATAAACCTTAACTATAAATAAATAAAATGATAGCTATGTATTTTAAATATTGCTTTTGAATTCTATGATTAATGTTTGCCAGGTTTGGGTGCATATATGTTCGATTGTATGGATGTTTAACAAGTCACGTTATATACTCGTCGATAAACACAAAGGAAATCACCTTTCTTTCGTTGAATGAAATAGTGGAGAATGGATTTTAAACCTCTCAAAAGTGTTTGAAATGTTTTAGAAGTGAATTCTAACCACTTCCAAGTGTATAAATGAAGTTTGAAAAGAATACGAATTTTCAAGAAATTTAGTGTGCCGCAAAACGATAAATCGCAATTTCACTACTTTAAAAGAGAATCTTTTGTATCTTGAAAAATATGAATCCAAACTCTTTGAAATAAGACCTTTTTGAATCTTTATAACCATAATTTTCCAAGGAGTTGAGGAAATCAAGATTCTGTTTGGTAGATTCTGAAATGTCTAAAATAAGATTTGGAAAACATCGCGGTTTTACAGTTCTAAATCCTGTAAATGCGATTATTTAAAATTGGGATTTTAATCTCTTCATAATATAAAATAAATCTTACTATTCTTTTAAAAACTATTAAAAGTGATTTAAGTTGATTATACGAATTTTCTAACGATAGAAAAGTCATTTCAATGAATTAAGCTATTTGCGACAATTTTGCAACGCTTTTTCAGTAACATTGAAATTTGGGTTTAACTCTACGAATCTTATCCAAATCTCTTATGAATGTTTACAAATGATTAAAGGCATGTTTTATAGATGATTTAAAGTTTTTATAACTTGTTTAAAAGAATATTGATGACCAAATTATATTAAATAAGTAATGATTTAATCTTGGCTCTAATAAGTCGATGGGTAAATCCGATTTTTGAGATCTGGAGTCGGATGTTTAACTTAGGAGATATTCAGGAGCAACCAGTGCCCTGGCTCACTTGGCCATTTCTTGGATTAGGGATATATAAGGTTTAAATGTAGGAAATGAGTTAAGCATAGAAGATCAATTTTCTTAAGGTAAATGAATCATATTTCTAAGAGATGATCGTTTTGAACTTTGTATCGAATTCTGCGGAGGGAATCCTTATTATCCATAGGAATATAAAAGGTGTTTACACCATTATTCGATGGATAGTCGGGTTTGATTGTGGAAATTGATATCGAATAAAATAAATGTTATTTCATCGTATCTATTAAACAAAATAAACTTACCATCCAAATGACTTAATAAATGAGGTTTAATAATTTTATAAATACACCCGAAGAGTAGTTGAAAGATATACATCCTTAAAAGATGTTTAGTGAAGTAACTAATTAAGAAATGAAGAACACCCAATACTACTTAAACATAATTTGTACAATGACTGATCCAAAGAGACTAGGTTTAGATTTTAGGTAATTCCTATTTGAATATCACTTTGAATCAATCAACGAATTCAAAAGCAAGAATAATGGATAAGCAATGGACAAGAATGATGGAGATTGAATGTAGGGTAGCTATCATTGACCCTCGATGGAATTTTCCCATATTTAAAAATATAATTATTCTATATTCAGATCTTCGATGCAAGTGGCAATTGGAGTTAGATCACACCTTCTAATGAAGAGCAATGCCTTCGGTTTATCCAAATGCAGGATAACTTGTATAGAAGAACGTCCAATGTTGCACTTTTAATATGTGTGTATTGATCTCTACAAATGTACGTCTAGTTGGTGGTATGGGAAGTAACTCTCCTGCACTATATACACCCTTCTCTGAAATGTACGAGCTCAGAGGTTGTACATTAGTGGAAATTAGTTGCATGTATTGGATGTGGCATTGTGGCATTTAAAGTAAAGAATGTGCTTGACGAAAGGTACTCCTCACCTTTAGCCTCATCAACTGATATTAGCAGAATTAGGTCTTTTTGTTTGGCTATGCGGGTTGCGTCGATTAGGATATAATCATCACCTTTCTAGATTACTAATTATATATCTAGTATGTGGATCTATGTTGAGGTCCCGAAATAGGTCAGTTATGGTTGAGGTGATAATATATTCAAAATAGTACACCACCTTCGATTCTGTGTAGCTGGGACAGTCTCACCTAAAGTAGAGGCCAGAATTGCCAAAGTCAGGTAGCCCTGGGTGCATTCCTCTAGAAATGAACTGTATGGAAGGTAGTCCCCAACCTTTCCATTATATGGAAATTCACTTTCCCTAAGAGCTACGTATTCTATTGTAAAGCCCCAAAAAATTGTAAGGGTGCAGAATTTAATCAATGTAATAATTTCGCATATTTTTATACTTAATTTAATGGATTTATGGATGGTTGCGGTCTTATGGGATACTCTTTTGTTTTCAAATGGCGAATTTAAGTTTCTCGTACCAGTCTCATGACTAACTCAGAGTTGTTTTTCCCTTAAACTCTGGATGCCTCTATTTTCTTTGGAGAGTCTAGTAGCTCAGTATGTGCTTGGATCAAATAGATAGTGCTTAGTTGAAGAATTTAAAGATAGTCGTCTATTACCACTTTTTCTTAGTTTCTTTCACCACTTGTAAGAACATGTTTTATAAGTGTCCAACCTGACATTAGTTTCAATCTAATTAATAAGATTAAATATTTCCGCTGTAATGATTTGAAAGATATGTATGTATATATGTATATATATATATATTCCACTGTGCAAGATTCTGACTTTTCTACTTTTCACCCTTTTCTTTCTTGCTACAAACAATTTGCTTCTTCAGCACTTGGTTTTATGTTACGTGAATACCGGTGATGTAATAATGTCAATTTCCAAGGAACGAAAAAGCGGGTCGTTCCACAAATCTAGTTAACGTTGGAGGTAAGCATCAATGATACCATCAAAGTTATATAAAAATAACTAATAATGTAATGGCTCGATCAAACTGAAGATCAATGAATAATAAGATTTCATGTCCAATCTTTAATTCGATTGAATTGAAATCTGAAAGACTGTATAATGTAATAGTTTGTTAATAAAATATTCTACGGAAATAGTCAACTATAATAAATAAATAAATAAAGAATAAGGGAAAAAGAAATGATTTTTATGCTTATTTAAATATCTAAAAGAATTTTTTCTTATTTTTCTAAAGTTGAGAAATACTTTCATTGAATTTAAAATCCTCAGAAGTGATAAAAGTATTTATTTGATTATTTACTCTTTGCATTATTATTACATATTATAGACATGAATTAGTAAAAACGTTGAATTAGTTTGCTTTTATTTATCTATGTTGCTTAGTAGTAAATACAATAGAAGATTAGTTCATCTTTGTTCATTTAGCATTGATTACATTAAACAAATATAATGATACGCTTGACATTTATTTTAATCTCATCCAAATCAGGGAAAAATCACTTGAAAATTTAATTATTTATATTTGCCTTTTTTTGAATCAAGATGAAAGGTGGAACCTTAAGTGAATTAGTTGAGATATTTAAACATTCTTGAGCAAAAAAACGGGGATTGTATTTTGCTCTTATAGTACAAAAATTTTAACAATAAACATAAACTAGATTTTGTTATTCTCAGCATGTGTATTCTTTATAACATTTTTGGATTTTCTCTACCTGTGCATTTTTTTAGCATCTTGAAATAATCAATCCCAAACGTCCTATTTCATTATTGCTTGATATTTTCTCATAGGAAACTTTTCCTTTTAATACCATATATTATTTCGGAAACATTATTCTACCACTGCTATGCATAAATTTATCAAAATTATTGCAAATTAGAGCAACATCATATATATGCAAATATTATAAGAATGTTGGATTTTTTTATATGGAAAAATCCAAGGGATGTTATAGCTTTTAATAAAAAAATATTAATTCATTATAATAAAACTCTATGTCCTTAGAAGGAACATCGCAAAAACCCCAGAAGTAGTAATAATCTTTTCTTTAAAATAGAGAGTGCATTCCAATATAAGACCTCTGAAGTAGTGGTTTTTTTTCTTAATCTAACTTTTATTTAGCGAATCTATTTTGTACTACATTTAACCTTTGATATGTTATTTCAAAAGTAGTTACAACAAAAAATCTCTAGCAGGAATAATTTATGCCACTATAAAAATAGTTAATATGTAAATTTTATAGAAGAAATATTTTATTGATACGACATTCCAAAAGTTTGCATATATATACATATACACACACACACATATATATATATATATATATATATATAGAGAGAGAGAGAGAGAGAGAGAGAAAGAGAGAGAGAGAAGAGGTAAGTTCGCTCTAGAAGCGGTGATAATAAAATAATTCCACTTATATATTTGGAAATGATAGCACATCTCTAGAAGAGGTTTGTCTTTGGTAATTTTATTAAACCAAATAAATTATTCCAATTAAGTTTAGATTAAATTCTATAAGTTTGAGAGCACTATGGTGTATATATCATAATTTCATTATAATTATATCAAACCTTGTGAATCAGAAACAAATCAAATTATCCATAGAATACAATATTTTATGTTCAAATGTCTAGTTATATCATAAAGGTCATGTTTCTAATTATTATGTCATAATCAATATTATTTACATAATCATTTCATTAAAAAATCAATAGATATTCTACTGAAGAGATGGTTTATATATCATATTTCACATTTCATGAAAGCTATAAATACCTGATTAAAGAGATATGTGCTGACTCGCCTCATATACAAAATGCCCAAGACTTGATACAGGCATCTAAAATTGTTACTAAGTCAAAGGAAGCAACTCATACTTCATTCAAACCCCGGCTTGGCCTAAAGCGGCTCGGCATTCTTTTCGAAAGATGAAGAAAGGGAAGATACAAAGTGAGTCCAACTCGGTATCCTGACTCGGGCATTTATCGACCCGAAGTATGCCGATCCGGGCATAGCATACATTAAAGACCTATTCTATTGGCTAAATATGTGGTCAACAACTCCTACTACTTCGTAACAAGCTACACATGTGATATATCAAGCTACAATGGACATCTCCCATGGACTAAAGAGTAGTTCTACAACCTCCCTATTGACCCGGGACGAGCACCACGTGCCATGCCGACCAAGAGCAAACCCTTACCTATAAATTATCCCCTAAAGCTCAAGAGAAAGGACCTTTGCCATTTTTCTCTCTTATTTACTCTGTACTTCTGACTTTTACTCAGTTTCAAGAGAGATAACTCATTATTTTAATTATTTCCTTCAAGTTATATAAGAACATATAAAGTGGAGGTAGGCTCATTAACGTCGAACCATTATATTTTTGTGTGTGATTATTTTATTCTCCTTTTCTTTCACTTTTCTTCATTTAATTCTCTTCACATTCTCTATTTTGGTGTTGTACCAGTTTTTGGTGTCAAGCCTTTGGTGCTTTCACTGAGAAAGAATTCTCAACACTTATGGATTTTTGCGTACTTTTTGGATCACAAAGTCCAGAGGAAGAATTCATACTTCGCTAATAATGGTTTCCATAAGAGCGGATAAGATTAAAGCTGCCTCCATGTCATCAGCTAGCAATAGCTAACGAGCAGCAGATAAAGCTGCACTGCCTCTAGCCTTCAAGTTGGTACCGAACAACCACATGAAGTCGTTGCCACCTCCAATCAAGCTTCCACTTATGCGTTTGCCACTCGAGATGAGTTCATGACACCGATGAAGCAGATTAAGGAGACCAGTATGGAATTGAACGCTCAATCGCGTGAGAATGCTATGATGAGGCGAGACACGAATCAAATGGCATGATTATGGTAAGACTTTAAGACTCAACAGGTTGTTTCTCAAACACATCACAAGCGACCGAGAGCTTGACATCATCAGATAGAAGTGGAGGTGAAGCACAGCAGTTTACCAACACCCAAAATTTGGACAAGCTTCAGTTCTGCAGAATTCTGGCTCATAGTGCAGATCAGGCTTGGCTCGATACTACCGACCCAAACCATGCCGACCCCACCTCCATACCTACCTAAAATCCTCCTAGAGCTCACGATGCTCTTAGTACCTCTCATGCTCCAGTTCTTCCTCCCTTACGCCATGTGAATGACCAAGGCAATAGGGGTCAAGGAAGCGCTACCTGGATGACAGCCCAAACAACATTGCCGCAGGCGGGAGCAGATAGGATCAGGCTAGGCGAGAACTCCGAATTTTTCATCTTCAATACTCCAGACCTAACTCCATAGCGAGGTATATTATGAATGGCAACAAAGGATTTACTAATAAGGGCTGGGGCTTGGAGCGTAGCATTACCCCTTTCACGAATGATACCTTTGAAGTTAATTTCCCAAGGAAGTTCAACCAACCTCAAATGAACCACTATTCAAGTAGAACAGACCCAAGCCAGCACTTCGTCTAATATAGACAGTTTATGGATGCAGTTGCATCCCCCAACGCCATCAAGTGTAAAGCCTTCCCTATCTATCTCGAGGGGTTTGCACTCATGTGGTTCACTCAGCTGCCTCCGAGGTCGGTGTCAAATTTTGAAGATTTGGGTGTGAAGTTTTTGAACTAATTTCGCTTGCACGCTGCCAAGTCGAAGAATGTTATGTCCCTCTCCCGGATAAACCACGCCAGAAGAAAAATGCTTAAAGGCTATCTCGACCATTTCAATACATCCGTTGTAGAATTCACCAACCCCCAACCAAAGGCCATGTTGATGGCGTTGGTGGATGGAATTGATTACGAAACTGAATTCGAGAAATATTTGACAAGAAACCCTCCCATGAGCCTTGACGTATTCTATGAGAGGGCAAATGTTTATTTACGTATTGAAGATCCAAGGACTAATAAAAAGACGAGAGTGGACAATACAACGGACACAACTGTGCAAAGTAATGTGGCGATAAAGAAATTCAGAGATAATTCCGACAAAGTGGAGGTGAATGTTGGAAACCGCAACAAGCAGAGCAATAACTTGCATCATCTCGGAGATTTCATTGAGAAGTTGATCAAAGAGGAAAATCTCGATGAATACAAGGTTGCCCCAAAGGATAAGGGAAGGGGACTTCGGTCCCCAAATGAGGCCAGGTGTCTCCTAAAGTCACCGCCCAACAAAAGGCAAAGGGTCTTGTGATTAACACAATTATTGGAGAACTGCATCCATTGTGCCATAGTGTAAAGACTATGGAGCAACATTTGAATGCTGCCCAACATCTAGAAATTAGGGAGTACAGTTCTCTAAGAGAAAATGCGCCTGTGAAGCAACAGAGGACAATGACTGATGACATCGTCTTCCACGATAGTGAATTTGAGGGGGTGAAGACCTCGAGTATTGACCCATTGGTGATTTCGGCCATCATTAGCCCAACTACTATATGGAAAGACCTTGTTGATTGCTAGAATTTCATGAATATCTTATTCAAGAGAGTCTATGATTTGATAAGGCTCGAAGAATGATTTTAAGCCATGCAAAGGCCGGATACGTGGCTTCGATGGCTCAAATAATGAACCAATCGGGATTGTTGAGTTGTCGGTGGAGTTAGGTGAGGTGGATCGCAGGAGAGTACGGATCCCTCCGTTCCTTGTAATGGACATAAACTTCTCACACAATGCCTTTCTAGGCCAACCAGCCCTTATTGAATTTAGAGCCTACATCGCTCCTTGGTGTTTTTTCTCTTAAAGTTTTCGACAGAAGGTGAAACACCCCACCTCCGTTAAGGTCACACACAAAGGAAATGCCCTAGCTTGTGGAGCATTATAGGTAAAAGATGCAGATAACTTACAAGACAGACAAATAAAGCAGTGGAAAATGAAACTTTACTTTATTTATAAAATAGCTTGTACAAAGATTGTCTACAATACCAAAGTATATATCTTGTTTAACAAAATAAAGAAGCATAAATGATGATAATATTCCCCAATAGAGCAGGAGCCAGCCATAGCAGTGGAAAAGAAAGTCTGGCGCAATACATTGATTAAACTTCAATTCTTGCAAATAGAAACGTTCCAAACTAAGTTGAGCTATTTCCTCCCTGACTACCGGGGGGAACGGAAGAAAAGAAGACGAAAGAAAGTGGGTCAGACAATAAGTCTGGTAAGTTCAGTGATTACTAGCATTTAAACAGGAAAAGAATCATGACATGAGATAAGTTGAACATAGGACAATACTCTATAGTAAGACAACAAGGGTAACATGATAACATAAGTTTAGCACAAGATATGATAAGGCAAGATAAAACGAATGCGCTTCTACTCTTTCTCTGCTTCGCTACTACCCCGTTATTCTGATTTCAATATCTCTGCACTACCTAACTAGTGCCCCAACTAGTAATTTATATAAGGATAATATTACAATGTGATCCCAATCCCCGCAATTGTGGTAGCCTTCAGGTGTACATCTATTATGAGGATTCCACCTCAGTCATCCTAATTGCCATAAAAGTGTTAGATGTTCCCTTACTACCCTATCGATCGGATCCCTACTTGTACAAATATTCCATGTGTCTGTGTCAATCGGCCCCCTCTTGCGTGTAGATGCCCTGCGCTGGTCCCACCATAAGGTGTATCAATCCTTATGATAGCGACCCGACACGAATCAAGATGCACATTGTATAACTACTGGTACCCAGCGCCTACTTTTTCCCACTCCGGAGTACGTGCATGCCCGTAAACCGTTGGAACCTACACTGACGTACCCCCTGTCGTTGTTTTGACCGCTTATAATCAGCCCGGTAATCCTGCCCCGCCCTGCCTAGCTCAGGGTACCGTGATACATCTATGTAGGTTACTGCTGAAATGGGTCCTCGTTAGTAGGGTTTCCTACCGGTTAAGTTGTGGGCCTATATTTACTAATATTACCCACCAACCCGATATGTACTTAACCCTCCCACCGATTCAAGTCATGTTTATATAATGGTTAAGTTTTGTGGGCCTATATCTACTAATATTACCCACCAACCCAACGTATACTTAACCTTCACATAGATTCAAGCATGTTTATGTAATGTTTAAGTTTTGTGGGCCTATATATTTACTAATATTACCCACCAACCCGACGTATACTTAACCTTCCCACGGATTCAAGCATGTTTATATAATGGTTAAGTTTTGTGGGCCTATATATTTACTAATATTACCCACCAACCCGACATATACTTAACCTTCCCACGGATTCAAGCATGTTTATATAATGGTTAAGTTTTGTGGGCATATATATTTACTAATATTACCCACCAACCCAACGTGTACTTAACCCTCCTACTCGTCATGCCATGTTGGTTAAATGGTTCTTATTAACTTAACCTTTCTCACTTATCATGTTGGATTGGTTAAGTGTGATTTATTAACTTAACCTTGTTCATTCATCAGGTTATATTGGTTAAGTATTTCCCATTTTACTTAACCCCATTCGTTCATCAAGTTATATTGGTCAAGTGTCATTAATCAATTCAAGTTAACTTAACCCACCCACTCGTCTTGTCATGTTGGTTAAGTGTTTCCTTCTGGTGTTAACTTGACCCTACCTCAAATCATGTTATATTGGTTAAGTGTTGCCCTCTCGTGTTAAATTAATCCTTCCCATACATCGTGTTATATAATTGGTTAAGTGTTTTCCTCTTGTATTACTTAACCCCACCACATGTCATTATATATTGGTTAAGTGTATCCTCTTGTGTTACTTAACCCTACCACAAGTCATTATATATTTTGGTTAATTGTTACTTCAGTTAACTTAACCCTATCATCTGCTTAATTAACCTGTTATAATGATTAAGTGCTGCCTTAGTTAACTTAACCCTACCATCTGTTTAGTTAACATGTTATAACGGTTAAGTGTTCCCTTAGTTAACTTAACCCTACCCTATATCATGTCTTGTTAGTTAGGTGTTTTTTGTCCATTCATGTTTAACTTAACCCACCCATATGTCATATTGATTGATATCGATTAACCTAACCCTCCCATACTTAGCATGTGTCAATAACATTAATTAATTCATTAAAGCACCAACCACTCACATTAAACAGGTATTGTTGCGGTCACTGGATGTGCCGGTCGGTTCTGGGCTGTTTTACATCGCAACTCAGTCTATCCTTGGGTTCTTATTGGGCTCAATTCCCTAACCTCCCACATTAGATATGTATTGTTGTGGTTACTAGACGACCAGGCGGTTCCGGGCAGTTTTACACAACAACTCAATCTAACCTCGGGTTAGGCATATTCATCTTTCCTACAATTTACATATTTCTTATTTATGAAAAATTCCATATGTAAATTATTCCCAATTTAATTATGCCATAATTATCCTTTTAATTATGCTCACAATTAATGGTATACTAAATATACCATTTCATGAACAAATCTATGCCATGTAATTTTCATGTTTATCCTTCATATTTATATGTAAATTATAAATCAATTATTGTCATGGCCCACTTTCCTTCTAAATCATGTTCATAATCTTTGGTATATAAATTATACCGTTGCATGCCATAATCCATTTACATGGTTATGAGCCAAATATGTCAATTACATGAAATTTCAAGTTTTCCTCCCCAACGTTATCCCTGTTAAACGTTCGCATAGATTACATAGAATGTTTAGGCTTCGCAATTCAGCCTACCTCAAAGTCAAAAGGGGAAAAAGAAGAAACATGTAGCATTCAACAAACACAATATGGGTCCAACATATGTCACATAATATTTGGCATATAATAATGAACTTACATTTTTAGATCCAATTTAATATGAAACATAAGCACATGAATTTGCATAGAACTACAGAAATTAAACTTGGCATGTAAAGGTGAACTTGCAATGAATTGGATCTAATTAACCTAGATCTAAAACATAGGTTGTAGATCTAAACATGTAGGCATATGTGAACATTATTCAGCCTAAAGCTTACATGTACATAATAAGATAAAATCACCAAGCTTGCATATAACATGATAGTCTTAACACCAATAGTCTCATAAACACGATGGATTCCATTATGTCAAACAAATCAGTTTTATAGGCATAATGGGTTATTTTATGTCAATCACCACAATCTTATAACTCATAATAGGCATGATCAATCACAATAGTTTCAGAATTATTGGTAATTCAAAATGGACAAGAATTAGATTTCATTTGTCTTAAATATGAACATCGTTCTAGATTCAAGTTACAACATGTCATGGTTTCATTTAAGAAATTCATTTAAATCTAAGTAATAACCAACTTACAAACAAAAGAGAAATCTTGAGTTTTGAAATCTGTTTTCTGAAACTGAATTGCTCGCCTTTGATGTAGACTAATCGTTGTTCTAATTTAGATTTGATTTGATGTTCTTCTTAATCGATTACTAGTTTGGATTTTGTGATGACCCGGAAGTTACCATCCTTTGAATCGACCATAAACCACACAGGTCTGAACCAAAGGTTGAAAATCTGCGGATACATCAACTTTGGGAATACAACAACATCAGAACAAATAACAAAAGACTTTTATAACATCAATAATAAATGTTACATAAGAGTACAGAATATATCAGAGTACAGAATATAATACAGCGGAAGGTAAAATACAATAATTTAATACAATGCACAGCGGAACACTTCAATGTTCTGGACACAGCTTTAAACTTCAATCCAGAATCCTTCTCAAGAGATAAACCTGTAGACAAATTACTCGACTGCCCGTGTGGAAAAGAGGGCACCTGAGTTTGCAAAGGTGGAAACAAACTACGAGTCAGTCATGGGACTGGTGTGAGAATTCTTAACTAGTTTAACTAATTGTAATAAGGCAAATCCAAGGACCACGCCGCTAACGTGGAACGGGTTTACTCCAGTGGATTGCTGTGCATAACAGTAAAGTAAATTGTCAAATAACGCAATGCTTTTTAGAAAAATGAAACCACCATAAGACTCAGGTCCCATCACACAATGCAACGCACAACAGAGGATAGAGTTTTACCTTATGGTGATTAAAAGATGATAAATACGTAAAAACGATATTATTATTAGTGTGTATATGTTTTAATAAAACGTTTCAATCATAATGTATCAATCCTAGGAAGCGTAGGTACCCATATATTATGCCTTCGTTCTAGTAATACAATCAAAACCGCATGGCGCGTATTGGAAATTGGGTTTTCATCATGAGTCAAGGCTAGGGAGGAGCTCCTTACCGATTCGAGACACTCTAGCTAATGCCCCAGGATTCCCCACAGTGAACCCTTGGAAACAGCAGGGCCGGTCCTCACATACAGCTTTGAGGATTGGCAATTCCTGAACACACGTTTCCCGGTCCTATAGGACCTAATATCGAGGCCTCGTCATCCATCATCCACATAAGTAAATATCAGCGCTGGTAGGTCCCTGACATCACTCTAGCTAGAAAGAAACGTGCTACTCTCCCTGCGTTCCCTTCTCCCGTTTTAGACTCTACTGGGTTGTGAGGCTCACGAAGTAACGTTATAACCACAAGGCCTGCTTTTCAACAAAGCCTTGATCATCTTCATCTTAGCATGCCACATCGTCAATCCATACCGTACCATCGATCATCCATCAATATATAAACGGGTGTTAAGTAAAGAATAAATTCTCCACCACCAAAATTTATATATTAACAGACAATCAATAACATGATATTTAACGGAGTACGATGTCGGACACACAATCCATTTAAGCTTATGCTCTGGGTCTGAGCGAAAGCCAAATCCATCGATCTCCAAATGCGTTTGGATGATCATTACTAAATATCTTGCCTTGGGAGGCCAGTCCCAATTCAAGCTACCAGTCATCATCATCCCAATGATATGAAATCCTTCGGTCTTCAACCACCACCTTCATCTTCGACTCTTGATTGTCGTGATGATTGTTCAGAATGGGTTAACCCAGTTTTTCCGAACAACTCGTGTATTTTGTGATTAAAAATCAAATGCTATAAAATCACACCAACGCCGCATTCCAACTCCGGATATTCTTTTAATAAGATATTCGTATTAAAAGATTCTCATTAATTTTATCAAAGATAAATCTTTTTAATTTAATCTTAAATCTTTATTTATCCATATTAAACCAAATTATGGTTTATCCAATTTAATCGGAATTTACGCCTTATCGAAATAATTATAAATTAATTAATCCCCATCCCGATTTTTTATCCCAGTTGGTTCAGGTAAACTTAATTTCCATTACCCATTTAGATCTAATTAAAGATTTAATTAACGCATGGAGTTAAACTGGTGGAACTCCATTTTCGATCCTTAATTCTGTAATTTTATTTACTTAATTCCTCTCCAATCTAATTAAAGTTTTAATTAAAACCTTATTTCGTTTTAACCTTCCAAAGTCATTATTAAATAATTAATCAAAAATTAGGAAATTAATCCCCTCATTAATCCGGGTTAAAGAATAAATGTTATTTAAAACATAATTCACGATAAACCCAAATTCAAATTTCACTGTAAATCCGTGGTTATAATAAAACCATTTTTAATTCCTTTTATTTATTTTAAAATAAATAAACCATTTATTCTGATCAAAATATCATTTCTCATATTAAAATATTATTTTCAAAATATTAATTTTGAAATTAACTCTTTTAATATTCATTATAAAATGGATAATATAAGTTAATAAACTTATTCAGGTTAAAATGATGTTTCTATTTAAAGTGGATTAAATAATCCAATTCGTTATATTATCCATTTATGTTTTATAATGGGCCAGACTTCTCACATTAGGCCTACAACTTGTGGATGCTGGATATGCCGGTTGGGTCCAGGCAGATTATTCCACAGTTGGGCTTAACCTCGAGTCAAAACCCAATTTGTATTCGTGTACTTGGACCTCTCACATTAGGCCCAACATTTATGGCTGCTGGATATGCCGGTTGGTTCCGGGCAGACTTCCGCCATAAACGTGACCTAACCTCGTGTCCAAGAACAATTATAATTATAATTATTTTCTAAAAATATTATTTTAAAATATTTCATATTTTAAAAATATCTAACTTCTAAAATATCATATGTTCCAAAGTATAACTTTACATTGAAATATTCTTTATATTGCCTTACCAATTTTCAATAAATATCGACCTTTCCATATTATTATAATATTATAATAATAATTACTTCAAAAAATGGTTTTAATTACGATATCAAAACCTACCATTCCAACATTAAACGTAATCTTTTCCCATTGATCCACTTATGTTAAATTTTGAAATCACATCTTTTAAATTTAGTGTTAACATAAAAACAAAAGCTTTTCAATTCAAATCTTCTTGTTATATTTGGAATGTAATTTTACTAATTTAATATTTCATTAAAACTTTCTAAATAATAGAAATTTAGTTTCCTTATTTCAAGCGTCAGTTAATTCCATTAATTGAATAATAAATGAAAATTATTTATTTCATTCAAAATTGGAATGAGACCCACACCATTTCCATATAATTCAATTATACGGATTTCATTCATTTATCTCATAACAATTATCAAACATCCATTAACAGCAAAAGTGCATTTCTAATTAACCACAAGGGTGACATGTATTCAAATGTCAACCCCTGACCCATGTGGGATTTCAACACAAGTTCGAATAAAATAAACTGTGCTTCTGGACGATGTATGAAAATTGATCGTCCAATCACATAAACAAGTCAGGTCACTTGTAAATGGCAGTGTATACATGTGCTTAAATAGAAACATACATAATCATACACAATCTGGCATGTTCACATATTTCAAGTTTCAACTATTCGATGTCAAGTTTTCGTGTTGAACAAGATGATAATAACATGACACTTATGTTGAAACACATTTCTTTCAACTAATTTAAAATAAAAATAAAGTCTTTTATTTCAAAAACAAAAATCAAAACTTTAATTATTCAAAAATAAAGATCAAAACTTATTTTAATCATTTCAAAATAAAGAACAAAACTTTATTTATTTTAATCGTTTCAAAATAAAGATGTAATCTTTATTATCAAAACAAAGATTTAGCCTTTTATAATCATAAACAAAGTTGTAATTTTTGTAACCGAAATCAAAGTTGTAATCTTTGCAAACAAAATCAAAGTTGTAATCTTTGCAAACAAAATCAAAGGTGTAATCTTTTTTAACAAACCCAAAGGTTCAATTTTTATAAATAAAAATAAAGTTTTAATCTTTATAAATAAAAATAAAGTTTCAAGCTTTATAAACAAAAACAAAGATTTAATCTTTTATAAGCAAAAACAAAGATTGGTTCTTTATAAACAAAATCAAAGATTTGTTTCTTTTGTAACCAAAACAAAATTTCATCCCTTATAATTAAAAACAAAGAATTGGTCTTTATGAATAAACAAAAAAAAAAGGTTTCATCTTTATAAATAAACAAAAAGATTTCATGTTTTATAAATAAAACAAAGATTCATTTTATACAAACAAAAACAAAGATTCGTTTTAATAAATCAAAAATAAAGATCGAATCTTTATTAATGTCATTCATTTCAAAATAAAAATCAAAACCTTGATTTGTAAATCATGATAAAAGATTAAACTTTATTTATAAATCAAACAAGAGATTAAACTTTCTATGATAATCTTTCTACTTGACATCGAATAACAATTCCCATAATCAATTCCAGCACCAATCATACAACACGTCAATAACAATACAGGCCACAAACATCAATTTCCACCACACAACAATTCAATCCATAAAACATTCATTTTATATAATGATAATATAATTAAATTAAATTAATTATATATAAAAAATAGAATCTCACCTCAATTTGGCTGAAAATTCAAAGTGCTCCTTTTCAGCTCCAGTCAGTGGCATTGCGAAGATCTTAATTTTGTGATTCCAACGCAATTTACGGTTTGTCAAACGGACCTCGTATGAGAGAGTTATGTATTTTTAAAGATTGAAAATTTAAAATATTAAAATAAATAAAATAATATTTGAAATATGCGGACCTTTCTTCCACTGTAACATGCTTCAATCGAACCCATGAAGCCGTCGTCCTTCTTCTGCATGCACGCCAAACGGAGCACCCCGGAGCCGATCAACCACCGTCACCCGAACCACCATGCCAAGAGCCGCCTACACCACCCACCGCCTGAAGCTCGGCCTCCCATCTCACCCAGAAAACACCAAAAACCGCAGCCCCTTCTCTGTCAGAATTCGCAAAATCCGTGAATCAAAACCCAATCTTGACCGTATAGATTTGTAGCTCCCTGAATTCTCTTCGATTTGGTATATTATACGTCGATTTTCGTTGAACGGATTGAGAGATCTAAGCATTTGAAAATCGGAGCTTTTCAGCCCTTGAATTCTGGGTGGCGGCTGCCATTAGGGTTTCAGCCCGAAAATTATATATTATTTTAATAATAAATCTCGAAATTCGTGTAATAAAGTGGGATTTTCGGACTTTCTCCGATTTGGGCTTGCTTACTGTCGTTCTTAACGTTTTGAGGCCTTCTGAACGCAATGGGATAGGTCTCGGGGTCCAATTCCGAAATCTGTAGAAATTTTATTTAAAATTACATTAAAAATTAATTAAATATTGACCGTACATTTAAATATGCCGGGGCCACATATGACCTCAGAAAATTCTAAAAAAATATATTTTTAGCTTTCTTATGACTATACGAATCCAACAAAATTATTTTCGTCGACTTCTGAGACTGTTTGAAAAATGGCTATTTTCAAGGCCAATATATTTAATTAAAAAATATATAAATTCTACAGCGACTTTTCTAATTTTTAATCTGGACATAACTTTTGATTTATAAAATGAAATTTCAGTTTTTCAGATTCGTCAGAAAGATATGATTAAACAGATTTAAATATTTTTGGTTTCGCTCAATTCTGATTTAATTTGAATCCTGTACAGTTAGTCAAAGTTCAAAATCAAATTTTCAAACTGCAGCGCTGTTTTAAACTCCTTATATAATTAAATTTAAATTTATTCGTTTTACTTCTGTTAAAATAAATTTTAACCATTATTATTTAAATAATTTATTTTATATTCTCAAAATTCATTAAAATTTTCTAAAATAAAAAATTTAAATTGGTTCAGAATTTGCGGGTTGTTACAGATTTGATTTTCTAGTTTGGAGAGAATGAATGGAGGCTTAGGCTAGCTTGCAGACGAACATCATGACGACACCATAGTTTTAGGGTTATGATGTTACGGTTTAGGTTTAGCTACTTATATATAAATGTCTAGGATTATTTGGAGCCCTTAGATGAACTAGGAGTCCATCAGAATCACCTAGCTCAAATACACATCATCCGGCCACTCAGAAAAAGACACATTATCACAGAACACTCAAAAATTCTGTGCTGGATCAGTATGGGCGCACTTGGCAGGTGCGCTAGTGCATTTTTGTACTAGCGCACTTGTGAAGTGCGCCAGTGCATTCTGGTCGACTTCCGGTTTTTCTGCCTAACTTTGTTCGTCCATATCTTCTTCATACGGTATCCGTTTTACGCAAACTCGGACTCTATCTCAAGCAGAATTCAGAGACAAACGCAACGGCGTAACCTGTTTCATCTAATTCTTTTTTTAATAATTAATTATTCTTTAATTATCTCTTATGTCCCGTTTTAAAATTACGGGGTGTTACATTCCCCCCTACTTAAAGGATTTCGTCCCCGAAATCTTCAAGTTAAGAAGAATGTATATCCTACCATCCAACATCCATTTACTCAACCATTCAATCACAGGCATCCATTGTCCTTAAAAAGGTTTCTAATGTTTTTCATGAACATATGCATAGTGTGTGTGTATATGTCCTTACCCAAATACAAAATCAGGCGGTCTACTAATTCAGTTGACCTACTTAATACGAATTATGTCAGTGCCATGAGTCCATCATGTATGCGATTATCCCTAGGCATGTAAGTACTATATGCGTGCATATTCATTTATCCATATGCAACATCCATATGATAACACATCAGGTTTCCATCCATATACAAATACATTCATATGCATATGCAATATGAAAGTGACTGAGCCGATCTAGTGCCTAATGTGTGTATATGCATCCATGAGCAACCACTAGCAACCACTTGCATCCACTTACGACCATCAATCATAACATGTTTCAAATACATGTTTACATTCATTGGCTTCTACCTAAGGATCGAAGATATGACCTAGAGGATGTACCTAAAAGATGGAAACAAGCATGTATAAAATTCTTAGAAAAAGAGATCAAGGATATACCCTTAAGAAAAGGGTATGATGCGTGAGTCTTTCAGTCTCCCATGTCGCTTCTTCTTGAGCTTCACTCCACTGTATCTTAACCAATTCAACTTCATGATTTCGAAGCTTCTTGACCTCCATTTCCAAATCCCACTAGTAGAGATAGGACCTCGATCACTTACTATGCTAGAGGTTATCCAATGTAGTCGAACTATCTTTCCGACAAAAACAGATGTTAATCATGATACCAAGCGTATATACTTAAGATGATTAGATGTATATCCTCTGCTTAGCTTATCCATCATGTTACAAATCTGAGGGTCTAAAGCTAAAGGTTGCTATGTACGTTTTACCTCCCTTAAGGCCAGTCTTACTCATGGCGCCTGCCATAACCATTTATTTCTCACGCAAACCATCCTAGTCGAATTCGACATCTCTCAAGTACAAGCCCCAAAGGCCTAAACCAATATCAGACAAGCACCCAAGGAATACCTCCTCCGAATTTGGACGATTTATGTGAGATGATACTAGCAAAAAAACTAAACAATTGAGCACTTAACCGACTCTGGCTATCCTCGCCAATCTTGTTCCAAAACTATCATTGATCGCATAACTGGCTTTGCATTGTCAACTAGATATATGCGGAAATCTATCTCGTGTTTTAGGGGGAAAACACCAAACCTAATCAAAACATCAGCGTATTCATGGACTACTCTAACGGATCGCAAATCGTTGATAAATACATAAAGTGATTCTAGGTAGCTAAGACAAACTAATCCCTTAGGATCGCACGAAATTTCGAGGGTATTCCCGAGGCAAGTAAATAGTCTAACTACCCTCCTTTCGCAATTACTAGCTAATCAATCCATGCCTAGAATCAATCCTTAGCCCATGGAACTAAAAACATAAGCATTACACCTAAACTCAATACTTAATATAGCTATTCTCAAATCCTTACAAATCAAAGATAAATGACCGAACCGCCAATTGGATTTGAGATAATAATGGGATATTCTACTATACAAGTACTAAGGTGCAGAGTCTCAACTATGGAAGCAGATATGTACGAATGTGAAGTGCTAAAATCAGAAGAGTACTAACAAGATGAAAATAAGAAAATTAAACTTTTACAACCGTAACTTTACTACCTCTCTCTTAGGTATGCTGGCGGTGGGAGCATGCACTTGCCTTCCGGAAAATCCTATCCTTTGTTCTTGCCCCTGTAATTAATCATATGTCCCGTTATACCATAATACACTTCCTCTTGTTTTAGGTTTTACTATTCTTTCCTTTTTATCTCCTTTGTGAACCAAGTCTATATCCATGAGCTCCTCATCCTTGGGTTGTACTCCTTAGCCAAGCTCCCTCATTCTCATTTTTGCCATCCTTGTGTAACTTGTTGACAAGTCTCTTGAAAGCTACCTCCATCGCATGGAAAATCCTACAAAGCTCGAAAGAAAATTAGTCGTAGGTGAAACCACAACGGCTACAGATGGAAGTTGGGCACTTATTTGCTCTTTGACAAGTGTTGTAGTCTCGTCGAGCCTACAGAACCATGCCGCGAGGAGGTTACCTCCCAGAAAGCCAGGAGCCTCGGAGACTCAAGAAAGAAGGAAACAAGGATTCAAACAGAGGATCAAAAGATAGTGCATATGGCTTTGGGGAATCTGCCTTAAAAACAAAACTTTTCTTTTGAAAATGCTTCTTTTAAAACCGTTTAGAAAATAATTTTTCAAATCTTTTATCTGATCCGGTAACCTTCAACTCTGATACCAAATGAAACACCCCACCTCCGTTAAGGTCACTCATAAAGGGAATGCCTTAACTTCGGTGGAGCATTATAGGTAAAAGATGCAGATAAATTACAAGACAGACAAATAAAGCAGCAGAAAATGAAACTTTACTTTATTTATAAAATAGCTAGTACAAAGATTGTCTACAATACCAAAGTATCTATCTTGTTTAACAAAATAAAGAAGCATAAATGACGATAATATTCCCCAATAGAGCAGGAGCCAGCCATAGCAGTGGAAAAGAAAGTCCAAAGTAATACATTGACCAATCTTCAGTTCTTGCAAAGAGAAAAGGTCCAAACTAAGTTGAGCTATTTCCTCCCTGACTACCTGGGAAGGGGAACGAAAGAAAAGAAGACAAAAGAAAGTGGGTCAGACAATAAGTCTGGTAAGTTCAGTGATTACTAGCATTTAAACAGGAAAAGAATCATGACATGAGATAAGATGAACATAGGACAATACTCTACAGTAAGACAACAAGGGTAATAAGATAACATAAGTTTAGCACATGATATAATAAGGCAAGATAAAATGAATACGCTTCTACTCTTTCTCTGCTTCGCTACTACCCTGTTATTCTGATTTCTATATCTCTGCACCACCTAACTAGTGTCCCAACTAGTAATATATATAAGGATAATATTACAACGTGATCCCAATCCCCGTAATTGTGGTAGCCTTCAGGTGTACATCTATTATGAGGATTCCACCTCAGTCAGCCTAATTGCCATAAAGATGTTAGATGTACCCTTACTACCCTATCGATCGGCTCCCTACTTGTACAAATGTTCCATGTGTCTGTGTCAATCGTCTACCTCTTGCGTGTAGATACCCTACGTTGGTCCCACCATAAGGTGTATCAATCCTTATGATAGCGACCCGACACGAATCAAGATGCACATTGTATAACTATTGGTACCCAGTGCCTGCTTTTTCCCACTCTGGAGTACGTGCACACCCGTAAACCGTCGGATCCTACACTGACATACCCCCTGCCATTGTTTTGACCGCTTATAATCAGCCCAGTAATCGTGCCCCACCCTGCCTAGCTCAGGGTACTGTGATACATCTATGTGGGTTACTGCTGAAATGGGTCCCCATTACTAGGGTTTCCTACTGGTTAAGTTTGTGGGCCTATATTTACTAATGTTACGCACCAACCCGATATGTACTTAACCCTCCCACCGATTCAAGCATGTTTATATAATGGTTAAGTTTTGTGGGCCTATATTTACTAATATTACCCACCAACCCGACGTTTACTTAACCTTCCCACATATTCAAGCATGTTTATATAATGGTTAAATTTTGTGGGCCTATATATTTACTAATATTACCCACCAACCCGACGTATACTTAACTTTCCCACGGATTCATGCATGTTTATATAATGGTAAAGTTTTGTGGGCCTATGTAACGACCTGGTTTTTGACGACTTTTGTTATCGACATAAACTCAATGACGACTAACCAAACATCGAAAAATACCGGTAGTTAATGAAAGAAATTAGAGGGTGAGAATAGATAAAATAGAAACTTAGAATAGAAGAAGAAGAACAACACAACATCAGAGTAACATGAACCTTACAGCGGAACGAATAACATATAATATATAACATAACTTTGAAATATAAATCTGTACTTGAATATACATATCATTTCCAAAGTACAACACTTACAACACAACGGAAAATAACAATAGCTATATAATTCTGAAGCCTTCTGCTCCAGCCCTTCAAGTATCTGTAAATCCCGACTACTTGACTGCCCGTACAAAATTGGGCACCCAAGAGTTTAGGGAAAACAAAACAAAATAAACTCCGGGTCAGTCATGGGACTGGTATGAGTAAAATAGCTAAAAACAGTTTGAACAAGTAAACGGTATCTCATAAGACCATGTCGTATAATGGAACGGGTTTTTCGCTTATGAGAATCCAAAACATCTTTATATCAAAAACCTTTTGATATTATAATAATGTCTATCAACCACAATATAATAATTATCTAGCAGAAACGCTTTCATCTCACGTTCTACATATATAGTATACAATCAAAACCACAAGCACGTATTGGGTAATGAATTTCCAACTATGAAAAGGTATGGAATCAACTTTCGCTAGTGTACGTCTAGAGAGGAATACACTGGGTTCAACAAGAACATCTTGCAACCCGTCCACACGCGACCGACCACTCATTTTGCTTGAGTGTATCAAATGTATATCACCAACGGTTGGGATCAACAACCGTTTCCCGAATGGGACAGTATCGACAATAGATTTTTAGATGTAAATGAAACTATAGATCAGGTGATTATACACCCTAATAGGTGCGACCTACATAGCCATGCTGCCTGCCCGATTTTTGTCATTTCCGGATGTGAGGCTAGAGGCTACGCTTATCTCTGACAGGTTACACATTTATTCACTTTGAATGTCACATCGTCATACCCGCTGAATCACAAATTGATTTCCCCAAAAATACCACGGGTATACAGCTAAGAGAAACGAATTCCTCCGCCACCAAACGTTAATATGTTTGAAGGGATCAACTTACGCGATCTATTAAATATACTCTGTCACACATTCTTCCATACAGGTCGTCCTGGGACTGGGCTAACCGAAGGCACTGTTTAGTACAACCATCTTAGGCAATCTTTACCTAAGATTTATACAACAGCCCTTGTACTTTACTCCATCTTCAATTATCTTTGGCATCTATGATTCGCAACGCTTATGCCAATACGGAGTGGTTCTTCGGATGATAATCCAACCGGTCTCTCCATATTAACAACGTTAAAATGGTCAAAACTTTGATAGTCTGTGATTTAACTATCAAAGGAAAACAGTGTGCAAACAACGATATCATTTCCAGATGGAAATTATATCGATCAATCATCATTTAACATTTATCTCTTTAGTTCATTAATTTACTTATCTCATGTTTCCATATATTCAACATTTCTTATTTTCTAATTTAGAAAATATACGTTATTAACAATGGAAAACATTTCCATTTCCTGTTTTCTATATTAGAAAACATTTCTGGTTTCTTATTTGGATACATTTCCAAAGTTCCTTTATTGGATTTAAACAGATGTTTAAATAAAACAACGCTATGCCAACTCAAACCATTTACTAAATTCACGTAACCATCATTCACTATCAAACCTTACCATTCCTTAGTTAAGAAGGAAGTCAATCAAGTTGGGGTATAATTACCTCTCAGACCTTAACTGAACAATGTTTTAACTTCGAAATAGTCAAAGTTTATCTTTTAAATCTTTAACAAACTTCCTTGCGTAACTCTCTTTCGAATAAATTGCTAATCGATAACTCCTCCCTTTGAATAACTATATTCGATAATCTCTCTTACAAATAACTAGATTCGAAAAACCTTTCTTCGAATAAATTATTGTGACAACCCACAACCCCGTTCCACAGTGGCAAGGGTAATCTTTGGAATATAACACATAAACAAATAACAGCAGAACAGAAATAAATAAATACACTGGATAATGTGCAATAGAATACACTGGATAAACATAATCATCAGAGTTACACAGTATACAGGTTAATACTTAGTATAAATACAGTACAGCTATACATAAATGTCTACAGCGGAAAACAAAACATAATACGTACAATAGGAGCTGAACAACATAAAAAGTGATAAATGATAGAATCCATCTCCAGCTCCATAGCTATCCAGAAAGAGCATGCTAAAACCTGAATAGAAGGCTGCATGTGTAGAAATAGGGGCACCTGAGTATGCAAGTGAAACAAACTACGAGTCAGTCATGGGACTGATTTGAGAAATCTACTTAACTTAATTTATAATATGGCCAATCACAGGACCACGCCACTTTCTCGGAACGGGTTTACTCCATTGGATTGCCAGTGCTTTAAACAAGTAAATCTTTTAAAATCGCAATGCTTTTTATAAAAATGAAGCCATTATAAGACTCAGTTCCCATCACACAATGCAACACAAACCGGAGGATAGAGTTCTACCATATAATGGCTAAAATATGTTTGATACTAATAAAACCAAAGCATTTGATATTATTACTAGTGTTTATATATTTCAAAAACAATTTCAATCATAACTATCAATCATAGACAACATGGGTACCATATATAATGCCGCTATATATAAGTATACAATCAAAACCGTACGGTGTCATATTTGGAAATTCGATTTCCGTCATGAACCAAGGCAGGGGATCGTCCTTACCGAATTCGAGACAATCTAGCCTACCATGTCTCAGGCAAGTGCGTATGCAAGACTTGGAGCAACAGGGCTGGTCCACTCGATGTGGATTAAACTTAAACCCTGAACAATACGTCTCCCCGCTTTATGGGGCGTAAATTAGCTCAAATACTCCATTTCCGAGGTACCTCGCATTCCAACAACCACACAGGTGAAAATAATATAAATGTCAAGGCTGGTAGGTCATTGACACCACCTCTAGCTAGAAAGAGACGTATGTCCTACCTGTTATCCTCTCCCATTCAAGGTTCATACCGGGGTGTAAGGCTCGCGAATTCACGTTATACACAAAGTTATGCCACACAGGCCATGCTTTGATCATTAGCCACAAGACTTTGCTTTTCAACAGAAGCCTTGATCATCTGCCACTTAGGCAATTCACTCCATGCGACTAATTTCTATCGATATAAAACCTCTGAGCTTGTACATCTCAGAGAAGGGCATTAAGCAAGAGAATAAGTTCTCCACCGCCAAACAGATATATATTTAATAGAGATCAATCAACACAGAACAAAATCCAATGTCAGACACACATTCCATTTACAAGTTTGTTATGGGTCTGAATGAAACTGGAGGCACTTAATACCTCGCACATCTGTATAATCAACATGTACGTCCAGACGGCTACCACTTCAGCACCTTTAAGGTAGCTACTCCTATCATAAGCATCAGTAGCACCCCTCCATTTGACGTGAAGATCATCGGTCTTGCACCATCTTCATATCTTCGACTTCTAACTGTCGATCAATTATTTGAAATGAGAATTAACTCGGCCTTTTCAAATAATTCACGTATATTTAGAATTTCAAATCAATTCATTTCAATGGTTAAATTATTCAACATCAGTAATTTTGTTCTTTAATGTAATTTTCATGCCAAATACAATCAACCATCAAATATCAAATAAACCGAGCAAATTTAGTTTATTTCCATTCCATATCGTTTATTATATTTTATCATGATTTATCGCTATTCTTATTCATTTAAAAATAGCCAATTCATTCAAACGACGCTTCAGGCCATAACGCAGCCGTGGCGCTGTTTTTCTTCAGATTTGATTTACACATGTCTGAAAATCTAACTGTTGGATCTTCACAAATTTTATATCATTAGAAAGATCTTTTCAAAACGAATCCAACGGTTTCAGTTTTGGGAAAATCCGACGGTCAGATCTCCCGGTACAATCGTTTGAAGTTACGATTTCAAAATACGAACTGCAGCGTCGTTATTCGATTCAAATTAGTTATATTTATATATATATATATAATTGATTCTAGCGCTGTTTTTCTTCAGATTTGAATTAAACATTCCAGACAATCCAACTGTTGGATCTTTACGAAGTTGGTGTCGTTGGAAAGATATTTCCAAAGCGAACCCAACGGTTTCGGTTTCGGGAAAATCCGATGGTCGGATCTCCCGCACTAATCGTTTAAAGTCACGGTTTCAAAATACGAACTACAGCTTCGTTATTCGGTTTATTTTAATTATATATATATATAAATATAATTCATTCTTCGATTTCAAAACCCTATTCACTTCATATATTTGATAAAAATGATATTTTTATCCAACAAATATTTATTTCCACACATCACTATTTTTAACAATTCATATATATAATAAAAATGTGATTTTTATTGTAAAACAATTTATTTCAAAACACGAACATAAGGTAAAAATGTTATTTTTATCTTTCAAAGAATTTATTCAACACATGAATTTCTATTCAACACATTAATTTCTATTTAACACATGAATGTGATTTCAACACATGAAAATAATTCTATAGTTTACATATATAATAAAAATGTGATTTTTATTTTAAAACAATTTATTTAAAACACGAATAATTTATATAGTCTATATATGTGATAAAATGTTATTTTTATCTTTCAAAGAATTTATTCAACACATGAATTTCTATTCAACGCATGAATGTGGTTTCAACACATGAAAATAATTCTAACACATGAATATTATTGAAAATTTCGGCAGCATAACGGTAGGGTAGTTGAAACCGACACCGTCCCTAGTACGACTCCTCGCTTTACCTTAAAGCCTTGCAGCTTTTGACAATGGGGATTTTCAATATCTAGTTCGTACGCAGACGAATTTTCCCATATACTAATCCTATTGGGATTTCAACCATAATCAATAATTTCAAATCAACCATTCATGATATTCACCAAATTTCACATCAACAAATAATCCAAACAATATCACAACCAATATATATCATCCATGGTCTGTGGACGAGGGAAGTATATATATATATATATATATACGTATATAACTATATTTCGATTTCATTTCAATATCATTTCAATTTATTTCAATGCATATATAATTTTTACAACGCATATATAACTTATACATCGAACACACAACTTATACAACGCTTATACATGAGGTGTACAACGCTTATATAACTCATACTTCGACTATATAATTTATACATCGTCGTTTTCCATATCGTTTATAAATTAGAAATCTCACATTGGGTTCCACTCCTCCAAAAATTGTAGAAGGCTCAGACAAATATCTAGTCTCTTCTAGAATGTAGAAGACGTCCGCATGAGTCCACTGTCTCTTGTTTCACTGGATTTAGTCAACATACGAAAAAGATATGATTTTTATTGTAGAATCATAAACCATAGCGCTTGAAAGTGCTATAGAACAGTGCAAAATAAAAACAGTCGTACCTTCCTGATTTGGTTCCCAACTAGGTTTTGATTTCCACTCCAATCCGCTGCACGATATGAAGATCATCTTGCACCACTCCATAGAGCTAGGAGAGGCACGCCAGGGGTGGGTGAAACGTCGAACTCGACGTCAGCAGGTAGCGGCGGCGACGCTTCAAACCTCCGGAGTTCGAGCCTGCGGATGTCTCGATTGGAGCGACGAGAGGTGGTGTATCCTATATGGATTTGAAGAGGAGGAGTGGATCTACAAAAAGTTCAACAAGGCCAGGGGCTATCGACGATCGTGGCGGCCGGAAAGTGGAAGGGAAGCAGAGAATAAGTTTCCACCGTCAGTTGCGATATACGGGGAGAGAGAAAGAGGATTTTGGGAATTTATTTTAATGAATAGAAAAATCTGATGGCCGATAATTATATTAAATTCTAAAATGAGGTTTTCCTAATATGAACTCCAATCCAAACCCAACGACTGTCGTCCCTAGCTAAATACCCCCATTGCGAACATAATGGGATATGTTTCGTAGGCACATTCGACTGTTTCAGTCAGTTTTTCAAATTAAAATAGAAAACATTCAATATTCAATTTGAACGTACATTTCAATTTGCCGGGGCCACATACTGATCCCAAAAATTCCAAAAAAATAAATCTAGCTATGTTTTTACTATACGGTCCCAACAAAACTAGTTTCATCGAATTTCGAGACCGTTCGAAAAATGGCCATTTTCTGGTCGATCCAATTTAACTAAAACCAACCAAACACATTTTCCTTCGCCACGCACACATATTAACTTCAAAAATTATGGAATTTGAAACCTAGCAATAATTTGACATCCCAGATCTAACAAAAGTGGTTTCGTCGAATTCTGAGGTCATTTGCAAAATGGCTATTTTCACGGGCTATATAAATTCTATAGCGACCTTTCTGAAAATTCATTTGGCCATAACGTTTGATTCTCACTACGAACCTTCGATTTTTCATATTAGTTAGAAAGATATTCATAAACAGATTTAAATATTTTTGGTTTCACTAAAATCCATTTTATTTTGCACCCGGTACAGTCAGTCAAAGTTCGAATTCAAAATTTGAAACTACCGTGCCATTTTAGGCCTCGTTTATAATTAAAAATAATTGTATTTATTTTCAAACATCGATTCAAACATACTTTTCGTCATTATTATTTAAAATAATCTATTTTAAATATTTAAAATCCACTAAAATAGCCAAATTAAAAAATTTAAACTGGCTCAGATTTTCCGGGTTGTTACAATCTCCCCCACTTAAAACTTTTCGTCCCCGAAATGGAACGAAATCGAAAGTCGTTTAATTAACCAACTCAACTTTCCTTCTGGCTTCCATTCTCATACTTTTTAGTTTCGAAGAATTTTTAAATTCTTCAAAAATTTGGCTAACACCCTAAATTTTCGAAAAATTTCGCCATAACCTCCTTTGTACGGGGAGGGGTTTGGAAATTTATTGGGCCGTATTAGGTACCCAATAAATCCTAATAAGCATGCACATATTTATAGTGATATATTCCGGTGTCCACAGGGTAGTGTGTATAGATCATAACTCCAAAGAATAAATTTTCATCACCCTATAATTGGTTTTTGTGCCTTAACGACGAGAGAGACGTGTTTATTGTCATCTCCAGACCCGTGTGGGGTTTTTATTAATCTTGCAATTTACCGTTACATTTTATATGGTCCACATCAGTCATCAGTACAACCTGTAAAATATAGTCATCGCCATACAAGCCTCTCGCTCGTATGGTAAATATTCAGCCTCGTCACACAAGCTCCAAATGCTTATGTGGTATATGAGGAAGTATGCCTATCTTCAAGAAGTATGCCATGTAGTGTAGTTCAAAATTGATTGTTACTATCCTATGGCGACATTTATTATTACACATAGAACAACCAACACTCTGCATCCAATGGCATTCACAGGAGTTGATATAATAATAAAATTGCACTACCAACTCATTAAGGTTTACCTATTTGTTGGGCACACAAATAAATTCTTTACTCAACAGCTAATCCATTTACCTGTTCAAACATACATAATGTACATGTATATATTTCTATCTATTTTTAAATCTGTTCAATACTTGATTTAATCGAATAAATTTACCATCATTCTCTTATTGATTAAATTAACTATCATTCTAATAATTTAATTAATCAAACCCACAATCACATAACACAAACAACAATCAATTTGTTTTTATCTTTCAAAAACATACTCATTAATTCATATAATCTTTTAAAATAATCAGACTATATATTTAAAAAATTCACATCCATGCAAAGAAAACAACAGCAAAGTAGAGAACAGAATGGGAATGCAAGATATGGTAAATGTACCATGCACCAGAGTCAATCAGAGATATCCACCCTGCACTTGGGATAGGCTTTCTTAATGCTTTCTTCAGTTTCCCAAGTACAATCTCGTGGATCTCCACTCCATTGCACTTTGACTAAGTGAACCTTCTTGTTCCTCAGCTCTTTTGTTTCTTTGCCAATAATCTTGATCGGCTCTCTTCTTACAGCTAATTCTGGAGTAATTTCTATATCCCATTGCGCTGCTTCTTCCACGATCAAGTCTGGATCATGAACATGCTTTCGAAGTTGAGATACGTGAAATACATTATGTACTCCTGGCAACCAGTCTGGCAATTGAACCCTATAAGATAGAGTTCCAACTCTTTCCAGAATAGGAAACGGACCAATAAATTTCGGCGCCAATTTCCCCTTTTTACCGAACCGAATTACTCCTCTCATCGGAGATACCTTCAAATACACGTGGTAGCCAATAGCAAATGATATATCTCTTCTTCTCTTATCTGCATAACTTTTCTGTCGGCTTTGCGCGGCGAGTAATCGTTTCTTAACCAAATCAACTTTATCTGCAGCATCGCGAATCATATCTGGCCCCAATACAAGTCTATTGCCAGTTTCTACCCAACAAGCAGGAGATCGGCACGGTTTACCATACAGTGCTTCAAATGGTGACATTGTCAGGCTCGCTTGGTAGCTATTGTTGTATGAGAACTCGGCCAAATGCAAATGGTCTTCCCATGATCCGCCAAATAAATAACACAAGCCTGCAATAAATCTTCAAGAATATGATTCACCCTCTCAGTTTGACCATCTGTTTGGGGATGATAAGAGGTGCTCAAGTTCAGTTTCGTTCCCAATTCTGCTTGGAAGGCTTCCCATAATTTACTAGCAAAAATCGGGTCACGATCAGTAATGATGCTCATGGGAACTTCATGAAGTTTAACACTTTCTCTAAAATAAATCTACGCCAGACTCTGAGCAGTTCTATTCGATCTGACAGGTATGAAATGGGCGGTCTTCGTGAAACAATCTACGATCATCCAAATACTGTCATTTCCTTTCCTGGTTCTGGGAAAACCATCTATGAAATCCATAGAAATCTGTTTCCACTTTCCACCTGGAATTTCCAAGGGTTGCAACAATCCAGCGAGTTTCTGCTAATCGCTTTTGACTTGCTGACAGGTAAAACACCGGCTAAGATATAAAGAAATGTCCCTTTTCATAGATTTCCACTAGAAAGTGCGTTTGATATCATTATACATCTTGCTCACTCCTGGATGGATACTAAGCTTGGCTTTGTGACATTCATTTAATACTTCTCTCCGGAGTTCAGAAATGTTCGGAACACAAATCTGACCCTTTAACCTCAAAATCCCATCGTTATCGATCTGAAAACTTGAGGGCTCACCTTTCTGAATTCTCTCTTTGATCTTCAGAATGAAGTGATCATCCTTTTGAAGACAAGATATCTTATCAATCAATGAAGGCGTGATGATCAAACTAGCGATAATTACATTCTTTCTGCTGAGCGCATCAGCCACAACATTGGCTTTCCCTGGAGTATACAAAATATCAAGATCATATGCCGCGAGCAATTCTAACCAACGCTGCTGCCTCATATTCAGATCCTTCTGGGTGAATAAAAACTTCAATGATTGATGATCAGTATATAATTCAAATTTCTCACCCAATAGATAATGCCTCTAGATTTTCATAGCAAACACGATGGCTAACAATTCAAGATCGTGAGTTGCATAATTCTTCTCATGTGTCTTCAATTGACGGCTAACATAAGCGACTACTTGGCCTCTTTGAATTAACACTACGCCAAGGCCTTCTTTAGAAGCATCGGTCCAGTTTTTAAATCCTGATTGTCATCAATAATTGTGAGTACTGGAGCAGTCGTCAATTTTAACTTCAGCTCTTGGAATGCTGCCTCACAGTTGAATCTCGAATGTTTCTTAGTAAGCTTTGTTAAGGGACTGGATGTCTTTGCAAAATCCTTAATGAATTTCCGATAATAACTGGCCAATCCGAGAAAATTTCGGACTTCTGTAGGTGTACGAGGCTGTTTCCAATCTTGAATAGCAGTGATTTTACTAGGATCCACTGAAATTCCTTGTTTAGACACGACGTAGCCAAGAAATTTGACTTCCTCTTGCCAGATTATACATTTGGGAAATTTTGCTTTTAAAACATTCTTTCTCAGAATCTCTAACACTTGTTCCAAATGTTTTTCATGCTCGCTTTCTGACTTAGAGAAGATTAAAATATCATCAATGAAAACCAGAACAAATTTATTCAATACTTCTCTGAATACACGGTTCATTAGATCAACGAAATAAGCTGGAGCGTTACATAAGCCGAATGGCATTACTAACCACTCATAGAATAAATCCGGACCTCTGAATTCTGTCAAAGGAACACACTCTTCGGCAATACAAAGCTGATGGAAATCTGTGGCTAGGTCCATTCAGGAAAATACTTGTGCTCCATTCAATTGATCCAATAAATCATTAAACCGCGGCAATGGATATTTGTTTTTCAATGTCTGCTTATTCAAGTCACGATAATCCACACATAATCTGAGGGTACCGTCTGACTTCGGAACAAATACCACAGCTGCTCCTCAATCAGAGAAACTAGGCCTGATCAGACCCTTCCATACAAGCTGTCGAGTTTGACTATCTAACTCTTCTTTTTTCCTTCAAGGTCATTCTTCGGATAGCGTGAACTACTGGCCTTGCATTTAGAACTGAAGAGATTTTGAAATCAATTTCTATATGCAGAGGTAAGCTAACAACTTCTTCGAATACATCCGCATAGTTCTTCACAACAGGAATATTTTCAATGTTGACCGGAATATTCTCCGGAACGACAGGAATAGGTTCTAATTGAGTAGGAGAAATATCTAAAGCTGCCCAGAAGTCTTTTTTATCATAATTCGGGCCTTCACATGGATTGGTTATACAATTCACTGATTTAGCCTTTGCCTTTACAACTCTCTCAGCGCATTTAACCTCGGCTTCATATTTGGTTAACCAATCCAATCCTAGAGTAAGATCAAATTCGGTAAAATTCATGACGATCGAGATGGCAGGGAACCGATAACCGGAAAAAGAAACAGGAACCCCACAAATCCAACTAAGATAGAGGGAACCCCCAACTGGATTATGGACAGTCATGGGTGTTTTGAGCTTTCTCAGATTCAGATCCAATTTCTTAACTGCATTCTTTGCAATAAAGCTTCGCGACATGCCTGTATCAAACAGTACTTCAACCGGAATGTTTTTGACAGTAAGTGTGCCTTCCAAAACATCAGGCCTTCCCTGACTAGCTGAGGGTCCTGGAGTTTCCGCCACTTCATTGACGTGTACTATTTCAGACTTCTTTGAGAGCTGGCAATCCCTTGCAATATGTCCTGCTTGGAGGCACTTATGGCATTTTCTATCCTCCTGAAACTTCTTATATTTAGCTCCATTATTCTTTTGCTTATTCGAAGATTTATAGTTCCTCATCGAATGCCCTTGCTGATTACACTTTAAACATACAACTGCTTTAACCTTTTTCTGACTGGCCCTTGGCCTCTTATTGCCTTCAGACTTTGTACTTACCTCAGGCTGCATACTAGCCTCTAGCTGTGTACTTGTCTCTGGGCTATCAGTTTCGAATTTCCTTTTGTTACTAGAACTGACTTCTTCTTCGTCGTCAAAAAGGCCTCGCTTATCTAGATCTTCATACAGATAAGCCATGTATATCATTTCAGAAAAAGGAAGCCTCACATGCCCCATTATGCTATTCTGGTATTTTCTTTGAAGACCATTAATAAACCTCAGATTCTTCATCGTTGGATCTTGAGTTAGATGCGGGACAAAACGAGAAAATTCATTGAATCTCTTATGATATTCTGGAATATTCGTATCTCCTTGTATTAGATAGTAGAATTCATCACATAACCGCTCAGTTGCTTCTGGAGGAGTAAATCTTTCTTGGAAAACTTCCTTAAATCTATCCCAGGTAATACTACCTTCTGGATCATCCTTAATAACTGTTTCCCACCAGAATAAAGCTTCGTCTTTGAGTGCCCAAGACGTCAGTAATCTTTTCTGCTCATCTCTTAGCGGGAGACGCTCAAGAATTCTTTCAGCAGAACGCATCCAATCTTGAGTTTGACTAATGGATTCATTGCCTGAGAATGATACTCCACCCAATTTTTGATATTTCTTTAATAGAGCTTCTAGATCTGGTTCTGTATTCCTTCTTCTGTTTCTGACACTCATTTTCTAGTACTTCTGCAGATAGTAGACCAAGTGTCAGGTCAACAAAAAAGATATTATAAAGCATAGAAACACATACTTGAATGTAAATGTGTCTTTTGGGGTGAATTTCATTCTGCTTTACTCATACTAGGACCTTACTGATCCTATCTGTAATGGGCTATTCATCCTAGAACTCTACTGGTTCTATTTCTGATGAGTTTGTTAATATGTTATATTCCAGAACTAAGATTAACCAAAGCTCTGATACCTCGTTTGTGACAAACCCAAACCCCGTTCCACGGTGGCAAGGGTAATCTTTGGAATATAACACATAAACAAGTAACAGCAGAACAGAAATAAATAGATACACTAGATAATGTACAATAGAATACACTGGATAAACATAATCATCAGAGTTACATAGTATACAAGATCATACTTAGTACAAATACAGTACAGCTATACATAAATGTGTACAGCGGAAAACAAAACATAATATATACAATAGGAGTTGAACAGCATAAAAAGAGATAAATGATAGAATCCATCTTCAGCTCCATAGCTATCCAGAAAGAGCCTGTTAAAACCTGAACACAAGGCTGCCCGTGTAGAAATAGGGGCACCCGAGTTTGCAAGTGAAACAAACTACGAGTCAGTCATGGGACTGGTTTGAGAAATTTACTTAACTTACTTTTTAATATGGCCAATCACAGGACCACACCACTTTCGCGGAACGGGTTTACTCCATTGGATTGCCAGTGCTTTAAACAAGTAAATCTTTTAAACATCGCAATGCTTTTTATAAAAATGAAGCCATTATAAGACTCAGTTCCCATCACACAATGCAACACAAACCGAAGGATAGAGTTTTACCTTATAATGGCTAAAATATGCTTGATACGAATAAAACCAAAGCATTTGATATTATTACTAGTGTTTATATATTTCAATAACAATTTTAATCATAGCTATCAATCATAGATGGCATGGGTACAATATATCATGTCGCCATATATAAGTATACAATCAAAACCGCACGGTGTCGTATTTGGAAATTGGATTTCCGTCATGAACCAAGGCAAGGGATCGTCCTTACCGAATTCGAGACAATCTAGCCTACCATGTCTCAGGCATGCGCGTAGGCAAGCCTTGGAGCATCAGGGCCGGTCCACTCGATGTGGATTAAACTTAAACCCTGGACAATACGTCTCCCCACCCTTTGTGGCATAAATAAGGCCAATGACTCCATTTCCGAGGTACCTCGCATTCCAACAACCACACAGGTAAAATAATATAAATGTCAGGGCTGGTAGGTCACTGACACCACCTCTAGCTAAAAATAGACGCATGTCCTCCCTGTTGTCCTCTCCCGTTTCTTGTTCATACCGGGGTGTGAGGCTCGCGAATTCACGTTATACACAAAGCTATGCCACACAGGCCGCGCTTTGATCATCAACCACAAGACTTTGCTTTTCAACAGAAGCCTTGATCATCTGCCACTTAGGCATGCCACACAGGAAATTCACTCCATGCGACTGATTTCTATCGATATATAACCTCTGAGCTTGTACGTCTCAGAGAAGGGCGTTAACCAAGAGAATAAATTCTCTACCGCCAAACAGATATATATTTAATAGAGATCAATCAACACAGAACAAAATCCAATGTCAGACACACAATCCATTTACAAGTTCGTTCTGGGTCTAAACGAAATCGGTTGCACTTAATACCTCGCACATCTGTATAATCAACAAGTACGTTCAGACGGCTACCACTTCAGCACCTTCAAGGTAGCTACTCCTATCATGAGCATCAGTAGCACCCCTCCATTCGACGTGAAGATCATCGATCTTGCACCATCTTCATATCTTCGACTTCTAACCGTCGATCAATTATTTGAAATGAGAATTAACTCGGCCTTTTCAAATAATTCACGTATATTTAGAATTTCAAATCAATTCATTTCAATGGTTAAATTATTCAACATCAGTAATTCTGTTCTTTAATGTAATTTTCACGCCAGACACATTCAACCATCAAATATCAAATAAACCGAGCAAATTTAGTTTATTTCCATTCCATATCGTCTATAATATTTTATCACAATTTATCGCTATTTTTATTCATTTAAAAATAGCCAATTCATTCAAACGACGCTTCAAGCCATAACGCGGCCGTGACGCTGTTTTTCTTCAGATTTGATTTAAACATATCTGAAAATCTAACCATTGGATCTTCACAAATTTTATATCATTAGAAAGATCTTTTCAAAACGAATCCAACGGTTTCAGTTTTGGGAAAATCCGACGGTCGGATCTCCCGGTACAATCGTTTGAAGTTACGATTTCAAAATACAAACTGCAACGTCGTTATTCGATTCAAATTAGTTATATATATATATATAATCGATTCTGGCGCTGTTTTTCTTCAGATTTGAATTAAACATTCCAGACAATCCAACCGTTGGATCTTTACGAAGTTGGTGTCGTTGGAAAGATATTTCCAAAGCGAACCCAACGGTTTCGGTTTCGGGAAAATCCGATGGTCGGATCTCCCACACTAATCGTTTAAAGTCACGGTTTCAAAATACGAACTACAGCTTCGTTATTCGATTTATTTTAATTATATATATATAAATGTAATTCATTCTTCGATTTCAAAACCCTATTCACTTCGTATATTTGATAAAAATGATATTTTTATCCAACAGATATTTATTTCCACACATCACTATTTTTAACAATTCATATATATAATAAAAATGTGATTTTTATTGTAAAACAATTTATTTCAAAACACGATTATTTTATAGAGTTCATACATAAGGTAAAAATGTTATTTTTATCTTTCAAAGAATTTATTCAACACATGAATTTCTATTCAACACAGGAATTTCTATTTAACACATGAATATGGTTTCAACACATGAAAATAATTCTATAGTTTATATATATAAATATAATAAAAACGTGATTTTTATTTTAAAACAATTTATTTAAAACACGAATAATTTATATAGTCTATATATGTGATAAAATGTTATTTTTATCTTTCAAAGAATTTATTCAACACATGAATTTCTATTCAACACATGAATATGGTTTCAACACATGAAAATAATTCTAACACATGAATATTATTGAAAATTTCAACAGCATAATGGTAGGGTAGTTAAAACCGACACCGTCCCTAGTACGACTCCTCGCTTTACCTTAAAGCCTTACACCTTTTGACAATGGGGATTTTCAATATCTAGTTCGTACACAGACGAATTTTCCCATATACTAATCCTATTGGGATTTCAACCACAATCAATAATTTCAAATCAACCATTCATGATATTCACCAAATTTCACATCAACCAATAATCCAAACAATATCACAACCAATATATATCGTCCATGGTATGTGGACGAGGGGAGTATATATATATACGTATATAACTATATTTCGATTTCCTTTCAATATCATTTCAATTTATTTCAACGCATATATCATTTTTACCACGCATATATAACTTATACATCGAGCATACAACTTATACAATGCTTATACATGAGGTGTACAATGCTTATATAACTCATACTTCGACTATATAATTTATACATCGTTGTTTTCCATATCGTTTATAAATTAGAAATCTCACATTGGGTTCCACTCCTCCAAAAATTGTAGAAGGCTCAGACAAATATCCGGTCTCTTCTATAATGTAGAAGACGTCCGCACTAGTCCACTGTCTCTTGTTTCACTGGATTTAGTCAACATGCGAAAAATATATGATTTTTATTGTAAAATCATAAACTGTAGCGCTTGAAAGTGCTATAGAACAATGCAAAATAAAAACAGTCGTACCTTCCTGATTTGGTTCCCAAATAGGTTTTGATTTTCACTCCAATCCGCTGCACGATATGAAGATCAGCTTGCACCACTCCGTAGAGCTAGGAGAGGCATGCCAGGGGATGGGTGAAACATCGAACTCGACGTCAGCAGATACCGGCGACGACGCTTCAAACATTCGGAGTTCAACTCTAAACTGAATTATATATTTTAAATAATCCAAATTACACCATACTGTGAATTTCACTATTTTTGATTACTTCTGCATTAAATATATTATTCTATTATTTAAATTAATTAAATATTCAATATAATTAATTCTGGTTATCGATATCGCCAACTCGATATTAAATAATTAAATTAATTAATTATTCGACAGCTAAAAATGTGGGTCATTACAATCTTTCCCCCTTAAAATAATTTCGTCCTCGAAATTGCTAAGGTAGAGGACGACCCTATCTACTGGGTAAATATTTATCGGTTTGCCCCTTAACTTCAGTTTCAACTGAACTAATTAATATCGACTAAAATATTAATTTATTCCGACTAACTAAAATTTTCAAAAATTCTAAAAATTTTCTAATGCCTTAATTTTTCGAAAAATTTCGCCATAACCTCCTTTGTACAACCCTATCAGTAAAACCACAACTCGCCTCTCTAGGCCTTCTCCAAACCAAAAGAAAATCAAATAGCCAAGCGGCTTGCCAATTTGGCTCATAAATCTCATATCCATATAAAATACAAACTGGTACATTTTTGTCGGGCATATCGTTATATCCTTTACACCTGCTACCAATTTAGCATATACCAAAGTCGTTCCGATCAAACTCCAATCACTTTTGTCTCAATACAACCATTCGCTTTTAACTAAGCCGAATTCCATTTTCAATTCAATCATTTGGTTTTATCTGAGCCAAACTTCATTTCAAATTCAAGTATTATCCTTGATTCTAAATTCCTATCAATCCAACTTACTTGATATCATTCTAATTCAATTCAGTTACCATTTAACTGGCTTTATTTTTAATTCCAATTTTCTTTCACAAATTTCTATATAATCTGGTTTTTAATTTGAACAATCTCTTCTTGGGAGTTTTAAACGACTTTGCTTTTCAAAATCAAATATCTCCTTTTTGAAATTCAACACAACTTGTTTTTCCCAAAACAAATTCAAAACAGTATTTCTGGTAGTAATCCATCACTTACAAACTCGAAAATGAACACTGATGATGTGGCTAGCATCATCAGGGTTATTTCCCAGCTACTGAAGTGAGTTCAATACTATATCACTTTTCACAATCATTTATAAACACTTCTATTTTGAAATACATTTCGAAATATCATTCACAATGCAGTAAAACAATTTAAAATCGCCCAGGATTTTAAAATTCTCATATATTTGATCCAAATTCATTTTCAAACATTTTACAAATTTCCAGAGTTTTAATTTCTGATTTAAATTCAGATTTAATTCATCTGATTCCACGTATTTCACTTATATGAATTATGATTGGTTATTTACATAATCGTTTAATTTATGATCTTACTCGATTATAATAACAACCAATATATCCAATATATATATATCTTCTCCATATCTACATATACTTTGGGTAAAACTATTTCCTTTATCCTCCTTTCAAAACATACCATGACAGTTCATCGTATTCGAGTTTTTATAAATCCCTACCGATACAGTGGATCGAACTGATCGACCAGAACTCATAAACAACTCAATCAATAAATCTCCACAATATAAAACAAATTTTATACCAAATAACAAATACGTTCACTCGTATATATACACTCAAACTCAATCTAGGGTATTGTTAACCCTATCTCTACTGAGTCACTCCACAGAGCCAAGGTAATTCAATTAACCTTAAGCTCTGATACCAACTGTAACGACCCGGTTTTTAGCGACTTTGGTTATCGACATAAACTCAATGACCACTAACCAAACATCGAAAAATACCGGTAGTTAATGAAAGAAATTAGAGGGTGAGAATAGATAAGATAGAAACTTAGAATAGAAGAAGAAGAACAACACAACATCAGAGTAACACGAACCTCACAGCGGAACGAATAACATATAATATATAACATAACTTTGAAATATAAATTTGTACTTGAATATACATATCATTTCCAAAGTACAACACTTACAACACAGTGGAAAATAACCATAGCTATATAATTCTGAAGCCTCCTACTCCAGCTCTTCAAGTATCTGTAAATCCCGACTACTTGACGCCCGTACATAATTGGGCACCCAAGAGTTTAGGGAAAACAAAACAAAATAAATTCCGGATCAGTCATGGGACTGGTATGAGTAAAACGGTTAAAAACAGTTTGAACAAGTAAACGATATCTCATAAGACCACGCCGTATAACGGAACGGGTTTTTCCTTTATGAGAATTCAAAACATCTTTATATCAAAAACCTTTTGGCATTATAATAATGTCTATCAACCACAATATAATAATCATCTAGCAGAAATGCTTTCATCTCACGTTCTACATATATAGTATACAATCAAAACCGCAAGCATGCATTGGGTAATGGATTTCCAACTATGACAAGGTATGGAACAACCTTTCGCTAGTGTACCTCTAGACAGGAATACATTGGGTTCAACAAGAACATCTTGCAACCCGGCCACACATGACCGACCACTCATTTCTCTTGAGTGTATCGAATGTATATCACCAACGGTTGGGATCAACAACCATTTTCCGAATGGGACAGTATCGACAATAGATTTTTAGAAGTAAATGAAACTCTAGATCAGGTGATTATACACCCTAATAGGTGCGGCCTACATAGCCATGGTGCCTGCCCGATTTTTGTCATTTCCGGATGTGAGGCTAGTGGCTACGCTTATCTCTGACAGATCACACGTTTATTCACGTTGAATGTCACATCGTCATACCCGCCAAATCACAAATTGATTTCCCCAAAAATACCACGGGTATACAGCTAAGAGAAACGAATTCCTCCGTCACCAAATGGAAATACGTTTGAAGAGCTTAACTTACGCGATGTATTAAATATACTCTGTCAGACATTCTTCCATACAGGTCATCCTGGGACTGGGCAAACCGATGGCACTGTTCAGTACAACCATCTTAGGCAATCTTTACCTAAGATTTATACAACAGCCCTTGCACTTTACTCCGTCTTCAATTATCTTTGGCATCTATGATTCGCAATGCTTATGCCAATACGGAGTGGTTCTTCGGATGATAATCTGACCGGTTTCTCCATATTAACAACGTTAAAATGGTCAAAACTTTGATAGTCTATGATTTAACTATCAAAGAAAAATAGGTGTGCCAACAACGATATCATTTATAGATGGAAATTATATCGATCAATCATCATTTAACATTTATCTCTTTAGTTCATTAATTTACTTATCTCATGTTTCCATATATTCAACATTTCTTATTTTCTAATTTAGAAAATATACGTTATTAACAATGGAAAACATTTACATTTCCTGTTTTCTATATTAGAAAACATTTCTGGTTTCTTATCTGGAAACATTTCCAAAGTTCCTTCATTGGATTTAAACAGATGTTTAAATAAAACATCGGTATGCCAATTCAAACCATTTACTAAATTCACTTAACCATCATTCACTATCAAACCTTACCATTCCTTAGTTAAGAAGGAAGTCAATCAAGTTGGGATATAATTACCTCTCAGACCTTAACTAAACAACGTTTTAACTTCGAAATAGTCAAAGTTTATCTTTTAAATCTTTAACAAACTTCCTTGCGTAACTCTCTTTCGGATAAATCTCTATTCGATAACTCCTCCCTTCGAATAACTATATTCGATAATCTCTCTTACAAATAACTAAATTAGAAAAACCGTTCTTCGAATAAACTATATTCGATTAACTCTTATCAATTAACTCTATTGGATTAACTCTATTTGATTTAACTCTAATCGAGTAACTCTATTTGATTAACTTTTTTTCACTTAACTCCTTTAGAATAAACTATATTCGATAACTCCTTTAATTCTATTCGAATAAACTATATTTGATTAACTCCTTTAATTCTAATCGAATAAACTATATTCGATTTACTCCTTTCGAATAACTAGATTCGATAACTCCTTTCGAATAACTAGATTCAATAACTCCTTTCGAATAACCAATATTCGATTAACTAACTTTAAATAACCAAATTCGATAACTCCTCTTCGAATACATTATATTCGATAACTCTTCTCGAATGAACTATATTCGATTACTCTTCTCGAATAAACTATATTCGATTACTCTTTTCTTGAATACACTATATTCGATTACTCTTATCGAATAAATGATATTTGACTACTCTTCTCGAATAAACTATATTCGATAACTCTACTTCAAATAAGTGATATTCGATAACTCTACTTCGAATAAGTGAAATTCGAAAACTATACTCGATTTACTCCATTTGAATAAATCTAACTGATTAACTCTAACTGATTAATTCTAACTGATTAATTCTAACTGATTAATTCTAACTGATTAACTCTAACTGATTAATTCTAACTAACTAATTCTAACTGATTAATTCTAACAGATTAATTCCAACTGATTAATTCTAACTGATTAATTCTAACTCTAATCGATTAACTCTAACTCTAATCGATTAACTCTAAATGATTAACTCTAACCGAATAACTAATATTCGATTAACTCATTTCGATTTACTCTTTTGAATTAACTCCTTTGAATCATTTCCATTTGAATTATCTCCTTTGAATTGTCTCCTTTTTATTATCTCCTTATGATTATCTCCTTTGAATTATCTCCTTTGAATTATCTCCTCTGGATTATCTCCTTTGAATTATCTCCTTTGGATTATTCCTTTGAATTATTCCTTTTCTATTTGTTTGCTTAACAAATAACTATTCCCTTTTCAATTCTATTTATTTAACAAATAAATATTTCTTTTATATTTACTTAACAAATAAATATTCATTTATAACATTCTATGTATTTCCTATAAATAAATATTTCCATTTAATCTATTTGTACTTGTTATACAAATATTTCCTTTTAAATTATATTTGTTTAACAAATATCTTCCTTTGTATTTATTTTACAAATATACTCCCTTTATATTTATTATCCTTTTTTACTCTTTTGATTTTATAATTATTTCCTTATATAATATCCATTTTCCTTTTATATATAAAATCCATTGATTTTATATAAATAATTTATTTTCAAAATATACTTTGAAAATCCCCTTTTTACATCCCAGTATTTCTTACGGTATTTAAAATACCAAATAACATTGATCGATATCATTTAAACACACATAATCAACAACAAATTATATATCACATCATATATCACCATATATGAAAACAGTAAAATAAATGTTGAGGAATCCACTTGGATTCCTCCGACCTATTTCCCAACATCCACAGATGTTAAATAATATCATTAACATCGATTTCATTTCCATATGAAATATTCTGTTAAACAGAATCAATATTTGATTAACGATTTATATGTATATCGTTATCAATAATTTCAACCAATCAATCAACATTTCAACCAAACAGTTAACACACAACAATCAACAGATAATTATCATTTCTAAGAATACGTTATAAAAATATAATTGTTCAGAGTTGGTGAGTTTTACTCACATTGGACGATCATCGTTAATAACGATAACCATCGCTTGATTCAGACGGACAAATTATTTCGCAGTAAATTGTAACGAGCCCCAATTCACTTCCAGTCAGTTCCATTGGGTAGCTCTCGTCCATACGATCTCATCAGATCTGATCGTTCATCAATCTGACACCGTATGGCCAAGATATTAAAAATACAAGTTAATACCCGATTTAGATTCAAATAAAAACATAAACTCTAAATTATTATTGGGCCTAACTACTGAAATACGGCCCATCTACCATCAAAACCCATCCCGTATCTACCTACTTCCCTTCGATACACCTGCTCAAAACCATGAGCACCATTACAGAAATTTCCTCCCTCCATAACCATTTCATTTTTTCATGGATTCCAGTACCAAGACAACCGACATGCTTTTCTCCCCAATCTCCATCCTCATACCACTATATCCCAATGCTCAAGCTCACCAAAAAGGCTTGCGTCGATAGCAGCTTCTTCACGCACAAGAGCAAAATCGATCGACACTTTTTATTTCGATAAAATCCCCAAGTTCGCACACAAGTGTAGTTTCCTTCGTTGATCCCAAAACCAACTTCAAAAACTCGAATTGATTCATATCTTACCCAAAATCATGAACCCTAGTTCAAAAGCGTGGACACTGTACAACGTCGAGTTCATCAAACATGGATCACATGACTCAAACGTGGCACCAAATCGAAGAGTACAGCTTCACGATCTCATATAAATCCATCTCGTGATTTAATGATTTTTGTTTTAATTGTTTTGATTTTTCGAAGGTGGGTTTCTTTTCATTTCTTGCTGCGTTTGGTGGCAGCTCAGTTTTTTCTTCTTCTTGCATTTATAAAGGTAAGGGTGAGGCTGAGGAAGGAGAACGTGGCTAGTTTTGGTTCACTTACACATTTAGGATATTTTTATTTTATCTCATTTTATATTTGTTTGTGCACTATAAAAACCCTATGAACACACACGATACCTAAAAATAATGAAAATTGACATGCACCTTCAGTTCAATATTACGGTTTCAACGAAACTGGTTTCGTTGAATTCCGACTCTGTTTGCTCACCCAGCGTATTTTTAAAGATCAAAATGCTGACTGTTTTTCACTCTAAAAATACGTACGGCCACACAGTGTCTCTAAAAATCAAGAAACTTGAAATCTAACAATAATTTAATATGGAGGATCCAACAAAATTAGTTTCATCGAATTCCGACTTCGTTTGCAAAAGTGGTTATTTTTAAAGCTCTAAATAACCCATTTAAATATATAAATATATTTGAAAACAATTAAATCTAATATTTATAAATAAATGTTATCGTATATATTCACAACAGAATATCCTACAGCTCCACTGGGATTTTACAACTCGATATTCAAATCCCGGTTGAATCGATATTCAAATTTATATTGAAATTCCTTATATATATCGTTATAAATTATAATGGAATTCCACAGCGACTTTTCTAAAATTTGATTTGGACATAAATAAAAATCTACATAATGAAATCCTGATTTTTCTCTTTCATTAGAAAAATGTACTTCACCAGCTCCTAACGTTTCATGTTTCACAGAAATCCGACTTAAAACGAACCCTGTATATTCAGTTGAAGTTCAAATTGCCAAATAGCGAACTGCCGCGCCTTTTCGAGCTCGATTATAATTATAATATAATTATACATTCAAACTGTCGTTATTTAAATATATTCCTGAATATAATTCAGCTCTAAACTGAATTATATATTTTAAATGCTCCAAATTACACCATACTGTGAATTTCACTATTTTTGATTATTTCTGAATTAAATATATTATCTTATTATTCAAATTAATTAAATATTCAATATAATTAATTCTGGTTATCGATATCGCCAACTCGATATTAAATAATTAAATAATTAAATAAATTAATTATTCGACAGCTAAAAATGCGGGTCATTACAGCCTATATATTTACTAATATTACCCACCAACCCGACGTATACTTAACCTTCCCACGGATTCAAGCATGTTTATATAATGTTTAAGTTTTGTGGGCCTTTATATTTACTAATATTACCCACCAACCTGGCATGCATAGAACTACACAAATTAAACTTGGCATGTAAAGGTGAACTTGCAATGAATTGGATCTAATTAACCTAGATCTAAAACATATAAGGTTGTAGATCTAAACATGTAGGCATATGTGAACATTATTCTTCCTAAAGCTTTCATGTACATAATAAGATAGAATCACCAAACTTGCATATAACATGATAGTCTTAACACCAACCAGTCTCATAAACAAGATGGATTCCATTATGTCAAAAAAATCAATTTTATAGGCATAACGGGTTATTTTATGTCAATCACCACAATCTTTTAACTCACAATAGGCATGATCAGTCACAATAGTTTCAGAATTATTGGTAATTCAAATTGGACAGAATCAGATTTCATTTGTCTTAAATATGAACATCGTTCTAGATTCAAGTTACAACATGTCATGATTTCATTTAAGAAATTCATTTAAATCTAAGTAATAACCAACTTACAAACAAAAGAGAAATCTTGAGTTCTGAAATCTGTTTTCTGAAACTGAATTGCTCGCCTTTGATGTACACTAATCGTTGTTCTAATTTAGATTTGATTTGATGTTCTTCTTAATCGATTACTAGTTTGGATTTGATTTTCTAGTTTGGAGAGAATGAATGGAGACTTAGGCTAGCTTGTAGACGAACATCATGACGGCACCATAGTTTTAGGGTTATGATGTTAGGGTTTAGGTTTAGCTACGTATATATAGATGTCTAGGATTATTTAGAGCCCTTAGATGAACTAGGAGTACATCAGAATCACCCAGCTCAAATACTCATCATCCGGTCACTCAGATGAACTAGGAGTGCATTTTTGTACTGGCGCACTTGTGAAGTGCACCAGTGCATTCTGGTCGACTTCCGGTTTTTCTGCCTAACTTCGTTCGTCCATATCTTTTTCATACGGCATATGTTTTACGCAAACTCGGACTCTTTCTCAAGCAGAATTCCGAGACGAATGCAATGGCGTAACTCGTTTCATCTAATTATTCTTTTAATAATTAATTATTCTTTAAGTATCAGTGCATTCTGGTCGACTTCCGGTTTTTCTGCCTAACTTCGTTCGTCCATATCTTCTTCATACAACATCCGTTTTACGCAAACTCGGACTCTTTCTCAAGCAGAATTCCGAGACGAACGCAATGGCGTAACACATTTCATTTAATTATTCTTTTAATAATTAATTATTCTTTAATTATCTCTTATGTGCCGTTTTAAAATTACGGGGTGTTACAGAAGGTAGAGTCAGAGTGATACGAGGAGATCAAGTAGCAAAACCAACATGCTGCTTAGCAGAATGGAAAGAAGTCCGGGATAATGAAAGCAAGGAGTCTTAAGATTATCCTCCTCCTGCCAACGAGGCAGAAGCATAATAAATAAAGAAAACATTCCCGCTAGGACCATCCAGTCGCCATCTCAAGAATATTGATTCGAAGAAGGACGAAGAGCTGGGATGCACAAAGACGACTCCTAGTGAAACAATGATTGAGATTTCGATCGATAATGACGACTCAGCCAAGGTCTTGAAGATCGGATCTCATCTAGACCCCCTTCGAACAAGGGAGTTGACCGAATTCCTCTGTGTGAACCTTGATGTGTTTGCATGGGCCCATGCGTGGGATATCTCTATCCTTCATGAGATACTCGTTGAATATTGACTCAAAGTATGTCGTAGTGAAGCAGAATAGGCGTATGCTTGGCCCTGAGAGATCAACAGCTTTGAAAGAAGAGATCGAAAGACTAATGAATAATGGGTTCATCCGAGAAGCGACATACCCAAGTGGATATCAAACCTAGTTCTTGTGAAGAAGGCCAACGGGAAATGGCGAATGTGAATCGACTTTTCAGAGTTGAATAATTCATGGCCCAAAGATTGCTTTCCACTTTCTAGGATTGATCAGCTATTTGACTCAATAGTTGGACATGATCTCTTCTCTTTCATGGATGCTTATTAAGGATATAACTAGATCGTGATACATGTCCCATACTTGGAGCATACAGGTTTCATAGCAGATCTCGAGCTGTATTGCTATGTGGTTATGCCATTTGGACTAAATAATGCGGGAGTAATATATCAATGGTTGGTCAACCGCTTGTTCCATGATCAAATCAGAAAGACGAATGAGGTATGTGTGTGTGTGTATATATATATATGACATGCTGGTGAAGTCAAATAAGTCAACTGATCATGTCCGAGACATGGCAAAGATGTTCGGTGTTCTCTGCAGATACAGGATGAAGCTCAATCATTTGAAATTCTCTTATGATGTTGCGTTAGAGAAATTTTTCATCGTCATCTCTTGAGAAGTAAAGACTAATCCTAAACTGATAGTGGCTATTAGAGGCATCCAGAAATCACGAAGGATCAAAGATGCTCAGAGTCTAGCTGGGAAGGTGGTAGCATTGGGTAGATTCATACTAAGGGCTGCTAACAAGTGTCTAACCCTTTTTGAGTTGATTAATCAGGGAAGCACGATTTTGCTTAGACTCCTGACTATCTTAAAGCGTTCCATAATCCATTGGTTCAGTTGGAGAGAACCCTATCCTATCGAAGCGTTCCATACTAGCAACAACACCAAAGGGCCTAAGAGTGATACAAAGGACAGGTCAATTAAGTCTTAGAAGGCTTATCATTAGTCTTCTTCTCCTCCTTCTCCTCCTTCTCCTTAGACAGCTCAGCCAGCTCATCCACTATAAGGTTGCGCATTTTCTTGTACTTATCATGTAACACCCCGAATTTTCTATTAACTTTAAATTAACAAATTTTAGTATAATTAATCCTTAATGAAAGAATTAAGGGAAATGAGTTACGCCATTGCGTTCGTCTCGGAATTCTGCTTGAGATAGAGTCTGAGTTTGCATGAATCTGACTCCGTATGAAGGAGTTATGACCTCCGGAAGTTTCAGAATTCAAATTAAAATTTAAACAGTTCAAAACGAAGTTTAAAATTCGAATTCAGACCCAAACTGGACTGGGCGGGAAAATTCCCGTCTAGGCACCAGGTCAACCAGGGGGTCGACCTGGGTGACCAGATCGACCATAGGGTCGACCTGGTTTGGCCCTGGCTGGCTTGGTCGGGTTCTGGTCGATTTCTGAGGCTTGGCTATGTCACTAGGGCCGACATGTCGCATTTTGATTGGCTCCTCTCAAAGTGAATGGTCTAGATTCGTCTGTGATCATCTAACGGCTCAAATCAATCTGAAATTCTATAAATATAACTCAACACTCCAACCTAAATTCACATAAGAAATTAGAGACGTAGCCGCCATGCTGTCGGGTGAAAACTAGGAGGAGCCTCCACTTGTAGAAAAGCTTAGAGACAATCCAAATTAAAGTTAAAACAATAATCAAATCAACGTTAGTCTACCCAAAGGAAAGTAATTCAAATTCAGAATTCAGAAATCAGAAAACAAGACCGTCATTTGTTGTAAGTATAGTGATTCTTCCGATGTGAATAAAATTAACACTTGATTCGTTGTAAATTGGGAATGAAATATTGTTATTGTATAACAACGATGTTGATTCATATGCGATGTAATGATTATGGTATTGTGATGTTTGTGGTATAATTGAGTTTATGTTGATACTATTGTACATGTAGAATCACATGCAAGTTGTATAGTTCATGTTGTAATCGACACCTATATGTTTATGTGAATTATATAGGTTGTATGTGATTAAGACTTCATGTATATATATATGCTATAACCTTTATGCCAAAACGATTATGTTCACATACATGCTAGTATGTTTGTAAGAAGGTTGCAAGTTCCAAATTGGATCCATGTCAAGATCCACTTTAATATGTGTTTCATGTTGTAATTAGACATATGATTGGAACTAGTTCACACCCTTGTCATAAAATTGTACATACTTTATGAAATTATCATATTCTAGTCATATGCTAGTTATGCTCGATGTTATGCTTAGATCCAAAAACAAGTTTAGGCTTATGTTATCTAAATCATATGCTAATTTATGTGACACCTATTTGGTTAGATACCTATTTCAATGCAAGTTCACATATATGTTGATTTAGGCCATGTTGCAAGTTCACACTCATGTTGACTATTTTGCAAGTTCACACCTATGATGTTCATATTGACTATGCCAAAAATGCCAAGTTTACACCTATGTCATGTTTATGTTTATGAATTCCCTTATGCCTATTTGTGTGCGCTAAATTAGGCTAAGTTTTTAGCCTAATATTATATGTTAAAAACCAAGCGAATGAAAATTAGGCTAAGATTGTTAGCCTAATGTTTAAACGGGGTAACGTTAGGAATATTAGAAAAACTTGACATAAAAATATATGAAATTGGCATGTTTGTCACGTGCCAAAATTGATGGCATTTAAACGGTATAAATTCTTATACCAAAAAGGATGAACTTGGAAAGTGGGCCATAACATTAAATTTACATATATTAAGTAATAATGACAAATATGTAAATTTAGAAAATACGAGTATGCTTAACACGAGGTTGGATTGAGTTGTGATGTAAACCTGCCCGGACTCGCTCGGCTGTCCAGCAGTCACAACAATACCTACCCAATGTGGGTGGTTATGCATGAAGCCCAATAAGGACCCGAGTTTAGACTGAGTTACGGCGTAAATCTGCCCGGAACCGACTGGCACATCCAGTAACTGTAACAATACCTGTCTAATGTGAGTGGTCAGTGCTTTAAAAAGCTAAGGACAGAATGTCAGGATGGTAGGGTTAAGTTAACTAAAACACTTAACCAATTCAACATGTTAATGAAATTGATGGGTGGGGTTTGGTAAATACAGACACTTAACCACTTAACATGTTTGACTAGAAAACCCTAGTAACGGGGACCCATTTCAGCAGTAACCCAATTAGGTATCATGGTACCCTAAAACTAGATAGGGTGGGGCACGATTACTGGGCTGATTGTAAGCGGTCAAAAAGCAATGGTGGTGGGTGCAAAGGTGTTGGTTCTAACGGAGTGCGGGCGTGCACACACTTCGGAGCAGACAAACAGGGCACTGGGGGCACCAGTAGTATAACCTGTGCATTTCTAAGGATTGTGTCCAGTCGCCACCATGGGACTTGATACAACCCATGATGGGGCCAGCATAGGTATCTATAATATTTGGGGGCCGTAAGACACAGATGATTATGCGAGTAGGAGCCGATCTTTAGAAAAAGGGGATCACTTTACCTCCAGCATGGGGTGCCAGTTAAGACAATACAATAGGTGCAGAGATATAGTATGGGGTGCGATAGTATATTCGATTCAAACTGCTTTGTCTTAGTTTATGACACTCTCCTATTTCCAGTTTATACTTATCATGCCCTTATTCTTATTCTCATACTGAAGAGTCACTAGACTTACCAGACTTTATGTCTGACCCTATTTTCTTTCGTCTTTTTTTCTTCCGTCCCCCCCAGGTCCATAGGGAGGAAACAAATCAGCTTAGTCAGACTCTTTGCAAGCTTCAAGATAGTAGATGTACAGTTTGGAATCTCTCTCTCTCCTTGGCTATGGCTGTTGGACACAATCATGGGGATTTATGTAGTTTTAATCATGTTTTATGCTTCTTTATTTAATAACCAAGACAGAAATGATGTTGTAATATGTTTTGGAAGTTGTTATGAGACAATTATGGAAATGTTTTGTATGAACAAGTATTTTATGAAATAAAAGTCTGATGTTTTCCGCTGCTTATATATATGTGTTTATATCTGTCTTGTGTTTTATCTGTGACTTTTACTTACAAACCTCCACCAAAGTTAAGGAAGTCCCTTGTGAGTGACCTTAATGGAGGGTGGGGTGTTTCATATCACCAGAAGAATCAAGTGCAATGTGTTTCTTCTTATGACGCTTGGCTGAAGTAGGGGCAGAGTTTTCTTAATTGGCAAGACCGGACCGAAAGGAGGTATCATTCGAAGAGGAGGAATCGTCTAGGGGTCAGCTGTAGCCTCAGCTTTTATCTCTCGAAGTGCCTTGTTTTCTGCACTTAAATCCATGTCATGCTTAGAGGTCCCTTCTACCTAGACTCTTTGGTGCAAATAACATCTTCTTTGTCGTCAGATTGAGAGCCCTTTCCATCCTGAACCTTCACTGCATCAATCATGCCTTTGTCATTGTCTGAATCATCGACACAGGGCAATTATGGCTCATCAGCAGCTTTCGACTGGGCTTCAGAAGATGTCTGGGTCTGATGGGTACCTATATAATGATAAGCAATCATGATTAGTCCTTTAAGAATAATGGGAGATCCGACTTATATAGGGTAAATTATCTCGAATTTGGGCGAAGACAGGGAGACACCTTTAGTGAGCCGCCACTTGTAAGCCTAGGATTCTCGTGCACTTCAGTTATTGGAGTTAGTGGCTTTGGTGCTTTGAGAGCAAGAAAATTAAGATTGTAGCCCTCCACTTCTCCGGACTAAGGGATTGCAGACGAGGAGCCAGAACCAGCCTCGACTTGGATTTTTCCTTTAGCTTAACGCTTATCATCATCCTCGGCTTCCTTCTACAGGTTTCTACCTCCTGCCAGGCGCTCAAGCTCATCATTCCCTAAGAATGTTTTCATTAACTCCTCTTCATTCATGACTCCATTCTCCAACTTAAGCCTCTCCTACTCAACTAATTTACTCCAAACATCGGCTAGAGTAGTGGAGTAATTATCTGCCTAAGAGATGTCATAATGTTAGACAACTTGATAGAGAAAAGACATTATCACTGGCCCAAAATCATCCATTTCAAATTTTGCTTCAGCAAGCGCTTTCTTCATCCCAGCCACCTCAATGTCATATCGAGCCTTGTGATTGGAGGAAAATTGTAAAGCGATGTCGGCATTCTCCTTAGCTCTTGCTTCGGCCACTACTGGCTTCTCCTCGTGTCGGCATTTTCTTTCACCCAAGAGCTCTTTTTTGCATCAAGACCACCGCATTTAAGCTCAAAAACAGTATTTTCAATGGTAAGAGCTTTGCAGTCATCTTTGATGGATTTAGACTTCAAGCTCAGGGAATCAAGCTCTGTATCAAAGGAATTTTGCAAATCATTGTACATTTTCTTATACTACTCGCCACCCTCTTCCACCACTTTTAATTTAGCTTGGGAACCAGTAAGTTCTTTATCAACATAATCTAAAGCTGATTTATCGCAGTCCCATAGTTGTTTTGATTGCTAGGTCCACCTCGAGGCGATGAATAATTTCAGAAATCTTTCGGGCATATTTGCAGGTCTCTTTGTATTGCCCAATGATGAGCTCTATCTCCATTTTAAGCTTGTCGCTAAAGTTGTCAGGCATGGGCTGTAGATTAGGGACGAAGTGCATATGTTTAAAATTGTACTGAGGAAACTTCCCCTGCATGATCTTCATTCTTTCCTCGGTAGAATCATAAAGGACAATAGGTCATGAAGTTGATATCTCGGTGGACTTCCGCTTTCTTGAGCCCACTACTGTCTGTTCCTTATCCTTGCCTTTGGGATCAGAATGCTTTTTAGAAGACTTTTCTTGTGGCAATGACTCTTTTGGAGGGATCGGGTCCTTGATAACCAGTCTATCACCCTCATGAGGATCATGATGGCTTTTCTGCTTGTCGGTGTCATAGTGGAGCAGAGAAAAAAATGAGAATAAAGACGATACTTGTATTGATAGTGCCTTTTCTCCTTATCTCGCTCCTCTCTATCATATTCATCTTTGTACTCTCGCTCTTGGTCGAAATAAGATTCGGGAGAGCCTTATCCTTATAAACGATGCTATGAAGCTTTCAAGGATTGTTCCCCTAGAATGACATAATTCCTACAAACCAAAGTGAAAAAATGTAAGAATCAGAAAGTTATGTGATAAACAAGTTCAATGAAGTGTAGTGCGGGTGTCGTGTGTGTCCTAGTATCTTTCCCCTGACAGACCAGTAGTTAACACCTTCCTTATAGGCGTAACTTCTTGAATTATGGTCATAGCATGTTCTTTCTTAGGTGTCGGAAAGAAGGATCTAGAATCTATATCTAGGAAGAAGTATTGCTCGGATGGGAGCTCCAAGTTTTCTAAGCCCTTAAAAGGATCCTATAAAGAGAGTTATCTGCCTTTTTGAATTGGTCGATGTTCCAGTTGGTTTCGTGGTAACGGAGCGCGTTCTGACTTGAACTACTCTTCACCTTCCCTACGAGTGGTAGGAGACTTCTCCACAGCTAACTTATTTGGAGAAGGGGTACTTTTCTCTTCCACGACCTCCTTGTTAGGTTTCTTCTCCTTTACTTCTCTTATGGATTCATGGCTGGGCTCAGGGACATCCTTCCTTCTGATAGCTTTCTTTTTCGGACCTTGGGACTGAGGCGCTACTATCTTCCCCCGTCCGGGGGCACAACTTATTCCCTTTGCCCTCCGGCTAGGGGTATGCCCGCCAGCTCACCGACTAGGGGAACTACTACTACTGGTGGAGCAGCAGCTAGAGCACCACTCACTCCAAAGATCGGATCAAAACTGAGTAAATTAAATCGACAAAGAAACTTGTGTGTTAAGAATCTTTTAATATCTCGAACATTTGGTGAGTTTTTTCGGACTCTCACCTGCAAGCAATCATTGATGTTAGAATCTCTTTAGCCAAATTTCAAGAAGTAGGTGTGGACTGGGCACTTACAACTTTCTATCCATCGCCAAGCGCAGTTTTCTTACTATGGAACAAAGAACCAGTTAGTCCTAATGTTGCTCGTTTTTCTAATCCCTTCCGACACCACTCATCTTTTCATAGAAGACTCGAAGAAAAGGAACAATGAAATATTAAAAGTATTTATACTGTCTTTATTTTATATAAAAAGTAGAATTTTAACAAATGGATTTCTATGGATTTCAAAAATTATTTTTGAAAAACCGGTTTCCTTAGTAAGTTATTTTAGAAAGAATATAAACAATTATTTTCACTTTTCGGATGTATAAGAATGAGAATTAAATGATTTAGAAAAAACACATGGTATGAGACATGTGTTTCTACTTTATCGCTTAATATCAGATTTGCACGATCATAACCCTTTGATGCAATGTTTTGAGATGTTGCCATATTTTGGTGAATACCATTAGTTCCAGAACTACTATTTTTGAGTATGCTCAATGATGAACTAACCATGATGCTATGTAAACTTGCCAATGAGTCGAGGAAAATTATTCTATGAAGAATTCATGATGTTTTGATGTTTATGAATTTATGGTTTTTTGATGTTTAACATGGATTTTTACTTGTCGATGAGATGAGACAAGTTTGATTGCCACTTAGTAATCGTTGGAAAGAGAGAAAGATGAGATGGGTGTCTTTACACTCACTGATGAGATGAGGTGTGTTAGACGCTAAAATTACTGATGTTGGGAATTGAACAGCAGACCTCCACTGGGACATCCCTACAAACAACCACTAAACCAAAACAACTACTTTATGAAATTTGGTTAATACATCGTATAGGTCTAAGAGAGTGTGGTGCAGTGATATGGTACTTACCTACCGAGTAAAAGGCCAGGAGTTAGATAATTGTCCTTCTGGTGTTTAAAATTGAAAAGAAAGATGATGTCATTAAAGGAAGGCTTGCGATGTAGATGTTCTCTGTATATGGTATACAAGGAGAAAAGATTTGCGTAAGAAGTTGGGTGAAGTTGCATGGGTGCAAGTACATCAGACGAATAATAGTTAGAAAGCCCTCAGAAGGGATGTGCACTTTATCGCTTGGATTAAAAGGTATCATGTGATTTGCATAAAGCCGCCATAACTTTGGCTCATCCATGCTGGAAGGTTGAGAGTCTAGAGGGTTGTTCAACAACATAACCTTGACAAAGGTATCAGATGCTCCTTCTTTGTCAGTTTCTTCTACCAACGAGTATGTTTCTCCTGATGATGAAGGGTTAGCTTCTGGGTCGTGAGGTTTAAATCTATAAGGCGAACCCTCATATATTTTTGTCTCTGAATTGGGATCAGTGTTAGGTTTTTACGGGAGTGTCATCCCTCTCCGACCACCAAAACCTCTTGTTTCATAGTGCTTGAAGATCCTTGCTATTCCATCTAAGAAAACTACTTATGGTTAGAGCGGGTAACTCAAATCCCCTATGTGTGTTCTAGTGTAGTGCATGCAATGATTGTGTACATGTAGAAATGAAGACAAAGCATTAGAAGTATGCAAGTTATTCGAAGTCATATGCCATCAAGTTTGTATTCAAGTCAGAATGTCATGATAGGCTCTATCCTAACTGTTTAGATGCTTGTTGAATTTAGTTCATTGTTATCTTTTTGTCCGAAGTGATCGTGACCATCAGAACTTAATTGGTAAGTTGATCCGGTTCGGTGTCCCCAGCTCGGCCTACCTCGGGTCGGTAATGTTGATCGGGGCTACCAACACTTAAATGAATTCCCAGAGAAAATTTGACTTGGCCTAAACCGGCTTGAACACTCCTTAAGCCGACCCCAAAACATCCACAAGCCACAATAGTTCCAACTCTCCTATCTTTCCATCGCGGGTCCTATAACACCTCCGTTACTTTCCATCCTTCTTTCCCACCAGGTCGTGCTAACCTGGTTCGATTTATAAATGCCTAATCCTAAACTCCATCATCTTTCTCCATTAGTCTCACCGATTCTTGTTTCACGGCCTCTTCAACGTCACCTCGCGAGACGCCATTGTCACCGTGCCATCACCGCCATGCTACCTAGCAACAACAACGATAACCATGGCCATTTTTCTCAAAATAAGGGTAAGACTAACATGATGGTGAGGAATTAGGGTTCAATTCGTGCAAGATAATATAGAATTCATTGAATTATTACCCACCTAAGTGAGTGAGATCGAGAAAGTATAGATTAGCTGAGAGATTGGGCGATTTTGAGAATTCTCGGCTCGTTATGAATAGAGGAAGAAAAAAAGTGATGTGGGCCTGGTATACATAATAGAAACCAGAGTCCTTCTTCTCCCCACTGATGTGACTAGCTGACCAACCCAGATCGGTATACCGACCCGGATTCCTAGTCAAACACCAATCCGAGCCGAGCCGCTATACAAAGTATATATATACATTGTAACACCCTACCTCCATTAAGGTCACTCACAAAGGGAATGCCTTAACTTCAATGGAGCGTTTTTGGTAAACAGACACAGAATATCACAAGACAGATATAAAAATTTTGCAGCGGAAAATAAACAACTTTATTAAATCACCAAAATACTTTGTTACATAATGCCATGAGTCTTACATCATCAGAGTACATAGGTATTTAAAATAAAAACATCATTCCCCATATTAAAGAGCAAGCCATATAAGAGACAGAGACTCGAGCCATACTTCAGAAGTAGCTCCTAGAAGATGATATCCAAATCCTGACTAAACTTGGGTGTTTCCTCCCTGAGATCCTGGGGGCGAAACGGAAGAAAAGAGGCGAAACAAACTAGGTCAGACATACGTCTGGTGAGTCCAGTAACTTTTAGCCAGCAAATAAATAAAATTAAACATGACAGGCATACAAAGTGGATAAGAGGATTCACGGTACAGATGACAGGTATGATAGGACAAATGACGTAAGGTGTATGCATGCTTCACTACTAACTACTAACTACTCTGCACTATTACTAGTCAAATCAAGATGCGATGATCCCTTCCGCTAATGATAACGATGGTGGTAGTTTCGTGTATTCCTAGCTGCTGTCATAGGTGTCGCCTGCCCCTATCTCACTAGTCGTACCCACTACCCTCCTACTATAAATTGGTAGACTTAGGGCATACGTCCGGGTATAACCTAACCACTGCCCTAATCGATCGGCTCCCTACTCTGTAGATACCCTGTGCTGGTCCCACAACTAGGGGGTATCACTTCCCTAAAGTGGCAACCTAAGGTGTGCACAGCTATACCTACTGGTGTCACGGTCGTCTTGTCCCCCTCTGCCCGGCCCATGCACGCACATGTCCCCGGTCGATTTGCGCCGCCCACACCATCCGTCTCGTTTTGGATCTCTTACAATCAATCAGTAAGCGTGCCCCTTCCCCGCCTAGTACAGAGTTCTTACTTTGATACTCCTCCGGGTTACTAACTAAAATGGGTCCCACACAATATGATACAAGCTCTCCCCTATGTCTTATATCCCCACTAGGTTTTCTACCGACTATGTATACCCTAAGGTGTCTTTAATTACATAGCCCTCAATCAGTTATGCGTACCTATGGGTGTCTTTAATACATAACCTCTATTCTACCTATCGGTTATGCGTACCTATAGGTGTCTTTAATACATAACTCTATTTATTCCCATTAGTTATGCGTACCCCTAAGGGTGTCTTTAATACATAACTTTACTATCTTGCCCCGGTTATGTATACCATTAGGTGTCTTTAATTACATAACCCTTTTTATCCGGTTAAGTTTGTGGGCCTATATGTATTAATATTGCCTACCTACACTTCAGTTGTACTTAACCCTTCCACCGATTTAATCCTATTTATTTAATGGTTAAGTTTGTGGGCCTATATATATTAATATTACCCACCTACCCTTCAGTTGTACTTAAACCTCCCACCGATTTAATCCTATTTATTTAATGGTTAAGCTTGTGGGCCTATATATATATTAATATTACCCATCTACCCATCAGTTGTACTTAACCCACCCACAATCCAACTTATTTTACTTAACCCTAACTTATGTCTATCTTCATATAATCCAAATGTGTTAAGTTAGGTTAAGTAGTCTTTAATCAGCATTAATTACTTATTGAGACACCTAACCGTATTTTACATGCCACCCAAGGCACCCACTTAATTCCACATGCCACCCAAGGCACCCACTTAACCCTTCATGTCCCACTACATGTTTATCTGGTTAAGTGTTTCTTAATTCATTAAGACCGTAACCTTATAAAGACCTCACATTAGAATGGCATTTGTGGTAGCTGGATTTGCCGGGCGGGTCCGGGAAGTCTTACACCACAAAAGAGCCTAACCTCGTGTCTTTACAACTGTTACGTATTTAATTTATGCCTAAGACCTCTCACATTAGACTGGCATTTGTGGCAGCTTGATTTGCCGGACGGGTCCGGGCAGTCTTACACCACAAAAGAGCCTAACCTCGTGTCTTAGACGATTAATTACTCCTAATTAATCATTCCCCAATTTGAATTAATTTCCCTATTCAAATTATCCGTTAATTCCAAATTTAACAATGGCCATAATTTACTCAATTATGTCCATCTATTTATGGTATGCAAAATCATACCCATTTTCATCACAAATTTATTTCATGCCATTTAAGGCATTTATGCCAATTCTCAATATTAAATCTTCAGACTTCAATTGCTTAAACATTCCTCTTTTGATTAATTAAGTTAATTAATTAACCCTTTCCTTTTTATAGGTGTCATTACCTATTTTATTAACAATTTGAATTTCCTATCCATAAATGGTCATATTCAAATTATACCATTTTTACCCAATTTTACCCATGTCATAATAGGTAATTATTCGTATGTTTCCCTACTAAAATCATGTGTCCAATTTTACATAAACACTATGTAAATTATGCCTATTACAAATTCCCCTTTTTCCCCGTTTCTTAACTAGCGTAACCGTTTGCATTTTTGGCGTCATCGAGGCTACAAAGTAGTCTCGCCATAACAATAAAATAAAGGGAATGACAAGGTTATAGTTTTCAGTACAACTTTGGCATAAGCAAGACGACTAGTGAAAATAACATGATAACTTTGCATATAATTATGATTCACTACATAATTAAAAACTTGCATAGATTCATGATTTCGCAACATAACAACTTGCATAGGTGACTTGCATAGGTTCATGAATTAACAACATAATTAACAACTCACATAGATTCATGTTTAACAACTTTCATAACATAACAACTTGCATAGTCTCATGAATAATAACTTGCATAGGTTCATGAATAATAACTTGTATAGGTGACTTGCATGATCTCATAACAATTTGCATAGATTCATGATAACAACTTACATAGATTCATAATATCAACTTGCATAGATGCATGATAACAGCTTGCATAGATTCATGATAACGACTTGCATAGATTCGTAATAACAACTTGCATAGATTCATAATAACGACTTGAATAGATTCAAGAATTCATCACACAATAACTTACATAATTTCATGATCAATAATAACAATAAACTTGCATAATTTCATGATCCACAATAACAATAAACTTGCATAACTACAAACAACATATACCCAAATCATAGTCTACCACGATTCACTTTTATTTATTTAACCCTAAAAGTGATTAGAACTCACCGAAAAAGAGGGTCTTGAGTTCTGGGTTTTGAATTCTGTAACTGATTAGCGTTCCCTTGTTGTAGGCAATTTCGTTGTTGTAGTTTTAGGCCTAATTTGAATTGAATTGTTGTCTTTACTTTGCTTCTAATTGTTGGCGGCTACTCTAGGGTTTGGAGTGACAACATGATGGCCATTGATCTAATTTTGATTTGATTTTAGGGTTTGAGTCTACATGTCTTTTTATAGAGTTTAGGATTAGTTTAGGCTGTCCGATCAACCCAGAATTAATCCCAGCCAATCAGAGTAGATCAGAAACCCTAATGAGTTAGCATCTAGTCACTAACAAGTCATTAAACAAATCTGCCAGGGGGGCAGGTCGACCCCCAGGTCGACCCTATGGTCGACCCCCAGGTCGACCCTATGGTCGACCCCCAGGTCGACCCTATGGTCGACCTGGTCAGGGCAGGTCAACCCTATGATCGACCTGGTCAGGGCAGGTCGACCCCCAAGTTGACCCTATGGACGACCTGGCCCTGGCGGGAATTTTCCCGCCTAGCCCATCTGACTCTGAATTTTGAATTTTCGAAATCTGTTTTGAATTTTCTGAAACTTCTGATGACCATAACTTCTTCATACGTAGTCCCTTTCACGCAAACTCGGACTCTATCTCAACCAGAATTCTGAGACGAACACGATGGCGTAACCCGTTTCCCTTAATTCTCACATCTGAGATTAGTTATTCTTTAATTTGTGAATATTAACATTAAAATTACGGGGTGTCACATACATATATAAAAGAGAGAAATGGATAGGTAGAAAGCCCCTATCAGACATCTTTCTCTATGACCATATGTGCTGACTTACATATGATCAAGAATTTGATTTGTCTCGTACTCGACTTATGCGGAAGCACGGCGTTGATTAGTAACGACCTGTGTGTGGACTAACACACATAGGAACAAACAACTCGACATGATTCACCTGTACAACTATCATATTCAACCTCTTGACTCCATAAGGTTTGAATATTTACCTGTGTCTCCCAATTACTTCAGTCAATGACTTTGACTTAAAAAATACTATCGGGCACAGTATGAAGGATGACTGGCTATTTATGCAAAAAAGAAAATCCAAGCATCATGTCTTTTCGAGAAAAGTTGTGATTGTTCAACGTCCCTTTTTCCAGACTAGAGACATCAAGGAAAGTGAAACTCAACAGATTTAAAGCACATCTTGTCTGCGACGCAATGTACTTGGAGGGAAATATGTTGACCCGCCTTTTGGCAAGCCATCAATATTCAAAGACAAAACGCCCAAGACTAGATCCAAGCATATCCAAATCCTACTAAGTCGAAGGAAGCAACTCATACACCATTCAAACGTCAACTCGACCTACACCATCTACGATTAACCAACATGGCGTTCTTTTCAAAAAATGAAGAAAAAGAAGATACTAAGTGAGTCTTTCTCAGTATATCGACCCAGAGTATGCCGATCCGGGCACAACATACCTCAAAGACCTATTCTACTGGCTAAATACGCGGTTAACAATTCCTACTACTTCGGAACAAGCAACACGTATGTTATATCAAGATGGAGGGGACATCTCCCATAGATTAAAGAATAGTTCCGCCACCTCCCTACCAAGCTAGGATGAGAACCATGTGGCATGCCGACCTGGAGCCAACCTCACCTATAAATAGTCCCTTAAAGCTCAAGAGAAAGGACTTTTGGCATTTTCTCTCTTATTTACTCTGTGCTTCTGATTTGTACTTGGTGTTAGGAGAGATAACTCATTATTTTAATCATTTTCTTTAAGTTATATAAGAATATATAAAGTGGAGGTTGGCTCGTTAATATTGAACCAGTATAAATTTGTGTGTGATTACTTTATCCTTGTTTTCATTTACTTTTCTTAATTAATTCTCTTCACATTCTTTATTTGGGTGTTGTGTCATTTTTTGGTGTCAATAACATGTATGTGCAATAAATATAACTACATATTTTCATAAAATTCCTTGTGTCCTAAAGCTGCTCTTATTTTTATTTAAGTATAATTTACTTATCAATTGCACTTTTTAGAAGAGATGTGTAGAAATGTTCATATGTAGTTATAAATTAATATCTGATAAGTTATATCATAATTAATGTTCAAAAGTTATATTTGAGGTATAAGGAGGAATGAAATTTGACAATTTGAAGTAGTTTGTATATTTTACTTGAACTAGAACTTTTATATAGTTCCAAACCATATGTTTTGAACATTATCATGCAGTCTCAAAGGATTCACATTGACATTGATCTATAATAAGACATTAATAGTTTGGATTCATGTAATTGTTTATTCTAGAAATCAACAACTCAAACAAGAAATAATATGTAAATTTATAATATTTTTGTAGTAAGTGGATGCACGTATATCCATATATAAATATTCAAGTAGTAATCTAAAGTATGTTGAGAGCCCATCTTATAGATTAGCATAGATATTGTTTATTAATTCAAAAAGTCGATCAACATAAGTACTAAATGACCTAAATCATATGTGTATTCAAATGATCATATAACAAGAAATTTCCTTCAATATAATAAAGTGATGAAAGAGAATAGGTAATATAATATGAATGCACCTTATCAACAAATAAATGCATTATCCTCCTATAAATTGAAATACATATAATTTATTTGCTATTAATAATATGATAATGGATCAAAAATGAGAATCCAAAGATGGTTATTATTTAGTTTGGCAAATTTGTAAACATTGAGGAGGAGAATAAATGGATACATGTTCATGTTGATCATCCATGTTAAATATTTGTTAAACATATGAGGGCAAAATATTAAGTAACTTGAATAAATTATCAATTATATCCATAGTAGAATTTCTCTGATATAGATTTAAATCTATAAAGATCAAAAGGTATAAACCGTAGCTGAAATATGGTATAAAAGTCAATTCGAAATGTTTTTGGTATAAGTCATAAAGATGTCAAATAATGAGGTGAGTGTTCATGAAGATAACGGTGCTTTGAAAGAGACCTATGCCATGATTGTCAAGTATCCGAAGAAATGGTTTAGGTACCTAAAACAAGAAAAGATCTCGGTTGATTATATCGAGAACTGACAATAGATAATCATCGACGAAAAATTTATAAATAATAAAGCGTTTATTTTAAGTAGTAGATTAAAAACCTTGCATTAGGAGAAAACATGATTGCCCATCATGAATCCTTTCGTAAATGAAAAATGTGGACCTATAGTTCATCAAATATAATTAAAAACAGATATTTAAAATGGCAAAAGAATAACTAAATTACTAAAGCACTATATAGTGTTAACAATGTGTTATATGCCATGAGCATTATACTTTCAGAGATAGCTGAATTGATTAAAGTAATGAAAGTGTTTGAAACATTTACAATGCCCTGAAGGTATAAAGATGAAAGTATACAATTTTTGAAAGAATGTAAATAGCTTTGATAATGATAAAGAATGAAAATAACAAGAAATATACATTACAACATTATTTTAGTATATTTGTGATGAAAATCTTGATACAATTCATGATGAGTAGACTACTTCCTACTTTTAAAAATTACTATAATGAAACTCTTAATATCCATTGAAGTGGCGGTTGTGATGTGCAAAACCTATTAAAATATAGAAGGTTATGAAGAATATAAATAACGCTTGTAGTTATAAAGAATGCCAAGTACATGGATGACAAGTTACAACATTTTTTAAAGTATTATTGTATTGAAATTCTTGATATACCTCAAGAAGAGTAGATTACTTCCTACTTCTTAGTGTTGCTATAATGAATATTGTTATATACATCAAATGTACACTGCAATATGCAAATTTGATTGAATTACATGAAAAGTATTCATAAATAAATACGGGTAGCATATAAAGCGCAAACAAAAGGTGCATTAAAGAAGAGCATGCCTAAAGCATGGAAATGCACATGAAGTTTTTAATGCAAAGATTCATTAAAAAAATATCTGTAAGTAATTTGAGTTAACGAAAGATGAATACGAATTCAGAGGAAATTACTAAACTAGAGGGAGCATCAACGAGTAAGACATAACGCACTATTATTCCTTAACTAAGATTTTTCCCACCGTGTTTTCTAAGTAAGATATTAATGAGGTATTATCTTGATTCAGAAGTATCAACATAAAAAGTAACATATGAAAATAAGTTATGATGTACCATTTTTCATTATTTAAGATTTTTCCCACTGAGGTTTTCTTATTAAGATTTTAACGAGGCATTACATTGATCTAGAAGCATCAAACTCTATTTGATGTAGCAAATTAGTGAAAAATGTCATATTATATTTGTTAGATCCAAAAATGGTTCTAACACCCAAACTAATGAAAATTCTAAATAAAATAAAAATAAAAATGGAGAAAACACACGATTTATAGTGGTTTGGCATTGAAGAGCCTACGTCCACTTTAAATTCCTCTGATTAATGATGGTAATACAAGTACAATGATTGTTTTCACTCAGTTCCAATTTCACAATAGATAATTTCACTCTACACTCACTGGAATGTTCTTCAAAGACTGGTGATGATCTAATTAATATGATGAAATTTGGATATAGCAGGTGTTTAAGTCAAGAATTTTCCAAAAGATCCTTCAAATGATGTTCAAAGGTGTATTTATAGGCAGAATTCTTCCCTGGAAGGCCTCCGGTTCAGATACACGTGGAGTTCAAGCCTTGAATGTCGATATTGGAGGCTTCACGATGATGATAGCACATCATGTTAGTGGATGACCGTGAGGGAGTGGGCACGGAACCACTCAGCATCTTTAGGGATTATGCATTGTAACCGACGCTGCTTCGGGATCGGATCAGATGTGTAAGGAGAAAGAGCCGCGAATCGGATGGCTTCGAACCGATCCAGTTCTATCTTCGTATCTTTGTTTTCTGCTTCGCAATATGTTGATTTAGCTCGGGACCTCCGAACCGATTCGTGCTTCTAGCATGTATTCTTCTGGTTAGCACTTTTCGTTAGTTGGTTTTTTTAACTTTGTGTAGCCTAGTTCACAAAGTAGGCTACCATTTTGCCCCCTCAAAGTGCGCTTTTATCGAAGATGAAGTGTGCTTTGAAATAATCTATTCATTGACTTCTGAATTAACATCATTGAATAGTTGCTTCCATTCATTTGTAACGTTGTGATGCATTACGAAACCGTGCCTCTTGGAAACTTATATATATATATATATATATATATATATGACCTTGGATGCACTAATTACTTTTGTCATTTTTTGGTAGGTTTGAGAACCTATCCAGCATCCAGGTAGTACTGTTTGTTAAGACTCTTATGACAAATATTTATGAATTCTTCAATTCTACTTGGATTTATCTTCATGAATCAAATTGACATTAATGATTGTTCCTCGGTTCAGATCGGTCTCATCCGACCCGGTCCAAGTTCCAATCTTCTCTATGTTAATGGGCCGCAAGGCTTTGTGTTAGTGGGGGCTCTTAGTTAATCAGATCAGGCTAAGGTGTCGAATCCATCAGAACACGAAGGGACATTCTTCCTTTCATATAAATTTACGCATCCTTCTGTACTTTGCCATTTTTCACCGCCGCATTTTTTATCTCTAAAACCCTAACTTCCAAATCTCGAACAAAAATTCTTTAATTTCCATAAACAAACTCAGAGGTTGGATTTAATCTTTGTTTGTTTGGTTTAAATCAATAATCTTATAACAATTTCACTCGACATCTAAATTAACTCACGCCAATTCTTCTTAATCGATTTCAACGCTAATTTCATGGGTTTCCAGCACATCACCACCGTCGTTAGTGGGGTCCTCATTGCCTCAGGATGTTGATGCTGATGAACCCAGTTACATCATCACTTATAACTGCTTGTAAGCGAGGCGCGGGTTTTAGTAACTTGTGACTGGAGACAATGAGCTTCTGAATGGGTATAGAAGGAAGATGACGGGTCTGGAGGAGAAAGGACAGATCAGTGAGGTGTAAGAGGTTCGTGGTGCAGATACTCAGGGGAAGAGAAACTCCATTTCGGATTGGAAGGACCAAGATTGGGTGAAGCTCCAGATACACATAAATGAAGGAAAATAGGCTTAAGGACACCGACGCAGTTTGGATCGATGCTAGCTGACTCAAGCTAAGCTTCCTCTTTGAAAATTCATCTGACCCGAACCCATTTGTTCTTAGGTCCTGATCCGATCCGATCATATATACCTGAACTGATGCGCTGATGATGAAATCTTCTGAACCGATACGTTAATGATAGATGCATCCGAACAGATCCGTTGCTATGTCACTGTGCTTCAACCAACTTAATCAAAGATAAATATTGGCTGTGGTTCTATGGACAGTTAGGATAGAGCCTTATGATCATGACCAAGTTTTCGAGGTTATTGTAAATACATAACTGCTTTACCACTTTCTTGCATCGCATCCTTATATGCTTACTTTGTATTTCTTTAACACTTGTCACTACACACACAACGACACATACATGCATGGGGGGACACAAGCAATTTTACTCTAACTCCTGCTACCGTTTGTTCAATAGTTTAGCAGGAATGGCTGAGAGACGCTCATCTAGATTAGCAGAAAGAAAAGATGTTGTCAGATCATCCGAGAAATCCACCCGTTGAAGACATATCTTCCACTTCAGATTCGGGTTGGAATAGTGCAGGTCCATACTATGAAATGGGAACTCATGAAAGTGATGTTTCATCCAGGGGCTATGTCTCTCTAGGCGAGGAATAAGAAGGAGGAGGAGATAATCGATCCCCAGATGAGCTCGGGAATGTTAATATTTTGGAACTGCTAAAGGATTTAGTCGAATGAACGATCGACAATGATAGACTCGCGCGGATATGTCTAAAACACAGGATTCTTCGAGGAGATACAGAGTTACCCTCGAAAACAGATCGCCCCCATAACCCGACAGAAGGGTGCATGGCTATCACCAGATTGATTTGCCTAGTTGGGGGCAATACCTCCGTTTTCGCCATTTGTCGTCGACTTTCTGAGACAACTGCGGATTGTCCCCATGCAACTTCATCCCAACTCCTACGCTTATTTGTATACTCTATACATAGCATACCAAGAAATTTTAGGTGTAGGGCTTACTTTCGAGGATGTTCATTTTTTTTAATTTCAAGCATTGAACCAATGACACCCCGTCTTTTGTATACTTTGAATCGGTGCCAAAAAGGAAAATTATCACTGTTCCATTTAGCAGCAAAGTTGGGGACGCGAAATTTGAATGGTTTTATGTTAAGCAGCAACCCGGGTGTGCCAGAAGATGGCTTAATTCAAGCAAGGACCTTGGTCCTTTGATTTTTAGTCCCAGCCTTTATCATAAATTTATCAAGCATTGCTTGTTTTCACTTGCAGTCCCTAACCCACCACAAGAGAAGCATCCGGTGCAATTTGATCGTTTAAATCAGTTACTTAATGGTGATAAAAAAAATCCTGACCATCAAGGACTGTTTAGTAGATGAATATCTCCATCGGCATCGTCTAAATGCTATAACTCGTAGTATTAGCCATGGGAAGGCCCTTATGTGTACATACATACAGTTGAAGGGCCAATCGATATTGCACTTAAGAGGGGAGAAAGTTCTAAAGACCAGCAGTACCCCTCAGTGATCCTCCTTCTCTCTCCACGACTCAAGATGATATTTTATCAAATATAGCAGAAAAAGATAGAGACAAATATATTACTCTCGAGGATGCTGCAACTCCTGAAAAACTGATATCTCCAAAAGAATTTTGGTTAAATGCTCCTCAAGGATATATTGTTATTGTGGATGATTCTACACTTCAAGGTTTAGGAAATCTTCCCTTGCCCAAGACCCTTCACACTTTAGAAGATTTCAGAATGAATCCCTCGACTTTTACTTCCTCAGAAGAAACCACTCCTGTGAAGGCTAAGGAGAATGTACATACTAGCCTAACTTCAGGCTCTGGTTGGTCGAGGGGGGGGGAGGGGAATATCACTTAGGATACGCACACCACATTAGCATTGCACGTCACAACACTTATGCCTTGTATAAACATCAATTCTGAACTCTACATACCTTGTTTTGCATGAACCATGGTACGTCCCCGCTACGATATCAGAAAAATCCGTGCCAATGTGCCCAAACATGATTCCGATACCGAGCCTGACCGTCGCGAAAGCCGTGGCAGGGATGACAAGAGGCATTATGATTCAATCTTCGTTATTCTTCGCGTTCTCATTCTCCTCGTCGTTCCGATCCAGATAAGTACAAGAGCCATCAACATCGTCATAAAGGGGACAAACAACCTTCCAAAGGTCCGACTCCTCCTAAAGAGAGGCGTCCCCAAGAGAGGCCATCGTCGAAGCATGCTGACTTATAAGATAAACCTAATGTCCTTAAAAAGAGGTCAGGCAAAGGTGATACGTCCATTGTACCTGCCAAGCGGAGAAATATTAAATTATCCGTATCCAAGCCTGTGTCGCTCGATTCCGGGAACAAGGCAAGACTAGCGGCTCTGAAAAAACAATTTCCGGATCATTACTTTGATTGTATGGCATTTGTTCCCGCACTTAAACCTATTCCTTCGAATTGGGATGACGATAAAGCAAAAAATTGATTTAGTGGACAAGCAATAATAGAAATTTGTAAATATTTGCGCAAGCTTTCTAAGATTATCAAGGATCTTATTAATGATATTGGTCACATGAAAGAAATGGCCGATTATGGTGCAAGAATTTTGAAGAATTCGGAAAAAGATTTGGAAGACACATATGCTCAGCTTGCCCTCGCCCGACGGGATGCCATTAGCTACAAAAAGCAACACAAAGAAATAGAAAAGCGTTATCACATGCTCTTGGATTCCCATAGTCAAGAGCGCTTGGATCTAAAGGAGCAAGCTGAGGATGCTAAGTATGAGAGTGTTAGAGTATAGTTAGCTTGCACTGCCCTTGAATAAGAGAAGGCTGAGCTAGAGAAGAAAAATGATGATTTAGCAAAGCGAAATGCCGAACTGGAAGCCAAATTAATGGAGGCTGAATCTAGAGCAGTGTTGGCTGAGGGGAATACAAGTCTCTCCCTTAAATCCGCCGAAGAAGTTCAAGAGAAACTTTTCGAGGCGTAGAAGGAATTGGACAACTATGGCGAGCTGATGATAAAGTTCTTTGCTCAAGTAATCCGTCGTCGGGACATTTCTTAGATTGAGGACTATCGGACAACTTTGGTTTTCATGTGGGACCAAATCATCGAATGGGTAAAGAAAGAGCTCAAAGTGGACTCCATCGATGAAAACAAACTCACGGAGAAGGTCCTTAGGGGTGAGGAGCTGACACGTCTAGCCGATGGGCGCCGACTTTTTGCTGCCGCTATGGAGGAAGAAAGACGTCAGGCCAAAGGGAAAGATATCATTGAAACGGTTCTTCTTCTACTTCCCCCAGGGCTAGCGGAATAGAGGGATATGATCCCAAAAATCCGGAAATTCCTGAGGCATCACTTTTGTCTCCTATACCCGAATCAACATCAGAGACTCTAGCTACTCCAATCGAGAAGTCATATGAAGGTATCTTTATCTTTTCACCCGAATTTTTCAAGGCCATTTCGAACTTTCTCCATATTATTAGGCAATCTATTGAAGATCCCTCGTTTTCCTCTGAGTTAACAACTGTCACCTCTCGTTCTGTAGGTAATGAGCCGACTGAAAAGAATGATGGGCAAAAGAAGATAAGTATGATGAGAAGTCGTCCAAGAGACTCAGGAGAAATGGGATGAGGTCGTTTACCGTAAAATCTGGGGGAGGAACTGAAGGCGAGAAGGAGGAGGTTGCCGATAAAGCTCCCGTGCCACCTAATACCGAGATCCCTCACATTGAGGAGATGATAGATGCACTGAAAGATGACGGCGGCGACGATCGGCATGAAGAAGATGTTGATGTTGTTATAACTGGGGATTCAGAGAATGTCATTGATCTAGCTTTGGCCGAGATGAAGGCAAAACAGGATAAGCATATGCAACTGAAAACAGAGGAAATAGATCCCAAAAGTTTTAAACCTCTTGACACAATGCCTCCTGAGTCAAGGTTAGTTGTTAGACTTTCAACTAGATCAATTACTGAAGAACTTGCTAAGAAATCTTCTACTGATCCCAGCACTCTAGTTCTAAGTAAAAAGAAACCAAAGCGGATCTAGACTGATGCTGAAAAAGAGGTGAAAGAAAAACTTAAAGCTGCCAAGAAAGCGAAGTCCACTCCAAAGTCTAAATGAGAGGCGGTTCTATTTTCAATTTGCCTGTTCCTTGATCCACCATTGTTGTAGCGAGTGTGGCCCTCGCCTTTGTTTATTAGTTCTTTTGTACAAACCTGCGCTTGTGTTAATAAAGTTGTTCGCTTCCCACTATGTCAAATGCTTGTAAGTTCGTTGTTTGTTTCTATTCGTGTCGAGAAATTAGCAAACATAAGTAATGACTCAAATCACCATTACGATTTCCTGCAAATGCATAGGCCGATAAAATTTCATTCATAGAAACTGTCGTTTAATTAAATAACATGAATGATCATAAAATGAATAATTGACGGCAAGGTGCACTATATATATATATATATATATATATATATATATATATATATATATATGTATGTATGTATGTATGTATGTATGTATGTATGTATGTATGTATGTATGTGTGTGTGTGTGTGTTCCCCCAATCAATCTTGAATGTAGCACTCACTACAACAAAGACACCATATTACAACTTTAATTTTACAACGGTGGTAAAAGCATCGTTGTAATAAATGTTTTTTTTACAACTTTTTTCCAGAAAAATTGTAATAAACTTATTTTTAACAACTGTGTTATTTTGACAGTTGTAATAAAAGCCTATCACAACTTTTATTTTTTGACTGTTGTAATATATGACTATATTTTAATATAATTAACAACTAATAATTAATATTTAATACATTTATATTGATTATTTATAATTAATAACTAATAATTACTATTAATAATCAATTAGGAAGTAATAATTAATAATCAATCCATAATATTTAATACTTAGCAACTAAGAAGAATAATTAAAAAATATAGTTAATATCACATAATTACTATTACATAGTTAATAATTAAAATATAATAATTAATGCTAATCATGAATAATCAATGGTTGCTATTAATAATTAAGAAGTAGAGATTAATAATTAAGAAGAAGAGATTATTAACTAAGATTATATTTAATAATTAATTTATAATAAAGAACGATTAATAAGAAATCTTTAATAATTAACAAAGTAATACTTATTATTATTATTTAATATTTCAAAAAAACTTTAAATTTTTCTGGACAAAACTTATAAAATATTGAATTTTTCACAAAGTAATTTAGAAAAAAATCAATGAACTAGTACTTTTATAAAATATCCAAAATTTCGAAAAACTAATTAGTTTTTCTCTTTTTTTCTTATGATAATTGAACCTTAAAATCGAAATGAATATTTAGATGACTTAACCAATGTGTTCTATTGAGTGTTGAAATTCATATTATATTTAATATAATATTTAACTTATTAATTCTAACTTATAATTTTTAATTCTTTAAATTTTATTGAAATTTTAATGGTGACCTGTTGAAAACTGGGGGTCATAACAATGCGAAATGATGAAACAAAGGTGGAAAAACTGAAAATTTGGCTGAAGGGAATTCGCATCTTATATTTCTAGACCCTTCTATGGCGGAACCCTCCAAATAATTCCAAATTAATTCGCACCGTGTCCATCTTCTTTCTTTGTCCCGTTCATTCTATTTTTACCAGCCGATCAAAATACCTCCTTCCCCAAAACCACTTTCTACTCAAATCGTTTCACCCCAAATTTCCATTTACCCAAATCGAATCCGCATCTACCCAAAAATTAATGGCCATTGCACTACCCTCGATCAGCCATCCAAATCGGTCTCTTCTCCTCCGTCGTTCGTGTCGCAGTGAGCCACCACCTTGCCTAAATCCATCCGTTGCCTCTTCGTTGATCCATCCCGCTACTACGACCATCAGATCCGACGCTTCCTGCTACTTCCCACCGGCCTGCGACTCCCCTCAAAGCCCTTTACCATAACCAGATGTCTCCTTAGCCTCCCTTAAGCCACCGCGTCTTGATCGACCGTCGCTGCATCTCGCTGGAAACCCAGAACCCGCGAGAAGGAAACGTATGGGCAGAACAGTAGTGGCGCGCGCCACTGGAAACTGCAGCCGCCGCCTTTCCGGACCTCAGATCCAAATCGAGCAGCTCGAGCCCCTGCCCGCGCCTTCGCCACTACTGCAGGAGAGTGTCAGCTCATGATTGGTTTCTGGTTTTAAGTAATTTAATCTCAATCTAAAACTAGGAAATGGTTAAGCCTGACAGTCTTAATTTTCGGGTTCGAACTTGCGTTAGGCTCAATTCACTGTACCGACCCATTGTGACTTATTTCACCCTACTAGTATGTCGGCTTGGTCCTGTATATGTTTGTTTGTCATGTGGATTATGTAAAGTTGCTGCCTTGCTACCGTTCTCTTACACTGCTGGTTTTATATTTATGCATGCCATCTGATCTTAGTAACCCAACTTGATTTATGCATTTCATGGTGCATATTATGGTCATATTGATTTGCTGAGAATATTAGTAACTTGATTGTGTTTCGACCATAGGATTTCAGGTTGATATAGATGTATTTAAGGTGAAGTTATATTTGTGGGTAGTCTAAAAAAAATAGTTATGTATTGTTAAATTCTGGAAATCCCTGTTGCTTTTATTCTTAAAACATGAAACATATGTTCATGTCATTGTATCCATGTGCCTTATTTTTTAAACACGAAAGATAAGGTTGTTACATCCGGCATCGTCAACTACACCAAAAATAGCTTTCTTCTCAAAATTGGGCAAATCCGATATATTCAAAGCAACTCATTTGATTATCATTAGAGATGCCAAGAATGGGCAAATCTGATGAGAAAAGCAACTCATTTGGTTTTGAGCTGATTCACCACAATTCCGCTTAGATATGTGACACTTTGTCGTAAACTTTGCTTTCATGGTGAAACTCTCTGATTCTTTGATCGTTGGAATCAAGTTGAGATATATCTTTATGATGAATCAGGTGGTGACTGTCTTGAACTCTATTGAGGGGGTTGGGTTTGGATCTGCAAGTATTAGGTAAATAACCCCACTTACCGTTCGTTTTATCACTAAAAATATCATTATCATTATAAATACTTGTAACCTTTTTACTTCCTTGACAAAAGCCGTCATTGACAGCTGAATCAATCCGCTTAACAAGGAAGCAGGACAGTTTGTTGCTACAATTGGTTTGATAGGCATTGACATTGAGCTCGTCTCTTCCATTGTCATGTTTTCTGTTAAAGCTATCATTGGGAACACTGTTGGAGCTGTTCGCTTCGACAATGCACTTATCAGGGAAGGAAAAATCAATTTTTTTATTTTAAATGTATTATTATCATTAAAGCTAATATTTTCCTTTCTTCTGTTTATAGGGTCAACTTTGGCACGGCAGTCAGAAATCGGACCTCCAAGTAGAAAGCTTGATGATGAGATGCTACTTTTAGCTGCAACCATCAAGGCCAAGAGCGGTTCCTTTGACTGGCGAGGCTGATTTTACCTTTGGAGATATCCAGAGGATTCTTACCCCCTTGTAAGTATGCTTTAGTGCATTCTTCATAATTTTCTACGTCACAAGTATTATGTGTACTCAGGTTTCTAGAATGCTTTTGGGGTTCAAGAAGAATGATATTGCACTTAGTTTCAGTACTCTTCCAGAGATGGAAACAATCCATTTCTTTGTTATTGTGCAATCAATTGTTTCTTTCATTCTAGATAGTATAAATAATAACAGTCAGGACCACACAAAATTTATTGAAGTTCTCTTTATTTCCTTTGCAATATTGCATGATATACTGAATAATTTCTCTAATGTTTTGAAGGAGAATCCTTTGGTTAAACTTGAGTTTTTTTTCTATAAACCATATATACTAAGAATAAGGATAGTCAAAATATATATGACTTATATTCTCTAAATCCACTTTGCAAAACAAATGTTTCATGATTTCTCTATTTCTCCAATTTTAACACTTGTCACTTGTTGGTAGCTTGGTCAAAATAGCAAAGTAGGAGTAGAAAGCCAATTTTGAGCAAAAATAGAACTAGTCATGTTCTTGTTTATTAGCAATTCACTGCATGATTTGTTTGTTGGTGTATACTTTTGTTCATAATTATCAGGTTGCGCAGCTATCACCATCAATTTTGAAATCTAAAGGAGTTCCTGTTTATCGGGCAATACAAAAATCAGGAGAATTTGTCACTCTGCGAAATGCCTGCTTAGAGCGTGCGCAAGAAAACCAAAATTTGATGATTGGAATAGAGAGCTTTTGGCAGTCAAAAATCATCTTTGATTGATGCCGTTGATCTTGTGTACCATGTTGAAGTGTTGGACTGTATGTATTGTGTTTTGTAAGCGTATTATGTAAAAGAAATGATGAGAGTTTGAAAATATTAATAAATTTTTTTGGTTCATGTTTTAAGTTTGTTTGACATCTAAAGTTTTAAAGATAATATGTTCTGAAATGAATTCCTTTATCAGTAATATGTATATAATTTGTGGATATATTACAATTGTAAAATAATAATTATAATATATTACAACAATTATAAATGTTGTAAAAATTATAACAACAACGGTGCATAACAGTTGTAATAAAAGTTATTACAACGGTGGAAAAAAGTTGTAAAATATACATTTCACAACGGTGCTGCAACTGTGCAAAAACATTGTAAAAGATTTTAGTCTATTGCAACTTCTTAATAGACGACGGTGGCTCCACCGTTGTAAAAACTTTTTACAACGTTTTTGCACCGTTGTAATATGGTATATTTATTGTAGTGACTTGAATGAAGCTTGTTCGAGATTGATTAAATTGTCCCCAGGTCTTTTGGTGGGGTTACAATTTGTTTTCATTGGTACACATTCTTTGTACCTTTGTACTCTCCTGTCGTCTGGTCAGGTTAGAGTAGATTCGAGGCGGTCTTTTGTCATGGTGCACCGTCACGCCTCGAAGACGACGTCTTCCCATCCTTTATAATCTCTCTCTCAACTCGTGGGAGTTAGAGTTTGGGACGTCATATTCCCGTCCTTTTTATGTCGTTAGGAAAATGGTCATTTTATTTGCTTTCATATTGATTCAAATGTCTAATATTCAACTTACATGATGACAAATACAGAAAAAATACAAAAAAGGGTCGAACGAGTAAAGTAAATCACACACAATATTTTATAGTGGTTCGGCCAAGTCGTGACCTACATCTACTTCATAATCTTTTGTTTATATTAACCAGACTTTTCTAGGAAGGTCGTGCCTTTTACATAGCCTATAAAACAAAAGAAAATAGTACAATTTTAAATCAGTATTTCTGCAAATGTTGGGTGTTCCATGCTCTAGGAATTTCTTCACCATCCACGGTCGCTAACTTGAAGGCTCCCGTGTCAAGTTTCCATCAGATGGTGAATGGTCCTTCCCATTTTGGGCTAGACGAGCGGGAGGTGGAAAGACTCGCTTCAGCATTAGGTCTCCAGGTTCGAAAGTCCTAAACCGAACCTTTCTGTCATAGTAGCATGCCACTTGGCATCGATGCCTCGAAGCACACAAATCTGCTTTGTCCCTCTTCTCTTTAACCATGTCCAGAGACTCTAAGAGGAGTGCTTTGTTCGTCATTGGGTCATAATACATCACCCTATGAGAGGGGACTTCAAGCTCCATTGGAATTACCGCTTCTGACCCGAAGGAGAGTGAAAAAGGAGTATGACCAGTAGCTGTCTTAAAGTTTGTTCGATAGGCCCACAAGGATGCCAGCAATTCATCAACCCACATAGCTTTCGCTCACTCCAATTGCTTTTTTAGACCAGATTTAATGACTTTGTTTATTGCTTCGACTTGTCCATTTGACTACGGATGAGCTACGAAGGTATATCTCTTATCAATTTTATACTTCTGACAGAAGTTTCTAAATTCCGCGCTGTCGAATTGGGTTCCATTATCGGTTATAATGGTTTTCGATATACCAAATCGACAAATAATATTTCTGACCATAAAGCTTATTACCTTTCTTGCCGTGATTATGGTTAAGGGTTCGCCTCCACCCATTTCGTGAAATAATCCACAACCACGATTGCGTATTTAGCTCCTCCTTTTGCAATTGGTAGGGTCTCGATGATGTTTAATCCTCGCATTGCGAACGACCACAGACTGACCATCGATTTGAGATGTCTTTGAGGTGCTCTCGGAACTTTGGCGAATCTTTGGCATTTGTCGCAGCGTCATGAATGATCAGCTGCATCTTTATTCACGGTAGGCCAAAAATAACCATATCGCAATACTTTCTTTGCCAGAGTTTGACCCTCGGTATGATCCCCAAACTCACCTTCATGTACCTCTTTCACTAAACATTTGATGTCGTCGTGTGCTATGCACCGCAACAGAGGCATAGCAAATCCTTGACGATAGAGGACGTCATCCTGTAAAACGTATTTGGCAGTTTTACGTATTACAGCTCGTCTCTCGCTCTTCTTTGACGGGAACATTCCGCTCTTAAGGAGGTTCTTAATTGGTGTCATCCATGACTCCCTTTCTGGCTCAACTTCCAAGGCTAATTCGACTTCCATTTGGTCAAAGCTTGGTGATTCCAATATCTCTATTGGATCCATTTCGGTTTCCTCAGGGTTGTCAGAACTCGCTAGCTTAGCAAGTCGATCTGCCTTCTGATTTTCTGCTCTCGGAATGTGTGTTATACTGTAATGCTCCAGGTTGCCCATAACTCCTCTACTTTTCCAAGATAAGTAACAAATTGAGGTCCCTGGTCACAAATTCTTTTCGAACTTGGCGGACAACTATTTTGGGGTCACAGAATATGTCCAACATTTTTACCCCTAATTCCTTAGCGAGTTTCAGCCCGACTATCAGGGCCTCGTACTCGGAATCATTATTGGTGGCGGAAAATTCCAATCATAGGGGATAGTAAATGGATCGTCCTTCAGGAGTGGTTAAAACAACTCCGGCGTTGGACCTTCAATTGTTCTTGGCCCCGTCCATATTTAATTTCCAAGGACTAAGCTCTAACGCATGCTCTGAGGTAACAACTTTGTCATCCACTGTTTCTTCCTCGGGAATCGTAAATTCTACTATGAAGTTGGCTAAGGCCTGCCCCCTTATTGACCTCCTTGGTTGAAAATTTAAATCAAATTGGCTCAACTTGATATTCCACTTAAGTAATCTCCCCCATGCTTCCGGTCTCTGTAATACTTGTCTTAAAGGTTGATCAGTATGTATGACTATCGGGTGAGCTTGAAAATAATGACGGAGCTTTCGAGAGGCAATCAAGAGGTTGTAAGCATGCTTTTCTATTTTTTGGTAATTGCGTTTCACAGCTGCTAACTTCTTACTTACATAATATACTGGCTTCTGGACCTTGTCTTCTACATGCACCGAGGTTGTGCTGACAGCATGAGATGACACTGCCAGATAGACGAACAGATCTTCATGATCCACCAGTTTTGACAATATTGGGGGCTTCTCCAATAAGTCCAACAGATTTTAGAAGGCCTCTACACAGTCGGGAGTCCATTTGAAATTACGTTTTCCCCGTTTGATTAAATCAAAGAATGGGACACGGTTTTTTGTAGCTTTGGAAACGAATCTGCTTAATGCAGCAACCTTCCCTGCCAAGCTTTGAATGTCACTAATCTTCTGTGTCTCTTCTATGTTCCTTATTACTGCTATCTGGCTAGGATTAATCTCAATCCCTCGAGAACAAACAACAAACACGAGGAATTTCCCTGATGCAACTCTAAATGAGCATTTTAGGGGGTTCAACTTCATCCCGTACCTTCGTAGGATATCAAACATCTCTACTAGATCTTGTGCATGACTGGAGGATTGCCTGGATTTCACGAGCATGCCATCTACATAAACTTCCATGATTTTTCCAATCTATTTATAGAACATTCGACTCACCAGCTACTGATACGTGGCTCCGACATTCTTTAGTCCGAACAGCATTACTACATAGCAGTACAATCCTAAGTTTGTTATAAAACTTGTGTGCTCTTGATCTGGTACATGCATGGGGATTTGGTTATATCCTGAGTATACGTCCATAAAGGAAAGAAGTTCGTGTCCGGCCGTTGAGTCCACTAGCTGGTTAATCCTAGGACATGGGAAACTATCTTTTGGACAAGCCTTGTTTAAATATGAAAAATCAACGCACGTTCGCCATTTCCCATTTGATTTCTTGACCAAAACAAGATTCGATATCCAGTCGGGATAGGTTGAATCTCTAATGAACCCATTATCTTTCAACTTCTCCACCTCTTCCTTTAGGGCTGCCGACCTCTCCGGGCCTAACATACGCCTCTTCTGTTTAACGGGTGGATGCTTTGGATTAATGCTCAATGAGTGACTCATAACGGAGGGAGATATCCCACACATATCAGCATGGGTCCAAGAAAACACGTCCAAATTTTCCTTTAAAAAGTCAGTCAATTCCTTTGCTCGGAGCGGATCCAGCTGGGATCCAATCTTCGACACCTTTATCGGATCAATGTCGTCAATGGGGATGTCCATGGTCGTTTCATTAAGGGTCGCCTTTCTGTCTCCAGGCTCTTCATCCCCTCTAGGATCTATGTCCTCGGGCAGTTCTCTAGGCGATTCCCTCGGGGCTGGTCCCTTTAGTTGCTATGCTGAACCCTCCCTTACAGGGGAGGAGATACCTTTGGCTTCAATGATCAATCCCTTCATCAACATCTTTAGTTCGGCCATGTAACAGGCTCGTCCGGTGACTTGATCACCCCTCATCACTCCCACTCCTTATTCGGTTGGAAATTTCAGCAATAAGCACCAGGGTGCAATGCAAGCCCTGAATTCCGCAAGGGCTGGTCGACCCAAAAAGCCATTATAGGGTGATTCAACGTCCAAAACTACAAATGGGAGAATTCTCACTATCCGGTGGTCCCATTGTCCCAATGTCACTGACAATTCTACATATCCCATTGGATCAGTCGATGCTCCATTGAAGCCACTTATCCATCCCCCGCAAGGCTTCAAGTCTTTCGCTTCAAGTTTATCTGATTGAATGCTTTTGTAAAGAGAATATTAACCAAACTCCCATTATCTACCAACATTTTATGAACTAGAGCTGGACTGATAGTAGTAGTGATCACCAGTGGGTCCTCTGTAGGCGATACAATTCCAGAATCGTCTCTATCACGAAGTATGACATCATCTGACATCATTTTCTGTTGCTTAAACGGGGCGATGTCTTCGAGGTTGCAACACTCTCCCACTCCAAGGTGCTTAACTGCATTGACATATTGGTCCATAGCCCTATAACTATAAGCAGCGGGGTGAGGCCCTCCCACTATAGTATTAATAACGATTCCTTTACCTTTTTGTTGAGAGGTGGGCTTAGGAGCAGGTTGATTTTGATTCGGGGATTGCCCTCCTTGCCCCTATCTCTTGGGACAACCTTGTATTCATCTAACTTTCCTTCCCGCAATAGCTTTTCGACAACGTCTCTCAAATGCCGACATGCATTAGTAGAATGTCTGTGGGTTCCATGAAACAGGCAAAATTTTCCAGTAGCCACCTCTTTCTCCGTAAAGTCTCGGGACGGAGGCTTTTTATATTGTAAGTTGTTGTAAGTATCCAGGTAGATGTTTTCCAATGTGTCATTCAGTGGTGTGTAATTTTTAAAGGTTTGGAATCGAGGCCTTTTGCCTGAGTTATTTCCTCGGTTCTTATTCCTTCTATTGTCGTTCCATTCCTGTTGTTACTTCCTTCGTTTTTGTTGCAAACATTTACCTCGACTATCCCCAAACTGTAACCGGACTGCTTTACAGCAACATTACTTTGAATGTCTTCTTTTGAAGCTCCATCAGACTTTCTCTTTCGATCGGCATATATCTCTTCTCATCACATATGAATATTTGCCTTTTCATAGAAAGCCTCCCTAGTTAACGGTGGCTTCCCAGCTAAATAACCTCCGAATTCAGTATTTGGATCAACTCCTTCAATCAAAGCCATCAAAAAAGTTGGTTCGTGGGGATCGCTTATTTCAGTAACTGCTAAGTTAAAGCAATCCAAGTATGATTTCAGAGATTCTCCAGAGCCAGTTTAATTCTAGATAGTTCGATAACACTTTTTGCCCTACGGGCATGGAGTTGGAATTGTTTCATAAAAAGCTCCCTTAGTTCTTGAAAAATCGATACCGATCGAGGGGGAAGTCGCGTAAACCACATTAATGCAACATCCTCTAGATATATAGGGATGGCTTTACATTTTACAGCATCAGGTGCAGCTGCAGCGTTCATATACCACGCATATCTCATCAGATGTTGCTTCGGATCTGTTCTTCCAGTATATCGATCCATCTGTGGCAAATTGAACTGTCAAGGGAATGGGAAGTTCAGAATGTCATCAGTAAACGGGGTATTACTGCGTTCAATACCCCAGTCTTCATTGGTATATCGACTGCTATCGGCCATGATTTGACGCATCATCGCTTCTACTTCCGCGTTGGTTAAAGTTGGTTCGGGATCCCTACTTCTTTCTCTCCTCATACGCCTACCATCCACTTCAGGTGACCCCCTCGGGTTTCGGTTGGTAACAGAATCTCCCCGCCTTTTGCGGTCCTGGTCACTCACAGGACGAACAGGCTGAAGGAGTTTTCCCTGGGTGGGATTGGTAATATTTGGATCCCTGGGGAGAACATGTGATCCTCGCATCGGTAACAACATTGGTTCCCTCAAACTTGGATCGTCGGACCCCAGCACACGGGCTGCATCCTCATGGGACCCCAAAGATCTGAATGTCAGTTGGTCAAGATTTTCGGGCCTTTCGTATAACCTCCTTTCGCATGGGGGCTCTTCATCAGAAGATGATGAATGATCCATTGTAGGATGATGAACCGGAGAGGACACCCTTTGTCTGTGAAGTTCTCTTATTTCTTCATTCACAGCCCTCATGTTTTCTCTCATGAGAACACTATCGTGTTTGTGATCCTTCAAAGCATTTCTAGTGCTCTCAAGCATATCAAGCAAGCGGGAAAACTCCCTATGGGTTACAAGTGCAGAAGGTGTAGGCTGATCATCAGTTGCCACAGCTGGTATCAGAGCATTTGTAAGAGCTCGAGTGGAGGTACCAACAGCCAGGTTCGGTTCAGATTGGAGCCTGTTCAGATAGAGTAGGAGATGTCCTACCGGATCGGTTAGCTCCTAAACTTTGTCCTCTCGAACTAGTAATAACCATAGCTTGTTGATCTTCACCTACTCTGCTTTCCCGCGCATTCTGCACTTCTTTTCCTTTTCCCTTGGTCGTAATATTCAGTTTGTCGAAATCTTTTAGGTAGAGAACTTCAGAAATATTGACTGTAGGACTATCTTTTTCGGATATACAGACCCAAATAGTAGAATGGTAGCCCAAAATACAGAGAATTTGAGAACTTCTCAGTGAAAGCACCAAAATGTTAGATCCAAAAATAGTTCTAACACCCAAAGTAATGAAAGTTTTAAATGAAATAAAAATAAAAATGGAGAAAACACACGATTTATAGTGGTTCGGCGTTGAAGAGCCTACGTCCACTTTAAATTCCTCTGATTGATGATGGAAATATAAGTACAATGATTGTTTTCACTCAGTTTCACTTTTACAGTAGATAATTTCACTCTACACTCACTGGAATGTTATTCAAAGATTGGTGATGATCTGATTAAGATGATGAAATTCGGATATAGCAGGTCTTTGAGTCAAGAATTTTCCAAAAGATCCTTCAAATGATATTCAAAGGTGTATTTATAGGCAAAATTCTTCCCTGGAAGGCATTCAGTTCGGATACTCGTGGAGTTCAAGCCTTGAATGTCGGGATCGGAGGCTTCACGATGATGACCGCACATCATGTTAGTGGATGAATGTGGGGGAGTGGGCACGCAACCGCTCAGCATCTTCAGGGATCGTGCATTGTAACCGTCGCTGCTTCGAGATTGGATCAGATGTGTAGAGAGAAAGAGGCGCAAATCGGATGGCTCTGAACTGATTCGGTTCAATCTTCGTATCTTTGTTTTCTGCTTCGCAATATATTAATTCAGCTCAGGACCTCCGAACAGATGCGGGCTTCTAGGATGTATTCTTCTAGTTAGCACTCTTCATTATTTGATTTTTTAACTTTGTGTAGCCTAGTTCACAAAGTAGGCTAACAATATTATACTATTTTTTCCTTCACCAAGATTTTACCCACAGGGTTTTTCTTGGTGAGGTTTGTAATGAGGCACTATCCTTATCCAGATGTATCAAACTTCTTTAGATGAAATCAGATATTAAAATATATCATTGTGCTCTTTTAAGCTTTTACACAGGGTTTTCTTAGTAAGGTTTAACGGGACATTGTTTTGATGCAAAGTATCAAACTGTTAGAAGGAGTATCCTTTTACTATGATATCTGCAATCCTACACATTGCAATCTTTTCCTCATTCAAGAACTTTCCCACTTGGTTTTCCAAATAGAATTTTTTAAAATAAGGCAATAAAATATAGTTGTATCGAATAAATGGATATATTCAAGCAAGATAACAATAAGAGGGAGCAATCATCATATATGTTTTGAAAAGGACAACTTCAGGTTAGTAGAGCATTGAAGATTTTTGTGACGACCCTCCATACACCACCGGGGTTAATAACTAAAAATGGCGCTGCACAAGCACCTGATCAATGTAAGGCTTTCGTCAAAGTTAGTAGAAAGGAAGAAAAAGAAGAAAGAAAAAAGGGAATAGGAGAGAAAGAAGGGAAACATATATAAACATAATCGCTAAACCTATCGTATATCTCATAGGGTATCAGATAACATATAATAATAACAATCTCTGATATTGAATAGGCAAGATAGTAATAGCTATAAAACCATATAGTCAGAGTTGTCACACCCAGCATTTTATGAAAATTAAATAATATATGTGTCTATGTGTTTATATATATATATATATATATATATATATGCATAGACATAAATATATAAAGGAAAAATAAAATAATGATAATATATGATTGCATGTAATAAAAAGAAGAAAAAGATTATTGTAAATAAAAATGCAACGCATGCGTTAAAAGAATGAAGAAATTAGTTGCATGCAGTGTAATTATGTTGCATGCATCGATTTACAAATATTATGTTTTAATAGTAAGAGAAAAATTAAAGAAAAACATGCATACAAAGTGATAAGGTTACATGCAATAATTTAAATGAAGAAGAGGAATAAGAAAAGAACAATGACCACCATTGTTCTAAACCCTGTTAACAAAAGCCTAAATAGTCCAGTTGGTTAGAGCTAGCATGTGGCTTTCATAAAAGAGGGACAAAATTTGATCCCCGCCAGCGCTATATTTTTGTTTTATGGGAACGACTAAAATAACACATGCTCTAAAGAGAAAACATGTATAAATGCACTTATAAGGAAAAGTACATATAAGGATGTATAGAAAAATACATATATACATCTATATGAAAATATATGTGTATATATGTGCAGATATATATATATATATATATATATATATAAGAGAAAAATTGAAAATAAGGCTACAATCAAAGAAATATGGTAAGAGTTAAATAACGGCATAACACCATTTGAATTTTGAAAATGAAATAAAAGTTGTGTTTATATATATACGCGTAAAATGAACATTAGAAGTTTTGTATACATATAAGGAGATTATATGTAAATATAATGTTTAAATAAATTTTAGAAATTCAAACATTAAAAAATAAACCTTCTACGCCAAAACAGCTCGTGGGACCTATAGGGGGGTCAACCCACTTCAGATCCGGCCAGATTCATTAGTGAATCTGGACTGTTTTCTTAACCAAATTTGTTGCTGATTCAGTGTTGCATGTACGATAAGATTCTGAACACCTATAAATAGGCTAGCATAGCCTAGCCTGAATCTCACATTTTATAAGAAGCCGCCTAAGCTCTGTCATTCTTCTTCCTCCTCAAATCTCTTTAGAAAAATAGAATAATTAGTTTAGGAAAATTCTGATTCAAGATCTAGAGGAAAAGGATGTAAACTAATAAAGAAGGTGTTCAAAATTCTATTCGAAGTACGGTTATTTCTTGGATCTGGCCTATTTGAATTTCTCCTTTTTCTTTCCTTGTTCTTTTAGTTAAGAATTGTTGATTCATGGTTGGTTAGGTTCTAAATCCTGTTAGGGAAGCCATGGAATGCTAGATCTGGACCAGATTCAGTATTTGGAAAGGAAATTAGGTGAGTGGATTTAATTTATATCATTTTTAATAATGGTATATTTATCTTTTGACATTCCCCCTTAATATGCAATGTAAATCTTCCATAATGTTAATATAATATGTTGAAATGTTAATTGGATGCGTTGAAATGTTAATATGTTGAAAAGGATAAACCTGTTAAAATATGTGGAAACAATTACTGTTGTATACATGCATGTTTTAATAACTTGTTAATTGGATACTGTAAGTTAAGTTACGGTGAAGTTGGAATAATTACATGTTAATTTGTGGCATATTATGTACTTGAACCCTTGACTGTAAGAATTGGTACAATTACATGTTAAATTGTTAGATGAGAATAATTACATGATTGATAGTTACATGTTATCATTTTAAAATGAAGTTAACTACTTGTTTGGAAGAACATGCGACATGACAATTAGAAATAGACTTAATATGATATTAAGTGTGACATGTAAAAATAGATTACAGTAAAATTTAGAAAGAATAAATATGCCTAAACTTACAATAGATAGAAAACAGTAACCGCACTTGGACACGACATTAAATTCAACTTATGGTAGAAGTCTGCTTGGAACCGTTAGGCAAACCCGGCGTCCACAAGTTGTTAATTTAATGTGAGGGGTCTAGTGCAGAAATATACATGTAATGGTGCTAAGACACAAGGTTGAGTACAACTTATGGTAGAAGTCTGCTCGGAACAGCTTGACTAATCCAGCATCCACAAGTGGTCGGCTTAATATTAGAGGTCTAGTGCATATATATATATATGCATATAAAAGGATAGAAATAAAATGCACTAGTTGTGATTAATGGAAATAAATGGAAATAAATAGGAAATGAATGAAAGTTACAATAGTAAAAGAAGTGGAATGAACGGGGAATGATAATAACCTATTATAAATAAATTACATTAATGAGAATGTTATATAATAGGTAGGCTTGTCCAAGGGACAAGTGGAAATTATAACTTAGGTTATAATAAATGAGAAAGAAAATGGAATAACTTATGTAATGAGATAAGTTGTACTTAATTTTAAAGTAAGTTATCCGTGAGAACGAGAATCTGAAATCTACTGATAAGTACAACATAAGTTATATTTATTGAAAGGAAACTTATTAGTAAACCTTAGTTAAAAGAACTAAGTTAATAATTAAACTGCGATAAGTTGCAGTGATAGTGTAAGATGAAATTACGATTAAATAGGAAATAATGAGGCAAACTTATGAAATAAAATAACTTACATTTAATCATAAATAATAAGTGACATGTTAAACAGAAAACATGTGAATTGAGATATACTTAATTACATATTAAGCAGAACATGTTATTGCAACTATGGAATCAAACAATGAATAACATGAAGAGATCGTAGATTACAGACATTGAGTTACAATCTAGAGAATAACATGTTATGGGCTTATTAATAAACTGAAATGGGTTAAGTTATATGACTGAAATTAATAAGCAAGAGGGGTCCATTCCTTAGAGATATAAGGGGCTCGAAAAGAACTTGGTGACCTGGATAAGAAGTTAATATGATTTGATATAACCAAGTTAAATTGGTAACTCGATGAGGTAGAGCAAGCACATAATTCAATGTTTAGACATAGGGTCTAACAACACATTAAAATGAGGCACTTAGACCAGTCTGTACGTTTGAGGATGAATAACCCAACGGGGTAGATCATCGTGGTGTCATGAGGCACGAGGTGAGCGCACGTCCATCTGTTTATTCTGTTATTCTGCTGATATCCTGTTGGCTCCGAATGACTGGAAGGGGAAGTACGCGGCTTCCTGGGACGTTGAGGGTACTCCTGGTGGTCTTCTGTGCTGTGACAACAATCGACTATGCTCATAGAGGTTAGGTCTGCGCGTTTCTACCCAGTGAGTATGCCTTTATTGCCACGATAGTAGGCAATCATAAGATTGTAGGGTGGCATAGGTGATTCGGGATCCAAGCTGCCTAGTTACTGGTGCTTTTACGACCACTCTTGAAGCATTGATAGGCCTAACCGTTGGTGATAGCAAACATCGGGTACCTACCATCGACAGTTAGCGTAATGCATGATGCGGAAAGATGGAGAGCTAAACCAATAGACCATAGACCTCATGTTATCAAGGCTAAGGGACATGCCAACTAGGATTTGATGTGTGTTGTTTGCTCTTGCGCTAGGTCATTAGTTCTCAATCTGTTCGTCTTTCATTAGTTGAGGAAAGGGTCAGGTGGGACCATAGTCATTGAAAATGCAGACCTTAGCATCTGTATATATATAGATATCTGAAAAGCTCCCGACCAAGTTCTGTGTTTCTTGTACAGCCCTGCCACGGGACTCAGTACATAGTGGAGGATATGTGCGGTTAAGGCATCGAGTACGATTGACGATTCGTATGTGGAGAAAGTCTAGATACATGCATGTCTACTCTGGGTGGTGTATCGTAGACTCTAGGGCATTACTCTATGATATGATTCAATCGAAGGTGGCAGTCTGTACGCTTACGTGGCGATGGCAGTTCTAAGCAGAACGTAGTGTTGTTATGTAGAGATTTGTACGTCTCTTTGGTGTAGGAAGAGGGATTACATATATCCTGTGGTGTTACGGCGAAGACCGTCCGAGTAGGGTACCATGGGGTGTACCATAATGTTGGGGGTAGCTAAATATATACTGTATTAGGGTAAACCACTGGGGAGTAAATGGGTACGACGTGTGTGTAAGCCATGAGTGTTGTTAACCCAAGTAACCTAATAAATAAGAAAATGTAATTGAACAGTATATGTAGGGTTATCCAAAATGTGTAATTTAAATCCAGTCACCAGAACTTGTGTTCTGACCCCCTCCTCATAACATACTCACAGGTTATATTTGTGGCAGAGATATGATAACTTTGGATACTGGTTAGATAGTATTATTATCTGGGTATGGCTCTATTTTGATTATATTATATTTTATCCATTCCGCTGTAAGATGTTTTCTAACCTCTGGTATATTTTATATCTATGTTTTTTCTATAGCATATCATAGCAACCAACACGAGTTTTGATAAGTTAGAATTAAAAAAATTAGTCTATCGGAATTCTGGTTGTTACATTTGGTATCAGAGCCTAGGTTTAGGGTTCCTGTATTGAGTGAACGTATTTGTATTTTTAAAAATATAAATATATTATGTATATATATACCTAGATCTATAGAGGAACCCACTAAATAGAAATAAGTATAATATGGTAAGAAATGGGATGTCTGTTTTGTACACTAAAGGAATGAATATGGAAATCTGAGACCCTTTGATAATTTTGGTGGAAAGTGTACGATGTACTTTGTATGAAAGGAAGGTGAATCCCATATGATTAGTGTTTTGGGTTAGTGGGTTTGGCAGTAAAACCTTATAAATTGGGAAAGGTTAAAAAGGAAAAAATGGATTAGGAATATATATAGTTGAGAGAATTGACTTTGTGGGAGTGTCTAGGAAAGCTTAGTTAATATTGGAAACCCACTTTGAGTCTAACCCCATTTTTAACTTTTAAGAACTAGAGATTATAATAGTTTTTGGAAGATGGTTTGTGGTGTCTTCAAGTCTAAAACTTAAAATTTGTAGTTTTAAAATGTGTAAAGTACGCATATTGAGTTTAAAGTAAAATGGGGTATATTTTGGAAACAGTAATTTCTTGCGAAAATTTTGTCTAAATTAAAATTCTCTCAGAAAAAGGTGCACATTATAGAGCATGTATAGCTTGTTAGTTTTCTTGTTATATTGCATGAAAGTATTAAAAAAATATAGAAAATATTGCATTTTATTAAAATTTTCAATAAAGAAAGTTTTGAAATCTCTATTCCTTTGACAGTCATTTTTGATAAAAAAATTCAAAGGAGAAAATTTTGTTGGGTGGACCAAATAAGTTGCAGAAATTAAGAATATAGTAGATGTTTTCACCTTGTAGTAAGTAGTTGAACCGACCTTAGAGGTAAGAACATGTTATAAACCCGATTGAGAAATAGTTGTCCTTATCTACTCCTATTTTCGTGATTTGAAAAAAAAATGATTTACATTTTTTTTATATATAATGACATGTTTTATGGTTTGGCAAAAGTAAGTTTTAGCGAGTAAAATAAAGTTTTGATACTTTTAACTTTTGAAAGAAAAGAGAAATGAAAAGGCCAAACCTTGTTTTAAATGTGTGGAGTAGGTGAGGATTAGTGCCTAGGGAAGACAGGAAAAGTTTTGAGACTATGAAGTAGATAGCGAGAATTATCTTTTCTTGGAATAATGGTAAGTTCTCGTAGAATGTGTAAGCATTATAAAGCGTAGGGTGCTGCTTAAAATTTTTGTTAGTACACAGGAAGGACTAGTGGTGACTACTAGACAATAGAGGGAAAATAAGTATTTACATCCTGTTGTTTGAATTGTTCAGAAGGGACATAGTCCTGAGATTCTTGGCCCATAGTAGTAGTTGTGTATAACGTTTGTTTTCCTGTTTTAGTTGAAGGACTATAAGGCTTTTTTAAAATTAAACTTAGATCAGAGGATTAAGTTAAATAAGCTAATAAAAGGGTAATGGCAAAACTAAAAAGGAAACAACAAATTCAGTAAAGCAACAAACATGGTAGTTAAAGAAAGATGGAAAATTATGAGAAAAAGGTGTATAAGAATTAATTTTTCCAAGATAAATTGAAAAAGAAAATCAATAACAAAGATTTTTTTTATGTAGGTAGTGCTTGGATAGGAAAATAGGGAATCTTTATAAATAGTTTCATAAAATCCAATTATGGTTGGGAAAAGGTCGGAAAAGTAAAACGGAAGATGTGAAGTTTTTCGTTTTCCACCTTTTTATAACATAAGAAATTGAATTTAGAAAATTAGATTTTTCTAAAATTCGAAAAATAAAGTTGCTTGGTAGGGCTTTGGATGTAAAAATTGAATGAACTTTGCTATGCAATAGTGTTGGAAATTTTGAATGAAAATATATTTTGATTTTTAAAATATTGCATTCATGTAGAATTGCCGGTATATTTAGGATGTGTAGATAATGTTTTTAAAGGATTTTTGAAAAAATTGCGTACATATAGGAGGAACCGCTTAGGCATACATGTATTATTATGTTGTATTACACTTTGCACAAGTGCACAATGTTTGCAAAAATTGGATGCACATATGATGGATGGATATTATGCGAGGGGTTATTTGATTTTTACCCTTATCAAATTTCGGCGATGAAATTTCCTAAGGGTAGGTGAATGTAATGCCCTGCATTTTATGACAATTAAATAATGCATATGTTTATATATGTGCATAGACATAAATATATAAAAGAAAAAGAAAATAATGATTATATATGATTGCATGTAATAAAAAGAAGAAAAAGATTAATGTAAATAAAAATGCAACATATGCATTAAAAGAAAGAAGAAATTAGTTGCATGTAGTGTAATTATGTTGCATACACCGATTTCCAAATATTATGCTTTAATAACAAGAGAAAAATTAAAGAAAAAGATGCATGCAAAGTTATAAGGTTACATGCAATAGTTTAAATGAAAAAGAGGAATAAGAAAAGAACAATGACCACCATTGTTCTAAACCCTGTCAACAAAAGCCTAAGTAGTCCAGTTGGTTAGAGCTAGCATGTGGCTTTCATACAAGAGGTACAGAGTTCGATCCCCACTAGCGCTATATTTTTGTTTTAAGGGAACAACTTAAGTAACACATGCTATAGAGAGAAAATATGTGTAAATGCACATATAAGGAAAAAGTATACATATAAGGAAGTATAGAAAAATATATGTATACTTGTATATGAAAATACGTGCGTATATATGTGCAGAAATATATATATATACACACACACACACACACATATATATATATATATATATATATATATACAAGAGAAAAGTTCAAAATAAGACTACAATCAAAGAAATATGGTAAGAGTTAAATAACAGCATAACATCGTTTGAATTTTGAAAACGAAATAAAAGTTGTGCGTATATATATACGCGTAAAATAGTCATTATAAGTTTTGTATACACATAAGGAAATTATATATAAATACAATGTTTAAATAAATTCCAGAAATTCAAACATTCAAAAATAAAACTTCTGCGCTAAAACAACTCGTAGGACCCGTAGGGGGGTCGACCTAGGGGTCGACACAACTATAGGGGGGCCACCTCAGATCCAGCCAGATTCATTAATGAATCTGGACTGTTTTCTTAACCAAATTCGTTGCTGACTCAGCACTGCATGTACGAGAAGATCATGAACACCTATAAATAAGCTAGCAAAGCCTAGACTAAATCTCACATTTTCTGAGAAGCCGCCTGAGCTCTGCCATCCTTCTTCCTCCATAAATCTCTTCAAGAAAATAGAATAATTAGTTTAGGGAAATTCTGATTCAAGATCTGGAGGAAAAGGATGTAAATTAATAAAGAAGGTGTTCAGAATTCTATTCGAAGTAAGGTAATTTCTTGGATCTGGTCTATTTGAATTTCTCCTCTTTCTTCCATTTTTATTTTAGTTAAGAATTGTGGATCTATAGTTGTTTAGGTTCTAAATCCAGTGAGGGGAACTATGGAATGTTAGATCTGGACCAGATTCAGGATTTGGAAAACAAATTAGGTGAGTGGATTTAAGTTATATCATTTTTCATAATGATATATTTATCGGTTGACATTTCCCGTTAATATGCAATGTAAATCTGCCATAATGTTAATATAATATGTTGAAACGTTAATTGGATGATTTGAAATGTTAATATGTTGGAAAGGATAAACCTGTTAAAATATGTGGAAACGATTACTGTTGTATACATGCATGTATTAATAACTTGTTAATTGCATACTATAAGTTAAGTTACAATGAAGTTGGAATAATTACATGTTAGTTTGTGGCATATTATGTACTTGAACCCTTACCTGTAAGAATTGGTACAATTACAAGTTAAATTGTTAGATGAGAATAATTACATGATTGATAGTTACATGTTATAATTTTAAAATGAAGATAACTACATATTAGAAGAACATGCGACATGATAATTTGAAATAGACTTAATATGATATTAAGTGTGACATGTAAGAATCGATTACACTAAAATTTAGAAAGAATGAATTTTCCTAAACTTACAGTAAATATAAAACAGTAACCACACTTGGACACGATGTTAAATTCAACTTGTGGTAGAAGTCTACCCGGAACCGCCCAACAAATCCAGCATCCACAAGTTGTTAATTTAATGTGATTGGTCTGGTGCGTAAATATACATGTAACTATGCTAAGACACGAGGTTAAGTCCAACTTGTGGTAGAAGTCTGCCCGGAACCTTGCAGCAAATCCAACATCCACAAGTGGTTGGCTTAATGTGAGAGGTCTAGTGCATATATATATATATAAACACATAAAAGGATAGAAATAAAAGGTACTAATTGTGTTTAATGAAAATGAATAGGAAATGAATGGAAGTTACAACAGTAAAAGAAGTGGAATGAACGAGGAATGATAATAACCTATTATAAATAAATTACATTAATGAGAATGTTATATAATAGGTAGGCTAGTCCTAAGGACAAGTGGAAATTATAACTTAGGTTATAATAAATGATAAAGAAAAGGGAATAACTTTTGTAATGAGATAAGTTGTACTTAATTGTAAATTAAGTTATCTGTGAGAAAGGGAGTCTGAAATCTATTGATAAGTACAACATAAGTTATATTTATGGGGAGGAAACTTATTTGTAAGCCTTAGTTAAGAGAACTAAGTTAATAAATAAACAGCGATAAGTTGTAGTGATAGTGTAAGATGAAATTGTGATTCAATATGAATGAATGAGGCAAACTTATGAAATGAAATAAGTTACATTTAATCATAAATAAAAAGTGATGTGTTAAACAGAAAACATGTGAATTGAGATATACTTAATTACATATTAAGTAGAGCAAGTTATTGCAACTATGGAATCAGACAATGAATAACATGAAGAGATTGTAGATTATAGATCTTGAGTTACAATCTAGAGAATAACATGTTATGGGCTTATTAATAAACTAAAATGGGTTAAGTTATATGACCAAAATTAATAAGCAAGATGGGTCCATTCCTTAGAGATATAAGGGGCTCGGAAAGAACTTGGTAACCTGGATAAGAAGTTAATATGATTTGAGATAACAAAGTTAAACTGGAAACCTAATGAGGTAGAGCAAGTGCATGATTGAATGTTTAGACATAGGGTCTAATAACACATTAAAATGAGGTGCTTGGACCAGTCCGTGCGTTTGAAGATGAATAACCTAATGGGGTAGATCATCATGGTGTCATGAGGTACAAGGGGAGCGCACATCCATCTATTATTCTGTTATTCTGCTGATATTATGATGGCTCCCAAGGATTGGAAGGGAAAAGCGCGCGACTTCCTGAGACGTGGAGGGTACTCCTGGTAGTCCTCTGAGCTATGATAACATTCGACTGTGCTCACAGAGGCCAGGTCTGCGCATTTCTACTTGGCGAGTGTGCCTTGATTTCTATGATAGTACGCAATCAAAAGACTATAGGGTAGCATAGCCGATTCGACGATCCAAGTTGCTTAGTTACTGGTGGGGTTATGACCAATCTTGAAGTACTCATAGGTATAACCATTAGTGATAGAAAAACATCGGGCACCTACCGCTGACAGTCAGCGTAATGCATGATGCGGAAAAATGGAGAGATAAACCAATAGGCCATAGACCTCATGCTATTAAGGCTATGGGTGAGGGACATGCCAACTAGGATTTGTTTGTTGTTTGCTCTTGGGCCAGGTCATTAGTTCTCAATCTTGTTTGTCTTTCATTAGTTGAGGCAGGGGTTAGGTGGGACCATAGCTACTGAAAATGCAGACCTTAGCATCTGTGTATAAAGATATTTGAAAAGCTCCCGACCGAGTTCTGTGTTTCTTGTACAGCCCTGCCATAGACTCGGTGCATAGTAGAGGATATGTGCGGCTAAGGCATCGAGTACGATTGACGATACATACGTCGGGAAAGTATAGATTCATGCATGTCTGCTCTGGGAAGTGTATCATAGACTCTAGGGCATTGCTCTATGATCTGATTCGATCAAAGGTGGCAGTCTGTATGCTTATGTGGCGTTGGCGGTTCTATGCGAAACGTAGCGTTGTTATGTAGAGATCCGTACGTCACTCCGGCGTAGGATGAGGGACTGCGTATATTTCTGTTGCGTTACGGTGGAGACCGTGCGAGTAGGGTACCATTGGTTGTGCCTTAATGTTGGGGGTAGCTACATATATACTGTATTAAGTTAATCCACTAGGGAGTAAATGGGTACGACGTGTGTGTAATCCATGAGTGCTGTTAACCCAAGTAACCTAACAAATAATAAAATGTAATTGAATGGTATATGTAGGGTTATCCAAAATATGTATTTTTAAATCCAGTAACCAGAACTTTTGTTCTGATCCCCTCTTCATAACATACTCGCAGGTTAGATTTGTGGTAGAGATATGATAGCTTTGGATACTGGTTAGGCAGCATTATTATCTGGGTAAGGCTCTATTTTGATTATATTATATTTTATCCATTCCGATGTGAGATGTTTTCTGAGCTCTCATATATTTTATATCTCTGTCTTTTATGCAAGATACCAGAGCAACCAACATGAGTTTTGATAGATTATAATTTTGAAAAAAAAAACGGTCTATCGGAATTCTGGTTGTTACAAGAGTATACAGGCTCATATAGTTATACAAAACAATAATAGAGTTCATACAAAAGGTAAATAAACTCAACTAATCAACTCTCTCTAATAAAGCACACCACACTGTCAAGGCTCCATAGTGCTACTCAGCGGAAACAAATAGTTATAATACAAGTATAAATATATAAATTGTCGCCTCCTGCGAATCCAACCGCGTAGCTTCGAGCAATACTTGTATCTACCCCTGGTCTTCTCAACTGCATCGTCGATGAGTACTTAAGGTAATAAGATGGGAAAAAAGCTTGGGTAAGAAAAAAGTATGGTGTGAGCAATAAATAATCTCAAAGTACTGTAAAAGTCGTAATAGCGCTATGCCAAAAAAAAGTCATAACAGTGTATATATAGCATGGAGAGTATGAGAATCATACCTGCCCTACCCCTGCATCCACAGAGTTAGCATATAACAGTCGATATATGCTAATTATAATCAACATATTAAGAATATGGTGTCAAAGATTCCTAAGTAATAATGATGACAGATAAGCGAACATCCATAGCATCCGTCATCCATCTTCACAATCACTCACTCAATGTTTGGACATACGACATCACCCGACCGTCTCGGTACCCCCGTGGGGATGGACTCACACTTATCCTATGTGCCACTAAATATCCACATCTGGAGAAAGGAGGAACATGCACCTGTTCCAATGGCTCATAAACTTTCTCTAGCTCCTGATACATAAAAACAATCTTACGTGTCAATGTTCCCTTAGCATTCGTACCCGCAGCTAAGCTCAATTAGAAGTCACTACAATGCTTCCCATCCACATCCTATGTAGTAATTCCCCATTGAACTCTCCTTACATCTTGGGTAAAACTTTCATTGTAGTAGCCTTGCTCCTTATCCCAGAATCACCATCCTTGAATGACGTATCACTACGTAGGAACACCACATTCACGTCTTATGCCAAAGCCACTGATCGAGAAGCAATCGTTGAAATCATTATCGAATGAACCATCACATTCTGCTACTCAAAATCGAATCATCATCGATGTAAATTGGTTGAAGTGGCCAACAATAATAGTAATCGATACCTACCACGTCGTAGTAATTGATAACGGCTACTCCGATAATTTATTCAATCAAGACCGGTTAAATACACACTTAGGGAAAATGTACGACATTCGTCACGAGATCTAGCTCCTCACCAAGAAAAATGATTCCATGAAGAACTACCACTACTTAAATCACCATCACGTTTGCCACTTCCCGGATCATTCCATTCCCCGGTCGGCACAACGTTGGGTCGACCTAACTTCAGGTCGAACTAGTCCGGGTCGACTAAGTCGACTCGACTTGGTTGCCATTCCCTGGTCGAATTGGTCGTCAAGGGCTTAGTAGTTATCCCCAAATGGACTTGGGCGACATGGGCTTACCACTATACTCAGGTCGACTTAGTCGACTTGAGCCTTATTCGACCTTGGCTCATCTCCTAAATAAGGCCGAGCATTTTTACCCCATCCTTCAATTTTGTTGATCCATTCAAGCCTTCTAATCTAATGTCGAACTCCAATTCTGCTCTATCGTCGAATCCATCCATGTGCCCTATACCTCCATTGAAATATGTCTTGCTCGTTCTAGTATACCATCCTTGTGCACTCAATTAATATACACCGATGTGTATGTTTGATTGATTAGCACCCTAAACTCTTGCGAGCGAAATATTTAGATCGGCTTCGAATGACGTTTTAATCTATACTAAACAAACAATTAAATTATACAACCAATAGACAAACAAATTCCTAAACAAGAACACAAGCATCCAAAATGGTAACAATAAACCAAATAATACCTATCTATAGCAATAAAGGTGATATAGATGTCCAAATATCCAATATCTGGCAATATAGTAAAAATAATGCGCAATAGCGCGCAATCAGGTAAATAGCACGCAACTAGGTAAAATTTCATAGTAATGGTCAATACTACACAAGTCACTTTCTAATATATATTTTTATTAGCCCTAAGTTCAAAAATCCTAAATATTATGTTTTATAATCAGAAATCAATTTTAAACAATAAAACAATACTATACGAATAACTATAATCCGATGAGAGGTTATATCACTCACCTTAGTCAAATCAGCCCAAATTAGCACTAGAACCTAAAGCTCATCAATACAATTCCATAGGAAGAAATCACGTCCAATTCCAACCTCGTATGATAAAGTTATAGATGATATAAGTTATACGATTTCCAATTAACACAATTTTAAATAAATAATTATTTAATTACTAATTTGCCATTGACAACTCTTCCACAATCCCTATTTCATTCCCAGAACGTGCACTGCCTTACCCACCATGCATCAGATTCTATGATACCAAGCATCTCTCCACTAATTCGAGAACCAAATTCGCCGACGAGCTTCCATTCCAAAGAGCAACTCATTGATGCCATCAACTTCCTCCCAAACACTCCAGGTCAAAACGCGTTATCCCTTACATGTAGTTACAGGTGACGACAACACGACCACCTAGGGATGATTGCACCCCTTCAAATAGATGGTGCAAGTACGCATTTCCTTCTCGAAGCTGATGCCGACTTCCGTTTCTCATAAAACCGACTGTGTTAGTCAAAAATCTGTGCCTTAGTGTAGGACTCACGAGGTAAGTGAACGTCGATCATGGTAAAAAGGGTATGGGTTTGGAGCTTCTTCAAGTAGGAATCCAAAGAATATTGTTTCATGATTTTTAAGTGAGCAGGTTGGAAGATCTTAATTTTCGAAGATAGGAAAGAAGGCAGCCATTAAAATGAACACAATAGTAACCATCGATTTTTTTGGAAAAAAGTGTATACAGGTCGTTATGTAACTTAGAGTCCATAAATTATTTTATTTATTTTAAATCCTCATTTCTATTTCAAAGAAAACCAACGTGCGTTTTAGCTTGACATGATCAAATGATCCACCCAAACATTATGAAATTTGATAGTGCCCATCACTACAACGATACATTTCTGATGGTAAAAGTTTCGTTATGATATGACCACCAATTAGTCCGACTTTAAATATAGCGATCCTTATACTTTTTATTAACGTAACGATCCACACGAAATCAACGAAACTAGTCTGAAGTCGCGCTTCAATCGTTTGTGAAAAATCATCTTAAAGAATCATGAATCGGATAATTAATGATCAATATTTAAATATCCAATCGATAAAATACAGGTTGTCACATTCTTCCTTCCATAAAGGATTTCGTCTTGGAAATCCTCAAGGACAAAATAACATAACCCAACATTATCGAATAAGTGAGGATGCAAGACATATCGTGGTTTAACGCTCTCAAGAACAACCATTGGAAGAGATTATAACAAAGGGAATCGACTTGGAATTTGACTTAAAGCCATTATTTGCATTCCTTTGTACAACCACCATCAAATTAGAGGCCGATGCAGCCAAGCCGAGCACTTTAGTTGTATAATTATTTTCCAACCCACTAGATTATGGAAAATAATAGTGGCAAGATAATAATTGAAGGACAATTCAACCTAGCAATGCATATTCGATTTCTTTCCAAATATGGAAAAATTCATGAAAATTTTGGCAACTTCTCTCCTGTACGGCTTGATTCGAAATAATCCGAAATAAGCCCAAAAGTGGCTAACCATACATAAGGCAAAAATCACCAAAATGCAGTAAATGGAAAAACCACAATTCTATATCTACTACATACCACTTTTTAAGCAAGCTTAGTATTTAGATGCAAATAATAGCAAACTAGCATTTAACAAGTCGTTTCTTGATTCTTTGTACTTGGGCAAGCACTCAACAAAAAGGATTAAACACAATAGTAGAAATAATAATAAGGTAATAAACGTGTAAAACAAACTGAATTATCAAACATAGCATGTCAAGTCATGTATGGATTTTATGTCGAATAAATAAACAATGCAACAATATAATTATCCCACATGCCTAATAATCATATAAATAATAATGAACAAACTAACACCAATAATCAAGCAACATAATGGAAATTGTAGAAAATAACATCCATATCTATTTTAGCATGCAGAATACTAACCTAACTAATACGAGATTCGAATATTAAACTTAATCCATATATAACTCAACAACTTAGTTGCCGTTTCAAAATTAGAGAATAGTAATTCTAGCATCTCTGGTCAATAAATCGAGTATGACTCGAGCGCTATCATACTATTCCCAATTTTCATGGCAGCATATCGGTGGAAACCATCGACAACTACTCTTGCATCCGATTGGAAATTTTGAATAGTTATTGAAAACTATTTGATCCGTCCTATTTGTCTATCGCAAGCTAACATCACATTCATTATAAAATAAATGCATAACCAACCACTACTCATGATGTCCAAATCAATAACGCTCATTTTATATGGACCTAACCATCAGGATTAAGTCCATACTGCCTCTCCTCGAGTTATGGAAGTATAACCGGTAATAAACATAAGAGATGTTCACTAAATGAATATCGCTTCCGAACAGGTATATGTCCGACTCAGCATACGCAAACTTCATTTCCTATATATGCTTATAGGAAATTTCATACATGTAAGACACTAAGAATATCAACCATTGCCGCTAGTAAAGGTTAAGATACCACTCGGGGAAAATAAATCTCGATGATGCAACATCATTAATGACTCTAACCCTATGCTAATAAATTGTGCCTCTAGCTCACCAAAACAAAACTCTATCGCCGTATACTCCAAGTCGAGAGTCGAGTACTCCTCGTACGATTTTGGTTATCTAGTAAACACAATAACCCTCCGTTCAAAAAAACCACTCACATATCCAAGTGAGTGCTACCAGCTTGTCGTTCCGACTAGGAACGAAAAATCGATATACTCGTGGTTCAACCTAAACTTCTTGACCATCTAAACTCTCGTAACCCATAGTGACTTCCTACTTGAGACAACATGACCCAAGCACTGCACTTTCTCAGTGGAAAGTGAAACTCCAAACAACTAACAATCAGTAGAATCCACTTGGGATTCCCAACCAAAAGAACATCCACAACTAGATCGATACGAAACTTGACTCAACATGGTGGTAATCTGGTCACCTCATCGAATGTATCCAGATACTCTCAAGCTACAAGCTCAGGTGATGACTCGCTTTTGGAGAACTATCTCAAACCATTGTCGTCCGATCATATGCGACTCGCTACTGAAGATCTAAGTCTCATCCAACCATCACTAAATCAAAGATGAATCACTACCGAGATTTTCCTAGCCCACTATCAACACCAACAACCTCCCACTACCACCTTTGTTCCATATCCTCATAGTAATTGAACTGTTAAACCTAAATATTAATTCCATTCAAGCTCAACAATTAATAAGCAAATAATTTAGCAAACATGCAACCATGACTCGATGAATATAAGTTTTGACAAACCCCGTATACTGCCAAGTATAGGTTAACTATATCATAATACTCCCCCACCTCGAGGCCTGACACTAATAGCTATGGATGTTGCAGTCACCTATAGTATTAAGTTCTGGCGACCAAACACGGGATGTTACATGCATATATAATCTAACTAAGCCCTCAACACAGTAAGTTACAATCACAGGAGAAAAATTAATCCACAAGTCCTAATCCCGTTCCATCCATCGGATCACAAAATAAAATGGAATGATGAAATATCGATGCTAAACTAAAACACGTACGAAAACACCATTTATGGAACCATACTTCAAGTGATAATGTCGCTTTTTCCCGCTTCATCGAGGGAGCACTCGATGAAACATGAATGAAAATCAACACATACGTCTCCATGAGTTATCCCGACAAAGAAGGACGAACTTCTATGCTGGGCGCAAGCTCAACATCGTGAGCTTACTCTATCGACTCCTAAACAAACATTCCCTTGGAGTGAAATCAACCACCCTCTGAGTGAATCACTCAAGCCAACCACGAACTCCAAACTTAAAAGTGACAAATGAAATAAAGAACCTAACTTTGATATTACATCCAATTCAGTCATACTCTCCGAATCAAACACATTGTCTAAATCAGTGAGCTCTCATCGACTCCTATGAAGTCGATGTAAAACCACTTTAAAGTGAATAATGAACTGGTCTCGAGAGAATCGATTTGAAAACCTGAAAAATAACGACTCTTGACCAATTAAGGCTCAACCCTGGAGTTTCTTAGGAATAATCTCCTAATTTATCCAAATTTAACTCCAAGTCATCGAGGAAAGCTCTACGAGAACTCAAACAGCTCTTGTACCCAAAATAGTCGATTCCGTTCTGAGGAATGGTATGCCATACGGATACAGAAGCATCCGTACAATGTACCATATTTGACGCACTACACTTGAGCACCATAACTAATTATAGATTTTAGGGCATTTTAGATAATGGATCGTACCGTTACTGAAAACAAAACTGTAAATCGAGACTAGTGGTCCTCGATTCTTCCTAACTCTCAACTCTAGAGACAGAGTAATTATAAGTATTTCTCATTCGCTAGATAGTTTAAAATAGAACGATCAGTCGCTAATAGAGGAAACTATTCCAATGGCACTTATGTGCAAAACAACCAATACTATATATATATATATACTAATAATATATAAATTTGAAAACCAAAATACATACAAATATGTACTCTGTCGTATATATTAACTCACAAATTTAGTACTTCTTAAGTTAAAAAAAGCAACCTAAGCTCTAATACCACGTGTGACAACCCATCATACACCACCAGGGATAATAACTAAAAATTTCCAGTGCATAAGCGCACAATTGACGTAAGGTGATCGTCATGGGAAAGATTTAGTTGGAAGGAAGAAAAAGAAGAAATAAAAGAAGGGAAGAGGAGAGAAAGATGGAAAATATAATATAAACATAATCGCAGAACTTGTCATATATCTCACATTGCATTAAATAACATATAATAATAACAATTCCTTATATAAAACAGGTGATGTAACATCCCGTATTTTTACGGTATGATAACTAATTTATTTAATTATTTAAAATAGTGATTTAGAGATTTAAATGGTTGTTTAATTAAATAATATTGAATATTTAATTAATATAAATAATAGAATAATATATTTATTTCTGAAATAGTCGTAAATAATAGAATTCACAATATTGTGTGAATTGGACAATTTAAAAATATATAATTCAGTTTAGAATTGAATTATATTATCAAATTTATTTATAAATGATAGTTGAACGTATAATTTATATTATAAATATAATCAAGCTCGAAATGGCGCGAGGGTTCGTAATTTGGCGATTCGAAATTTAAACTAATATATAGAGTCCATTTTAAATCGGATTTTTGTGAAACAAGAAACATTCAAATCTGTGGATTGATATTTTTCTAATGGAAAAGAAAAATTGAGATTTCGTCCCGTAGATTGTGAGTAGTGTCCAAATCAAATTTTCGAAAAGTCGCTATGGAATTCCTTTATAATTTTAATGATTTATGTATATTATAAATGGATTTTCAATATAAATTGAATATTGATTTAATCTGGATTTGAAATGTCGAGTTATAAATTCAGATAGGAATATTTTAGAGCTGTATTATATTGAATGTGAATATATAAACGATAATAATTATTTATTAATATTTAATTTAATTATTTTTAAATATGTTAATATTTAAATTGGTTTATTTAGAGCTTTAAAAATAGCCTTTTTTGCATACAACCTCCGTTTTCGACGAAACTAATTTTGTTGGATCCGGAATATTAAATTATTGTTAGATTTCAATTTTCCTAATATTTGGAGTCAGCATATGGCCGTATGGAATTTAAATGTGAAAAATAGTCAATAATTGGACTTTAAAAATACGCTGTGTGAACGAACGGGCTCGGAATTCTACGAAAAAAGTTTCGTTAGGTCCATAATGTCGAACTGTAGTTGTATGTCCATTTTCGTTGAATATGGATATTGTATGTGATCACAGAAATTTTTAAAGTGATAAATTGGGTTAATTATCGAATATAAATTAATATTAAAATATGAAACTTACTCGAGATGCCAACCTACCCAATATAAATATCCCCCCTTTTAAACCTAAAATCATTTTCTCGTAGTCAAATTTTTTGTAGTCGTCACCTGTAAAGCCAAAGTGAAAAATTCCACTTTAAAGAAATCAAAAGGATTACAAATAAATTCCTAGAATTCTCAAAACAACTATCTTTGATTTCCTCATGTATTCCTCCTCAACCTCATATGCGATTTGTTAGGATCAAACCTGTCTGTGTTCGCTATTTATTTTTACAACAAGTGGTTTCTTCCTAGGGTTTGGTTAATCTAGGAATAGAAGCATCGATCAGCGATTTGGAGTATATCATGGTATTTGCAATGAGGAAGAGGTTCCTTTTTGGGTGAATGCGTAATAAAAACCGATGCATATCTTACGATTCTTGCATGGAAAACTAAAAATGAAGCGAGGGATTTTGGGGTGCGAGTTGTGTTCAAAGGGGATGGTGAGAAGCGACTTTCGAAGAGAGAAGTGCTGCTGATTTTTGTTGGATTTTTAATGAATGGGAGAAGGCTTGTTTGGAGGTCAAGGATTCAGCCATGTCGGTGAAAAGGTTATGCGGTTTGTAGAAGGAGGAGCCAACTCCAGTATTCGTTCAGGAAGGAAGGTCATTAGCATGAGAACGTGATTAAGGTTTCAAATTTTATAATTAATTAAAGTTGTTTGGATTTAAAGTAAATCTAAAGGGCGGGTGTGGTTTTTTAAGGAAGAAGAGCTTGGATTTTTGTATGGGGAAGAAGAAGAATTGGTCACGGCTGATTAGGATAACAAAAAATTTAGGTGTATTAATTAATTTAATTAATTTCTAGATTAATGATTAATGATATTTAAATAAATTTTATCTTGTAAATTAAATATCTTATTCACATGTTGATCGAATTCAGCAAAACAAGATCCGTTGGGATCGTATGGACGACACCTACACCATGGAACTGATTCGGAGTGAATTGGAGCTCATTACAATTTATTGCAAAATAGAACGTCCGTTTGAATCAAAGATAGTTAATCGTTATTTAACGATAACCATTCATTGTGAGTAAAAGTCACTAACTCTGATCATTTTATATTTTTATAACGTACTTCTAGAAATGATAAATGATGGTTGATTGTTGTGTGTTGATTGTTTGGTTGAATTGCTGGTTGTTAGCCTACTTTGTGAACTAGGCTACACAAAGCTAGATGATCAAGTAATGAAGAACATTCACTCCAAGGACCAAATCGGATCGGAGAACGTTTGGTCAGAGCAAGTCATCATAAAGCAGAGAAAGAAGGGGCTTGGGTCAACCCGGATCGGATAAGACAAACACGATCTGTCCCTTCAAACGAAGGAATCCGATCCGAACCCAGCACTCAGAACTGCAACTATCACACCCACATTCCCTTAAAGTTAGGAGCGGTTAGAAGGCCACGTTCCCACGCTCATCCACTAACTCAATGTGTTGGCACCATCTTGTGATATCTGAACCCGCAAGTGATGGAATGGAGGCCACGTTGATCCGAACTGGAGCCATCCTAAGAGCATTTTTTACCTATAAATACACCATCAAGAGGCATTTGGAAGGATCTTTTGGCATTTTCAGAACTCAAACTTCTTTACTATCCGATTTTCATTAACTTATTCAGATTACAATCATCTTTTGATCATATTGTGAAGGAAATTAAGTGAATCAATGTATTATATAAGTGAGAATTGAGTGAAAATCGTTGTTGTACTTGCATTCAAGTCATCAATCCAAAAAGTAGAATGTGGACGTAGGCTAATTAATGCCGAACCACTATAAATTGTGTGTGTTTTCTCCGTTTTTTTATTTCACTTCAGTAGAATCATTACTTGTTTGGGTGTTAGAGCCAATTTTGGATCTAACATTTTGGTGCTTTCAGTGAGAATTCTTTGAATTCTTCGCTTTTTGGGATTATCGTTCACTATTTTGACCTTCAAGTTCAAAGAAGTTAATCCTCTGTTTTCGACATCTTTAAGTACCTTTTGGTGAACCGTTGAAGAATTGAACACTATGGCCAAAACGAAAGGAAAAGAAGTGCAAGGCGCTAGGGGGAACGATGCTAGAGAGGATCAACAAGCCATGGTATTGACGAGGTCATGTGGACAAGATTCTGGAGCAGGCCGTTCCGGTCGGGAAGGTCCAATCCGAGCAGGTGACTCCGATCCGAGCCGATCATAAGACGTTGAGGTCACTCGCTCCCCCCATCCGAACCTGCCGAACGCTCCGATTCCAGCTGCTATGACCAATGATCAGCTTGACCCATCTACACCCGTCACCCAAGGAGTTTTTTCACGCTTTCTTGACATGCTCCAGAGTACTAAGGAGGCATTGGAAGCCCATAAGCATGACAGTCTTCGCATGCAAGAGAACATGATCACTATGAGTAGGGAACTCCAGGAGCTCCGGAGGCAAAAGACACCTTCCCCAACACGCCACCTTGTTGTAGACGATTCATCTTCCTCGGATGAGGGACGTCCTCGTGAAAGAAGGCCACTTGAATGACCTCAGAACCTTGATCAGATAACTTTTGGATCTTTAGGATCCCGAGAAGACGCCGCTCGTGTGTTAGGACCTGATGACCCGAGCTTGAAAGAGCTTATGCTGTTACCCATGCGTGGATCCCATGTTCTACCTAAGGATCCTAACATTGCTAATCCTACGCAACGATAACTTCTCCAACCTCTTCCTCCTGAGATCCACCGAGAGCAAAGGGAGCAGTGTAGAGCAGCCGCCGCTAGAAACAGAAGGTTATCCCCTAATTAGGAGCCCAGGGGTAATCCAAATATCAGACCTAGAGAACCTGTGCAGATATTAACAAATGTCGATGTATGGGCGATGGTGCGTCAGATTATGTCTGAAAGCCGGCAGTACACTAATGAGGACTGGGGTATTGAGCGAAGTCATACCCCCTTCACAGATGATATATTGGGTTTCCAATTCCCTCGGCGGTTCAATTTGCCTCAGATGGATCGGTATTCAGGAAGAACAAACCCAGGGCAGCATCTGATGAGGTATGCATAGTTCATGAATGCTGCAGTAGCTCCAGATGCTGTAAAATGCAAAGCCTTTCCAATTTATCTTGAAGACGTGGCATTAATGTGGTTCACCCGACTCCCTCCCTGGTCGATATCAAATTTCACAGAATTGAGTGAGCGCTTTATGAACCAGTTTCGACTTCACGCCCGAAAGTCCAAGAGCGTCATAGAGTTTTCACGGATTAAACAGGCCCCAGGAGAATCTTTAAAGTCATATTTAGACCGCTTCAACCTGGCCGTCACCGAAGTTGGTGACCCTCATGAGCCCACTATTCTGATGGCCTTGATAGAAGGGGTTGACCGTGACATAGAATTCGGGGATTACTTGTCTGGGAAACCGCCTCCTACTTGAGTATTGTTTTATGAAAAGGCTAACATTCACTTCAGATGAGAAGAAGCTCATGCAAATAGGAAGAGAAAGTCCGAAGGGGCCTCGAGGGAAGGTGTCCAAAGTAATGTTGTTGTGAAGCATTCCGGTGATAGTTCGGGGAAGGTTGAGGTAAACATCGGCAATCAGAGCGGAGGTAACATCAACAGGAATGGGAACGGCAATAGAAGGAACAAGAACCGAGGGAATAACTCTAGTAAAAGACCCAGATTCCAGAATTTTGAAAACTATATGCCGTTAAGTGATACATTAGAGAATATTTACTTGGATACATATAGCATATTGTAATACAAAAAACCACCACCCAGAGACTCCACTGAAAAAGAGATCGCAACGAGAAAGTTTTGTTTGTTCCATGGAACCCACGGTCATTCCGCCAACGAATGTCGTCATTTGAGAGATATAGTTGAAAGATTGCTGCGGGAAGGAAAGTTAGACGAGTACAAGGTTGCCCCAAAGGACAAGGGGCAAGGGGGACAAGCCCCGGACCAAAACCAGCCTATTTCAAAACCCACAGCCCAGCAGAAAGGTAAGGGGATCGTTATCAATACCATTATAGGCGGACCCCACCTAGCCAGTCGTAGTTTCAAAGCGTTGGATCAGTACGTCAACGCCGCTAAGCATTTTTAGGTAGGATAATGTAGTAACCTTGAAGACATCACTCCAGTAAAACAATAAAAGACGATGTCAGACGACGTCATATTCTGTAGTAGAGATGATTTCGGAGTTCAATTTCCAACTGAAGATCCACTGGTAATTATCACGACCATCGACCCTGCTTTAGTCCATAAAGTGTTGGTGGACAACGAGAGCTCGTTCAATATCCTCTTCAAGAAATCTTTTTCACAAATAAGACTCGAAGCAAAAGATCCAAAGCCCTGCGAAGGATGGATACATGGCTTCAACGAGGCGTCGACGGCTCCGGTGGGCTACGTAGAATTACCAGTGACATTAGGGCAAGGAGATCGCCAGAGAGTGAGGATCCTACTGTTTGTAGTTTTGGATGTAGAGTCACCCTACAATGCCTTCCTAGGACGACCGACCCTTGCCGAGTTTAGGGCATGTATTCCACCTTGGTGATTACTGCTTAAATTCCCGACTGACGCAAGAATTGGGGTGATGAAAGGCGACCAAGCTACGGAACGAGCTTGTTATATGACATAGTTGAAGATGCTAATGAATGGGTTGAACATAGAAACTAAGGACGATTCTCCCCCTTCGAAGGAAAACTCAGCATAGCAATTAAGGGGTCCAGACCCAAGAGAGTCGCCCTTAGATGTGCTCGAGGATATAGATCCCAGAGAGGATAAAGAACCCGAGGATTGGAAGGCGACTCCCAACGAGATAGCAATAGATATACCTATTGATGAGACAGAGTCGACAAAAGTACTAAAGATCGGCTCGCAACTAGATCCCGTTCGAGCAAAAGAGTTGGCTGATTTTTTAAGGGAAACTCTGGATGTGTTTGCCTGGACTCACGCTGACATGTGGGATTTCTCCTGCCATTATGAGCCACTCTTTATGTATTAATCCAAAGCACCCACCAGTCAAACAGAAAAGACGGATATTAGGCCCAGAGAGGTCAACAGTTTTGAAAGAAGAGGTAGAGAAATTAAAGGATAATGGGTTCATTAAGGATTCGAAATATCCCGACTGGATATCAAATCTTGTCCTGGTCAAAAAAATCTAACGGGAAGTGGCGTACATGTATCAACTTCTCTGATTTGAACAAGACCTGCCTAAAGGATAGCTTTCCTCTTCCCAGAATTGATCAGCTAGTAGATTCGACGGCCGGACACGTGCTTTTATCATTTATGGATGCCTATTCGGGGTACAATCAAATTCCCGTGCACATACCAGATCAGAAGCATACAAGTTTCATCGCAGACTGGTGTTATATTGTTATGTGGTAATGCCATTTGGGATAAAGAATGCAGGAGCCACGTACCATTCTTGGTCAACCGCATGTTCTATAATCAAATCGGGAAAACCATGGAGGTTTACGTGGATGACTTGCTTGTGAAGTCTAAACAATCTTCCTACAATACAAGGGACTTAGCAGAAATATTTGATATTTCGAAGGTATGGAATGAAGTTAAACCCCCTAAAATGCTCGTTTGGGGTCGCATCTAGAAAATTCCTTCGGTTTATCATGAGTTCTCTATTGAAGAACCACGAAAGATCAAAGATGTTCAAAGCCTAGCCGGAAAAGTTGCTCCATTGAGAAGGTTTATCTCCCAAGCCACAGATAGGTGTGTACCTTTCTTCGATCTAGTAAAACGAGGAAAATGAAATTTTGAGTGGAACCCTGACTATGTGGAGGCGTTCCAGAATTTATTAGACTTATTAGAAAAGCCTCCAATATTATCAAAACCCGTGGAACATGAGGATTTGTTTGTCTACCTAGCGGTATTATCTCACGCCGTCAGTACAACATTGGTACGTGAAGAGGATAAAGTCCAGAGGCCTGTATACTACGTGAGCAAAAAGCTAGTTGCTGCAGAACGTAATTATCCGAAGACAGAAAAACTTGCTTATAGCCTCCTGATTGCTTCCCGCAAACTTTTTCATTACTTTCAGGCTCACCCGATAGTTGTATACACCGATCAACCTTTAAGAAAAGTGTTGCAAAAACTCGAAGCATCGGAGCGGTCACTTAAATGAAACATCGAGCTGAGTCAATTTGATTTAAATTTTCAACCATGGAAATCAATAAGAGGGAAGTTATTGACCGACTTTATAACTGAATTCACAATTTCCAAAGAGGATACGGTGGGTGACAAGGTAGTTACTTTGGATCAAGAATTAGAGCTTAGTCCGTGGAAGCTATATACGGACGGAGCCAAAAATGATCGAAGGTCCAGCGCCGGAGTTGTTTTAATAAAACCTGAAGGATGGTCTATTTACTATGCATAGCGATTAGAGTTTGCTGCTAAAAATAACGATTCCGAATATGTAGCACTGATTGTCGGGCTGAAACTCGCCAAAGATCTAGGAGTGAAGACACTCGATATATGTTGCAATTCCAAGATAGTTGTATGCCAGGTTCGGAAGGAATTTATTGCTATGGGGCCTCGACTCGTTACTTATCTCAAAAAGGTAAAGGAGTTGCTAGGTAGTTTGCAGCATTACAGCATAATGCATATTCCAAGAACAGAAAATCAGAAAGCAGATCGGCTGGCAAAGCTAGCAAGTTCTAATAATCCCAAAGAAACTGAAATGGTTTCGATAGAGGTTTTGGAATCACCGAGTTTCGACCTGATGGAAGTGGAACTAGCTTTGGAAGTCGACACAGAGAGAGAATCATGAATGACACTGATCAAAAATTTTCTCAAGAATGGAACCCTCCCATTGAAGAAGAGCGAAAGACGAGGTGTAAGACGTTAGGCTGCAAGATACGTTTTACAGGACGACGTCCTTTATTGCCAAGGGTTTTCAATGCCCCTACTACATTGTATCGCACACGACGACATCAAACGTGTACTGCAAGAAGTACATGATGGTGAGTGTGGGGACCACACCATGGGCCAAACCCTAGCAAAGAAAGTATTACGGTATGGATATTTTTGTCCTACTGTGAATAAAGACGTGGCTAATTATTCACGACGCTGCGACAGATGTCAAAGATTTGCCAAGATTCCCAGAGCGCCTCTAACTCAGCTCAAGTCGATGGAAAGCCCATAGTTGTTTGCCATGTGGGGGATTGATATTATTGGAGTGTTACCTATTGCCAGAGGAGGAGCTAAGTATGCGATCGTTGTCGTGGATTATTTCACAAAATGGGTGGAAGCTGAACCTTTAACAATGATCATGGCAAGAAAGGTGATCAGTTTTGTGGTCAGAAACATTATCTGTCAATTTGAAATACCGAAGACCATCATAACTGATAATGGGACACTGTCTGACATCGTTGAATTCAGAAACATATGCCAGAAGTACAAGATTGATAAACGGTACACTGATGTAGCTCACCCACAGTCAAATAGCCAGGTCGAAGCAATAAACAAGGTCATTAAATCTATTCTCAAGAAGCGGTTGGAGCAGGCCAAAGCCAAATGGGTAGATGAGTTGTCATTAGCTTTGTGGGCCTATAGGACAAATTTAAAACGGCCACCGGCCATACTCCCTATTCACTATCCTTTAGGTCAGAAGCAGTAATCCCAGTAGAATTGGAAGTCCCTTCTCATCGAGTCGCGTATTATGACCCGATGACAAATAGAACACTCCTCCTAGAGTCTCTTGATATGGTTGAAGAAAAAAGAGATGAAGCAGACTTGCGTTCCTCAAGACATCGACATCAAGTGGCACATTATTATGACCGGAAAGTTCGCTTTAAAACCTTTGAACCAGGAAACTTAGTACTGAAGCGAGTATTCCCGCCTTCAACCCAAATGGTCCAAAATGGGAAGGGCCATACACCATCCAATGGAAGCTTGATACAGGAGTGTTCAAGCTAACGACAGTGGACGGTGAAGAGATTCCAAGAGCTTGGAACGCTCAGCACTTACGACGATATCTAAGCTAAATATGAAATGTCTTCCTATTTGTTTTTATAAGCTATGCAAAAAAGCACGACTTGCCTTGAAAAGTTTGTTTATATGAACAACGGATTATGAAGTGGATGTAGGCTACGACTTAGCTGAACCACTATAAAAATATCGTGTGTCATTTATTTTTCTGCATTATTTATATCTTTAACCATTATTCTGTCATGACAATGAAACACAAAACACAAAATTAAATTTCAAAAATTGGAGACAACCCATGTGCAGGAGCAAACAAAATGACCGTTTGCATGATAAGATGCAAAGAATGGGAAGACGACATTCTTAACTCTAACTCTCATGAAACGAGAGAGAGTATAAAGGACGGGAAGACGACGTCCCTTGAGGCGTGAAGGTGCAATCGATAAGAGACTGCCTCAGTGATACTCTAACCTGGTAATGAGACAGGAGAGTATACAGATGCTAAAAAGAATAGGCATCAATGACGAAAGGAATATGGCCCCGTCACAGAATCGGGGACAGCTGAATTTTGAATTTAATTGATCTTAAATAAGTCTTAATCAGTTATCCAAGATTGATTGGGGGCATATATATGTACACATGTTCCCCTTAATAACGACTTTACTATATAACTGTGATATGACATGCTGTTTGTTTGCATTTTTACATAAACGTTAAAATTTACGGATATCAGACATTGCACGGAACAAACCACTTTATTCACAAATATGTGAGTTTATACAGGAAGACTAAGCAAAAGATGCGAGGGCCGCACTCACTACAATAATAGCGAACTAGTGGAATATCAAAATAAAATAAAACAAAGCATATTATCACTTGGGATTTGGAGCAGACTTGGATTTTTTGGCAGCCTTAAGTGCATTTCTAGCTTCATTTTCAGCATCAAACATGAGACGCTTTGGCCTTTTCTTCTCTGTAGTTGAAGTTCCAGAATTTGTAGATTTCTTCCTAGGAGTCAGAACATTGGAATCAAGAAATGATTTTTTAGCAAGCTCTTCTGTAATTTACCTAGTTGAAAGCTTAACAACTAACCTCGATCCAGGATCCAGCACTGTAAGGGGCTTAAGGCTTTCGGTGTTTACGTCCTCGACTTACAGCTGCATGCGCTTGTCTTGTTCGGCTTTCATTTCATCCAAAGTCACGTCATCAGCATTTTTCGAATCCCCAATTATAGCAACATCAGGATCTTCTTCATGCCCCTCATTACCATCGTCGTCTTTCAAGGCATCTATCATTTCGTCGTCATGAGAAGTGTCGGCCTTAGACGGTTCAGCTCCCCCTCCTGATTCGATGATGGTAGCCTTATCCTGTCCTCCCTGAGTCTTTTCCACAGATTCTTCCCCAATCGTGACTCCCTGAGGCTCATTAGTCTTCTCGGCTGGTTCAGCAGCTACTAAATGAGAAGCAACAGTTGTCAACTCAGGAGAAAATAAAGGATCCTCGATCGACTGCCCAATGATGTGATGAAAGGTGGATACGACCTTGACAAATTGAGGTGAAAAGGTAGAAATACCTTCTGATGATTTCTCAATTATGGCGACTACCGTCTCTGACGCTGATTCGGGTATAGGAGATGAAAGAGACGCTCTAGGAATTCCCGGATTCTCGGGATCATACCCCTCAACTCCAGTAGTTTCGGCAGTAGCAGAAGAAGAACCAACTTCAAGGATATTCCTTTGTTTGGCCAGGCGTTTCTCCTCCTCCATGGCAGCAGCAATAAGGCGACGCCCCTCGGCCAGACGTGCCGGTTCATCATCTCTCAAATACTTCTCCATGAGTTTGTCTTCATCAACGAAGTCTACCTTAAGTTCCTCTTTTTCCCATTCGATGATTTGACTCCATACGTGAACTAAGGTAGTCAGATAGTCCTCGATCCAAGAGATGTTTCGGCGACGGATTATGTGTGCCAAGAATTCAATCATTAGTTCGCCAAAGCCTTGCAATTCTTCTTGAGCCTCTGATAACTGTTTATGGGTTTCTTCAGCAGACTTAATGGCACTGTCCACATTCCCCTCAGCTAAAGCAGCCCTAGTCTCAGCTTCCATTAACCTGGACTCCAAGTCAGCATTTCATTTCTTCAGCTCGGCATTCTTCCTTGCTAACTCGGCCTTTTCTTGCTCAAGAGTATTGTAAGCCGGTTGCATTTTGACACTGTTTGACTTAGGGTCTTCCGCTTATTTCTTCAACTCCAAACGTTCTTAACTATGAGATTCCAGCAAGTCATGATGACGCTTTTGTAATTCCTCAAATTGTTGTTTGAAGTTGTTGGCATCTCGTTGAGCAATGACGAGTTGAGCCTGTGTATCTTCTAAGTCCTTCTCCAGATTTTTCAAAGCATTCTCATCGGAATCCGCATCCTTCTTCATTGAATCAACGTCTGTAATTAAGGTCTGAATGATTCTAGAGAGATTGCGTGAATACTTGTACATCTTCGAGTATTGTTTCTCAACTGCGTCAATCTTTGCTTTAGCCTCACCTGCCCACTTTGAAGAAATAGGCTCAAGTGGTGGTAAGAAAGTTAGATTCTCAAAGTATTGATCCGGGAACTACTTCTCCAGATATGCCAGCTTAATTTTGGAATCAGCATCCAGTGGTGGGGGCATACAGTATGATAGTTCAATGTGTTTCCTCTTAGCAGGGATGATGGCTGCATCGCCTTTTCCAGATCGCTTCTCAGAAGGTTTGTGTTTGTCTCGTGAATCGGTGTGTTTCGGTGGGCTTTTTTCTCGATTATATTTGTCTTGAGGAGAAGTTCGATCTTTGGATTGCGATGTGTCTTCCCCACGACGACTCTAGTGGCTCTTATACCTATCTGGATCCGACCGGATAGGGGAACAAGAGCATGAGGTGTGTGGTCGATGAGAATCATGAGGCCTTATGTCATCTCTGCCCTGGCTCTCACGGCGATCGTGCTCGATATCGGAAGGAGGTCTAAACATGCTACGTCGCATTTTTCGGACATCATAGTAAGGGCGAGACATTGTACCTGAACAACAATATAAGTGGAATTCAGAATCAATGCTCATATAAGACATGAGTGTTGTGACGTACGGTGCTAATGTGTTATGTGCATCCTAAGTGATGTTCCCTCCAACAAACCCGATTCTAAAGCCAGACTAGCATGAGCGGGCTCTTTGGCCTTCACGGGAGTAGTCTCCTCTGAAGAAGTGAAGGTTAAAGAATTCGTGCCAAAGTCAACTGAAGTATAGATGGTTTCAGGCAGGGGAAGATTTCCTAAACCCTTAAATGTAGAATCGTCGATAGCAGGAGCATCTCCTTGAGAAGCGTCTATTGGCTGCTCTTTAGGGGATGTTGGCTTCTCAGGAGAAATAGCGTCATCAGGGATGGTATACCCTTCTCTATGATTTTTAGCTATGTTGGCTAACTCATCGTCTTAAGTTGAAGATGGAGAAGGTGAAGTCCGAAGTGGTATTGTTGAACCTTTCGAGCCCTTGCCCATCTCAAGAATAATGTCGACCGGGGGTATGTACACATATGGACCTGTCCCATGACCTATATTACAGGTAATAGATAGTAACCCGTGATGATGGAGGTACTCATCCTTAAGAACTTCGTCGATGGTTAGGAACTTTTGATCGCCTTTGAGAAGCCGATGCAAACGATCAAAGTATAATTGATCCGATATTTGCTTTGGGTTATCAACTACGAATGAAAAAGAAAGCAAGTTAGTGTGTTGGCATGAGCATTTAAAATTGAAATCTAGAAAGTCGGTGCTTTACTTGATTTGGTCCATCTCCTGGCGCACCCCGGCTGCTGTCTGATATAAAACCATTCAAGTTTAGAATCGCCAGCCTTGCTGCTAAATGGAATAGTAATAATCATCCTCTTCGGGACTGATTCAAAATATGAGAAGGAGTTGAGTTTCTTGAGTCTGATTCTTGAAATTATAAAAAAAGTGGACGTCATCGAAGGTAGGCTCTATACCTAAAACTTCTTTGTATGCCATATACAAGGTGTATAAATAAGCATAAGAGTTGGGATGTAATTTCATGGGGGAAATCCGCATCTGTCTTAGAAAATCGACAACAAAAGGAGGAAACGGTGGAATAGCCCCAACCAGACACATCAATCGGGAAATTGCCATAAATCCTTCCGGTGGATCGTGGGGGCGAACTGTTTTCGACGGCACCAGGGTATCTCTTTTTAATATTCCATGCTTTAGACATATTCGGACGAGTCTATCATCATCGATCATTGACTCAATAGAATCTTTGGATAACTGCAATATAGTGGCAGTTTCAAACTCATTGGGAGCACGATCATCTATTACCCCTCCTTCCTCTTCATCACCAAGAGAAGCTTCACTATCAGAAGGTATTTCACTATTGTGTGCTTCCACTTCATAATCTGGGCCCTCATCATCCCATTCAGGGTCTGAGGGAGAGGATATGTCATCAAGAGTGAGTTTCTCGGAAGTTTTTGCAACTTCTCTCTTTTCGCTAACCTAGATGAACGTCTCTCTGCCATGATTGCTAAACTACTGAAGAAACAATAACATAAATTAGAGTAAGATAGCCCGTATCCCCCCGTGTATGTGTGTGAACTAAAGTGCGTGCTATGTGTGCAAAGGATGCAAAGAAAATAAATAAGAACATAATGCAAAGGTTCGACGAAGCAGTAATGTTCAGAATATTCTTAAATATTTGCTCATGTCCATAGGGCACTATCCTAACTATCCGTTAAGTTGTAAAGTAATCGCAAGTATTGATTGAGCAAGCCGGACATTTCTTATGTATTAAGTTGGATGGTTCCACTTCGGTTCGGGTACGCATGTTGGGATCAGATCGGACGCCCATAGAGGAATGGGTTCGGACTGGGGGCAGGGCCATGTGAGGTCCATAGCAGAAATTAAGGTATTTCGAGCATATCGGTTCGGTTCGGAGGATGGTACTTTACATGATCCGGATCGGTCCGGGCGCCCATACATTTTCATAACCATGTCTATTACTCTGACCCAACCCGGTTGGACACACCTCGTTTTTATCCTTTTCTTTATTTTTCACTACGACCCAATCCAGTCAGATAGAACCCCTCTCCTCTTCATTCTTATACTTCTTCACCTGAACCGATCCCAGACCTCTCCCTCTTCTTCTTCTTCTTCTTCTTCTTCATCCTCATTCTTCCTTAGCCAACTCTGAACCCAGTTTCATGCCAAAAACAAAATCAAAGCTGAAACGCTTGTATGTGGGCATCACTAGCGTCAGCTTCAATCCTCTTCCACATCCGCCTCGAGATAGCGACGACGCCATCAACGATGGTGGCGAGGAAGAGAAAGGCGCGGTATTGATTAAACACCATGCTGAAATCGCTCAAACAATTCACAAATTCGAAATTGAAATCAAGTAAAAAGGGAGTTAATTGAAGTTTTTTGACCCACCTAAGTAATTTATTTTAGGATTAAAGGAGAGTTATTGGAATAATAGGAACTAGGGTTTTGATTTTATTTGGTGCAAATTTCATAAAAAACGATAGAAATAAAAGTAAGAAGGAGGAAATGGGGAAAGAACGAACTTATATTGGTGTATGGCAGCCCTTCGTATTCCTGCCAGCGTGACTCTGTTCGGATCGGAATACAAGCCCATATATATATATATATATATATATATATTAGGCCCATCGATTTAATAGTGGTGGGTTAAGAAAGAAGCCATTCGGACCGTTGGTGCTTTCCCGTTGGCTTCACCCTAGGTTCGGACCGTAAATCGAATCCCAATGGAATCATGGACGTTAACTTAACGTGCGAATTTAATTCAAAGAAAAGTATACGAGAGGTTTACCTGGAAGAGTCACTATACATCAAGAAGAAATCTCAGAATTATGTAAAATGAAGAAAATAATTTGTGCATTACATGGTGTATATATAAGCAGCAAGAAATACGACTTTATGGAGCAATGCATCCCTACACACAAATGGAAGCGACTGTTCAACAGTTTGAATTCAAAGGTTAATGGGCAAATAATGTCAAAGCACACAAAGGGGGCAAAATGTTAGCCTACTTTGTGAACTAGGCTACACAAAGCTAGATGATCAAGTAATGAAGAACATTCACTCCAAGGACCGGATCGGATCGGAGAACGTTTGGTCAGAGCAAGTCAGCATAAAGCAGAGAAAGAAGGGGCTTGGGTCAAACCGGATCGGATAAGACAAACCCGATCCGTCCCTTCAACCGAAGGACTCCGATCCGAACCCATGCACTTAGAACTGCAACTATGACACCCACGTTCCCTTAAAGTTCGGAGTGGTTAGAAGGCCACATTCCCACGTTCATCCACTAACTCAATGTGCTGGCACCATCTTGTGATATATACACATATCGTTAAACAAACATTGATTCTGTGTATCAGAATATTTCGTATTAAGATGAAATTGATGTGAATTATATTATGTAACATCTATGGATGGAGGGAAACAGGTTGGTGGGATCCAACTAGATTCCTCAATAATTATTTTACTATTTTTCACATATTGTGATATATGATGTGATATATAATCTATTGTTGATTATGTGTGTTTGGATGATACTGATCATTGTTATATGGTATGTTAAATACCATAAGGAATATTGGAATGTAAAAAAAGAATTTTTAAAGTGTATATTAAAAATAAAATATTTGTATAAAATAAATAAACATTTTAAAAAGGAATATTTCAGAAATCAATAGGATTTTTTACAAGGAATTATTTATAAAATGAATAGGATTTTAAAAGGGAATATTCCAGAAATAAATTGATATTATTAAAAAGAATTATTTGGAAAATAAACAGCATTTATAAAAGGAAATTTTTTGAAAATCAAATAGAATTATAAAAGAAATTATTTAAGAAATGAATTGAATTATAAAAGGGAATTGACAAGATATAAAAGAACAACGAGAAGATGGTTTCAAAGTAGATTTTAAATAGAAATATGTTGTAACAGATAAATGGAGACGATTAATTTATAAATAAAATTTTATAAATTAAGTAAAATATTTATCATTTGATAAATGGAATACATAAGTCCAAACTTATATAGAGAAGTAGAAATTGGTTTTAACACCGATATTTGAATAGTTAGTGAACTCAACATTTATAAAGAATTTATAAATGAGAGTTAAGTGTTAGAAATAAAAAGAAGGTTTCGTATGAATAAATCTATAAATAGAAGTTGGAATTGGGATATTGTTTTGAAATACGAAATCAAATTATATGGATTATATAAAATAAATATTATTCACACTCGATGCGAATAATGGAATTAAGTAAAGATTTTGCAAATAAAAACATTTGTAAAGAAAATTGGATTTTTGAAACAGTAACGGAATTCCGATTGGCTAGAAATAAATAACTTGTTTAATAATGGAAACAAGTGTTGTGATTTATAAACAATGTTTATAAATGAATTAAAATATATTTATCAGTGGATAATTGAGATTGCAAATTCAACAGTGAATGTTAAATGGGAAAGTTGGAGTTGTTTTAAAAAGGAAAGGATGGAATGTATTTCGATGTTCAAAATATGAATAGAATTAAATAAAATACATAAAGATTGGTAATTAGAATTCAAGAAGACCAGATGTTAGAAAATAATTTATGTAAGAAATTATATATTGAATAAAATCAGAAATTTGACAAGATAATTAGTATTCAGTTGGAAACCGATTTTAATAATCGAATATAAGTTATTCGAAGTGAATTAATCAAATATAAGTTATTCGAAGTGAATAAATCGAATATAATTTATTCGAAGTGAATAAATCGAATATAGTTTATTCGAAAGTGAATTAATCAAATATAAGTTATTCGAAATGAATAAATCGAATATAAGTTATTTGAAGTAAATAAATCTAATATAGATTATTCGAAAGTGAATTAATCAAATATAATTTATTCGAAGTGAATAAATCGAATATAAGTTATCTGAAGTGAATTAATCGAATATAAGTTATTCGAAGTGAATAAATAGAATATAAGTCATTCGAAGTGAATAAATCGAATATATGTTATTCAAAGTGAATTAGTCAAATATAAGTTATTCGAAGTGAAGAAATCGAATATAAGTTATTCGAAGTGAATTAATAAAATATAAGTTATTCGAAGTGAATAAATCGAATACAAGTTATTCGAAGTGAATAAATCGAACATAAGTTATTCGAAGTAAGTTAATCAAATATAAGGTATTCGAAATGAATAGATTGAATATAAGTTATTCGAAGTGAATAAATTGAATAAAAGTTATTCGAAGTGAATTAATCGAATATAAGTTATTCGAAAAAGAATTAACCGAATAGAGATTACTCGAAAGAGAGTTATACGTCGAATTTGATTATATTGAATTCGGGAAAGTACTATTTACTTTCCAGTTTTTAAATTAAGATTTATTTATTGAATAAATAAATTAATTATAAATTATTCAAATTAAGACATAAAAGTTGTAGTTTTAAAGTCAGATATTTCAGAAGTAAGGTTTATAACGTTATCGTATAACCAATGTTTTATCCTAGAAGGGAATTCATAAATATAAATTTAAGAATTTGCATAAGCAATTGTTGTAAAAATTAGAGTGTTGAGCTTTATCTGTTGCGATGTTAAGGACGTTATTCAGTTAAGGTCTGAGAGGTAATTATACCCCAACTTGATTGACTTTGAAATTAACTAAGAAATAGTTGAAGTTTGATGGCGAAGATACATAAAGTAATAAGCGATGAATGGATTGAGTAGTCGTAACGACATTTGATACAACATTCTTTTGAAATCCATATAAATGAGTTTTGGAAACATTTTCCAAATATAATCAGAAATGTTATCTAAGTATAGAAAATGAAATGTTTTGTTGTTAAGAAATACTGGAGTGACAGTGATACGTAAATAAGAAATGGAAATGTTTTCAAACATTAATAAGGTATATTTTCTAAATTTAGAAAGATAGAATGTATGTATATGGAAACAGGAAATGGGTAAATGGATAAATTAATGATAAATTAATGTAAGAGATAAATGATAATTGATCGATAGAATTTCCGTTTGGAAATAATATCGTTGATTGTACACATGTTTTTCTTTGATAGTTAAATCACCGAGTATCGAAGTTTTTGACAATTTTTCCATCGTCAATACGGAGAGACTGGGATCAGATTCATTATCTGAAAACCACTCTATAAGGACGTTAGCATTGCGATCAAATATGATGAAGATAATTGAAGACGGATTTGTGCAAGGGCTGTCCTGTTTACAGAATAGTGCCTACGGTTTGTCCAGTCCCAGGTCAACTTATATGGAAGAATTTTTGACAGAGTATATCTAATGGAACGCTTAAGTTGATCTCTTCAAATGTATTTAAATTTAATGGAGGAGGAATTTGTTTCTCTTAGCTATATACCCATAGTATGTTTGGGGAAATCAATTTGTGATTTGGCGGGTTTGATGATGTGACATTCAAAGTGAATGAAGATGTGATTTATCAAAAGATACGTTATGACCTCTAGCCTCACAACCAGGAAATGGTATAAAATCGGGTAGGTCGCATGGCTAAGTGGTTAGCTGCCAAGTAGGGTGTATTGTCACCTAATCTAGAGAAATTCCTTTTGCTTCTTAAATCTATCGATGTTGTCCCTTTCGGGAAACGGTTGTTGATCCCAACCGTTGGTGATAATACATTTGGTACTCTCAAGCGAAGTGAGGGGCTAGTCATGTTTAGCCTAGGTTGCAAGATGTTCTTGTTGAACCCTATGTATTTATCTGTAAAGGTATACTGTCGGAAGATGGTCCCACCCCTTTCCAGTTGGAATACATTATCCAATAAGAGCCCACTGTTTTGATTGTATACTATGTATGTAGAGCGTGAGATGCAAGCGCTCTGCTAGGTTGATATTACTTGTATTTAGACATTATTATAATATTAGACAAATCTTTATTTCAAAGAATGCTTTGGATTATCGTAAGGTGAAAACCATCCGTGTTTATGTGTGGATCGGTCTTACGATTATCCTTTTTTAAATAAATGATTTTAAAAGTTAAACCAAGTTTTTGGAGTTTACTCACACAGTCCCATGACTGACCCAGAGTATATTTTTGTTTTGTTTTTACCCTTAACTCTTGGGTACTCAAATTTGTAAGGGCAGTCAAGTAGTTCAGGTCTTTACCTATATATTTGGAGAGCTTGGGGCAGGAGGCTTCAGCATTAGTTATCTATTGTTATTTTCCGCTGTGTTGTAAGTGTTGTACTTTGATAATGTTATTGTGTATATATATACTGTTTATTTCAAAGTTATGTTATATTTTATTCATTCCGCTGTGAGATTTGTGTTACTCTGATGTGTTGTGTGGTCTTTTTTCCTCTTCTATTCTAATTTTCTATCTTATTTATTCTCACCCTCTATTTTCTTTCATTAACGTTCCGGTAAATTTCGGGTGCTTGGTTAGTCGACCGTACTTAGTCGATAATCAGGATCGCCGATTTTCCCGGGCCATTATAGGAGAGATGATAATAACTATACTAATAATATAATCAGAGTATACATGCTCATACAGTTATATAGAACATTAATAGAGTTTATACAAAAGGAAAATAAATTCAACTGATCAACTATCTCTAACAGAATATACCACACTCTCAACGCTCCCAGTGTTACACAATGGAAATAAATAGATATAATACAAGTATAAATATAGAAACCATTACCCACTGCGAATCCACTTGCGCAACTCCGAGCAATACCTTTATCTACCCCTTGGTCTACTAATCAGCATTTGTCGATGAGCACACGAGATAATAACATGGAAATAAAACCTTGGGTCAGGCACAAGTCTGGTATGAGTGATACACAAATCTCAAAATACTATAAAAGTCGTAATAGTATATATGTATATATGGCATGGATAGTATGAGAAACATACCTACCTTGTCCTGACATTCACATTGTTAGCACATAACAGTCGATATATGCTATACTATGATCAACATCATAAGAATAGGGTGAGGTAGATGCCTAAGTACCAACGATGACAAATAAGTGAACATTTGTAGCATCCATCACCCGTCATCACAATCACTCACTCAATGCTTGAATATTATATATACGACATTGCTCGGCCGTCTCGGTACCACCGTGGGAATGGACTCACACCCATCCTACATGCCACTGAATCTCCACTTTTGGAGAAAGAAGGAACTTGCACCTCTTCCTATGGTTTATAAACTATCACTAGCTCCCAGTACCCAAAACCAACCTTATGCATCGACGTTCCTTAACATTCATACCTGCAGCTAAGCTAAATTAGAAGTCACTACAACGGTTCCCATCTGGATCATGCGTCGTAATTCCCTATTGAACTTCCCTTATATCTCGGGTAAACCATTCATCATAGCAGCCTTGCTCCTTATCCCATAATCACCATCATCGAACAACATATCGTTGCATTGGAACACCACATCCTCGTCTCAAGCCAAAGCCACTAATCGAGAAGCTATCATTGAAATCACTATCAAGCGAACCATCATATCCTGCTCTTCGAAATCGAATTGTCATCGATGTCAAATTGGTCGATGTAACACCCTGTATTTTCTATGTTTATTAAAGTAACGAGTTGAAGAAAACTTAATTTTAAAATTAAGAATTAAGGGAAACGGGTTATGCCATTGTATTCTTCTCAGAATTCTGCTTGAGATAGAGTCCGAGTTTGCGTGAATCGGACTCCATATGAAGAAGTTATGGAGTTCAGAAGATTTCATGTTGAATCGTAATTAAATATAAATAATAATTAAATCGAAAAAGCAGTTCAGATTTCAAATTTAGGCAAAAGAAGCTGAGCAGGAAAATTTCCGCTCAGCGGGTCGACCCCTCCCCCCAAGGGGGAGTCGACATAGGTGTCGACCCCCCTATAGGGGAGTCGACATAGGTGTTGACCCTCCGTATGTAGGGGTCGAATCCTGTATTTTGATCTGAACAGTGATGATTTCTGACTCGCTGTTGAGTCACTAGGGCATAGGTGGAGGTTTCTGGATAGCTCTATCTGGTTTGGATGGTTCTGATTGTTTCTAGGTTGATCTAACGGCTCACATAAATATAAACTTCTATATAAACAACCCTAACCCTCAACCCTAACCACACAATTTCATTCCAAGGAGTCATCATGTTGTCTATGGTCAACCTAGCATAGCCACCATTCTTCTCCAACTAGAAAGCAAGTTAAAAGCTACGAATCAAATCCAAATTAAAGAACCAATATTCTACATCAAAGGATAGCTTTTCAGTTTCAGAAAACAGATCGCGGAAAATAAGATTTTTTTGTTTTGTTTATAAGTTCAGGTATTCTTTAGATGTGAACAAATAAAAGTCATGATTTGTAATAAAGCGAAACTAGAACTATGCCTAGTTGTAAGAAAATGATGATGTTGATTCATGTCTATTCTTGTGACAATTCTATCATATATGCCTATGAGACTATTGTGGTTTACTGGACTTATCATATTGTATGTTAAACCAATCATGTATTATATAAATTTGGTGACTCTTTCATGTTATGTTACACGCAAGTTTATAGGCTAAGTCATGTTCATATATGCCTATAGGTTTAAATCTACATCCTTCTATGTTTAGATCTATGTCAGTGTGATCCAACTCAAACGCAAGTTCACATTTACATGCCTAATTGGATTTGTGTCTGTTCATATGCTTAAGATTCATGTTAATTAGGTCTAAAATGCATGTTCATTGTTCTATGCCAAATTTATATGTCACATGTTTTGTTAGATCCATATTTTTTATGTTGTTGGAATGGTACATGCTCCTTTCTTTTCCCTTTTGTTTATGAGTTAGGCTAAGTTGCGAGCCTAACGTTCTATGTGAATTATGCGAATGTATAACAGGGGTAACATTGGGAAAAACATTAAATTACATATTATTGGCATTGTTTGGCTCATAATCATGTAAATGATTAGTAGCATGAAATGGTATAATTTATATACCTAAAAATTATGAACATGATTTAGAGGTTAAATAGGGCATGACTTGAATGACAAAAATTGTGGGTAATTTACATATAGATATGAAGGGTAAATACGTAAATTAAGTAAAAGACGAGTATACCTAACCCGAGGTTAGATTTAGTTACGGTGTAAGACTGCCCGGAACCGCCTGACACATCCAACAACCATAACAATACAGATCTAATGTGAGAGGTTAGTGCATTAAGCCCAAAAGAACCCGAGGTTAGATTGAGTTGCGGTGTAAGACTGCCCGGAACCGACCGGCACATCCAACAACCGCAACAATATAGATCTAATGTGAGAGGTTTGTGCTTTAATGAATGAATTAAAGCTAAGGAATAGGCAGGCTAAGAAGGTACGGTTAAGGTAATTAAGGTAACACTTAACCAATACAACATGTTAACTAAAATGATGGGTGGGGTTAGGTTAATTTGAGAACACTTAACCTTTTTAACATGTTGATTAGGAAACCCTAGTAACGGGGACACATTTCAGCAGTAACCCACATAGATGTATCATGGTACCCTGAACTAGGCAGGGTGGGGCATGATTACTGGGCTGATTATAAGCAGTCAAAACAACGGCGGGTGGTGTGTCAGTGTAGGTTTCGACAGAGTGTGGGCGTGCATGTACTTCGAAGTGGAAAAAGCAGGTACTGGGCATCAGTAGTTATACACTGTGCATCTTGAATTGTGTCGGGTTGCCACCATAGGATTTGATACACCCCATGGAGGGACTGCACAGGTATCTACAATCAAGCGGGGCCGAATGACACAACTAGTAAATGTATACGAGTAGGAGCTGATCGATAAAAGGGATCACTTTGTTATGAACATGTGAGGCTGGTTGAGATAATAGTCATTAGGTGCCGAGAAATAGAAATGGATGCGATAGTATATCCAGTTTAACTTGCCTTATCTTGCCTTATGTTATCTTGTTATTCTGGTATTGTCTTATTTTCTGTTTATTCATGTCATGATCCTTTTTCTTGTTCTCATGCTGAAAAATCACTGGACTTAGACTTATGTCTGACCCATTTTTCTTTCGTCTTCTTTTCATCCGTCACCCCCCAAGGTCCGCAGGGAGGGAATACTTCAGCTTAGTTCCGACCATTTCCAACTTGAAGAGAGTAGATGTATTACTTGGATTATCTTTTCTTGGATTATGGCTTTGGATACACTCTTATTGGGGATTTATGTTGCATTATTGTTATCTTATGCTTCTTTATGTTTTAATCAAGACAGATATTTTGTTGTAATAATTTGGAAATTGGTTTGAGATAGTTGTTGTAATGTTTTGACTGAACCATGTGCTTATGAAATAAATTTAGTTTTTCCGTTGTTTATATGTCTATCTTGTAAATTATATGTATCTTTTTACCAAAAACGTTCCACCGAAGTTAAGGCATTCCCTTTGTGAGTTACCTTAATGGAGGTGGGGCGTTTCACTTGGTGTCAGAGATGAAGGTTTACCAAATCAGATAAAAGTTTTTGAAAACCATTTTTCAAAAAGAAGTTTAAAGAAGCATTTTCAAGAGAACTATTGTTTTATTTTAAAAGGCATAATCCCCAAAGCTATATGCACTATCTTTCTATCCTTTGTTTTGAATCTTTTCTTTTTCGTTTCAGCATGTCTGGGGATCTTAATCTTCCAGAGGGCGTACCATTACCTGACTAGTTCAAAAGGTACCTAGAGGCTAGGGATAATGATGCAGGCCCAATAGACGTTCCTCCTCCCCCAGCTGTAGTCGTTCCTCCTCCACCTCCACGTGCAAATGCTTTCTCAAAGTTATGTAGAGACTTTCGAGCCAAGGGTGGAAAGAACTTTAATGGAACTGAACCAATCGTGGAAGCAATGGCTCAAAGAAATCGGGGATTTTTTGTTATCTTCGAAGTGGACGACAGGGAGAAGATACAGTTGGCCGTATGGTTGCGTAGCCTCTTATTGGTGGGAAGTTACTAATGCTAAGAGACCAGTTGAAACTTGGGTGTATTTCATAATGAGGTTTGAAATGAAATTCCTCTCACAAGCTAAACGAAGCCTACATATGGAGAAGTTCTTAGCTCTCAAACAGGGAAGTATGTCGATCAAGGAATACGTCAACCAATTAAACCAGCTGGCTAGATTCGGACTGGAGTTAGTGAACAGTCCACATAAGAAGGCTCTTTGTTTGTTAAAGGGTTGAATGAGCCACTGCACAGCCTAGCTATGTCCCATATACCTATGGGTGCGACTTATGAGAGACTGGTGGCTATGACACTCTTACAGGAGGAAGACAAGGATGGCAAGAAAGAGGCAAAGGTGGAAGTACCTCAAGATAAGAAAGTGGAAGGATCGCAGAATAAGAAGACGGATTCCAAGAAGGGCAGGAAGAATAACAAACCCCGTGACAAGAGGAATTGTAATTTATGTGGCATTCCTGGACATTTGACTAAGGACTGCAGAAAGAAGAAGAGGAAGATGGGTGGTTGTTTTCAGTGCGGTGAGACAGGACACATGGCTAAGGACTGCCCAAGAAAGCAAGAACAAGGGCAGAGGGCTGGATCTACTTTTGGAGGGCAGGTTCACGCTCTCATAGCACCTCTGCAAGAACGAGGTAGAAATATTTCTGCTGAGAGTTTAGTTTATCTTTTTGATCTTCCTGTTCGTACACTCTTTGATTATGGCACATCGCACTCTTTATATATACTGCTTTAGTTGAATTTCTACACCTAGACACCAGTATGGTAGAGGATCCCTTGGTTGTTTCAAATCCAATTGGGGGCTCGGCTTATTTATCAATGATTTGTTTGGATTTGGAAATTTCTATACTAAGCATTGGGTTTAGATGTAATGCCTATGTTTTGGGCTTCACGAGCTACGGGTTGATTCTAGGCATGGATTGGTTATCTGGTAATGGTGCCATCCTCAATTGTGAAAAGAGAGTGGTTAGACTTATGACTCGCCTCGGTAACACTCTCGAAATCTCTTGTAATCCCATGAATCCTGTTATGCTTAGCTACCTAGAATCTCTTGATGCGTCTGTTGAAAACTTGCAGTCTGTTAGAGTTGTCCATGAATACTCGAATGTCTTTGAAGAGGTGAAGGGCTTACCTCCGAAGCGGGAGATAGACTTCCGCATATACCTTTTTGATAATGCAAAACCCGTTGCTCTATCCATTAGACACATGGATCCAAGGGAGAGGAAAGAGCTCAACAAGCATGTTAAAGAGTTGCTTGAAAAGGGGTTTATAAGGCGGAGTATTTCTGAACGGGGTGCTCTAGTGGTGTTTGCAACCAAAGCAGATGGTTCACTTCGCATATGCATTGATTATAGGGAGCTAAACAAGCTAACCAAGAAGAATAGGCACCCACTTCCAAGAATAGACGACTTGTTTGATCACCTTGTAGGTGCATCAGTTTTCTCCCAACTTGATCTGGCTACCGGGTTTCATGAGATAAGAGTGGCTGAAGACAGCATTGATAAGATCGCGTTCAGAACCTTGGATGGTTTCTTTGAATGGCTTGCCTTTTGGCTTGACAAACGCACCCGCTTATTTCGTTGACTTGATGAGCAGGGTGTTCAGAGAGTTCCTTAATAAGTTTGTAGTGGTCTTCGTGGACGACATTTTGATTTTCTCGAAAAGTGAGGAAGAGCATGCTTTGCATTTAAGGGAAGTCATGGATACTCTTCGTGCACATCAGCTGAAGGCAAAAGTCTCCAAATGCCATCTCTGGAGAGAATAAGTAAGGTTTCTTGTACATGTGGTGTCCAAAAAAGGAATAGCTGTAGACCCCACAAAAGTAGTTGCGGTGCAAGATTGGAAGGTTCCACAGAATGCAACCAAAGTCCGAAACTTTCTCAGGCTAGCGGGATTTTTCCGAAAGTTCATTAAAGGCTTTGCGAAAATCTCAGCCCGACTTACAAGGTTGACGAAGAAGAACCTAACTTTCGCTTGGGATTTGGATTGCGATGTTGCTTTCCAACGTTTGAAAAGGGCTCTTACAACAGCCCCAGTTATGACATTGCTTGGCAGGAGCAAAATATTTACAGTATACACGGATGCATGCGGTACAGGATTAGGCGCTGTCTTGATGCAAGAAGGCAAGGTAGTTTGTTACGGGGGAAGGCAATTGAAGGTACATGAGAAGAACTACCAGATTCATGATTTGGAGCTAGCTGCCATTGTTTTCACTCTTAAGTCATGGCGTCATTACCTGCTAGGAGAAAAGTTTGAACTGTTTACCGACTATAAATCATTAAAGTACCTTTTCCTACAGAAAATCTTAACTTAAGACAACAAATGTGGATGGAGTTCCTTGCCTCATATGATTTTGAGATTTCCTGTACCCCTGGCAAGGGCAATGTGGTAGCAGACGCATTAAGTAGAAAGAAGCTGGCCTTAAGTCCTCTCCTTCTAGAAAGGCAAAGCTTGGAGTACATAGCAAACTTTGACTTTGACCCTCCTCTGAATTTGTACCCGGTTTGTTAGCATCGCTAGAAGTGCGGCCTACTCTTTTGGACTTAATAGGAACCGCGCAACGTGAAGACTCTCAGCTATTGATGTAATGGATAAGCTAATTAGGGGTGAGACTTCTAGCCACCCCAATAGATACTCCATCGATGATAAGGGTTGGTTGAGGCGGGAATGAATACAATGCGTCCCACAAGCAAGGGATTTGGTGAAGACGGTTCTCGAAGAAGCACACCATTCTAAGTTGACCATACACCCAGGTGGAGACAAGATGTATAAAGACATAAAAGGGTTTTCTTTTGGAATGGCATAAATAGGGATGTAGTTGAGTTCATCGCTAAGTGCTTGATATGCCAGCAATTCAAGGCGGAGCAGAAGAAGCTTGGTGGTTTGCTTCATCCTCTAGAGGTCCCACAATGGAAATAGGATAGCATTTCGATGGACTTTATTGATGGGTTGCCTAGGTCAAGAAGGGGCAATACCAGTATTTGGGTAATAGTGGACAGGCTCACAAAAAGCGCTCACTTTATACCGGTTAAGAGTAGGAGGACTGCCTCATCGTTAGCATCCATTTATCTTAAAGAAGTAGTTCGACTGCATGGGATACCCTCTAGCATAGTGAGTGATCGAGATCCTATCTTTACAAGCGAGTTTTGGAGGAGTTTGCAAGATGCTGTAGGCACACATCTATGCTCAAGCACGGCCTATCTTCCCCAAACCGATGGTCAGACGGAAATGGTGAATAGTGTATTAAAAGACCTCTTGAGATTGTGCATTCTTGACTTTGGAGGAACATGGGAGGATCATCTTTCTTTGGTGTATTTCTCTTACAACAATAGCTACGAAGTCACCATAGGTATGGCACCCTTCGAAGCTCTATATGGAAGACCATGCCGATCACTAACTTGTTGGTGGGAGTCTACAGACAAGCTCCTACTTAGGCCAGACATGATCAGAGAAACTTCAGAAAAGGTGGACTTGATACGAAGATGAAGAAAACTGCCCAAGATAGACAGAAGTTCTACGCAGACAAAAGAAGGTCCGACCTTAAGTTTGAGGTTGGAGATAGGGTGTTCCATAAAGTATCTCCTTTGAGGAATGTCATTCGCTTTGGATTCGTAGGGAAGTTGGCACCAAGATTTGTAGGATCATTTCCTATCATTGAAAGGATTGGGACAATGCCTTATAGAGTAGAGCTACCCGAAAGACTGGCTGGAGTTCATAATGTTTTTCATGTTTCTCAACTACAAAAGTGCTTACATGAGTCTGCGGAAGTTGTGGAGCCATGTATACTGGAGGAAGTAGAAGTGTAACTAGAAGCGACTGTAAGAAGAGTTCCGACTCGTATCTTGGGTACATAATCAAAAAGCTACGCAACCGTGAAGTCAAGCTTGTTAAAGTTCAATGGGGTAATGCTGAGGAAGACGCGACTTAGGAAACTGAGGACAAGATACGTGCAGCCTACCCTTTTCTTTTTGAGGGTACATCCTTAATCTCTTTTTCCATAAGTTTATACATGCTTGTATCTACCTTTTTAAGTATAGATCCTCGGTCCTATTCTTTATCCTTAGGTAGAAACCAATGGATGTAAACATGTATTTGAAACATGTTATGATTGATGGTTGCAAGTGGTTGCTAGTGGTTGCTCGTGGATTCATATACACACATATTAGGTGTTAGATCGGCTCAGTCACTTTCATGTTGCATATGCATATATGTATTTATATATGGATTAAAACTTGGTGTGTTATCATATGGACGTTGCATTTGTATGAATGATTGTGCACTCATGTAGAAAATATGATTAGGAATAATTGCATACATAATGGACTCATGACACTAACATAATTTGCATTAAGGAGGTCAACTGAATCAGTAGACCACCTGATTTTGCATTAGACAAGGGCATATACACACACACTATGCAGACATTCATGAAAGCATTAGAAATCCTTTTTAAGGACAATGGATGCATGTGTTTGATGGTTGAGTAGATGGACGATTGGATGATAGGATATACATTCCTCTTGGCTTGAAGATTTCGGGGACGAAATCCTTTTAAGGAGGGGAGAATGTAAAACCATGTATTTTCTATGTTTATTGAAGTAACGAGTTAAAGAATACATAATTTTAAAAGTAAGAATTAGGGAAAACGGGTTACGCCATTGCGTTCATCTCGGAATTCTATTTGAGATAGAGTCCGAGTTTGCGTGAATCGGACTCCGTTTGAAGAAGTTATGGAGTTCAGAAGATTTCATGTTAAGTCAGAATTAAATATAAATAATAATTAAATTGAAAAAGCAGTTCGAATTTCAAATTTAGGCAAAAGAGGCTAAGCGGGAAAATTCCCGCTCAGAGGGTCGACCGCCACCTAAGGGGACTCGACATAGGTGTCGACCCCCCTATAGGGGAGTCGACATAGGTTTCGACCCCCCTGTAGGGGTCGACTCCTGTATTCTGATCCGAACAGTGACGATTTCTGACTCGTTGCTGAGTCACTAGGGCATATGTGGCGGTTTCTGGATAGCTCTATCTAGTCTGGATGGTTCTGATTGCTTCTAGGTTGATCTACGGCTCACATAAATGTAAACTTCTATATAAACAACCCCAACCCTCAACCCTAAACAACACAATTTCATTCCAAGGAGCCGTCATGCTGTCCATGGTCAACCTAGCATAGCCACCATTCTTCTCCAACTAGAAAGCAAGTTAGAAGCTACAAATCAAATCCAAATTAAAGAACCAATAGTCTACATCAAAGGATAGCTTTTTAGTTTCAGAAAACAGATCCCAGAAAACAAGATTTTTCTTTTGTTTGTAAGTTCACTTATTCTTTAGATGTGAACAAATAAAAGTCATGATTTGTAATAAAGCGAAACTAGAACTGTGCCTAGTTGTAAGAAAATGGTGATGCTGATTCATGTCTATTCTTGTGACAATTCTATCATATATGCCTATGAGACTATTGTGGTTTATTGGACCTATCATGTTGTATGTTAAATCAATCATGTATTATATAAATTTGGTGACTCTTTCATGTTATGTTACATGCAAGTTTATAGGCTATGTCACGTTCATATATGCCTATAGGTTTAGATCTACATCCTTATATGTTTAGATCTATGTTAATTTGATCCAACTCAAATGCAAGTTCACATTTACATGCCTAAATGGATTTGTGTAATTCTATGTAAGTTCATGTTCATATGCTTAAGATTCATGTTAATTAGATCTAAAATGCAAGTTCAATGTTTTATGCCAAATTTATATGTCACATGTTTAGTTAGATCCATATTTTTTATGTTGTTGGAATGGTACATGCTCCTTTCTTTTCCCTTTTGTTTATGAGTTAGGCTAAGTTGCGAGCCTAACGTTCTATGTGAATTATGCGAACATATAACGGGGGTAATATTGGGAAAACATTAAATTACATATTATTGGCATAGTTTGGCTCATAATCATGTAAATGATTAGTAGCATGAAATGGTATAATTTATATACCTAAAAATTATGAACATGATTTAGAGGGTAAATGGGGCATGACTTGAATGACCAAAATTGTGGATAATTTACATATAAATATGATGGGTAAATATGTAAATTAAATAAAAGACGAATATGCCTAACCCGAGGTTAGATTGAGTTACGGTGTAAGACTGCCCGGAACCCCGGCACATCCAGCAACTGTAACAATATAAATCTAATGGGAGAGATTAGCGCATTAAGCCCAAAAGAACCCGAGGTTAGATTGAGTTATGGTGTAAGACTACCCGGAACCGACCGGCGCATCCAGCAACCGCAACAATATAGATCTAATGTGAGAGGTCGGTGCTTTAATGAATGAATTAAAGCTAAGGAACAGGCAGGCTAAGAAGGTAGGATTAAGTTAATTAATGCAACACTTGACCAATACAACATGTTAACTAAATTGATGGGTGGGGTTAGGTTAATTTGAGAACACTTAACAATTTTAACTTGTTGATTAGGAAACCCTAGTAACGGGGACCCATTTCAGCAGTAACCTACATAGATGTATCATGGTACCCTGAACTAGGCAGGGTGGGCACGATTATTGGGATGATTATAAGTGGTCAAAACAACGATAGGTGGTGCGTCAGTGTAGGTTCCGACGGAGTGCGGGTGTGCACATACTCCAGAGTGGAAAAAGCAAGCACTGGGCATCAATAGTTATACATTGTGCATCTTGAATTGTGTCGGGTTGCCACCATAGGATTTGATACACCCCATGGTGGGACCGGCACAGGTATCTATAATCAAGAGGGGTCGAGTGACACAAGTAGTAAACGTATACGAGTAGGAGCCAATTGATAAAAGGGATCACTTTGTTATGAACACGCGAGGCTGGTTGAAACAATAGTCAGTAGGTGCAAAAAAATAGAAATGGGTGCGATAGTATATCCAGTTTAACTTGCCTTATCTTGCCTAATGTTATCTTGTTATTCTGGTATTGTCCTATTTTCGGTTTTATTCATGTCATGATCCTTTTTCTTGTTCTCATGCTGAAAAATCGCTGGACTTACCAGACTTATGTCTGACCCAATTTTCTTTCGTCTTCTTTTCTTCCCCCCCCCCCCCCCCCCCCGCCCCCCGTTCTGTAGGGAGGGAATACTTCAGCTTAGTTCGGACCATTTCCAGCTTGAAGAGAGTAGATGTATTGCTTGGATTCTCTTTTCTTGGGCTATGGCTTTGGATACACTCTTATTGGGGATTTATGCTGCTTTATTGTTATTTTATGCTTCTTTATGTTCTAATCAAAACAGAGATGTTGTTGTAATAATTTGGAAGTTGGTTTGAGACAGTTGTTGTAATGATTTGACTGAACCACATGCTTATGAAATAAATTTAGTCTTTCCGCTGCTTATGTATCTATCTTGTAAATTATCTGTATCTTTTACCTTAAACGTTCCACCGAAGTTAAGGCATTCCCTTTGTGAGTTACCTTAACGGAGGTGGGGTGTTTCAGCCGAAGTGGCCTGCAACAATTGTAATAGATACTGACCTTTTCGAAGTAAACAATAATGGTTACTTAGATAATGTACTTAACCAGGATTGGTTAAATATACATTCAGCGAAAACGTCTGTCATTCGTCAAGAGATCCAACTCCTCATTTAGAAGAAATACCTCCATGAAGAACTCTCGCTATTGAGATCACTGTCACATTTGCATCTTCTCGGACCAGCCCATTCCTAGGTCGCCCTAACTGTAGGTCGACCTAACTACAGGTCGAACTAATTCAGATTGACTTAGTCAACCCGGCTTGGTCACTATTGCTGGGTCGACTTGGTCAACCTGGGCTTACCAATATACTTGGGTCGACTTAATTGACCCGAGCCTTATTTGACGCGGGCTCAGCTCCAAAATATATCCGAGCATGTTTACCCTATCCATCGGCATTGTTGCACCATCCAAGCCCTCTAATCTGACGTCAAACTCTAATGCTGCTCTATCGTCAAATCCATCCATGTGTCCTAATGCTCTATCAAAATATATCTCGCTCGTTCGAGTCTACTATCCTTGTGCACTCAATCAATATACACCGACATGTGTGTTTTATTAATAAGCACTCCAAACTCTGATGAGCGAAATATTTCCTAATACTAAATCACTTTCGAATGGCATTTTGATATATACTAAACAAACAATTCAACCATACAACCAATAGACAAACAAGTTCCTAAACTAGCATAGAAGCAACCAAAACGGTATCAATAAACAAAAAAATAAAGGTGATATAGATGTCCAAATATCCAATATCTGGCAATATAGTCGAAGCAATGTGCAATAGCGCGTAGTTGGGCAAATAGCGCACAATAGCATGCAACTGGGTAAAATGTCATAATGGTCAATACTACTCAAATCGCTTTCTGATATTTTTATTTATTAACCTCTAGGTTCAACAAAATATAAAGTTATAATCAGAAATTAGTTTTAAATGATAAATTTATATTATATAAATACTTATAATCTGGTGAGTGATGATATCACTCACCTTAGCCAAATCAGCCCGAACCAACTCTAAAACGTAGAGCTCGTCAATAAGAGTCCATAGGAAGAGACTGAATCCAATTTCGACCTCATATGAGAAAGTTATAAATTATATAGTTATCTGATTTCCAATCGACACAATTTTTAATAAACAATTATTTAATTATTCCTAGGTCGTGCGCTTTCCTTACCCACTGTGCATTAAATTCTATGACACCAAGCTTTGCTTCACTAAATCGGGAACCGAATTCACAGACAAACTCCCTTTCCAAAGAGCAACTCATCGAAGCCATCAATTTCCACCCAAACACCTTAAGCCAAAACGCATCATCCCTTATCCGTAGCTACCGGTGCCGACATCGCGACCCCTAAGGATGGCCGTACTCCTTCAAATTAATGGTGCAAGTGCGCATTGCCTTACCGAAGCCGATGCCAACTTCTAAACCTCCTATAACCGATCGTGCTTGCCGAAAATCCATGCCTAAGTTTGGGACTCGCGAGGTCGGTGAACGTCAATCATGTAAAAAGGGTATGGTCTTGTAGCTTCTTCAAGTAGGAATCCAATGAATATTGTTTCATGATTTTTGAGCAAGCGGATTGGAAGATCTTAAATTTTGAAAATAGGAAAGGAGGCGGACATGAAAATTAATAGAACATGAACCATTGATTTTTGGAAAGAAAGGGGTATACGGCTCGTTATGTAGCTCAGGGTCCAATATAATATTTTATTTATTTTAAATCCTCATTTATATTTCAAAGAAAACCAACGTGCGTTTTATCTATCCGCGATCAAACAATCCACCCAAACACTATGAAATATGATGGCATGCATCACTACATTGATACGGTTTCGATGGTACAAGTTTTGTTAAGATCCAAGAATGTTGGCCAAAATGATAATTTTATGCATATATCGAGATTGATATGACCACCAGCTAGTCCGAACACAAAATATGGTGATCCTTAATTTTTATTAACGTAACGATCCACACAAACTCAACGGAACTAGTTTCGAGTCCTGCTTCGACCATTTGTGAAATCACCTTATAGAACCAATAATCGAATAAATAACAATCAATATTTAAATATCTAATCGTTGAATTATAGGTCGTTACAATTTTGATGATGCATATTCAAGGGGTAGCATCGTAATATATGAGTGAATATCTTTTGTAATTTTTTGTTTAGTCTCTTCACTTTTTTCTCTTCAATGGATTTTATTCTCTTTATTTTATAACACCATTGAAATAAAAATCATAGATAAAGCAACATTTATAAGGAAAAAAGTGAAGTTAACATTAGATAAGTAATAAAATATTTTAAGGCATGATAACTATCATTAGAGATATGTAAACAGATCATAGTGGGCTTTGTACAGGTCATAAAAAGAACAGGTTCTAAATCACAACTGGTTCCTTTTTCAAATCCTGTTGTAGCTGCACGGGCCATTCCCGCATGCCATAAATGACCCACAAATAGAAAAAATCCTATAACAAAATGAGAGGTAGCTAATAATAAAACACAAAATAATTGATTGAACTTAGTGGATTGTTATGCCAGGTTAGTGGAGTTACACAATAAAAATTTGTCCATTACTTAGAGACTACCAACACTTGTATTCCTTTCCTATTGATGTGATACATCTATGGTCATTTGACCCGTGTGACAAGAGATATCTTGAAAAGGTTTGTTTCAATAGAAAGTTTTTAGTGGACAAAGAGATTTTTATTTAGTTTTGGCCAGAAAGGTACCACTAAGGCTTCTTGGGATTGAGAATTGAATTATAAGGACCTATCTCTAATGAGGTACTAAATTGTTAGAACCTACCTAATTCTCATTAACAAGGTTTTAACTAACTTGGAAATTATCTTTCGCATGGCTAGAACATCATTGTCGAAGGATGTGCAATTATATAATACAAAGATGTATGTAGAAGTCATCAATCTCTATAGTCGATCAGCCCGGCTTTAACTATGCATGGAGCATGCTAAATATTTGAATTAGTGTAAAATAGTCGGAGTTTTGGGTAACGTATGTATACATTTAGGCCTATGCATATAAAGTATATCTTAGAGAATGTCAGAGTAGAAATATCGTACGCGCGCAGAACTAAATGTATTAGGTGCTAGCATAAAACTAAATTAGAGCCAATCAATATAAATTTAAATTACATATAAAGCGTGTAATTTCGCAATAACCAAAACATTGTTTTGATCTCCTCCTCGTTGCATTCCACGGAATAGATTTAAAGGAATGCATCATTGGAGTTCGATGGAGAAGCGTTCTTTCCACGTTCAATAATGGCAAGGCAATTTGTTGTTCAAGGAATAATGTTAATTCTAAGGTAGTAGTCATGAATGGTATTTGTACTATATTATATATTCCATTCTGGTATGAGTTTAGTTTCAAACTATCTCTAATATAATTATGATTATTACGGATTACAAAAGCATATGATCTGTACTCCATAAAACTAGAGTTTCGAATTTTTTAATATTTGGATCCGTTAAGGTCTAGGTTATTACATTGCAATTAGAACCATATTTAATCTTTCGATATCTGATCACTTCAAAATGACAGATCAATTTTTTTATCAGAGAAAATGTTTATTTCTATGTCTGATCCTCATGTGAGAAATTTTAATAAAATGTTTTAAAACAAGTCATTTTTCCAAAGTTCATGTTAGAAATTTTCAAAATAACTTTAGGGATACGGGGTTTGTTTTTCGGAGAAGGAAGAAAGAAGGAAGGAAGGTGAGGGTATTAGTACCACATCATGAAAGTTGGAAAAAGTTTGAAAGTACTTAAGGGGCTTTGTCATAAGTGTTCAGGGATTTGGAGAACCCAAACATATGCTTCGTTGTGAGGAGGAAAGCCATGCATCTACATAACACGCGCGCACGCCGCCGTCCGACCTAGACCCGAAATTAAATTTAAATAGAGGGCTGGAATTTTGTAACTCTTTGAACTGTCACAAATAAAAGGGTGCGACATTTGAAATTTGCAATGCTTTGGAATGTTGCAAACGAAGGGATGCGATTGTTCCAAACAGCCACAACTCATCCTCTACCTATAAATACCAATGCCCAGAAAATGTTTTAGATCACTTTTATCTATCATCTTCTTCCTCCAGCGATCTGCAACACTAGAAAAGTGTTTCAGATACTTTGTCATTGTAACACAAACTAGGTGCTACGAACGATCCTTATACTTCTTCTACCTCCTCTTCTTTTTACTCATTTCTTGCATCATTAGAATAAAATTCAGAGGGTTCTTGGTTGAATTAAAGTCGTACAAACTTTGAATCTGATTACTTTATTCCAAGGCTTCATTGAGTCCTGAAAGCCGATAGTTCAATAACCCATTCATACCTAGTGGGTTGAACTATTATCTAAAAGAATCTATTACACAGATTATTGACGTCTGAAGTATGGAAATATCTTCCTATAGATCATCTCGAACCGCAACATTTCTAACAAATTATCTTCAACAATGGAAGGTTCAATTGCTTTCAAGTTATAAATCAACATCTAACTTGATTGGAGCAGTTTGATGGTGATAATTTCACTCATTGGTAAGAGACAAGGAAGTTCTTTCGGATCACCATTAAATTGTTCTACATTTTGGAAGGTGGATTGGAATTATACTAGAGGAAACTGATAAGGATGATGCCAATCTAAAGGCGAAACATGCAAAGTGCAAAGAGGAGATTTTCTATGTAGAGGGCACATACTGAATGCAATGTCTAGTCTACAACGCTTGTAGGACCTTGGAAAGTGCAAAGGTGCTCTGGACCGCATTACAAAATAAGTATTGCATATCGGAGGCAAGTAATAAGAAATTTTTAGTTTTTAATTTTATGTATTGCAAAATGATCGCCAACAAGTCCATAGTTGGACCAGTAAGTAAAATCTTACTGTTGGTAAATCAACTTAATGATGTTGGCATAGTTCTCCCTTAATCTTTTGTTGTTTGAGTAATTATTTCGAGACTTATAAATTCTTGGAATGATTATAAGAAAAAATTGAAGCATGCGGAAACAGATTGTGATTTAGACAACTTATAGCGTTATCTTCATATTGAAGAAGAATCTTGTAAATGCGAACTAGATGATAATAAAAAACTGAGTTCCATTCTAAAGTAAATAATGTTGAAATTACTGAAAAGTTAAAGCCTAAGAATGAGACCCAGTTTTAGAAGAAAAATAACTCCAAGAACAACAAAAAGAAGGATGCATGCCACTATTGTAACAAACACGACCACTATTCCCGAGACTGTCGTCTGCAGAAGAAACAACAAAAAGTGAATTTAATCGAAGAGCGTAATCTGTCTAAGACTTACGAAGAGAATAATAGAGACACCAGTGAAGTTACTAGCACAAACAAAGTTGCAAGCAATATTCTGGAAAAAATGCACAATTGAACTTACATTCACCTCTAGAAAAGTTCTTATATTAGTCAATGTATTTTATGTACTTGATATGTGTAAGAATTTGGTTTTTTGATAACTTCTTAACAAATAAAGATTTAAGATGGTGTATGAGTTTGATAAGTTAGTATTGTCCAAGAATAGCGAATTCATTGGAAAGGGATATTCATGTAACGGCATGATTAAGTTGAATCTAATAAAGAAATCTTTTATTTATATTGTTGATTCTAGTAATTTATGGAATGGTAGATTATGACATGTTAATTATAAATCTCTTAAAAATATGCACAAATAGGATCTATTTCTGATTGTAATTTCAATACCGTCTCAAAGTGAGATATGCGTTCAAGCAAAATTACACCATAAATCCTTTAAATCCGTAGAAAGGAAAATTGGTTTGCGTGATTTAGTATATAGTGATGTGAGTGGCTTAAAGAGTCATATCACCTATGGTGGTAACCAATACTATATAATATTTATTATTGATCATACTAGATATGCATATTTGTACCTAATGAAATCTAAAAACGAGGCTTTTGATAAATTTAAAATTTACAAAGTAGAGGTTGAAGCACAATTAGAAGTTAAAATTGAAGTGTTACATTTAGATCGTGGTGGTGAATAAATTTCAAATGAATTCACCTTGTTTTGTAAACAACATGGTATAGTTCACCAGTGTACCACCCCATATACAAGACAACAAAATGATATTGCAAAGTGAAAACATAGAACTTTAGTAGAAATGGTTACTGCCGTGCTTATAAGTTTAATTTTATCTTATAACCTTTAGGGTTGCTTAGCATATGTTAGAAAGCAAGAACCTAAAGGACCAAAGTTAGGTAATAGGGTATTTAAATGTATTTTCATAGGATATTCACTTAATAATATAATGTATAGGTTCCTTATACTTGACACCTTAGAATTTATAGAATCTGTAAATGTAGAGTTCTTTGAAAATCGAAATATTAAGGTTGCATTGAGATCTTCAAGTATAGAAACTAATATGACTAATAATATCAATGACGATGAGTATGCTCTTACTCAAAACCATAAGGAAATATTAGTACCATATAATAGTAACAGAAATAGGAGAAATAAAAAAGCGAGGTTAGAGAAGTACCATGGTCATGACTTCATAAAATATCTCATAGAAGGCAGTAAGGACGAAGTCCTTAATGTGACAAGATATGAAATGAACGTCGATGACGATCCTAAAACTTATTCTGTGTCTATGAGTTCTAGATATTCTAATTTCTGGAAAGAAGCAATCAATAATGAAATGAATTCCATAATGTTAAACCAAAATTGGGGTTTAATTGATTTACCTCCAACCGCAAAACCTATAGGATGTAAATGGATATTCAAGTAAAAGTTGAATACAAATGGATCCTTTAATAAGTTTAAAGCCAGATAAGTTGCTAAGGGATATAAGAAAAGATATGGGGTAAATTATTTTGATACATGCGCTCCAGTTGCTTGCATATCTTCTATACTGTTTAATAGCACTTGCATCAATTCATAATCAGATTATACATCAAATGGATGTAAAGACAGCTTTTATAAATAGAGATTTAGAAGAAGAGATACATGGGGAACAACCAGAAGGTTTTAAAACCCCAGGCCAAGAAAAGAAAGTTTGCAAATTAGTAAAATCTCTTTATGGCCTGAAGCAAGCTCCCATGCAATGGCATGAAAAATTTGATAATGTTGCACTGCCATATGTATTCATTGTTAATGATGCAGATAAATGTGTTTATAGAAAATCATATAACAACAGTTATGTTATAATATGTTTATATGCTGATGACATACTGATGTTTGGTTCTAATATATCTTGTATGAATAAAACTAAGAAGTTTTTGTCTTCTAAATTTGATATTAAAGGTCTAGGAGAGGCTGACATAATTCTAGAAATTAAAATTATTATGAAAGAGGGGGAGTTATTAATAACCCAATCTCATTACATTGAGAAGTTCCTAAAGAAGTATGGTCATTATAATGACAAACCAACACCAACTCCTTTAGATCCCAGTATTAAATTTGAAAAGAACAGTGGACGTACCATTTCTCAACTAGAATATTTTAGTGTTATTGGGAGTCTTATGTATGCTATGCATTGCACTTGGCCAAACATGTCACATGCTATAAGCGTATTATGTCGATTTACTGGTAATTGGGTTTCGAACGCTAGAAAGTCATTTCTAGAGTTTTAGCTTATTTGAAAGGAACTATTACCAATGGTTTATCTTATAAAGGATATCCTGCTATAATAGAAGGATATAGTGATGCAACCTAGGACAATATAGAACCCAAATCCAAGTCTACGAATGGATGGATATTTACATTAGGAGGTGTTATTGTGTCTTGGGCTTTCAAGAAGATGACCAGTATATCTAATTCAACAATGTTGTTAGAATTAATTGCATTAGCAGATGCATGTAAGCAAACAGAATGGCTTAGAAATTTGTTAATGGAAATCCCATTGCGGAGGAAAGAAACTCTAGGATCTTGATTAACTGTGACAATCAAGAGATGACATATAATGTACCTAGTAAGACAAATAATGTGAAGTCTGGACATGTGAGTCTAAGATACTAAATGGTGAGACAGTTACTCAAAAGTGGAGTAATAACCGTTGACTATATAAAAACAAAGAAAAACTTGGCTGACCCACTCACAAATGGTCTTCCAAAGGCAATGGTTTCTATAAAGTAAAAAAGAAATTGGACTAAGGTCTATGAATGAAGATTGATCATCCTTAACAGAAACCCAACTTATGTATTGAAAAGGATAGACAAAGTTCAATGGGTGCCAATAAGTTATGAGAATGATTATGGAACCCTAATTCAATAATCCCGTAATATTTAGTGTTGGATTCTGCAAGAACAAAGGATGGATATATATCCTTAATAAGATTAAAAACCTTAAAAGGTATATTGTAGAAACACCTAAAGAGACGTACCTATATGAGTATGGAAATCATGTCATTTCCTAGGAAAGTAAGACCTCTTTTTATAGTAGACTCATGAACCAGGATTAAAAGAATATGGCCATTAACATCCAAAGCTGTACAGAACACTCTACTTAAGGAAATCATCATGTGTTATTGTTCTAGTTTTATCATTAAGGGGTACTTGGTTCAAGATTCATTCACCATATAATCTCGATAGAACTTTGAATGGTTTACACTAAGTAAAGGTTCAAATCCAAAAGATACCTTTTATTTATATGTTGTTTCCACGATAATGCAAAATTTGATCTTAGAACTACATTGGCTTGATCCCACTTAGTATGTAGGAAGTCACTCTAGTGGTTCAGCCATCCAATTTATTTATTTTTCTTATTTTGAAAATAGGGGGAGATTATTAGAAATTTTCAAAATAGCTTTAGGGATACGGGGTATGTTTTTAAAGAAGAAAGGAAGAAGGAAGGTAAGGGGATTAGTCTCACATCACGAAAGTTGAAGAAAGTTTCTAAGAATCTAAGGGGCTTTGTCATAAGTATGTTGGGGCCTTAAGAAACCAAAATATATGCTTTGTTGTGAGGAGGGAGGCCACACATCTACACAACATGCACGCGCCACAACCACCATCTGTCCAACCGAACTGCACTAGTACGGGTACATATTTCGGATCCAATAAGCATATTTTTGGAACGTGAATAAACCATAATGGGCTAGAATACAGCTCGTTAAGGACCCAGATCCGAAATTAAATTTAAATAGAGGGCAGGAATTTTGTAACGTTTTGAACCGTTGCAAATGAAAGGGTTCGATATTTAAAATTTGCAACGCTTCAAAACGTTGCAAACAATTGTTGTAGGTAATGTAAGGTAACTGAGGCGGAGAAGAAATCCTTTAGTTGTTATAAAATTGGGAACTTTAAGAATTATTGTTTATTTCCACTAAAGGATAACCAGATTGTAAAGGCATATCTTTTGGATGTATTGCTGACTACTTGTATGACTCTTATTGCTTTAGATAAATGGAAATGGGTTATGGCGCAAGGTACCCTCTCCATTAGAGATGTTTGATACTAGAGCATTGTATTCTTTTATTTGTTGTGATCTTGTAGGCAGATTGGATTTGGAACCTGAGATAGTGGATAGGCATTTGACTATGACTAACCTTCTATGAGTATCCACTAGTCTCTATATGATTTGTCAAGGTGTAGCCTTTTGTGTCATCAATACAAGAATACATCCTTTTCATAGCGTATAAATATGCTACTTTATCCTAGCATAGCATTTTAGATAATGTCATGTAACGACATGTTATGTTAGACCTTCTTCTTTAAACAGCAAAAAAAAATTTGCTATGAAAAATAAGTTTCTATAGCATTTTACGTTTTCTATCAAACGAAAATGCTATAGAAAATATCATCCAATACTTACTTACTATAGTGTTTGTATGTAGGTTTCTATAGCGTTTTATCTAAATTTCTTAGTGTTTGTTTAGTTCTACTATAGCATCCTCAGTGTGTGTTTCTATAGCATTTTGTATTGAATAGTGTTTATGAAACGCTATTGCCCATAATATTAGTTTATATATTTTATTTATTATCATTTTAGCTTATTACATACATACATATATATATATATATATATATATATATGTGTGTGTGTGTGTGTGTGTGTGTGTGTGTGTGTGTTTGTGCGCGCGCGTGTGCACACAAAATATTTTAAAAAACAAATATATAAATTGCAACACACTAGCACAAAACAAGCCTGTTGCTTCCTCTCATTTGCTTCGGTTTAGTTTACAACTGATGAAAATGGTATCATTTGCATCAGTTGAATCAAAAATAGGAGCAAATGTGCTGAAGCAAATGATACCATACCTATTGCTTCTTCTCATTTGCTTTAGTTGTTCTCACAACCGAGGCAAATAGTGTCATTTGCTTCGGTTTTGTTAACAACTGAAGCAAGTGCACTGAAGTAAATAATGTTATTTGCTTTGGTTGCTTGTATGATTAGAGCACATAATATTTTTGCATCAGTTTCTTAGGAACTGAAGCAAATGCATCGAAGCAGATACTGTTATTTGCATCAGTTCTTTCAGAACTGAAGCATATGCACTGAAGCAACAATAAGTTATATTACTATAGAAAATGAACATATTAATAATCATAAACAATAGCTTACAAATGATATTATTCATAACTAAGTAGATTAATGATTGCTAATAAATAATTTCTAATTTCCAACTATTATAAATAATCAATAATTATTACTTATATTTAATAATTTATTATTTAATAACTAACACTTAGTAAATTATAGTAAATACTTATTAGTTACATTTAATAATTAATGAACCAATTAATAATTAATATTAAATAACTAGTAATCAATAATTAACAATTAGTAATCAATATTGTATAATAAATTTTTGATATTTAAGTATTGTTTAATAGTTAGGATGTAATATTTAGGTACTACTACTAAATAATTAATTATTAATAATTATATAATAATTAAGACTATTATGTGATAACTAAAAATTATTAATGTAATTTAATACTTATGAAGTAATATTTAGTATTTGATAATTAGATTTAAACAATAATAATAATTAATAATGACAATCAAACAAATAAGTAATAATTAAGATGTAACATTTAGCATTTAATATTTTATAATTGCAAATAATAATTATATTTGATATTTAATTTTTTATATGTTTAATAATCTATTGTGCTTAGTTATAACTAAATATATAGCTTAATAGGTAATTATTTATAATTTATGACTAATGATTATCAATAAATAACTTACATTAAATAATTGTTGTTTATTATTTAATTAAGTAGTAATATTTAGTAATTAAGTAGTAATATTGAATAATTAATTTTTAATAACTATGAATTAATTATTGCTATTAACGAGTTAACTTTTGGTAACTTTATAATTAGTGAGGCTAATAGTCATTAAGTAAAAAAAATATTTAACTATTCATACTTAATAATTGAGATATAACATTTAGCGTTTAATATTTTATAATTGTAAATAATAATTATATTTGATATTTGATATTTAATGTTTTATATATTTAATAATCTATTGTGCTTAGTTATGAATATACAGTATGATAGGCAATCATTTATAATTTATGGCTACAAGGATTAGTAATAAATAACTTAAAATTAATAATCATTATCTATAGTCAATAATAACTTTTTATATTTAATAATTTAAATTAATTAGTTGTTAATAATTAATAAATTATAACTAATATTTACTAATTACACTTAATAATGAATAAATATAGTCAATAATTAATAAATCTAGTTAGTAATTAACAATTAATAAATTTGTAACTTTATAAATGATTAACATTAAATAAATAATAATTAAATATAATTAATAAGTAATATTCAATACTAGATAGTTAATAAATAAAAACTTAAAATTAATAATTACTATTAAGTAATTAATAGTATGAAGTAATATTTTAATAAAGTCTGAAATTTTTGAAATAACTTTAGAATAATTCATAAAAATAAAAATAAAATTTAAATTTCATTGAATTATAATGTGAAATAGATTTAGAGATTGTAGAAATTTTGAAAATTTATAAGATTTAACCATTTATATGTAATTATTTGTTATTGTTAACTAGTTTACTTACTAAGTCATATTTAATATTTATTAATTAATAAAATTTAAATTGCTCAGATTCGATGCAGAAAAAGGCCATTTTGGAAGTTTTTCCTATAAAATTGTATAAAATGATTCCCACAATGATAAAGGTTCGAGGGTATGTAGGGGTGTGGAGGCAACACCAGCGCTGACAGCGATCAACCTTGCTAGTTAGGTGTAAGGGTACGATGACAATGCTTTGTTCAAAAAAAGGATATATATCTTTTTATATTTGAATTTATATTAAAAAAAGAAACACACTTAACATGTAGGAACAAAATATGTATGTTTGTTTCACATAGTAATCACCTGCCTAAGATTAAATTTAAAAAGGGAATTGGTTAATTAAATGTAAATCTAAGTTTGAAACAACTATGTGGTACTTAAAATTAATTGATACTTAAAGATTTAATAATTAGAAAGTAGCATTCATTATTTATTTAGTGCTTGATAACTAATAATTATATCTATAAAGCACAGATTTGCATAGTAGAAAGCACAATCCGCGTTTGGAAGCAAGCCCATTCATCATCGTTCAAAATCCACCAATCCAATGGACGAAAAGCCACAGATGATGCTTCTTCGGATTGCATCATCGTTCAAAACCCACCAATCCAATGGACGAAAAGCCACAGATGATGCTTCTTTGGATTGCCTGCTGTTTCTTTTGTATTCGCTCTTGACCCTTTTCGCTTCTTCCCAATTCTTTTTTTAATTCCTCTTTCAATCAAAGCTTCTGTTCATGGACGCCGCTGCATGAAAAAATTAACCCACAAATTCATTGTTTGCTTCGATTATCAGCAGCATTTCTGATTCTCTTTATAAATCCTTAGTTTGTTACAAAAAAAAAGAACCTGCGAATCCAGATCTGAATCCCTTCTTATTTTTTACGTTCGCTTCTGGAGTTTCAAAGATCTAAGCTTTAAATTCCAGATCTGCATCACTGCGACGGTTGACCAGAAGGATGGGATTCAGATGTGATAAGGGTTTCAAGAAGGTTTTCTTTGAATTAGGATTTGGTCACATCTGTAGTTCTTATCGAACATGGTTGTGATGGATTCAAGGGTTGATGTTATAGGTTTTGTGAGGGGCTTAAAGCTGGTTGCTTAATAGGGCTCAGGCGTAATAGAAAAGGAAACAAATTGGATTTTTGGATTTTGGTATGTGAAAATATGAGCTGACGTTGGGATTGTTGAAGGAAGATGCGGTTGCTATTGTCGATATTTTGGACGAGAAGATGAGTGTAGAAATGTCTGAACTGATGGTGGTGAGGAGATTGAAGATGCAACTCCACTTGAGTAGCACTGAATACCAGATTTATAAGAAATAAAGTGTGATATTAAATGCTGAGAGTTATGAAAATTAAGTAATTAGCATTTGCATTGTACATTCTCCTTTGTTTGTCATTCCTGCTGATGGTTCATGCATGATGAAGTTATTAGATTTAAAAGTATGATATATATATATATATATATATATATATATATATATATATATATAATAAAATGGTGAACTTGTTATTCTTTAGCTATATGCAGTTGTCTTGTTAAAGCCATTTGGTTACAGTAAATTATGGTTCTTATTTTTATTTTCTTTTTTGAATGCAAACTACTTGTTCGTACGTTTTCACTATTTGTTCAGACCACGGATCTTTTTGCATGCTTCATAGATTTAACTTTTTTGATTGGTGCACGATATTGTTTCCCTTTTAGCCGTTACTTGCCATCGGAAGTGCACGATGTGTTATGTTGAGGCAGTTGTATAGAAAGCTGGGTAACTATATGGGGTTGTACTGATCTGTGTGTGCTTGAATTTTCTTCAATATACGCTTAATTTTTGTATTATAGAAAGTTGATTTTTTTTTTGGCATCTATTCAATAGCGTCGGTTGTGTAAAAAATGCTGATGCAAATACGTTTGACCTTGAAAAGCAAATCCAATCATTTGCATCTGCACCATGCGAGATCGGTTGTAGCGAGCAATTGATGCAACTTAGCGTCATTTGCATCAGTTGTTCAATTGATGCAACAGAAATTTGCTTGTTGCATCATCTTCATTTGCATCAGTTGAACAACTGATGCAACAGGGGTTTAACAACAGATGCACATGAGCTGTTTTGTAGTAGTGACATAATATTTCAAATATATCATTCACATAACTTTACATATACCAAAACTTAGTACTTCGTACACATCATTCAAACAACGCTTAATATATTCAAACTAAATATTTCATGCATATTGCTTTATCATTTTTTCCATGTTAATATATCATGCAATTTTGCCATCTGCAAGTTACTTACAAAGAAGACAAACGGTAGATCTAATCATGTTTTGCATATGATATTTTCTCTTTAACATCGACAATAGCGGTCTCGTTAATGCCAAATAAATGGAAGAGGTATTAGTAATTATTATATCATATATTCTCAACGTAAAAGAAACCTAAAGGAAAAGAAAAAATGATGATATATTGTATAAAATTTTGATTGCGACTATGTTATAGTTTTTGAGATTACCCTTGGCTAAAGCACTCGTAAAAATGATGGTGGTTGGATGAAGACAATGAGTGATGTTCTGTTAAAAAATTTAACCAGCTTCCTCTTAAAAAAAATTCTCTAAAATCCAGCGAGCAATGATTTGAGAATAAAATACAGAACTACAACATAAAAAAATGTTATACTATTGCAATGTTGCTAATGATCCATTTATTCTTAACAGTTCTGTGTCAATAAAGAATTTGTTTTTACTAGGATATAAACTCATCAATTCAAATGTTTTCAATTTCAATTTTAGATGCAAAAGGGCATAAAAATATTCAATGTTAAGCATATCAGTATATAAAATAGAAAGGAACTTTTTTTCGGCATATAGGAGAAAAGGGTGTAGATCGAACCTGCCTTAAGGAAAAAGGAAACCTCCCTAAGAAGTAGAACTTGATAACGGAAAGAGACGAAGAGTACAACATCACAAATGTAGCGTTGAACTCCCAACCTTCAAAAGCATGCATACAAATAATAAGTTCAGTTTTTTTCTTTCTATACCAGGAGCACTTTACTATATTATTCCACATCTGTCTTGTTAATTATTTAAATAGAAAGGAGAACTTACCCTATAATATGTACTTTTGAGGACTCTTTTTTCAGTTATAGATATGTTTCTACCATATCACTACAAGTTGCAATAATACATTAATGTTATTTTTATCAATTGAGGTTGAAAACTGATATGCATCCTAAATGTAATATATGTACATTTATATACGCTTACACGACTTTTTATTCCTGAACATATGCAATAAATTTTGGGAAATGAAGCAGTAAATGTTGTTCTCGATTATGTCCACATGTAACACTCTCTCAATTGGGTTGCTATATTGAAAGTCGACCATGATACTTGGCAAGCTAAAATATATAAATAGGAATTGGGAATTGGGCTATGACATTAGCTGTAAAAGTTTATGACTTATTCTAGTTTCACATTTTATTAGGCAATCGGGCTATGACAATAGCTACAAAAATTTATGATTTATTATAGTTTCACATTTTGTTTATTTCTAATCCCTCAAAGTAATGGATCGTTCACAGGTTATAATAAGCATAATAGAGCACACATAGCAAACTGAGTAATGCAACTAATATATGGCAAGAATACATTGCAAAAATGGTGCATAACAAATATAAAGGGCACGTAGCTCATTCATGTATTGCAATATGGATCTAAAGCCAGGTTATACGATAGACTGGATACAAATATGGACTGAATAATACATAAAGTGTAACGTGTGGATCAAATTGCTTCGTGAATTAGCACCATGGTCATGCCATACACTTCGTGAATAATACATAAAGTGACACATCAGCAGGTTAATATAGAAATAAGTTTCCCCATACACGAAGCATATGCAAAGCTTGGAATTCATGCAAACACATCAGATCGCGCTGAACTCTTCAGGTCGTTGGGATGAAGTCAGGCCATAAACCATCATCAAGTCGTTGCATCATAGCAAGAGGCGGTAGGTCGTGCACATGCAGATTGCTCATCCTCTAGTACTCAAGTCGTTTCATGGCAATAGGCCATGAGGCAATTGTATAAGAAAATATGAATCAGGTTATTTATACAATGGCAATATTCAGATTGTTCTTGCAACTAATCAGGTCGTTGAGCATGTTGTGTCACCTACGTCTCAAAGTGTTGGTCATATAAATATTACTTGCATGGAAAACAAACAGGTGGGTCATTTTATGCATAAAGACGTGGGCACAAATACATGAAGATTGGACAACAGCAAAGTTAGGTCGCAGGTCACATAAAAATCAGGTTGTTTGTCGACCTATGACCCTACATACACATAATTATAGATCTGCCACTCCACTTCTATAAATACCCCATCATTTCCCATATTCAAGGGATGGATTTCTCCCACCACGAAGTGCTGCCAAACTCATTTCTCATCAACTCCAAATCATTCAAACCTCCATTAAACCTCTTCCAAGCTTATATTCAACTTCTCAATAATCATGAAATCATCAAAATTCGTCTAAGTGCTCAATTGTTCAAGATCTACTCTAACAATTATCGCAATCAAAGAGATTTTACCATTTCCATGGTGAAATTAAGTGAATCAGGAGATTAAAGAGAAGAAGTAGAGAAAAATATTGTTAAAAGAGAGAAAATGAGAAAAGTTATAGAAATCATTTACCTTGTAACATTGAGAATGATAATGATATCTCTCTTGAAAGTGGACGTAGGCCAGATCTAGGCTGAACCACTATAAATCCCTATCTTTTTACTACTTTTGTGTTCGTGGTTTCCCATAATCTAGATTTAAACAACTTGAAAGCGTTGAAAAACACCTTGGGGTGTTAGTGCCATTTTTTGCATTAACTTTTTTGGCGCCCACTGTGGGGATACATACACGTCCAAAGGTTAAGTGCTTTGTGAGGGACTTTGAAGTTTAAGACTTGTCTTTTACGATAGATTCTCAAAATCTAAAATCCAAGCCGGTCAAGAGATTGTCTTTACAATTCAAAAGTTTTTCTGAGATAATGCCACCAAAGAAGCCGGCTAGTAAGTCCGTAAGAGCTTCGGGCTCAAGGAATGTCGCGGATAATCCTACAACTCCGCAAAATAATTTACATGAAGTTGGCCAATCCTTAGGAGCAGGAGTTAGTGTGACCAGGAATGAGTTGAATAAAGCCGTTGTCAGTTTGACTCACCAGATGGGGATCTCAAACAAAGCTATGATGACTAAATTAGAAGCTCTTTTCGCTGCTTAGGCCAATACGGAAAAAGTGAATGCCAGAGTTAATATAGAAGAGAAGCACATGAATGGCGCACCAGTTACAGATGAGATCAATTGCTTATACTTCCCTATCTATCTGGAAGGAGTGGCATCGCTTTGTTTCACCAAGTTGCTGCCAAAATCTATGGACAACTTTTCTATGTTGGCAAAGAAGTTTAGTGAGAAGTTTAGGCTGCAGACCACCAAAGTCAAAGACATGATATCACTAAATGACCTGAAGCAAAAACCAGTAGAATCGATTAAAGCCTTCCTTACTTGATTGAATGTTGTTGCAGCAGAGGTGGGAAATTCAGAGCCTCAGTTGGTGTAAATGGCCTTGAACCGGGCTATTGTCAAGAAGTCAGAGTTCGGAAGGTGGATAAAAATGAAGAAGCCAAATACCCTGGAGAAGTTCTATACGAAAGAAGAAGAGTTCATCAGTGTGGAGGACGAACCTTTCCTTGCTATGGATATTGCCGAAAGTATTATCGCGCTGGGATTGAAAATGGGAAAGATAATCGAGATAATCGAAAGAAGAAGAGTTCATCAGAAGAGTCCCGAAGGTCAAAATTGAGGAAAAAATGGGAAAGATAATCGAGATGGAAAGATGTGTCGCTTCTTCACATCCGCCGAATTGACCCTCCCCTCCCCTCCAAACGATACCCCGTAGAACATTTTCTTCGCCATCAAAGATGTAGAATATTATCCGGAACCATCGCTGAAGATTTCAAAGAGAGCAGCAAACTCTGGAAGCTTTTGCTGCTTTCACAATCAACACGGTCACAATACAAATGAATGTAGACATCTGAAAAGCTTGATTAAGGAGTTGATTCGAAAGAACAGGCTGCGATAGTATGTGAAGAACCCGCAAGCCTCAAACTCTGCTCCAGCTCCTCAGGGGTAAAGTGCACCTACAAATCAAACCGGCTAAAGTAAAAAAACTCTAGCACAGATTAATAGAAGGTCGGTGATTAACTGACATCCATTGATGGTACTCCAATTTCAATGGCTCGGAATAAGCGATCATCTTTGCCACTACTTTACTTCATGCTATATTCAAAAATTGTTGTAAAAAGTCTGTAATAAATAAGCATTGTACTGAACATTAGCTCTATGACTAAAAACATACTTGCCTAAGTAAATCTCTTACTTGCAAAATTTAGGTTAATTCAAAATTTGCTTAAAGATGATTTTATATTGCAGGCTATCCGATGAGCGCTTGTTCTGAAATCCAACGAGACATTTCAGCCCAAACAACACTAGTTCAAGCACCGCCTTGAAAAGAGAATGGAAATAGTTGCGAAGAGTCAAACAATGAACAAGCGTCACGACTAACGAACGCAAGTGTTGTAAGTTTCACCGAACTGGCACCTAGTTCCTTAACTAAGATACCCTGCCGAGTCAACCGTCCAGTGAAGGAACTGACGTTTGCCCCATGGAGCGATACGACAACAGAAAGCCTCTCATAGGAAAGCCTACGTAAATCTCAGCCAAAGAGGAGCACCCAATCAGATCGTCAGTGTCAGGGAGTACTTGACTCAATTACGAAAAACATTGGGGTAGCTTTAAGACCTCTTCCACGACATCTAATTAACTCGTGTAGCGTCTAATCATTTCATATGCGACAGGTGTTGGGCTTTAATGACCACTTCAGAGGCATCCAATTAATTCATATAGCATCTGATCATCTCGGACGCGACGAATGCTAGGCTAAAATCAAAAGTCCTCACCAAGCAGGGGCACAAAACCCAAAACCTCCCCAAGCGGGGGCACAAAATCCAAAGAGCACCCCAAGTGGGGGCACAAATCCAAAGTCTTCCCCAAGCGGGGGCATGAAATTCAAAGTCCTCCCCATGCGGAGCACAAAATCCAAAGTCCTCGCCAACCGGGGGCTTGAAATTCAAAGTCTTACCTAAGCGGGAGCACAAAATCCAAAGCCCTCCCCAAGCGGGGGCACAAAATCTAAAGTCCTCCCCATGCGGGGGACGAAATTCAAAGTCCTCCCCAAGCAAGGGGATGAAATTCAAAGTCCTCCCCAAGTAGAGACATAGAATTAAAAGTCCTCCCCAAGTAGGGGCATAAGTCCTTCCAGAGCGGGGGAACAAAGATATAAAAACTTCTCCAAGAAGAAGCACTGGACTAGCCAATAAAGTCGGGATTCCTATTATATTGACAAGCTCAGAGGCTCCAAGCATGTTAGCAAGTTTAAAAAGCTCTCATCGACAAAGTTGAAGCTTCTAGAACGTCAATTGCAATGAAGGAAACTCGACAAGCTGATCACGTCTAGCTTTTGCAGATCATGATGAACCATGGTATGGAGGCAACACAACCACATAAGGATTGTATAATGCCTGTAAAACATACCACGGGTCCATCATGACATCACAATAAGAAAAAAAACAGACTTGCACTCAACAAAGAGTGCATGCACTTGGAAATACGTGAGCTAAAATGTAGCAAACAAGAATTTACGCCTTAGAAAACTTGGCAAAAAGAACCTCGCCTTCAAGAAATATGGCATTTGAAAATTTTGGTAAAATCGGTACGTTCAATTTGTCGATAAAACTCCGTACACTGATGAAGATCGACCTTCGAAACCTAATCAGAATCTCTCAGCACAAAAGACTCCTCGTTGGCAAAGCTCCAATCGTAAATAAATCAAATAACTTGATGGTATTCTACTTCAAACCGAAGAACAAGCGATGCTTAAAAGGTGACTGTGCGAATATGACATAGTTTGAATCCAATAAAGCAATAACGCTTCCTAAGGAATTAAAGCTAATATCCATCAATGGTGTCAATATGAGATATAAAAAGAAGATTGAGCAATAGTCATGCACTGGGGCAAGTCATTGTGAAGTTGAGATTTAAAGTTTTATATAGCCCGAGATGATCCATGGTATCAAACGCTGTTGGAAGAGACAACAGTACCACGAGGCTACTGTAACAAAGTCACAAGGCGAATGATCAACGAATTCCTCCTCCCCGATAGTTTTGCGTCAGACTTGGGAGTGTCAGACTAAATGTATGCTTGATTAAAAACATATTAAGTTAACATAAAATGACATCTCTCTGGTGGATTGCTGGAAAGACGGGGAATAACCAAAGATTGATTCGTTTACGATTCAGAAAGTCTATTGTCGCTCTAGCCTCAGGGATTCAAATTGAAACTTCAGTTTAAGCAGAAGTGATCTCTTTTCCAGACGGCGTCTAGTCTTCTACCTGGTATTCATTCTGCATATGGAACTTCATATTTTAACAAAAGTACGGGTACATGTTTCATAAATTTTGAACCGTCATGCAAATTACACAAGTCATTAAGAAGTCAGTAAGAAAGCGAGACTTGAAATATGTAGGCAGTATATGTCCGATTAGCAAAACTCAAGTGTTGTTGCGAATTCGGACTAAAATATCATATCTATGCAGACGTTTGTTTGACGGGTTATAAAAAGTTGAATAAAATAATTCTTTATAGGCACGTCATTCAGTCCTAATCAAGAAAATTCGCTATAGTTCATTTTTAATGATTAACTAATCTGTTATCGATGTGGATGACCGATGACGAAGTATAAGTCCAAAACATGCAAATGTTTGTAGTTGTATTAAGGCAGGAAACAAAGCATATAGGCATTCAATTATCAAGTTATAATTGTGAGTAGACCAAAGTCAGGATGTTCGAATGCAATAAGCTCTAAAAGCAAGATTAAGATGCTAACGTTCTGGTCGTCCAACGACACAAGGACCGGGTTGCTCCATGAATTGTAGTCTCAGGTCGTCCAACGATCTGGCTTCCAGATTTCTCAATGGCCTAACTACCAGGTCTTGGATTGTGCATCGTTTAAAGCCTGGATCGTTCACTAGCTTCAAGAAGCGGGTCGCTCTACGACCTGCGAATATAGGTCAACTAACAACCTAAAATCTTGGATCATTCTGACGATCTAGTAGCGAGATTTTGGGTTTAATCTAAGTTTTGAAGATGTTAAGTGCGGGCTCGATCATCAAGAGAACCCACACATAAAATTGATTCAGTCCAGATTCAGGTTAAAGATCATCATACAAGCAATATTCAAAAAATTACACGTCAATCTCAGTGTACATTGGTTAAAGACCGTGAGCCAAGTTAGAGATTCACGATGAAAAACAAACCAACATAGGGGTTACAATTGAGTTCCAGCATCGCAAATTGTTAAAACACGAATGAATCAACTCAAAGAAAATCGTAGAACTCAAGACCAAAACATACAAAGTTGGGACACAAATCTTAAGTGTTCTACAACATCAAGATGAAGAGTCGACAAAATCGTTCTAGACCAAAGCATCAATTCAGACTACGGAGCAAGATCAACAAATTAGCGCAAAACCATCACAAAGTTCCAGAGACATAATCAACAAAAGGAATAAAATATGTGAACGGAAAATCCACTCAACAATTTGTTGGAATACGCAGTCAAAAATTATCGCTGCAAACAATAACTTGCATAGTCTATGTTCAATAACATGTAGCTCCTCACAAACGAGCAATAAGATCCATATATCATCTAATCGCAAATGGTCAAAAACTCCTAGAAAATCACATGGTAAAGAAATCATATAGTTGAACATTCAAAAGACTTCGAGCTAACCGAATTTAGTTCAAAACTGGAATTCAAAATCAAATACAGATCAAAGCTCAAGGCAGTTCTTATAAGAATTCCTATATAATGTTAAATTCGAAGTATACCAAAACCTACGATCCAACCCAAAATCCATCGCAAAATTATTATACAAATATTTAGATTCCAATACATTCAGTGGACAGTTAATAGGGATGAGATCGAAACTAGTGGTTAGGGAGCTCAACATTGCTAAATCCATTTGAAGTCTAACTCCGAATACAAACACAGTTACATTCGATCAGAGTCAAAATCAGACTCAACGCCAAGCAATTACAAGCACAACCATCAATCACCAAGATCCGAACTGAAATCATAGGCTATTCTGAGCAAATCTCGGACTGAAATTGGATCATATAAAATGCTGAATTACCAGCAATTGGTTCAACGCAAAAAAGAAAGAAGCAGCACCTTCAATTGTTGTTAATCGGATCGCAATGGAGAGAGGTTAAACAGCATCGGTGAAGTATAAAAATTCAGATCTAGATCTGAAAAAGGGAACTTCTAGTTAGTTTGAAACCACCATGAGTTTTCAATCAGGTGTGAGTCAAAGCTGGATCATAAATAGCGCAAGAAGATCGATCGATGAAGATATGATTAATGAAGAAACGAATTCGAGATGGGAGACATTGTTCTAAACAAAGTATTCCACCATTAAATGCTGGATCATAAATAGCACAAGAAGATCTGATTGATGAAGAAATGAATTCGAGATGGGAGACATTGTTCTAAACAAAGTATTCCACCATTAAAATACTTTCTGACCGAAGGAAATGCAAAAAAGAAATAAAGAGAAATGCTCAGATCCGAAAGAAGAAAAGTAAGGGCAAAAGTAAGTGGGCCCATGTGGTCCATTCGTTGAGTATGAAATCAGGTTGTTTTAAAGTTTTTCAGTTGGCTGTTCAGGTTTGGAGAACCGCAATGAGCTGATTTGGGAAGGCCCATTGGTGAGCTAATGAAAGGGTATAAATAGGGGTAAGGGATATGAGATATGATTTTAGTCTTTCATTCTCTCATTCTGGTGCCTTGTGCTCCTCCTTTCTCTAACACCTTTCCACCATTGAAAATCATAGTCCAAGGAGGGAAATTGAAGATCTATACCATTGGAGGCTAGATCTACATCAATTGAGGCAAGGATTCATCGGATCAGGTGTTTGGTGCGAGGTGCTTGCTGTCTGGATTCATATTTCTATCAATTTAGCATGTTTAAAACCAATAATTATCATGCCATTTTATATGATTATGCAAGTTAGATCTGCAATTTAGATCATATGTTCATTTGGCATGATTTTGGTATGATTTTGATGAAATAGTCATTTTCATGTTGTTATTGATTTCATACCATGTTTGTGGTCATATTTGATGAGTTGGACAATGTGGTTTCGTCGAACGTGTCGATTTGGCGAAGTTTTGATCGAAATTGGAGTTGCATTGGAGGATGCAGGTTTTGGGTCAAGCAAGGCCTAGTCGGTCGAACACAGTGGGTCGAGCAAAGTGGGTCGGTCAAGCATGAACGGTTCGGTCTGAAACCCTGGTTGGGTCGGTCATGGGAAGGCAAGATATCCTGGTACGAGGGGATGTGGGTCAGTCATTTGCATGTGGGTCGGGTCAAACATTTGCATTTGGGTCGGGTCGGTCATCCCTGGAGATGGTGTCAGTCTTGCAAAGTAAAGACGCCTGGTCAGTTGTGCACCCTAAGGTTTTGGATCGGCCAAAGTTGGGTCGATCGGTTGGTATTCCAGGTGGGCTGGTTGGGTCAGTCGAGACAAGGGCTGGTCGGTTGGATGAGATAGGGTCAATTTCTTAAAATTTATATTTTCGAGTACGACTCATATTTGAATAAAAAAGGCTTGAAAAAATATTTTTCGAGGACAACCCTCCGAACCCTAGCCAAAGCGCAGTGTAATTGGCTCGGTGATGGTGATAACTTCGAGTAGAATTCAAGTGGGAATATTCGAAGCATTGAATATGTTCGTTGATCGGTGTAGAACAACGGATGAGGTGACAACTCCAAGGTTGTGAGTTGGTGGATCATGGCTGCTCGAGAAGGTTTCTTGAGATATGAAAAGTCGTCGGGTTGGATGACTAGAGATGCTAAGGCTGAGAAATTATCATTGTTGTAAGCTCTAGCAGGCTCGAAGAAGAGGTATATTAGAGACGTCTAAAATAGGGCTGTCAACGGATACTTTCGGATACGGATAGTGTCATATCCGTATCCGTATCCGAAACCATTTTCGGATATCGGATATCCGCATCCGCGAATACGGACGAATATCGGATAATTATCTGCTCCGCCAACGATCGATAAATCCATGAACATAAATAATTTTTTTTAGCTTAATATTAAGCTTTTTCAACATGATTGGTTACTAAAGTTCTAAAAATAAATAAATATGATGATAGTATATAATTTTGAGCAATTAACATGCGTTTAGTATACTTTTAATTTTGCAAAGTAATAAATTAGTATATTTAATTATGTTAAAATACCCATAATTTAAGCTATAATCATGGAAAAAAGCGGATGGATGATTCTCGGATGCGGATATTCCTATATCCGCATCCGCATCCGTTTTCCCGGATATCGGATATTTATCCGCTTTTCGGATACGGATGCGGACGGATTTCGGATTTTTCGGGTATCCATTGACAGCCCTAGTCTAAAAGACCGATTGTAGGTCGAGTACCCTAGGTCTTGTAGAAAGATCTAGTTGCCAAGGTTGAACATTGTCAAGGTTGGACATATGGAGTTTATGCTAGAACTGGGGTTACCATTAGCCCTTGATATGGCAAGGTTTGCCATCATACGATTAACGATGGTTTTGAAGCAGGATTGGCGGTGATAGCCAGAGTCTGTCATGGTTGATTACTTGCCTTGTTTGAACCATCTCATGTAGATTGTCCAACGTCGAAGGAGATGTTCCTTGGGTGCTTGTCTGATATTGGTTTAGACCTTTGGGGCTTGTGCTTGAGGGATGTCAAATCTGATTAGGATGGCATACATGAGATATATATATAATATGGGTGTTATGAGTGCTTATCATGATTATGTGGGTGTTCTAGTTTCTATGGATGAATGGTTGAATTGTTTATCGTAAAGGCTATCATTGTCCGATGTGGGGAAGATTGGGTTGAGTTCTTCTTTGGCGTCATGGGTAGATTAGTACATTTATCTATCCATTCTCATATACCTTTATTGTTGAAGTTTGTTAGTTGTTTTATCGCTCACTAAGACTGTTGTCTGACTCAAGGTTTTATGTATCCTCTTATTATCTTAGGCTGTTCATCCAGTTGTGGATGGGCAGACTAAGTAGCAGGTGACAGGTGGTTAGTGAGGGCGATGTTGTTATGCGAGGACGAGCAGGAGGCTTACGTACCAGTTTTATTACTATCTAGTATTTCTATTTCCACTGTTTGAGTGCTCTATGAAGGTAGTAGTGAGGTTGGTATCAGTTGGATATTCTTTCAAGATGTTAAGAAAGTTTCAAAAGTTTTTTATATGATGCTTCTTCACTATTACCTGTTGTATATGTTCTATTATATTTTAGCCTTGCGCTTTGAGTTTTACGACAGGTTCCGATGTTGTTTACCTACTCTGATGATCATCCATAGTAGTCTGGCACACCTTTCAGCGCATTACTCCTCTTGTTTATTGCAGGAGTTATGGGCATTCGTTACAACTTCTATAAATACCCCATTATTTCCCACATTCAAGGGATGAATTTCTCCGACCACGAAGTGCAGCCAAACTCATTTCTCAACAACTCCAAATCATTCAAACCTCCATTAAACCTCTTCCAAGCTTCGATTCAAAATCTCAATCATCATGAAATCATAAAATACCATCTACGTGCTCAATTATTGAAGATCTACTCCAAAAATCATCGCAATCAAAGAGATCTTATCATTTCCATGGTGAAGTCAAGTGAATCAAGAGACCAAAGAGAAGAAGTAAAGAGAAATATTGTAAAAAGAGAGAAAATGAGCAAAGTTACAAAAATCATTTACCTTGTAACATTGAGAATGATAATGAAATCTCTCTTGAAAGTTTACGTAGGCCAGATCTAGGTCGAACCACTATAAATCCCTGTCTTTTTACTGCTTTTGTGTTTGTGGTTCGCATAATCTAGATCTAAACAACCGGAAAGTGTTGAAAAACACCTTGGGGTGTTAGTTCTATTTTTCGCATTAACATTAATGTAATTCTATTTTTCTAGACAACCATTCATTGTTTGAAAAGATTCATCAAGTTAGACAACACTCCATTAAATGTCCAATCCTATGCCATATTAAATAGTTAATAGCTTAAAGTGAAATGAGTTTGTGGTACCAATTAATTATCAGGAAGTGCACAGAACCTAGAGCAATACACCCTTAAGCTATTGCAATTAGCGTATGGAATGAAGGAATAAGGATACCAAAAATATGGGGGTGGCATGCTAGTATTTGAGAACAGCAGGGAGGAGATAAATAACTTACCACGATCTTATTATTGCATGGAACAGTGAAATAATTCCGACTGAAGCAGGCTAAAAGAAAACCTAAGGTTGTAGTACTGCCCAGATTCTTCCATTGGTGCATCCGGACCACTCTTGGAGCCAACAAGGCACCAGATTCATCTCTGTTGTATGCATTGCCTGTTTCCAATGATAAAGAAAGAAGCTAAGATTATGATAGATGATAAATGAAGCATGCACGCCTATGTTCTAGTCATAAATGAGATGCATTCAAATAGAGATATATGTAAAAGAAAATCTAGAATTTCCAATAAGCAAGAGATTTAAATTTGAATCTCTACAGAATATTAGTTTTCAAACCACAAACAAAGTAAAAAATGGAAATATTAATCTCTGGAAAACAAACTGTAATAACCCGCATATTTAACGATAGTATATTTAAATATATCGTCGTTGATTGTTAATCGAATGTGTGTTCAAAAAGTCACATTTTGCATACAATTGAATTTGGACTGGAGACCACTTCCATTGAGTCTGGATTATCGTTCACAACCTTTTTGACTATAAACATCGATACCTTTTGAGTTGGGAGATTTTGGTCTTTTTCATTTGGTATATGACCAAAATATCACTTTTTGCATATGGATGAATTTGGACTCAAAACCACTTCCATTGAGTTCAAAACGTCGTTTACGTGTTCAAAAACTATAAGATTTGATATATTCCGGGTTTCGGAAATTTGGGACTTCAGGCTTGGGTTTGGGTTAGCCAACCTAACCACCTTAAAACACCCCCAATAGCTCCCTCCTCTCCATTCATTCATGTAAGGACCCGTAATTCCCCGGTAAGGAAAGCCCGGATTGAGTTGAAAACAAGACACATCACAATGCAGACAGAAGAACATTTCATTGTTTATTACAACAATTCATCAGAATACAAGAATATATAGAGTATAAACAAATAAAATACATTCGATAAATATCAGAGATTACAATAAATTACATAGCAGCGGAAAATAATACAATACACAACTGAAGGAGATATACGGATACAAAGCTTTCCGGATATCATTCCGGCCGTAAACCAGGATCCTGTGAATATAAATCTGCAAAACCAAAACTACTAGCTGCCCGTGCGGAAAATAGGGGCACCCAGAGTTTAGGTTAAAACAATAAACTTCAGGTCAGTCATGTGATTGGTGGGAGAACTAAAACAGTTATTAATATTGGTTTTTAAAGTTCGGTAAATCAAGGGACCACGCCGTATAACACGGAACGGGTTTCCTCCCAAGAATACCAGTGCATAAAACAAACAGCGCAATGCTAAGTAAAGAAAAATGAAGCTGTTATAAGACCCAGGTCCCATCAAATAATGCAACGCAAGCCGGAGGATAGGGTTTTACCTTATAACAGCCAAAGAATGCTTGATACGCGAAATTTTGTCTTTTGATTCTTAATCAGACTCCAACCGTAAATTAGTAAGAGAACGATTCCCTAAGTATTAACCTCGAAGGCCGAAACCAACATCAGACCAATACCCAGGAAACCACCCATCTTAGCTCGTTTCCAGTTAGTTTCTGATTTTATATACAATCATAAATATCAATCATAGACGGCATGGTTACCATATATCATGTCTCCATATATAGGTTTACAATCAAAACCGCAAAGTCACGTATTGGAAGTTGGATTTCCATCTGTGAACCGAGGCAAAAGATAGTCCTGTACCGATTAGAGACGCTCTAGTCCATGTCTCAGGAACAGAACGCATCGTCACTTTGAGCGATAGGGCCGGTCCACCGATGTGGATTAAAATGCCTGAACACTGCGTTTCCGCACCCTTGAGGTGTCAATGAGTCAACAAATGACTCCATCGGCTTCACATAGTCACAGATATATCCGAGGCGCCTCGCAACGGCAACAACCACATAAGTCAAACTCGTTAGGGCATGTAAAACCACTGACGCCACTTCTAACTAGAAAGAAATGCATATCCTCCCTGAGGTCCTTCTCCCGTTTCTGGTTCACAACCGGGGTGTGAGGCTCGCGAATCAACGCTACACAAAGCTATGCCACACAGGCCGTGCTTTGATCATCAACCACACGACTTTGCTTTTCAACCGAAGCCTTGATCATTTGCATTTTAGCATGCCACACAGGCAAACCACTCTATGCAACCGATATCAGTCACACAGAATTAAATCCAATGTCAGGCACACAGTCCATTTACAAGTTCTTTCTTAGTCTGAACGAAACCGGAGGAACCTTATTCCTCGTATATCAATCGATCTCCAAGTACATCTGGACGATCACCAACTGATTCCCTCCTCTTGGGTGTACATCCCAATCAAGATCGTCAGTAATTATCCAAACGACGTGAAGACCTCCGGTCTTCAACCACCGTCTTCACCTTCGACTTATCGTCGTATCAGTTACTCAGAATGGGATAAACCCGGTCTTTCCGAATAACTCGCGTATATAATAAGCAAGTGTTACACAAACACAACATACGCCTCATTCCTATTCATCAGCCACTAACCGTAAATTAGCAAGAGAACAATTCCCCAAATATTAACCCCGAAGGCCGAAACCAACATCAGATCAATACCCATGAAGCCATTCATCTTAACTAATCTTTAGTTAGTTTCTAAATTTCACATTCTTAGTGAGAGGTTCCCATTAATTTTATCAAAGATAAATTCTTTAAATTTATTCTTTAATCTTCCTTTGAATATCATTTCAAACTAGCCGGGATTAACGAACCTTACCGAAGTAATCATTGGTTTTTATTTCCCAATCCCAACCCCAACCTATTCGTCCCATGAAGTAAAACTGGTAATACTTCATATCTAACACCACGGTGTTATCGGTAAATTCAATTACCATCTCACGTTCAAATCTAATTAAAGATTTAACTATCGCTTGGAGCAAAACTGGTGATACTCCATTCTCGATCTTTTCAATCTAATTAAAGATTCATTAAAACTCCACTTAGTTTTAATCTTTAATTGGGTTAAAGAACCGATGTCATTTAATACACAGTTCACGATAAACCCCAAAATCACATCACATTTCAATCAGTCCCTAACCGTAAATTAGCAAATGAGCAATTACCTAAATATTAACCCCGAAGGCCGAAACCAACATCAGATCAATACCCAGAAAACCATTCAACTTAACTAATCTCCGGTTAGTTTCTGATTTTCTTAACTCCGTTGGGTCTAAGAACATTATTATTGAAGATACTGTTCACGACAACCCAAAATCACATTCCATTAATTATCGGGTTAAAGAACAAGTGTTATTTAAAACATTGTTCACGATAAACCCAAAAATCACTACCAATTCAATTCCAATTAAATATTATTTAATTGGTACACTTCATTAAATCTAAATAAAAAGATTTAATCTTTTTCTCAACTGGGCTTAAGAATAGTGTTAATGAAGACACCATTCACGACAAACCCAAATCACATTTGATATTAAATACAAGGGTCTGAATAGAAAATATATCGGTTTATATTCAATATCAAATTCTACGACCAACAAATACCGTATTGGAAATAACGATATATATATCTTTCAAATTTTCATAACAACATCTGTATAAACACGAAATCCAACATCGAACTATTCCGAAGATGATTTCGATTCAAATCCATTCCAATTCAATTATTGGAAATCCTGGTTATTTTCAAATCCAATTTATTTATTTTAAAAATAAATAAATTATAATTCTAGTTCAAAACTAGTTCATTTCGATAAAAATCTATTTTTATCTTTTCAAATATGGAATTTTTCATCCCAATTCTTCACAAATCATTTCATATGATTTTACACAAATTATTACTATTTTTAATAATTTTATCAAGGCCCGTACAGTCAATTTCCATCGACGGCCATCGAACTGCACTTACAACGACCTTTTCCAAATTTGATTTGGACATAATTCCAAATCCAATCGTTATATTTCTAATTTCTAATATTCATTAGAAAGCTCTTTTCGATACAAACCCAACGGTTCCGGTTTTAGGAGAATCCGACGGTCGGATCTCCCGCAATATCCATTCGAAGTCAATGGTCGAAATTCGCGAACTGCCGTGGCGCGGCACGTTCTATTCAGGCCATTACATATATAATACATTTATATTTCTTCGAATTCCTTTTAAAACGTATTTTATAAATCGTTTTAAATTCGTTTTCAAAACGATTTCAACTTCATTTCTAATTCAAATCAAAATTGAATTTTTCCTTGTAAATTCGTTTTAAATTCATTTCAAATTGATTTCAATTCAAATCGATTTTTAATTCAATTTTAGTTCGTTTTCCAATTCGAATTCATTTCTATTCAATTTCAATTCGAATTCATTTCTATTCAATTTCAATTTGAATTCATTTCTATTCAATTTCAATTCGAATTCATTTCTAAGTATTCGATTTTGAAATCACTTTCAATATTCGTTATAAAATCGACAAAATTCTCGTTCGTGTTAAAATGGCATGTAACTACCTAACACGACTTCACATTTCATTATTCAAAGAATATTATTTTTAAATTATTCGATAATTCTAAACTGGAATCAGACACAGTCAATTACCATATAATTTCAGTTATATGGATTTCATCAAATTCATATATACAACAATGACGATGAACATCCAACCATCATCGAAAGTGCGTTCTACACTGTATAAGCATCAAATATAAATATTCAACACTTATAACAGCCTGTCAATCAATCGATCGACATACAGCTAATTATTGGGATTAGTGTATGTCATATATCATCCCAATACCCGTGTGCGTTTTTCAAACAATCAAACACAGATTTTATTTGTGCAGTTGGGGGATGTGCAAAATTCATCATCCCAATCAATATCAGTCAAATGTGTGTATATAAACAAATCGTCCGATTTGTTTATATTTATTTCATTTTCAATACACGTTAAAAATTCTATTTTCAACTATAAAATGTTTTAACTATATAAATATTTTATTTTATTCCATATCACATCACACAATCAGTTTTCACCACAACAAATAATCAAACATACAAGCCATCCATGGTCTGTGGACGACGGGTGTCGGGTGCTTCTAAACACCGTCAGCATTCTAGCATATATTTCAAACTAGAAATAAAAATAAAAGTGAGGAGTTCTTACATTGGGGATCCACTTCGCCATTCTTTACTTCTGAACGGTTCATATTTGAATTTAATTCATGTCGGTTCCATCACACGCTGTTTCCCTCTGTTCATAGTAAAAATCACATTTTTATTATTCGGTTTTATATATAAAAATCATATTTTTACATTGCACTACTTCTAATAAATATTATATTTTTATATCAAAGATATTTATATTTTCAAATCAAAGATATTTTTATTTTCAAATCAATGAGATTTATATTTTTAAATCAAAGAGATTTATATTTTTCTACAACAATGCTATATTTTTATTTAAAAACAAAACTTTAAACAATTTTATTTTTAAAGACAATTCTGTTTTACGACAAAAACAATGTATAATTTTCAGTTTTATAACAGTGTAAAAGGATCACCTTATCTCCTCGTTTCTCCTTCAAACCGTCGCTCCATGTCTTCAAAACTAGGTCTCGTCGTTGTTGGCGATCCACTGCGCCGGAGGAAGATCAGTCGCCGCCACACGAAGCACCGCCGTGCCTCCCCCAGTGCCCCCAGTCTGACGTCGTTCGGTGGCCTATGCGCCTCAATTTCTGCGCTCGAATGGGGCGGGTTTTGGGAGTTGTGAAAACCCGTAACTTCCCCGTAAAGGAAAGCGTCGGATAGTTCGAGAACAAGCCACAACAGAACGCATGTAGAAGAACATTTCATTGTATATTACAACAATGCATCAGATTACAAGAATATACAGAGTATAAATGAATATTACACAGAAATATCAGAGATTTAAATTACATTTAAAAACATAGCAGCGGAAAATAATACAATACACAACTAGAAGAGATATACGGATACAAAGCTTTCCGGATATCGTTCCAGCTGTAAACCAGGATCCTGTGAATATAAATCTGCAAAACCAAAACTACTAGCTGCCCGTGTCAAAATAAGGGCACCCAGAGTTTAGGTTAAAACAATAAACTCCAGGTCAGTCATGTGACTGGTGTGAGAACTAAAACAGTTATTAATCTTTATTTTAAATCATTAGGTAAATCAAGGGACCACGCCGTATAACACGGAACGGGTTTCCTCCCAAGAATACCAGTGCATAAAACAACTAGCGCAATGCTAAATAAAGAAAAATGAAGCTGTTATAAGACCCAGGTCCCATCACACAATGCGAAGCAGCCGAGGATAGGGTTTTCCCTTATAACAGCCAAAGAATGCTTGATACGGTTAAAACAAATCGTTTGATACTATTATAAGTGCATAGTGTATAAAACAACTTCAAATCATAAGTATCAATCATAGGCGGCATAAGCGCCCCATCCCACTATGTCGCCATATATAGGATTACAACTAAAACCGCAAGATCACGTATTTGGAAATTGGATTTCCGTCATGAACCAAGGCAAAAGATAGTCCTTACCGAATTCGAGACTGCCTAGCCCGAGTCTCAGGATCAGAACGCATCGACCCTTGGAGCGACAGGGCCGGTCCACACGGAGTGGATTAAAATGCCTGAGCACTACGTTTCGCCGCCCTTTGGGGCGTAAGCGAGCCAACAAGTGACTCCATCGGACCCGGATCGTCCGATCTAACCGAGGCGCCTCGCAACAGCAACAACCACATAAGTCAAACTCGTCAGGGCGTGTAAAACCACTGACGCCACTTTTAGCTAGGAGGAAACGTAGGCCCTCCCTGAGGTCCTTTCTCCCGTTTCTGGTTCATACCGGGGTGTGAGGCTCGCGAATCAACGCTACACAAAGCTACGCCACAAAGGCCGTGCTTTGATCACCAACCACAAGACTTTGCTTTTCAACAGAAGCCTTGATCATTTGCATCTTAGCATGCCACACAGGCAAACCATCCTATGCAACCGATATCAGTCACACAGAATGAAATCCGATGTCAGACACACAGTCCATTTACAAGTCCGTTCTGGGTCTGAACGAAACCGGAGGCACCTAGTACCCCGCATATCCATCGATCTCCAAGTACGTCTGGACGATCACTAACTGTTTCCATCTTCTTGGGTGTACAGCCCAATCAAGATCATCAGTAATTACCCAAACGACGTGAAGACTTCCGGTCTTCGACCACCGTCTTCATCTTCGACTTATCGTCGTATCAGTTATTCAGAATGGGATAAACCCGGTCTTTCCGAATAACTCGCGTATATTTTAAATAAGTGTTACACAAACACAACATACGCCTCATTCCAATTCATCAGTCACTAACCGTAAATTAATCAAGAGAATAATTCCCCAAATATTAACCCCGAAGGCCGAAACCAACATCAGATCAATATCCAGAAAACCATTCTGCTCAGCTAACCGACAGTTAGTTTCTGATTTCACATTCATAGGGAAAGGTTCCCATTAATTTTATCCAAGATAAATGTCTTGAATTTATTCTTTATTCTATTTTGAATATCAATTCAAAACTAGTCGGGATTAGCGAACCTTACCGAAGTAATCATTTGTTTTAATTTCCCAATCCCAACCTATTCATCCCATGAAGTAAAACTGGTAGTACTTCATATCTAACACCACGGTGTTATCGGTAAATTCAATTACCATTTCACGTTCAAATCTAATTAAAGATTTAACTATCGCCTGGAGCAAAACTTGTGATACTCCATTCTCGATCATTTCAATCCAATTAAAGATTCATTAAAACTCCACTTGGTTTTAATCGTTAACTGGGTTAAAGAATCAGTGTCGTTTAAAACACGGTTCACAATAAACCCAAAATCACATTCCATTAATTATCGGGTTAAAGAACGAGTGTTATTTAAAACACTGTCCACGATAAACCCAAAAATCAATATCAATTCAATTCCAATTAAATATTATTTAATTGGTACACTTCATTAAATCTAAATAAAAAAGATTTAATCTTTTCTCAACTGGGTTCAAGAACAGTGTTAGTGAAGACACCATTCACGACAAACCCCAAATCACATTTGATATTCAATACAAGGCTCTGAATAGAAAATATACCGGCTTATATTCAATATCAAATTCCACGACTAACAAATGTCGTATTGGAAATAACGATATAAATATATCTTTCAAATTTCCATAACAACACCTGTATAATCACGAATTCCAACATCGAAATATTCCGAAGACAATTTCGATTCAAATCCACTCCAATGCAATCATTGGAAATTCTGGTTATTTTTAAAACCCTTTTCAAATTCAATTTATTTATTTAAAAATAAATAGAATTATATTTCTAGTTCAAAACTAGTTCATTTCGATAAAAATCTATTTTTATCTTTTCAAATATGGAGTTTTTCATCTCAATTCTTTCTAAATCATTTCTTATGATTTTACACAAATTATTACTATTTTTAATAATTTTATCAAGGCCCGTACAGTCGATTTCCATCAATGGCCATCGAACTGCACTTATAGCGACCTTTTTCAAATTTGATTTGGACATAATTCCAAATCCAACCGTTAGATTTCTAATTTCTAATATCCGTTAGAAAGCTCTTTTCGATACGAACCCAACGGTTCCGGTTTTAGGAGAATCCGACGGTCGGATCTCCCGTAATGCCCGTTTGAAATAAATGGTCGAAATTCACGAACTGCCGCAGCGCGGCGCGTTCTATTCAGGCCATTATATTATATATATATATAATATATATAATATATATTTCGTCGATTTCTATTTAAAACGAATTATATAATTAGTTTTAAATTCGTTTCAAAAGCAATTTCAACTTCCTTTTCAATTCAAATCAAATTTGAATTCTTCTTTATAAATTCGTTTTAAAATTCATTTCTATTCAATTCGAATTTCAATTCAATTTGAATTCATTTCAATTCGCTTTTAATTCAATTCGAATTCGTTTTCAATTCAATTCATTTCGAAATCGTTTTCAATTCAATTCATTTCGAAATCGTTTTCAATTCAATTCATTTCGAAATCGTTTTCAATTCAATTCATTACGAAATCGTTTTCAATTCAATTCATTTCGAAATCGTTTTCAATTCAATTCATTTCGAAATCGTTTTCAATTCAATTCATTTCGAAATCGTTTTCAATTCAATTCATTTCGAAATCGTTTAATATCGATATAAATATCGTTCACGTCAAAATGGCGTCAATCTAATCAACACGGCTTCATAAATTCCTATTTTCAAATATTCTATTTCAAATATTTCTTTTTCAAAATAGTTGTTATCAAAATATTTCGTTCAACACATGACCAATCTCAATGGATGAGTACTGTCAACACATGAACTTTTATTTTATATCGATAAAGATGTAAATTTTATTACTAAAATATTTCGTTCAACGCATGACCAATCTCAATGGATGAGTACTGTCAACACATGAACTTTTATTTTATAATATTCTTTATTTTTCAAATTGGAATGAGGCCCAATCAATTATCATATAAAGTTAATTATATGGATTTTCATACAACACATGTATATCATAGCATTGAAAAATAATCAACCATCAACCAAAGTGCACTACACTGTATAAGCATCAAATATAGATATTCAACGCTTATAACAGCCTGTCAATCAATCGATCGACACATTTAATCAATCAGGATGAGTGAACTCCAAATTTCATCCCAACACCCGTGTGGGGTTTCAAACAATCACACGCATATTTTATTTGTGCAGTTGGGCGATGTGTAAAATTTATCGTCCCAATCAATGTCATTCAAATAGGTGTACATAAACAAACCGTTCGGTTTATAAATGAATATTTTATTTTATTCACTTCACGTTAAAAATTATATTTTTAACGATAAAACATTTTATTCCAACCTATGAATTTCTATTCAATTCATTTATTCAATAAAATGATATTTTTATTTTTCTAACTTATTTTAGAAAATTTCGGCGGCATAACGGCACGATACTAGAAATGGGACGAGGCCTAGCCTTATCCCCGGTCTAGTGAAGGCCCACGCCATTCACACATCAATCAAATCAATTTCATTTTGCAAACCACAAAATTTGGAGTAAGAGTCTAACCTAGCCTTACTCCTTCGCCTTATAACGGCGCACGTCTAATCCTAACCAATTTATCGATTCGATTTTTCACACCACAAACCACATTCAAACCAATATCGCAAACAATCACCAAACAGTCAAACAAACAAGTCCATGGTCTGTGGACGATTGTGTCGGGTGCTACTAAACACCGTCTGCATCCTAGTATATATATATATATAACTAGAAAAAGAATTTTGAGTGAGAAGTTCTCACCGATAGCTATCCCAGCTCCACGGCACTTCCAATGCAGGAAATCTTTACTGTTCTCGTCGATATCACTTTCTTTGCCCGTAGCCACTACATATGTAAAAGTCGAATTTTTACTTCGCTATTCAATATATAAAAATCATATTTTTATTTCGAAGTTCAATATATAAAAATCGAATTTTTACTTCGTTATTCAATATATAAAAATCAAATTTTTAGTTCAAAGTTCAATATATAAAAATCGAATTTTTAGTTCAAAGTTCAATATATAAAAATCGAATTTTTAGTTCAAAGTTCAATATATAAAAATCGAATTTTTAGTTCAAAGTTCAATATATAAAAATCGAATTTTTAGTTCAAAGTTCAATATATAAAAATCGAATTTTTAGTTCAAAGTTCAATATATAAAAATCGAATTTTTTATTCAAAGTTCAATATATAAAAATCGAATTTTTAAAATTTCGCCTTTTAAATATAAAGCTTATATTTTTCTCGAAGTAAAAATCATATTTTTACTTCACCACTCATAAAAAAAATATCGCCTTTTCATATTTAAAAATATCGCCTTCTCATATTTAACATTACAAAAATCACATCTTTATTTTGCTACTCATATAAAGATGATATTTTTAATATTTCTATCATGTAAAAATTATATTTTTGATTCTCTACTCAAACAAAAATCATATTTTTACATCTTCTATATAGTAAAGATAACATTTTTAATACTTTAAAAATGTAAAGATCGTATTTTTATTCTTTCTATGTTATAAAAATCAAATTTTTAATCTTTCAATAATATAAAAATTATATTTTTAACCTAATTAAAAATCACTTCTTTTTCATCCTAATGTTATACGAGTAAAATTATATTTTTACACTCTAAATTTGCCACATTATATAATGCTATATATAATTAAAAATACTGATTCCATGTATTAAAAATTACCGATTTCATGTATTAAAAATTACTGATTTCATGTATTAAAAATTACTTATTCCACATAATCAAAAGCATATATTTTGCAAGAACTAAAACAGGAGAGAAGAGGGAAAGCTTACAGCTAGATTTCAGAAGAGGGGGGGCTCGTTGCTGCTCGGAGGGGTGCTCGCGGTTCTAGGGTTCGCGCCGGAGGTGGTTGGTGGTGCGGAGGTGGTTCAGGAGGCAGGGCGTTTGGGGGTTACGGGAAGGACGCGGCGTCGGTTTACTGGAGGAAAGGGGAGAGAAGGGATCGGTCTCGCGTGGAGGAGGGGAGAGGAAGAGAGGGGGCGGCGCGGTGGAGGTGGTGGTGCGCCTGCCACCAGCGGCGGCTCTGGGGCGCGGATTCGCCCTCCCGTCGCTTCCCCCATTTTTTTTTTCCGAGTGGTTTTCTGATTTAATCGGGGGGGGGGGGGGGCAGAGGGTATTAGGGGGAAAAATATTTTTTTTATTTATTAAATTATTTAATTTGCAAAAAGTTGACTTTTACATACGACCTCGAAACGAGGCCCACCACCTGCCGTCCATAGCGTTTTACCCCCATTCCGAACACAATGGGATATGTATCGCCTGCTGATTTGATCATTTCGATTAGTTTCAGTTGAATTTACATTTAAATTACTATATTGAATTTTAAACGTACATTTCAAATTACCGGGGTCACATACTAACTAAAAAAAAATCCAGAAAAATATTTTCTAGCTTCGTATTGACGATACGGTCCTAACAAAACTAGTTTCGTTGCATTCCGAGACCGTTAGAAAAATGGCCAATTTCCAGTCGATTAAAATCAACTGAAACTGGTCAAACGTGTTTTCCTTTGCCACGCTCACATATTGATTCGAAAATTTATGAAATTTGAAACCTAGCGATAACTTGACATCACGGACCCAACAAAACTGGTTTCGTCGAAATCCGAGGTCGTTTGCAAAATGTCCATTTTTAAGGGCCTGAATTCCATAGCGACTATTCAGAATTTTTAACTGGACATATCTTTTGATTCCCGCTACGAACTTTTAATTTTTCGGATTCGTTGGAAAGATATTCACTATTAGATTCCATTATTTTTGGTTTCACTAAAATCCGGATTGTTTTGCACCCGGTACATTCAATTGAAGTTTGAAATCGAATTATCGAACTACCGCGCCATTTTCAATTCCATTTATAATTATATATAAATATTTATATTCTAATGACGACGCGTATAATATATACGTTCTAATTATATGCAAAATAAATTTCTCGTCGATATTATTTAAAATAATTCATTTTAAATAATCAAAATTCGATAAAATTGCCAAAATAAAAATTTTAAACTGGCCCAGATTTTCGGGTTGTTACAATCTCCCCCACTTAAAACTTTTCGTCCCCGAAAAGGAACAAAGTCGAAAGTGGTTTGATTAATCAACTCTACGTTCGATCAGGCTTTCATTCTCCAACCTTTCAGTTTCTGAGAATTTTCTAAAATCTCAAAAATTTGGCTAACACCCTAAATTTTTGAAAAATTTCGCCATAACCTCCCCTGCACCGGGAGCATCGGGGAATTTCAAATAGCTTCCCCGGTCCTTCAGATCTCAAAAAAGAAAATGAAAAAGCCAAGCGGCTAGCCAATAGGCTCATAAAATCATCATCACCTAAACAAAACAGGACATTATGTAGTAAGCATGTACCTATTTGTCGGGCAAACAAATTTTATTCTCTGCTCTAGCCTCCTTGCTATGACCTGTTCAATGTAAGTACAAGTATATGCAAGAAAATGCGACCAATTTCAATACAATTCATTATTTGATTCAGTTAGGCATAATAGTTCAAAATTATCAAACAATTAAACAAACAACACAAACATCAATCAATTTGTGAATTAGAGTTTCAAATTCATAATTTTGATACATATACAAAAATCAGGTTTTTGATGCCAAATCACAACAATAGGCCCTATCTAATTTTGGTTCTCACACCAGTCTAATGGAAACATACAGAAATCACACCTTCGAAACACGAAAATAAATACTGGTGATGGCGCGCCATCATCAGAATCATGTCCGGGCGACTAGAGTGTGACTCTATATCTATCCAGTATATTAAAATTTCGAATACACGCGGATCAGACGTATACGCAAAATCTATATACACTGGATTGTCCACATCAATCTAAATAGATAATCAAATACGAATAATTGATTTAAATCTTTAAAACAAAAGTTTGTTTTCACTTGAAAAGTATACTCTTCACACTCGTTCTAGGATACTACTGATCCTATCTCTAACGAGTCATTCTCGTTGGATATTACTAATCCAATATCTGATGAATTCTTTCGTACGGTTCTAATGTGCCTTGCTCTCTGCTTTGTAAACCAAAGCTCTGATACCAACTGTGAAAACCCGTAACTTCCCCGTAAAGGAAAGCGTCGGATAGTTCGAGAACAAGCCACAACAGAACGCATGTAGAAGAACATTTCATTGTATATTACAACAATGCATCAGATTACAAGAATATACAGAGTATAAATGAATATTACACAGAAATATCAGAGATTTAAATTACATTTAAAAACATAGCAGCGGAAAATAATACAATACACAACTAGAAGAGATATACGGATACAAAGCTTTCCGGATATCGTTCCAGCTGTAAACCAGGATCCTGTGAATATAAATCTGCAAAACCAAAACTACAAGCTGCCCGTGTCAAAATAAGGGCACCCAGAGTTTAGGTTAAATCAATAAACTCCAGGTCAGTCATGTGACTGGTGTGAGAACTAAAACAGTTATTAATCTTTATTTTAAATCATTAGGTAAATCAAGGGACCACGCCGTATAACACGGAACGGGTTTCCTCCCAAGAATACCAGTGCATAAAACAACTAGCGCAATGCTAAATAAAGAAAAATGAAGCTGTTATAAGACCCAGGTCCCATCACACAATGCAACGCAGCCGAGGATAGGGTTTTCCCTTATAACAGCCAAAGAATGCTTGATACGGTTAAAACAAATCGTTTGATACTATTATAAGTGCATAGTGTATAAAACAACTTCAAATCATAAGTATCAATCATAGGCGGCATAAGCGCCCCATCCCACTATGTCGCCATATATAGGATTACAACTAAAACCGCAAGATCACGTATTTGGAAATTGGATTTCCGTCATGAACCAAGGTAAAAGATAGTCCTTACCGAATTCGAGACTGCCTAGCCCGAGTCTCAGGATCAGAACGCATCGACCCTTGGAGCGACAGGACCGGTCCACACGGAGTGGATTAAAATGCCTGAGCACTACGTTTCGCCGCCCTTTGGGGCGTAAGCGAGCCAACAAGTGACTCCATCAGACCCGGATCGTCCGATCTAACCGAGGCGCCTCGCAACAGCAACAACCACATAAGTCAAACTCGTCAGGGCGTGTAAAACCACTGACGCCACTTTTAGCTAGGAGGAAACGTAGGCCCTCCCTGAGGTCCTTTCTCCCGTTTCTGGTTCATACCGGGGTGTGAGGCTCGCGAATCAACGCTACACAAAGCTACGCCACAAAGGCCGTGCTTTGATCACCAACCACAAGACTTTGCTTTTCAACAGAAGCCTTGATCATTTGCATCTTAGCATGCCACACAGGCAAACCATCCTATGCAACCGATATCAGTCACACAGAATGAAATCCGATGTCAGACACACAGTCCATTTACAAGTCCGTTCTGGGTCTGAACGAAACCGGAGGCACCTAGTACCCCGCATATCCATCGATCTCCAAGTACGTCTGGACGATCACTAACTGTTTCCATCTTCTTGGGTGTACAGCCCAATCAAGATCATCAGTAATTACCCAAATGACGTGAAGACTTCCGGTCTTCGACCACCGTCTTCATCTTCGACTTATCGTCGTATCAGTTATTCAGAATGGGATAAACCCGGTCTTTCCGAATAACTCGCGTATATTTTAAATAAGTGTTACACAAACACAACATACGCCTCATTCCAATTCATCAGTCACTAACCGTAAATTAATCAAGAGAATAATTCCCCAAATATTAACCCCGAAGGCCGAAACCAACATCAGATCAATATCCAGAAAACCATTCTGCTCAGCTAACCGACAGTTAGTTTCTGATTTCACATTCATAGGGAAAGGTTCCCATTAATTTTATCCAAGATAAATGTCTTGAATTTATTCTTTATTCTATTTTGAATATCAATTCAAAACTAGTCGGGATTAGCGAACCTTACCGAAGTAATCATTTGTTTTAATTTCCCAATCCCAACCTATTCATCCCATGAAGTAAAACTGGTAGTACTTCATATCTAACACCACGGTGTTATCGGTAAATTCAATTACCATTTCACGTTCAAATCTAATTAAAGATTTAACTATCGCCTGGAGCAAAACTGGTGATACTCCATTCTCGATCATTTCAATCCAATTAAAGATTCATTAAAACTCCACTTGGTTTTAATCGTTAACTGGGTTAAAGAATCAGTGTCGTTTAAAACACGGTTCACAATAAACCCAAAATCACATTCCATTAATTATCGGGTTAAAGAACGAGTGTTATTTAAAACACTGTCCACGATAAACCCAAAAATCAATATCAATTCAATTCCAATTAAATATTATTTAATTGGTACACTTCAATAAATCTAAATAAAAAAGATTTAATCTTTTCTCAACTGGGTTCAAGAACAGTGTTAGTGAAGACACCATTCACGAAAAACCCCAAATCACATTTGATATTCAATACAAGGCTCTGAATAGAAAATATACCGGCTTATATTCAATATCAAATTCCACGACTAACAAATGTCGTATTGGAAATAACGATATAAATATATCTTTCAAATTTCCATAACAACACCTGTATAATCACGAATTCCAACATCGAAATATTCCGAAGACAATTTCGATTCAAATCCACTCCAATGCAATCATTGGAAATTCTGGTTATTTTTAAAACCCTTTTCAAATTCAATTTGTTTATTTAAAAATAAATAGAATTATATTTCTAGTTCAAAACTAGTTCATTTCGATAAAAATCTATTTTTATCTTTTCAAATATGGAGTTTTTCATCCCAATTCTTTCTAAATCATTTCTTATGATTTTACACAAATTATTACTATTTTTAATAATTTTATCAAGGCCCGTACAGTCGATTTCCATCAATGGCCATCGAACTGCACTTATAGCGACCTTTTTCAAATTTGATTTGGACATAATTCCAAATCCAACCGTTAGATTTCTAATTTATAATATCCGTTAGAAAGCTCTTTTCGATACGAACCCAACGGTTCCGGTTTTAGGAGAATCCGACGGTCGGATCTCCCGTAATGCCCGTTTGAAATAAATGGTCGAAATTCACGAACTGCCGCAGCGCGGCGCGTTCTATTCAGGCCATTATATTATATATATATATATATAATATATATAATATATATTTCGTCGATTTCTATTTAAAACGAATTATATAATTAGTTTTAAATTCGTTTCAAAAGCAATTTCAACTTCCTTTTCAATTCAAATCAAATTTGAATTCTTCTTTATAAATTCGTTTTAAAATTCATTTCTATTCAATTCGAATTTCAATTCAATTTGAATTCATTTCAATTCGCTTTTAATTCAATTCGAATTCGTTTTCAATTCAATTCATTTCAAAATCGTTTTCAATTCAATTCATTTCAAAATCGTTTTCAATTCAATTCATTTCGAAATCGTTTTCAATTCAATTCATTACGAAATCGTTTTCAATTCAATTCATTTCGAAATCGTTTTCAATTCAATTCATTTCGAAATCGTTTTCAATTCAATTCATTTCGAAATCGTTTTCAATTCAATTCATTTCGAAATCGTTTAATATCGATATAAATATCGTTCACGTCAAAATGGCGTCAAGCTAATCAACACGGCTTCATAAATTCCTATTTTCAAATATACTATTTCAAATATTTCTTTTTCAAAATAGTTGTTATCAAAATATTTCGTTCAACACATGACCAATCTCAATGGATGAGTACTGTCAACACATGAACTTTTATTTTATATCGATAAAGATGTAAATTTTATTACTAAAATATTTCGTTCAACGCATGACCAATCTCAATGGATGAGTACTGTCAACACATGAACTTTTATTTTATAATATTCTTTATTTTTCAAATTGGAATGAGGCCCAATCAATTACCATATAAAGTTAATTATATGGATTTTCATATAACACATGTATATCATAGCATTGAAAAATAATCAACCATCAACCAAAGTGCACTACACTGTATAAGCATCAAATATAGATATTCAACGCTTATAACAGCCTGTCAATCAATCGATCGACACATTTAATCAATCAGGATGAGTGAACTCCAAATTTCATCCCAACACCCGTGTGGGGTTTCAAACAATCACACGCATATTTTATTTGTGCAGTTGGGCGATGTGTAAAATTTATCGTCCCAATCAATGTCATTCAAATAGGTGTACATAAACAAACCGTTCGGTTTATAAATGAATATTTTATTTTATTCACTTCACGTTAAAAATTATATTTTTAACGATAAAACATTTTATTCCAACCTATGAATTTCTATTCAATTCATTTATTCAATAAAATGATATTTTTATTTTTCTAACTTATTTTAGAAAATTTCGGCGGCATAACGGCACGATACTAGAAACGGGACGAGGCCTAGCCTTATCCCCGGTCTAGTGAAGGCCCACGCCATTCACACATCAATCAAATCAATTTCATTTTGCAAACCACAAAATTTGGAGTAAGAGTCTAACCTAGCCTTACTCCTTCGCCTTATAACGGCGCACGTCTAATCCTAACCAATTTATCGATTCGATTTTTCACACCACAAACCACATTCAAACCAATATCGCAAACAATCACCAAACAGTCAAACAAACAAGTCCATGGTCTGTGGACGATTGTGTCGGGTGCTACTAAACACCGTCTGCATCCTAGTATATATATATAACTAGAAAAAGAATTTTGAGTGAGAAGTTCTCACCGATAGCTATCCCAGCTCCACGGCACTTCCAATGCAGGAAATCTTTACTGTTCTCGTCGATATCACTTTCTTTGCCCGTAGCCACTACATATGTAAAAGTCGAATTTTTACTTCGCTATTCAATATATAAAAATCAAATTTTTATTTCGAAGTTCAATATATAAAAATCGAATTTTTACTTCGTTATTCAATATATAAAAATCGAATTTTTAGTTCAAAGTTCAATATATAAAAATCGAATTTTTAGTTCAAAGTTCAATATATAAAAATCGAATTTTTAGTTCAAAGTTCAATATATAAAAATCGAATTTTTAGTTCAAAGTTCAATATATAAAAATCGAATTTTTAGTTCAAAGTTCAATATATAAAAATCGAATTTTTAGTTCAAAGTTCAATATATAAAAATCGAATTTTTAGTTCAAAGTTCAATATATAAAAATCGAATTTTTAAGATTTCGCCTTTTAAATATAAAGCTTATATTTTTCTCGAAGTAAAAATCATATTTTTACTTCACCACTCATAAAAAAAATATCGCCTTTTCATATTTAAAATATCGCCTTCTCATGTTTAACATTATAAAAATCACATCTTTATTTTGCTACTCATATAAAGATGATATTTTTAATATTTCTATCATGTAAAAATTATATTTTTGATTCTCTACTCAAACAAAAATCATATTTTTACATCTTCTATATAGTAAAGATAACATTTTTAATACTTTAAAAATGTAAAGATTGTATTTTTATTCTTTCTATGTTATAAAAATCAAATTTTTAATCTTTCAATAATATAAAAATTATATTTTTAACCTAATTAAAAATCACTTCTTTTTCATCCTAATGTTATACGAGTAAAATTATATTTTTACACTCTAAATTTGCCACATTATATAATGCTATATATAATTAAAAATACCGATTCCATGTATTAAAAATTACCGATTTCATGTATTAAAAATTACTGATTTCATGTATTAAAAATTACTTATTCCACATAATCAAAAGCATATATTTTGCAAGAACTAAAACAGGAGAGAAGAGGGAAAGCTTACAGCTAGATTTCAGAAGAGGGGGGGCTCGTTGCTGCTCGGAGGGGTGCTCGCGGTTCTAGGGTTCGCACCGGAGGTGGTTGGTGGTGCGGAGGTGGTTCAGGAGGCAGGGCGTTTGGGGGTTACGGGAAGGACGCGGCGTCGGTTTACTGGAGGAAAGGGGAGAGAAGGGATCGGTCTCGCGTGGAGGAGGGGAGAGGAAGAGAGGGGGCGGCGCGGTGGAGGTGGTGGTGCGCCTGCCACCAGCGGCGGCTCTGGGGCGCGGATTCGCCCTCCCGTCGCTTCCCCCATTTTTTTTTTTTCCGAGTGGTTTTTTGATTTAATCGAGGGGGGGGGGGGGGCAGAGGGTATTAGGGGGGAATTTTTTTTTTATTTATTAAATTATTTAATTTGCAAAAAGTTGACTTTTACATACGACCTCGAAACGAGGCCCACCACTGCCGTCCATAGCGTTTTACCCCCATTCCGAACACAATGGGATATGTATCGCCTGCTGATTTGATCATTTCGATTAGTTTCAGTTGAATTTACATTTAAATTACTATATTGAATTTTAAACGTACATTTCAAATTACCGGGGTCACATACTAACTAAAAAAAATTCCAGAAAAATATTTTCTAGCTTCGTATCGACGATACGGTCCTAACAAAACTAGTTTCGTTGCATTCCGAGACCGTTAGAAAAATGGCTAATTTCCAGTCGATTAAAATCAACTGAAACTGGTCAAACGCGTTTTCCTTTGCCACGCTCACATATTGATTCGAAAAATTATGAAATTTGAAACCTAGCGATAACTTGACATCACGGACCCAACAAAACTGGTTTCGTCGAAATCCGAGGTCGTTTGCAAAATGTCCATTTTTAAGGGCCTGAATTCCATAGCGACTATTCAGAATTTTTAACTGGACATATCTTTTGATTCCCGCTACGAACTTTTAATTTTTCGGATTCGTTGGAAAGATATTCACTATTAGATTCCATTATTTTTGGTTTCACTAAAATCCGGATTGTTTTGCACCCGGTACATTCAATTGAAGTTTGAAATCGAATTATCGAACTACCGCGCCATTTTCAATTCCATTTATAATTATATATAAATATTTATATTCTAACGACGACGCGTATAATATATACGTTCTAATTATATTCAAAATAAATTTCTCGTCGATATTATTTAAAATAATTCATTTTAAATAATCAAAATTCGATAAAATTGCCAAAATAAAAATTTTAAACTGGCCCAGATTTTCGGGTTGTTACAGGAGTCGTCCATCTCCAGAGAGGGAAGGGGGGTCGATCGATGGGTGGGTCTGGCCAGGCGCGGCGGTGGATGAAGGAGGGCGGCCCGACGCGATTTATCCTTGGGTTTTTTTATTTTAATAGTCGTTTCTGTAAAACGATAGAAGGGGGGAGGGTGTTATAATATATATTATTTAATTTTTTATTTACTTCAAAAAGGTACTTTTCATCCTGACCTCGAAAAGAGACCCACCGCCTGTCGTCCATAGCTAATTACCTCCATTACGAACACAATGGGATATGTATCGTAAGCTGACTCGATTGTTTCGATCAGTTTTTGTCAAAATCAAAATATAACTCTATATATTAAATTTGAACGCACATTTTATTTTACCGGGGCTACATACTAACTAGAAAAATTCCCGAAAATATTTTCTAGCTTCGTATTGACGATACGGTCCTAACAAAACTAATTTCATCGAATTCTGAGACCGTTTGAAAAATGGCCATTTTCCAGTCGACTAAAATCAACTGAAACTGGTCAAATGCGTTTTCCTTTGCCATGCTCACATACTGATTCTAAAAATTACGAATTTTGGAATCTAGCAATAACTAGACATCCCGGATCCAACAAAAGTGGTTTCGTCGAAAACCGAGGAGGTTTGCAAAATTTCCATTTTTAAGGGCCAGAATTCCATAGCGACTATTCTGAATTTTCAACTGGGCATAACTTTTGATTCCCGCTATGAAATTTCAATTTTTCGGATTCGTTGGAAAGATATTCTCAATTAGATTCTATTATTTTTGGTTTCGCTAAAATCCGGTTTATTTTGCACCCGGTACATTCATTTGAACTTTGAAATCGAATTATCGAACTACCGCGCCATTTTCAATTCCTTTTATAAATAAAATAAAATATTTATAATCTAACGACGACGTATATAAATATATACGTTCTAATTCTATTCAAAATAAATTTCTCGTTGTTATTATTTAAAATAATCATATTAATTAATCAAAATTCGCTAAAATTACCAAAATAAATTTTTTAAATTGGCTCAGAATTCCGGGTTATTACAATCTCCCCAACTTAAAACCTTTTCTCCCCGAAAAGGAACGAAGCCGAAAGTTGTTTAACTAATCAACTTGACTTTCATTATTTTTATTACGGCTTAAGTTCTTCAACCTTTCAGTTTCTAAGAACATTTCAAATTTTTCAAAAATTTGGCTAACACCCTAAATTTTCGAAAAATTTCGCCATAACCTCCCCTGCGCCGGGGACTTCGGGATATTTCGTATAGCCTCCCATGGCTTTCTTCAATCCAAAAGAAAAAGAAAAAGCCAATCGGCTCATAAAATCATCATCACCCAAACAAAACAGTAAATTATGGTAAACATGTACCTATTTGTCGGGCAAACAATTTTATTCTTCTGCTCTAGCCTCTTTGCTATGACCTGTTCAATGTAATTACATGTATACTATGCAAATGCGACAAATTTTCAATACAACTCACTTTTTGATCAATTTGGCTAAAGGTTCAACATTTAATTAATCAAAACAGTAATCAAACAACACAACCATCAATCAATTAGTTGATTAGCTTTTCAAATTCATAATTTTGATATATAGTTTAAAATCACATTTTTGGTGCCAAGTCACAACAATAGACCCTATCTAATTTTGGTTCTCACACCAGTCAATTGGAAATATACAGAAATCTCACCTTCGTTAATCAAAAATAAATACTGATAACGCTGCAGCATTATCAGAATCATCCCCGGGCGACTAGAGTGTGATTCTATATCTATCTAGTATATTAAAACTTCGAATACACGTTTGCAAGGCGTATATGCAAAATCTTTATATATTGGATTATCCAAATCAAATTAAAATACATATACAAATACGTATAAGGTTTAAATTTTAAAAACAAAAACAAAAACTGGTTTTCACTTTTAAAATTTATACTCTTCACACTCGTTCTAGGATACTACTGATCCTATCTCTAACGAGTCATTCCTTATTGGATATTACTAATCCAATTTCTAATGAATTCTTTCGTATAGTTCTAATGTGTCTTGTTCTTGAGCTCTGTAAACCCGAGCTTTGATACCAACTGTAAGAACCCGTATTTCCCCGGTACGGAAAGCCCAGATTGAGTTGAAAACAAGCCACATCACAATGCAAACAGAAGAACATTTCATTATTTATTACAACAATTCATCAGAATACAAGAATATACAGAGTATAAACAAATAAAATATATTCGATAAATATCTGAGATTACAATAAATTACATAGCAGTGAAAAATAATACAATACACAACTGAAGGAGATATAAGGATACAAAGCTTTTCGGATATCATTCCAGCCGTAAACCAGGATCCTGTGAATATAAATCTGCAAAACCAAAACTACTAGCTGCCCGTGCGGATAATAGGGGCACCCAGAGTTTAGGTTAAAACAATAAACTCCAGGTCAGTCGTGTGACTGGTGTGAGAACTAAAACAGTTATTAATATTGGTTTTTAAAGTTCGGTAAATCAAGGGACCACGCCGCATAACACGGAACGGGTTTCCTCCTAAGAATACCAGTGCATAAAACAAACACCGCAATGCTAAGTAAAGAAAAATGAAGCTGTTATAAGACCCAGGTCCCATCACACAATGCAACGCAAGCTGGAGGATAGGGTTTTACCTTATAACATCTAAAGAATGATTGGTACACGAAATTTTATCTTTGGATTCTTAATCAGACTCCAACCGTAAATTAGTAAGAGAACGATTCCCTAAATATTAACCCCGAAGGCTGAAACCAACATCAGACCAATACCCAAGAAACCACCCATCTTAGCTCGTTTCCAGTTAGTTTCTGATTTTATATACAATCATAAATATCAATCATAGACGGCATGGGTACCATATATCATGTCGCCATATATAGGTTTACATTCAAAACCACAAAGTCACGTATTGGAAGTTGGATTTCCATCTGTGAACCGAGGCAAAAGATAGTCCTCAACCGATTAGAGACGCTCTAGTCCGTGTCACAGGAACAGAACGCATCGTCTCTTGGAGCGATAGGGCCGATCCACCGATGTGGATAAAAAATGCCTGAACACTGCGTTTCACCACCCTTTGGGGTGTCAGTGAGTCAACAAATGACTCCATCGGCCACACATAGTCACCGATATATCCGAGGCGCCTCCCAACAGCAATAACCACATAAGTCAAACTCGTTAGGGCATGTAAAACCACTGACGCCACTTCTAACTAGAAAGAAAAGCATATCCTCCCTGAGGTCCTTCTCCCGTTTCTAGTTCACAACCGGGGTGTGAGGCTCGCGAATCAACGCTACACAAAGCTATGCCACACAGGCCGTGCTTTGATCATCAACCACAAGACTTTGCTTTTCAACAGAAGCCTTGATCATTTGCATTTTAGCATGCCACACAGGAAAACCACTCTATGCAACCGATATCAGTCACATAGAATGAAATCCAATGTCAGACACATAGTCCATTTACAAGTTCGTTCTGGGTCTGAACGAAACCGGAGGAACCTCATTCCTCGTATATCCATCGATCTCCAAGTACATCTGGACGATCACCAACTGATTCCCTCCTCTTGGGTGTACAACCCAATCAAGATCATCCGTAATTTTCCAAACGACGTGAAGACCTCTGGTCTTCAACCACCGTCTTCACCTTCGACTTATCGTCGTATCATTTACTCAGAATGGGATAAACCCGGTCTTTCCGAATAACTCGCGTATATAATAAACAAGTGTTAAACAAACACAACATATGCCACATTCCAATTCATCAGTCTCTAACTGTAAATTAGCAAGAGAACAATTCCCTAAATATTAACCCCGAAGGCCGAAACCAACATCAGATCAATAACCAGGAAACCATTCATCTTAACTAATCTTCAGTTAGTTGCTAAATTTCACATTCTTAGGGAGAGGTTCCCACTAATTTTATCAAAGATAAATTCTTTAAATTTATTCTTTAATCTTCCTTTGAATATCATTTCAAACTAGTCGGGATTAACGAACCTTACCGAAGTAATCATTTGTTTTAATTTCCCAATCCTAACCTATTCATCCCATGAAGTAAAACTGCTAATACTTCATATATAACACCACGTTGTTATCGGTAAATTCAATAACCATTTCACGTTCAAATCTAATTAAAGATTTAACTATCACCTGGAGCAAAACTGGTGATACTCCATTCTCGATCTTTGCAATATAATTAAAGATTCATTAAAACTCCACTTAGTTTTATTCTTTAACTGGGTTAAAGAACCAATGTCATTTAAAACACGGTTCACGATAAACCCCAAAATCACATCATATTTCAATCAGTCTCTAACCGTAAATTAGCAAATGAGCAATTACCTAAATATTAACCCCGAAGGCCGAAACCAACATCAGATCAATACCCAGGAAACCATTCAACTTAACTAATCTCCAGTTAGTTTCTGATTTTCTTAACTCCGTTGGGTCTAAGAACAGTATTATTGAAGATACCGCTCACGACAACCCAAAATCACATTCCATTAATTATCGGGTTAAAGAACAAGTGTTATTTAAAACACTGTTCACGATAACCCAAAAATCACTACCAATTCAATTCCAGTTAAATATTATTTAATTGGTACACTTCATTAAATCTAAATAAAAAGATTTAATCTTTTTCTCAACTGGGCTTAAGAACAGTGTTAATGAAGACACCATTCACGACAAACCCAAATCACATTTGATATTAAATACAAGGCTCTGAATAGAAAATATATCGGCTTATATTCAATATCAAATTCTACGACCAACAAATATCGTATTGGAAATAACGATATATATTTATATATCTTTCAAATTTCCATAACAACATCTGTATAATCACGAAATCCAACATAGAACTATTCCAAAGATGATTTCGATTCAAATCCATTCTAATTCAATTATTAGAAATCCTGGTTATTTTCAAAACCGTTTCAAATCCAATTTATTTATTTTAAAAATAAATAAATTATAATTCTAGTTCAAAACTAGTTCATTTTGATAAAAATCTATTTTTATCTTTTCAAATACGGAATTTTTCATCCTAATTCTTCACAAATCATTTCTTGTGATTTTACACAAATTATTACTATTTTTAATAATTTTATCAAGGCCCGTACAGTCGATTTCCCTCAACGGCCATCGAACTGCACGTACAACGACCTTTTCCAAATTTGATTTGGACATAATTCCAAATCCAACCTTTAGATTTCTAATTTCTAATATTCGTTAGAAATCTCTTTTCGATATGAACCCAATGGTTCCGGATTTAGGAGAATCCGACAGTCGTATCTCCCGCAATATCCATTCGAAGTCAATGGTCGAAATTCGCGAACTGCCGCGGCGCGGCGCGTTCTATTCAGGCCATTATATATACAATATATATATTATATATATTTCGTCGATTTCCTTTTAAAACGTATTTTATAAATCGTTTTAAATTCGTTTTCAAAACGATTTCAACTCCATTTATTATTCAAATCAAAATTGAATTTTTCCTTATAAATTCGTTTTAAATTCATTTCAAATTGATTTCAATTCAAATTGATTTTTAATTCAATTTCAGTTCGTTTTCCAATTCGAATTCATTTCTATTCAATTTCAATTGGAGATGTGCAAAATTTATCGTCCCAATCAATATCAGTCAAATGTGTGTATATAAACAAATCATCCTATTTGTTTATATTTATTTCATTTTAAATACACATTAAAAATTCTATTTTCAACTATAAAATATTCTAACTATATAAATATTTTATTTCATTTCATATCACATCACACAATCAATTTTCACCACAACAAACAATCAAACATACAAGCCATCCATGGTCTGTAAACGATGGGTGTCGGGTGCTTCTAAACACCGTCCGCATCCTAGCATAAGTTTCAAACTAGAAATAAAAGTAAAAGTGAGGAGTTCTCACATTGGGGATCCACTCCGCCATTCTTTATTTCTGAACGATTCAGATTTGAATTTAATTCCTGTCGGTTCCATCACACACTGTTTCCCTCTGTTCATAGTAAAAATCACATTTTTATTATTCAGTTTTATATATAAAAAGCATATTTTTACATCACTCTACTTCTAACAAAGATTATATTTTTATATCAAAGATATTTATATTTTCAAATCAAAGATATTTTTATTTTCAAATCAATGAGATTTATATTTTTAAATCAAAGAGATTTATATTTTTCTACAACAATGCTATATTTTTATTTAAAAACAAAACTTTAAACAATTTAATTTTTAAAGACAATGCTATTTTACGACAAAAACAATGTATAATTTTCAGTTTTATAACAGTGTAAAAGGATCACCTTATCTCCTCGTTTCTCCTTCAAACCGTCGCCCCATGTCTTCAAAACGAGGTCTCGTCGTTGTTGGCGATCCACTGCGCCGGAGGAAGATCAGTCGTCGCCACATGGAGCGCCGCCGTGCCTCCCACCAGTGCCCCCAGTCTGACACCGTTCGGTGGCCTATGCGCCTCGATTTCTATGCTCGAACAGGGCGGGTTTTGGGAGTCGTCCATCGCCAGAGAGGGAAGGGGGGTCGATCGATGGGGGGGTCTGGCCAGGCGCGGCGGTGGATGGGGGGCGGCGCGGCGCGATATATCCTAGGGTTTTTTTATTTTAATAGTCGTTTCTGTAAAACGATAGAAGGTGGGAGGTGTTATAATATATATTATTTAATTTTTTATTTACTTCAAAAAGGTACTTTTCATCCTAACCTCGAAAGGAGACCCACCGCCTGTCGTCCATAGCTAATTCCCTTCATTACGAACACAATGGGATATGCATCGTAAACTGATTCGATCGTTTCGATTAGTTTTCGTCAAAATCAAAATATAACTCTATATATTGAATTTGAACACACATTTTATTTTACTGGGGCTACATACTAACTAGAAAAATTCCCGAGAAATATTTTCTAGCTTCGTATTGACGATACGGTCCTAACAAAGCTAATTTCATCGAATTCTGAGACCGTTTGAAAAATGGCCATTTTCCAGTCGATTAAAATCAGCTAAAACTGGTCAAACGTGTTTTCCTTTGCCAGCTCACATATTGATTCTAAAAATTACGAATTTTGGAATCTAGCAATAACTAGACATCCCAGATCCAACAAAAGTGGTTTCGTCGAATATCGAGGTCGGCTGCAAAATTTCCATTTTTAAGGGCCAGAATTCCATAGCGACTATTCTGAATTTTCAAATCGGCATAACTTTTGATTCCAGCTATGAAATTTCAATTTTTCGGATTCGTTGGAAAGATATTCTCAATTAGATTCTATTATTTTTGGTTTCTCTAAAATCCGGTTTATTTTGCACCTGGTACATTCATTTGAACTTTGAAATCGAATAATCGAACTACCGCGCCATTTTCAATTCCTTTTATAAATAAAATAAAATATTTATATTCTAACGACGAGGTATATAAATATATACATTCTAATTCTATTCAAAATAAATTTCTCGTCGTTATTATTTAAAATAATCATTTTAAATAATCAAAATTCGCTAAAATTGCCAAAATAAAATTTTTAAATTAGCTCAGAATTCCGGGTTTTTACAATTCAACCCTTCATCAAAGAAATAGAATATGGTTAGAGGGAAAGGGAAATTAAAATTCCCTAGGCCCTAGCTTGGTCTTAGGAATCCAATTCATGTTGAAATCAAGTGCAAATCCAAGGCGAAGCTTAGATAAGCCTCCTCTTCATCTTCTCCAACTCTACTCCTCTTTAATTGCTGAAATTTCCTAAACCTAGTTCCTAGGAAATCCATTTATATGAGTTTAGGTTGGAGATTAGCGAGCTATATTGGAGAAGAGGCCGATTTTGTGTAGCTTTGGATTGATTTCTTGCATCTAGCAAGCAAAGGTGAGTTCTTTTATGAACTAACATCTATGCCACAAGCCTAGAGTCTTGTAAAGTGTAATTTTGTATTCATTTGAGATGCCTATGATAGTGAATTAGGAGTGCAACTTAGCCGATTCCAAGAGCTTATGTTTCATTGAATTGAATCTGTAGCTAGGAAACTATCACACAATCGAGTGCATATGCTATGAGTAGTTTTTGTGATATTGTGAAGCTCCGTTGTCGCACCGGCAAGTTTTAAGACTTAACAATTCTCTTATATCACATTTATTTGCTTTGGTTTAATATTATGTTCATTTTGGAGCCTAAAACCAAAATCAGTGCATCCACGTTCTATGAATCGATACCGTTATTGTTAGAGGCCTCATTGACGTCAAGAAGTGTACACGAGACTCGAATGATTGTACACGATCGATGGAGGTCGACCGGGAGGGCAAAACCCTCCCTATCCGACCTGGGCAACTGCCCAGGCCTGGACCAGTCGACTGGTTGAATTCAGACCAATCGACTGGTGGTCAACCGGGCAACAGTCCAGGTTCTGATCATTCGACTGGTCCGAAATGGACCAGTCGACTGGTTTGGCTGTAGACCGGAGGGACCTCGGTCCACAGTCTAGATTGATCCAGGTTCTTTTCCGGTCGGAGCCTTGACCGTTTGCCTTTTTGTATGACTTTTCAGTTTCTCTAATTCATAGAATTCAACAGCTAGATTATCAACCTTTGATGGACTTTCGATTGATTCGTGGTGAACGAATTTATAATTGATAATTATGTGACATAATTTACATTATTAAAATGTGAATTCCTAGTCCGATCGTTAATTCAATTGCTATTACATGATATTTGCTACTTCAAAATTATATAAAAGGGTTTCTAAATTATTAGTAGATACCAAATCTTTTACTAAATGGTTTTTAATTCTACTTCATTATATGAAGTTATGTTCCAAATTGTTTTACTATCTACAGTATATGATTTCATAAACCTTTTTATCATTCGTATGATAAATCTAATTAAACGCCTTTGTAAATACAAGGACTATGACCCCTTGTGTTTGCTTCGACGGTTAGTTCTTGGACTAGTTCGATTGAACACCGTGGCAATGATCATTTCGTATTTCTAGTGTAATATACAACTTGCTTGTAAATATTCGAGTAGAGCAAGTGGTTATGGGACATGTAGCTCGACTCTTATACTTACTAGCTTGCGTAGTTTACACTATACTTGATCAATTCAGATCAATTTTATCTTCGGGTCACTTTGATGATCTTCAGATCATCTTCAGGAACTTCGATTCATTGATCTTTATCAATGATCTTCAGATCATCCTATGGGGTCACAACCCGCGGTCTTCAGACCATTGTATGAGCTTCGGCTTAACACTATGTCTTGTGCCTTGAAATCGCGTCTCACCTTCGATATTCGGTTGGTTGAGTCTTCGAACTCCCATATTGTCTTGGTTGAGTCTTCCGACTCCTATACTGATTTTGATGAGCCTTCGGGTTATTGTCTTGACTTAGGTCTTCCCCTTCTTTGGGATCTTCGAGATTTCTAATTTATTGATTTCTTGGATCTTGTTTTTATTGACATATGTGATGTTAATCTTGTATTGATATTAATTTATCAATCTTATTTTTATTGACATATGTGCTGTCAATCTCATATTGATATTAATTTATCAATCTTAGTTTCTTTGTTATTGAGATATCCTTATATAGTGTCAAGATTTCTTTGGCATATTTTCTGGACATATCGAGTCTTCACATTTTACTTGTGAATATTGTTGTTACTTTATATACGTCATTTTCTATTTATATCTCAGTTTATTATGATGAGTACAACTAGACTAATCCATTTATTGTTTATACTTATAAATAATACTCGAGTCAGACCGAATATTACAGGTGCTTATACAGGGCTTCTAGCAGGGACCACCTTTTGGCTTTTTGGTATCTACATTAGAGTTGTAGTTCTTGATTATACATGTATCATAGATTTTCATGTATACTTATTGTTTTGCCTAGAGCTTGTAACTATTGTTTTGTTGTATAGTGGGTCGACTATGACCACTATCTTTGTATTTACTCATGTGTTATATTCATATCTATTTCTGCCTTAGTGATGTGAATATCTGACTCTGACTTTATTGTTATGTATTTTATATATAGCCACTGTGTAGTAGATTTGAACTTGATTTAGATGTCTCGGAACAATATATATATAGCCACTCCTTCAAAGCTAATATACAGATGGTCGCTCCTTAACAGCCTTATTCTTCGGGTTAGTTGACACCATTGCTTGCAATGGCCTTGGCTAACGCAAGCATAGAGGTGGGGCATTACACTTGGTATCAGAGCTGAGTTCGGAACAATATAAGATATTATGGCGAGGATCATTATCCTAGGTCTCCCTTAGGAAATCGTGTTTTGGATTTTATTCGAGTATAAGGAACCGTTATATCCTATCTTATATCTTAATCCTTTGTTTGACCAATCGAGTTTGATTTGATTTCATCTTTGTGGCATCTTGGCCTTGACAAACCAAGAGTCCCCGTCCCTTTCCTTGTGTAGGAATTCAAATTGTTTTCATTTATGTTGAAATAATTTTTGGGACTTAATTTTGAAGATTTCTAAATTATTTTATAAAACGGTTTAATAAATCAATTTTGGCCAAGTAAAATACTAATCCGTTTGAGATTAACTTTGCGAGGCGAAAATGAATAAATTATTTCCACTAGGCACGGTGAAATGTTTTTATTTATTTATTAGTTATTTCAAATTTAGTTCATAAATAAATGGTTGCACCTTTGATTATTTATTTACAAATTTGCGCACCTATTTGGACGTAATTTGTTTTATCATGTTGAGTTACCCATTGAGAATGTTTGGAATTCTAATTGAGAAGTAGAATGCCACAATATTGATAAGAGTTTCTGAACAATTCAATGAGATGATTCTGACACAACCCTTATATTAAATATCAATGATCTGCATCGCCATTGAACCTTAGCACCAGCCACTTTATATAACTAGATGGCGAGGCAAATCATTAGTATTGATTGTTAATTTGCAACCGTAGGGATTTTAATAAGATAATGATTTGAGAATAGGATATATATGACCATCGTATATATCTTTTACACCTTCCATAGTTTGAGTTTTTAACTACGAGTTTGAGATATCTTATTTTGGTAAGGAAATTAATGCCTACAAGGGTACCATCCTCATTATTCTTTATTGATGATGATTACCGTGATCATCTCATTCGAGTTCTTTTGAATTGTAACCATTTACCGTCTTTGCATCCAAGGAACTTGGGGACACCATGTCCTTAGGAATTCGAGGGCGCTTGTTTTATACCCAAGTATGTAGAATTTCCAAACCTGTGTTTTGTGAAAATTCATACATGTTAGCTTGAGTTTAGTTACCCATTCATTTTTCTATTGAGAAGACTCTAGTTTTCTTTGGGTAATGATTGAGTATTCTCTATTATACTTTTGAGTGTTACTTGTTTCAAACAAGTAATTTCGTCTTTTCGATTGAGTATGGAATTTAATTAAACGTCTTGGTAAAAATGAGTGGGTTGACACACTTGTGTTTACTTTGTTGTTTAATTTCTGGACTTAGTCAGTTGAGATTTGGCTTTATTATTGGGTTAAAATCTTAGGATCGTGATGATGATTTTGGGGAGTTCTCAAACTCTCACTTTGTGGAGTTTAGGTCCCCATTTTATGGAGTTAGGCCCCCACTCAGTGGAGTCTTAAGGCTCTAAATTTATAAGTCTTTACTTTCCTTTGATTTATCATCTTTGTTGATTCTCATGTGTTGTGTATCTTTATATGCATCCCTGAGAGATCTCGCGTGTTGTATATCTTTATATACATCCTCATTGATCATCTTTTGTTGTTCTCGTGTGTTGCGTATCTTTATATGCATCCATGGGAGATCTCGTGTGTTGTATATTTTTATATACATCCTCGTTGATCATCTTTGTAGTCTCATGTGATGTATATCTTTATATACATCGTTGTTGATCATTTTCGTTTGAGCTTGCGTGGTGTATATTTTTATGTACATCGGCGGGATCCTTATGTGTTGTATATCTTTATATACATCGGTAAGGAGAGGATCACGTGTGTTGCATATCTTTATATATATCGGTGTTGATCATCTTCGTTTGAGCTCGTGTGGTGTATATCTTTATGTACATCGGCGGGATCCTTATGTGTTGTATATTTTATATACATTGATGTTGATAACTTTTGTTGGAGCTCGTATGTTGTTCTCTATGTACGTTGACGGGAATCTTTCGTATTCTATGGTGGATAAATGGCCGACAAAATTGCTTTTGCGAGGTGTCAGCAACCTAGCCATTATAGACAAAACTACTTTTGGGCGGTGTCAGCGACCTTGTCGTTTTGGCCAAATTGCTTTTGGGAGGTGTCATCGACCTTGTCGAATGCCATGGGTGTTGGACCACCTTGTCAAATGATAAAAAGACTCTGTGTGATGATTTATAGTGGATTTTGCAATTTGTTTGTAAATACTTGAGTTAAGTCAGTGGTTATGGGACATTTGGCTAAACTCTCCTATTTACTAACTTAGTGTAAAATTTCGCTTTCCTTGTTGATCGTTTATGATCACTTTGCTATTTATGGAATTTGTACGTTCTCATTTATTATTGTTCGAGCATCTTTCCATATTTAGATTTTTCTAGATCCCTTTGTGTGATTTCTAGAATTTGAGTGATTCGAGTTTTCATTTTAAAAATTGTCTCGAATCCTCTTTCGAAAAATGATAAGTTATATTTTGCTTATCTATTTTAGTCTCTTGTTCCGGATTTCGAACACGTTATTTTCGGGATCTCATAAACATGGGTTAATAATCATTCCATTTTGTTTTGTTAACCTCATTGAACCAAGTTTTCGAGATCATAACCCGACTTGTTTGACCTCATTCTTCTTGTCGTCCTTGTGAATTTAAAACCAAAAGTTTTCGAATTTTATGAAATTCTTCCAACTTTTACTATTTTATCATGTTTACATGATTTATAAGTTGTTCATGAAATATTTAAAGGACGTGCTAATATTTTAAATTTGAGATTTTTAGGGTTTATTGGAAACTTAAAATTTCCAATTTAATTATTTTTGAAATATAACAGAACGGGCTAATATTTCCTATTTAGGGCGTATAATGCGGATTTTTATTTCTTGATCTTGTTTCCCCACCAAGATCGCTTATCCTTTTCAATATAAGAAAATTCTAATTTCTTAAAGAAATTTATGGGAAAATTAAGTTAGTTTCTCATATATGTGCGTGACTTTTATTTGAACACTATACATATATAAACTTAAGTTATATAGTGATTTATAACTCGAAGTTAAAATTTTATTTGAAAGTGAATTTTGAGTTAATTTATCTTTAAATAGATCTTGTTGATGCTTGGTTGTTACTATATGGGATTTTCCTTAAGTAATTCCGAGGACGCAATTTATTTAAGGGGGAAGTCTGTAACAACCCGCATATTTGATGATATTATATTTAAATATTCTATTTAAATATAACGTCGTTAATCGTTAATCGAATGTGTGTTCAAAAAGTCACATTTTGCATACAGTTGAATTTGGACTCGAGACCACTTCCATTGAGTCTGGATCATCGTTTATGACCTTTTTGACTATAAACATCGATACCTTTTGAGTTGGGCGATTTCGGTCTTTTTCATTTGGTATATGACCAAAATATCACTGTTTGCATATGTACGAATTTGGACTTGTAACCACTTCCATTGAGTTGACAACATGGTTTACGTGTTCGAAAACTATAAGATTGATATGTTCCAAGTTTCGGAAATATGGGACTTTGGGCTTGGGTTTGGGTTAGCCAACCTAACCACCTTAAAGCACCCCCAATAGCCCCCTCCTCTTCATTCATTCTACCCTTCATCGAAGAAATAAAAAATGGGGAGAGGGAAAGGGAAATTAAAATTCCCTAAGCCCTAGCTTAGTCTTAGGAATCCACTTCATGTTGAAATCAAATGCAAATTCAAGGAGAAACTTAGGTAAGCCTCCTCTTCATCTTCTCCAACTCTACTCTTCTTTAATTTCTGAAATTTCCTAAACCTAATTCCTAGGAAATCCATTTATATGAGTTTAGGATGGAGATTAGCAAGCTGTATTGGAGGAGAAGTCGATTCTGCTTAGCTTTGAATTGATTTCTTGCTTGTAAAGGTGAGTTCTTTTATAAACTAACATCTATGCCACAAGCCTAGAGGCTTATAATGTGTAATTTAGTATTCATTTGAGATGCCTATGACAGTGAATTGGGAGTGTAACTTAGCCGACTTCATTAGTTTATGTTTCATTGAATTGAAATTATATCTAGGAAACTGTTCACATAATCGAGTGCATATGCTATGAGTAGTTTTAGTGATATTGTGAAGCCCCATTGTCGCACCGGCAAGTTTTAAGACTTAACAATTCGCTTATATCACATTTATTTGCTTTGGTTTAATATTATGTTCATTTTAGATCTTAAAACCAAAATCAGTGCATCCACGTTCTATGAATCGATACTATGATTGTTAGAGGCCTCATTGACGTCAAGAAGTGTTCATGAGACTCGAATGATCGTGCATGATCTATGGAGGTCGACCAGAAGGGTCAAAATCCTCCCTATCTGACCTGGGCAACAGCCCAGGCCCGAACCAGTCGAATGGTCGAATTCAGACCAGTCGACTGGTGGTCAACCTGGGCAATAGCCTAGGTTCTGACCAGTCGACCGGTCTAAAATGGACCAGTCGACTGGTTTGGCTGTAGACCGGAGGGACCTCGGTCCACAGTCTAGATTGATCCAGGCTATTTCCCGGTCGGAGCCCGGATTGTTTGGCCTTTTTCTGTGAATTTCCAGTTTCTCTAATTCATAGAATTTAACAGCTTGATTATCATCCTTTCATGGACTTTCGATTGATTCGTGGTGAACGAATTTATAATTGATAGTCATGTAACTTAATTTACATTATTAAAATGTGAATTCCTAGTCTGATCGTTAATTCGATTGCTATTACACAAATTTTGCCACTTCAAAATTATATAAAAGGGTTTCTAAATTATTGGTAGATACCAAATCTTTTACTAAATGGTTTTTAATTCTACTTCATTATATGAAGTTATTTTCCAAATTGTTTTACTATCTACAGTATATGATTTCATAAACCTTTTACTCATTCGTATGAGAAATCTAATTAAACGCCTTAGTAAAAACAAGGACTATGACCCCTTGTGTTTGCTTCGATAGTTAATTTTTGGACTCGTTCGACTGAGCAACGTGGCAATGATTGTTTCGTATTTCTAGTGTAACATACAACTTCTTCATAAATATTCGAGTAGAGCAAGTGGTTATGGAACATGTAGCTTGACTCTTATACTTAGTAGCTTGGCGTAGTTTACACTATGCTTGATCAATTCTGATCAATTCGACCTTGGGGTCACTTTGACGATCTTCGGATCATCTTGAGGAACTTCAGTTCATTGGTCTCTATTGATGATCTTCAGATCATCCTACGGGGTCGCAACCCACGATCTTTTGACCATTGTATGAGTTTCGGCTCAACACTATGGCTTATGCCTTGAGATCGCGTCTCACCTTCGATATTGGGTTGGTTGAATCTTCGGACTCCCATATTGTCTTAGTTGAGTCTTCGGACTCCTATATTGATTTTGATGAGCCAACGGGTTCCTGTCTTGACTTAGGTCTTCCCCTTCTTTGGGATCTTCGAGATTTCTAATTTATTGATTTCTTCGATCTTGTTTTTATTAACATATGTGCTGTCAATCTTGTATTGATATTAATTTATCAATCTTATTTTTATTGACATATGTGCTGTCAATCTCGTATTGATATTAATTAATCAATCTTAGTTTCTTTGTTATTGAGATATCCTAATATTGTGTCAAGATTTCTTTGGCATATTTTCTGGACATATCGAGTCTTCACATTTTACATGTGAACATTGTTATTACTTTATATACGTCATTTTCTAATTATATCTCAGTTTATTAGGATGAATAAAGCTAGATTGATCCGTTTATTGTTTATTCTTATAAATAACACTCGGGTCAGACCGAGTATTACAGGTGCTTATACAAGGTTCTAGCAGGGACCACCTTTTGGCTTTTTGGTATCTACATTAGAGTTGTGGTTCTTGAATGTACATGTATCATAGATTTTCATGTATACTTATTCTTTTGGCTAGAGCTTGTACCTATTCTTTTGTTGTATAGTGGGCTGACTATGACCCCTATCTTTGTATTTATACTCATGTGTTATATTCATATCTATTTCCGCCTTAGTGATGTGAATATCTGTATCTGACTCTGATTTTATTATATGTATTTTATATTATTTTCCGAATTATATGTAGCCACTGTGTAGTAGATTTGAACTTTATTTAGATGTGTCGGATTTCCTTATGAGATTTAAAAAGTTAAACCACATTATCTGGCATATTTAACACTCGTTCAAGGCTAACATACAGATGGTCGCTCCTCAACAGCCTTATTCTTTGGGTTAGTTGACACCATTGCTTGCAATAGCCTTGGTTAACGCGAGCATAGAGGTAGGGCATTACAAGGACATTAACACAGATTCCACTACAAGTTAATGGAGCAAGCGACCTTGTAAATGAAACCACAACACCTGCAATTATTCAAAGTTGCGAAAATATTCTGTTTTATAAACAAAAGTCATCAAAGTAAAGAATGAATGAATAATTAAGATTGCATGATGAAATGAATGAATAATAGTACCTTTGATTGCTGATGCTACACCCCGCATTTTATGACAATTAAATATTTAATAGTGCATATGTGTGTATATATGCATAGACATAAATATATAAAAGAAGAATAAAATAATGATAATATAAGATTGCATGTAACAAATACATGCATTGAGAAAAAGAAAAGATTAATGTAAATAACAATGCAACACATGCGTTAGAAGAAAGAAGAAATCGGTTGCATGCAGTGTAATTATGTTGCATGCAGTAATAAGAAAAGAAAATGAATGGAAAAAATGCATGCAAAATGATACGGTTACATGCAATGGTTTAAATAAAAAGGAGGAATAAGAAAAGAACAATGACCCCCATTATTCTGATCCTTGTTAACAAAAGCCTAAGCAGTCCAGTTGGTTAGAGCATGTGGCTTTCATGAGAGTGGCGCAAATTCGATCCCCGCAAGCGCCATACTTTTATTTTAAAGTAGCGGCTAAAGTAGCACATGTTCATAAGAGAAAATATGTATAGATGCACATATAAGGAAAACTATACATATAAGGAAGAATAAAAAGGTATGTATACATGTATATGAAAATATATGCGTATATATGTGCATATATATATATATATATATATATATATATACAAAGGAGAAATTCAAAATAAGGCTGCAATCAAGGAAATATGATAAGAACTGAATAATAGCATAACACCGTTTGAATTTTGAAAACAAAATAAAAGTTGTGCGTGTATATAAACGTGTAAAATGGGCATTTGATGTTTTGCATACATATAAGAAGATTATATGTAAATATAATATTTAAATAAATCAAAGAAAGTATAAAGGGGGTAATAATCAAATGTTAAAAATTAAAACGTCAAAACATTAAACATCTGCCCAAAATTGCTCGCGGAACCCAGGGGGTCCACCCAGTGGTTGACATAAACATGGGGGGGTCGACCCACGCCAGATCCCGGAAGATTCATTGATGAATCTGGACTATTTTATTAATGAAATTTATTGCTGACTCAACATTGCGTGTACGATAAATCTTGAACATCTATAAATAGGCCAGTAGAGCCTAGCCTAAATCTCACATTTTTTGATAGGCTGCTTAAGCTATGTCATTCTTCTTCCTCCTCAAACCTCTTTAGAAAAATAAAATAGTTAGTTTAGGAAAATTCTAATTCAAGATCTGAAGGAAAAGGATGTATATTAATAAAGAAGGTGTTCCGAATTCTATTCGATGTAAGGTAAATTCTTGGATCTGGTCAATTTAATTTTCTCCTCTTTCTTCCTTTTTTCTTTTAGTTGAGAATTGTGGATCCATGGTTATTTAGGTTCTAAATCTAGTTAGAAGAGCCATGGAATGCAAGATTTGGAATAGGTTCATGAATTGGAAAGCAATTAGGTAAGTGGATTTAAGTTATACCTTTTTGATAATGGTAAATTTATCATTTGACATTCCCAGTTAATATGCAATGTAAATCTACAAGAAATATTAATATTTTGAAATTTTATGTTGAAATATTAATATGTTGAAATGTTAATATGATATGTTTAAATGTTAATATGTTGAAATGTTAATATGATATGTTTAAATATTAATATGTTGAAATGTTAATATGTTGAAACGTTAATAGGTTGAAATGTTAATATGTTGAAATGTAAACCAGCTAAAATATATAAACCTGTTAAAATATGTGGAAATGATTACTGTTGTATACGTACATATTCTAATTACATATTAGTTTGTGGCATATTATGTACTTGAACCCTTGACTGTAAGAATTGGGATAATTACATGTTAATTTGTTAGAATAGAACAATTACATGATTCGATAATTACATGTTATTTAAAATGAAGGTAATTGCATGTTAAGAAGAACATGTGACATGATAATCAGATAATGGACTTAATATGATATTAAGTATGAAACATAAGAATAAATTACAGTAAAATTGGGAAAGAATGGATATGCCTAAATTTGCAGTAAATACAAAACTGTCACTGCACTTTGACACGAGGTTAAATTCAACTTGTGGTTGAATTCCGCCCGGAACCGCCCGGCAAATCCAGCATCCACAAGTTGTTAATTTAATGTGAGGGGTCCAGTGCGTAAATATACATGTAACGGTACCAAGACATGCGGTTAAGTCAACTTATGGTAGAAGTCTACCCGGAACCGTCCGGCAAATCCAACATCCAAAAGTGGTAGGCTTAATGTGAGAGGTCTGGTGCATAAACATATATACAAATATACGTATATAAAAGGATAGAAATAAAAGGCACTAATTAATGGAAATGAATGGAAGTTATAACAGTTAAAGAATTGGAATGAACAGGGAATGAAAATAATCTATTATAATTAATTACATTAATGAGAATGTTATATAATAGGCAGTCTTGTCCTATGGACAAGTGGAAATTATAACATACGTTATAACAACTGGAAATGAAACTTATTAGAAAACCTTAGTTAAGAGAACTAAGTTAATAAGTAAACAATGACAATTTGTAGGGGCAGTGTAAGATGGAATTATGGTTAAATAAGAAAGAAAGAGGTGATTATATGGGATAAAATAAATTATATTTAATCATAAATAATAAGTGACATGTTAAACAAAAAACATGTGAATTGACGTGAAGTATACTTAATTACATATTAAGTAGAACATGTAATTGTAACTATGGAATCAGACAATGAATAATATAAAGGGATTGTAGATTACACATCTTGTATTAAAATATAAGAGAATAACATGTTATGGACTTATTAATAAACTTAAAGGGATTAAGTTATAATTGAAATAAATAAGCAAGAGTAAATTGGTAGCTTGAATAAGAAGTTAATATGAATGGGAATAACAAGTTAATTGGAAATCTAATGAGGTAGAGTAAGCATGTAATTAAATGTCTAGACATAGGGTAAGACAACACATTAACCTGAAGTACTTGGGCCAGTCCGTACGTCTAAAGGTGAATAACCCAATGGGGTAGATCATCAAGGTGTCATTGGACACAATGGGAGCGCAAGTCCATCTGATTATTCTGCCTGTTGTTCTACCGATATTCTGCTGGCTCCAAAGGACTGGAAGGGGAAGCACACGACTTCCTAGGACATGGAGGGTACTCCTGGCAGTCCTCCGTGTTGTAACAGCATTCGACTGTGCTCGCAAAGGTTAGGTCTGTGCGTTACTACTCAGTGAGTATACCTTGAGTGCAATTAGGAGCAGTCAGAAGGCTGTAGGGTAGCATAGGTGATTCGACGATCCAGTTTCCTTGTGACTAGGCTGGGTTACGACCATTTTATCAAGTTACCGGCGGGTCTAACCATCTGTTGATAGCAAGACGTCGGATACCAACCAACGACATTCAACGTGATACGTAATGCGTTATGCGCAAAGTCGGAGAGCTAAACCAAAAGACCATAGATCCTTCGCTATCAAGGCTATGGGTGAGGGACATGCCAATTTGGATTTGTTGTTTGTTGTTTTCTCTAGGGCCAGGTCACTAGTTCTCAATTTAGTTTGTCTCTCACAAGTTGAGGGAGGGGTCGTGTGTAACCATAGCCATTGAAAATGCAGATCTTAGCATTTTTGTATACAAATATCTGAAAAGCTCCCGACCAAGTTCCATGTTTCTGGTACGGCCCAACCACGGGACTCGTTGCACAGTAGAGGATATGTGTGGTTAAGCCATTGAGTACGGTTGACGGTACGTACGTGGGAATGCCTAGATACATGCATATCTGCTCTGTGTGGTATATCGTAGACTCTAGGGCACTACTCTGTGATGGAATCTGATTCGATCGAAGGTGGAAGTCTATAAGCTTACGTAGCATGGCGATGACAGATCTATGCGGAACGTATCGTTGTTATATTGATTATCATAGAAATGTGTTTATTTTATGCTCTTATATCTTATCTTTTGTATATAACTAAATATTACTTGGGTATTGTTTTGTCACTTTTACAGATATTCCAACCCAGCCCGCATGCAACCAGAAAAGTAGAGAAATAGAGATCAGATTGTTATATATTTACATTTTGAAGAATTGTAGATGAAGATCTGACATCTAGTTGTTGTTGTACAAGAAAATGATTGATAAAAAGGCCATGCACATCTCAAATTAAAGGAGGCTTGCAAGAGAAAAGGAGAAAAGGCCTAGAACTTGTTCCAAATGACAAAAGGCCTAAAACATACTTGAAATAGCTAGGCCCATTTGTAATTAGGGTTAGGGTTTGGTTATCTCCTATAAATACCCTTGTAATATCATTGTATCCACCATCCTAATTTTCTATCTTAACCTCCATTAATAAAAGTTCTTCTTCTTCTTCTTTTATTTTCTAGCATTTTTCTTTTTTCTTAGTAATTGGTGTTGTCTTCACAATTAATTTTGGAAGAACACCAATTGTATTTTACATTTTTTTAGCAATTAGCCGTTTGATTAGTTTCAACGACAATCCTAATTTTACTTTTTGTTGTTCTTCTTTTTCTGCAATTTTAATTTCTGCATTTTTATTTGTGTTTTGCATTTTATTTTCCAAGCAATTTGTGCCATCTATTCAATTAGATTTGATAGAGCTCAAGTTGTCTTTGCTATTTTATTTTCATTAGTGATTAATCATTTGATTAGATTCAATGATATTCCTAATTTTGCAATTTCATTTTCTGTTCTTTTTGTTGCTTCCTTAGGTCAACTGGATTGAATACATATTTGATTAGATTCAGATCTGATTCAATTCAATAATAGTTTAATTGCAGCTTCAATTTCGTTTGTTTTCAAAACCAACTCGAAGATTTGTTTAACTCGCCCAAGAAACTATACAAATAATTTAATTTAATTTACCTCCCTATGATTCGACCTGCATACTACACGATCTGTATGCTTGCAGAATTTTATTTCAAAATCTGCGCTTTTCTAATCCATAGGAAAGCATCGATCAAGTTTTTGGTGCCGTTGCCGGGGAGGCAACAATTAAATTTTATTATTTATACAATTTCTGATTCGTGCTAGTTTTTATTTTTATTTTTTTTGCTTGTTTTTGTTTTCTTGTATATATAGAAGAAATAAATCTTGTTTAGTGGATTTGGTATTAAGTATTGATACCGTAATCTCCCAAACAAAAGAATAAAACTTGCCAAATTTTGTTGATGTCTTTCCGTTTTTCAATTCCTTTCCAATTTCTTACATTACTTCTTTTACCAATCTCACCAAATAAATAAATAAATAAATAATTGCCAAAAATTTTCTTTTGTTACCAATCTTTCTCCACCTTTCTATATTTTTTCTTGTACATTGATTTCCGCCTTTCCTTAAAAAAAAAACTTCCCTTCTTTCAATTTTTTTTAATTCAATTTCTTTCTCTCTTACAAATTTCTTTCCTCTTTCCAACAATTTCAGAAAATAAATACAAAAAAAAGAGATCTTGCTTCTGCCTTCCTCTTCAAATTCTTCCATACCTACCCCGATCACAACAGCCTCCATTCATAAATATATCACCATCCATCTCTATGCAATTCCACCCACCAAAACATCTTCTTCACCAACAAAGCAAATTCCACCTTCAAAAAAAGTCACCATATACCCATCACAAACCATCCCCTTAACTACTGTTCTTCAACCATGCATACAACACCTTCACACAACTCTTCACCATCACTCCTGACCATTGCCACAATCCCCATCCACCTTCAAGTCCTACCCAGCATCGCCATCTCTCATTCACCACAATTCACGTCCACCAATTTGCATAATTTCTTCCATCACCAAGTTCATAACAGCAAATCCGTTCACCTCCCACAACCGTTCACCATCCATAATGTAAAGGCCCGCAAATCCGTATTATCTGAGTTGACTAATAACACCACACGTCCAACCCAAATTGCACAGAAATACGAATCATTATTAGAAAGAAGTTAGAGGATGAGAAATAGAAAGAAAGAAATATTAGAATAGAAGAAAACAAAGAAGACAAATCTCACAGCGAAACGAATAAAATATATTATATAACATAACTTTTGAAATACAAATCAGTAACTTTATATACATACCATCATCAGAGCACAACAGTTATTCCTGGAATAGTTATAAACACCTGTTTCCAGATACAAACATGGTTCACAGCGGAATATATGTTAGTTTATAGCTAACTGGTGAAGCCTCCTGCTTCCAGCTCTTCCAAGTGAATCTGAAAAATCCCGACTACTTGACTGCCCGTACAAATTTGGGCACCCAAGAGTTTAGCGAAAACAAAAAAAATAAACTCTGGGTTAGTCATGGGGCTGGTGTGAGTAAACTCCAACCATATGGTTTAACTTCAAGATCCCTTCGAAAGAAAAGGTAATAGTAAGACCAGTCCACACATAAACATGGACGGTTTTTACCTTACTATAACCCAAAAACACTTTGATACGAAAATCCAGTGATATTATAATAGTGTCTTAATCAAATAAATAGAATCTAGCGGAACGCTTGCATCTCATGCTCCATATATAATATAAAATCAAAAACCGCAGGGCGCTTATTGGAGATTGGATTTCCAACTATGACAAGGTATGGAACCACCTTCCGATCAGTGTACTCTAGAGGCGATACACTGGAGTTCAACAAGAACATCTTGCAACCCGGCCCACACATGACCGACCACTCATTTCGCTTGAGTATATCGAATGTATATCACCAACGGTTGGGATCAACAACCGTTTCCCGAATGGAACCGCATCGAATAGAATAAAGAATTAAATGAATCTCTAGATAGGTGATTATACACCCTAATGGGAGCGACCCACATACCCATGCTACCTGCCCGATTTTTGTCATTTCCCGGTTTTTGAGGCCTGAGGCTACGATTACTTACTATTCATTGATAGCATAATCACTTTGAATGCCACATTGTCAGATCCGTTAATCACTAATTGATTTACACAAATATTCTGGATGTTATGCTAAGGGAATAAATCCGTTGCCACCATATATATTTGTACAGATCAACATATTCGACCATTGGAAATACTTTGTCAGACACTCATCCATATACATTCGTTCTAGGATTGAACGAAACCGAAGGCACAATTTCTATTAATAGAAAAAGCCCTTGCACTTTACTCCGTCTTCGATTATCTTCATATAATCTGATTTGCAACGCTACTACCAATACAGAGTGGTTCACGAATAATAATCCAACCGGTCTCTCCATATTGACAACGATATTGGCAAACACTTCGATAGTCGGTTCTTTAACTATCGAAGAAAAATAAACAAAACATCCATTCATACATAACATCAATCAATCACTGGGCCTGTTAATTAATATTTCATTAATTAATGCACCTCCTTATTTCCCTATCAATATTCGTTAATCAAATATTTTCAGTGATCTTGTCGAACTCTTATGCTATTTGAAAAACATTTCCCTATATCACCTCCTTTTATCTTCTACACTTAGAAAATATATTCTATTTGAAATTGAAAACAATTTCAATCACTTATCTCTTTCCCGACTACTTTAATTATACTCAGGAAATATTTACTTTTATATTTCCAAAATTCCATCACTTGGGTTAAAACGAATGCCGTGTAAAACATCATTACAACAATCCAAATTATTTTATTCAACTAACTCTTTTCAAACACTTCTCTTCGAGACTGGATCCTGCTATTTATCAATTAAAATGCAATCAATCAAGTTGGGGTAAAATTACCTCTCAGACCTTGACTGAAAACATCCTCAACTTCAAAATGTCAGAACCACTAACCTTAAATAAACACACTATAAAACCCAATTATTCATTTTTAATACATGTATATGGTTCGCTTTCTATTTCCAATTTATAGATTTCCCTTTTTGTTTATAAGATCCTATTTTAAATTCGTTTCCTTATCGAATTCAATATATATCGATACATTTATTTCTAACTATCAAATTTTCCTTAAAAATATTCTAACTCCTTAAATTCCCGGAAAAATTAGACATAACCTCCCTTGTACCAGGAGCATCAGGATATATCAAATAGCCTCTCATGGCCCTCACCAATTCAAAAAGAAAAAGAAAAGCCAAGCGGCTAGCCGATACGGTGCATAAAATCTCATATATATGAATTTAAACATGTACCTTTTTGTCGGGCACATAAATCAAAACCTTCATATACTTTATCCCATACCTGTCTAACACATGCTCACCTGTTTTCAATTCAATTCAACTCAATCCAACCATTTGAATTCAGTTTCGCTCATTTATTCTTCAATTAGCTACTTTGCCTATTTCACTTCTTTGTTTGAACATAACATGTTCAAACAAAATATTTAACTTGCTCATAACCAAATTGAATTTTCAATTTCAATTCTAGTTTCCTTTTTGATTTCGAATATAAATTTTCAAATCGAATATAAATTTTCAAATCGAATTCACTTATTCAAAGCCCAATATCAATTCACTTATTCAAAGCCCAGTGAAATTCAAACACGAAAACAACCAATTATTTATTCTAAACACATTATATATGACAGTATATATGCAAACAAATAAACGAACAGGTAATGTATTTTTGAGGAATCCAGTTGGATTCCTCCGACCTGTTTTCCTGCATCCACAGACGTTAGTCAACAGAAATAATACCCATCCTGCTTCATGGCAGGATATCGCAGTATAAAAGGGGATCCACTTATATACGTGGGCGTAGTGTCATCTGCTAATGATACTGCGGGCATCCGCTAATGAGACTACGGGAATCCAACCAATCATCAACCCAATATTTATATAATAGTCAGCCCTAAATAACTAATATATTTAAATCAACCAAACAGCATTCAAACAAGCAACAAAATTATTTTAACTAACAAAAATAATTTTAAATGAAAGGTGAGTGAGATTTACTCACCGGAATTTGCAGTTGTCGAATATCCTGTTTGTTTCCAAATCATCGGCTATAATCTTCCCGAATGAATTCGCATCTATGATTTATTTATTTTTATTTAGCAATGATTGATTATTAAACTAAATTAATTACTAACTAAATAAATGAATTATTTTGTACATTTTTAAATTTGCAAATTATATACCTTACTGCTACCGAAATCTACTCGGTTACTCCACAAAACAATTCCCCGACAGCTCCAACAACTGCAAACATCCCATAGAACTGAAATCTTCATTTTGGCATTTCACCGAACACCACACAGTTGCTTCCTACTACCGTTGTACCTTCTCAGTTAGTATGCTACTCGTTTAACTAGTATCACCATCAAATTAATTTTCCTACATGCCTCGACATCATCAACACTCAACTCCACTCCCTTTCATCCTCGTTAATTTGCAGAAACCCCCCTCTTCTAATACGCGATTCAGTTCTGAAGCCACCCCCAACGATTACAGTCACCGAACTAACAACCGCTGAGAGCATGACCTACGCCTTTACCCACATAGCCATTGCGAATCCCAATCGAGCTCCCCAATTGTTGTTCGCACTCCTCCCTTGTTCGATGTCGCACCAAAACTGAAATCCCAAATCGATCGTGACTTCCAACCAGAGACTGACCCCCCGGCCATCACCTTGGTCTCGCTGTCGAGCTTCAATAAAACCCCCAAAAATCCAAATCGCAACCTCTAGTCCTCATTTTAAAACAACTCTAGCCTCAGATGAAACTCGAAATCGTATTCGATTGCCCTCCCTACTGCTGTCGCGGCTTCTGATGCTGGACTCAGAAAACCACTCGCGATTCCAAACTGTGTTTTGATTTTTTTTTAAAAGAGTCCGGCATTTTTCTTCTGAGGAATGCAAAACGAAAAACAAAACAAATGGATTGTCGTGTTATATATAAACGAGGAGAAAGCTTAAGGTAGAAGAAATAGGTCTAAGGAGGGGTACAGGGTAGGTGAAGTACTATGGTTTTAAATACGATTTGATTTCTATTTAATGCGATTTGAAATAAAGAGATTTTTATTTCTTTTAAACAGAAATCGATTTGATTTTGATCCTATCCACTGATCAAATAAATCGGGGTTCACAATTAAAAATCATGAACCGTTATTTCAGCGTACCGACCGTCGTTATAATGTATTTTAGCGTACCGACCGTCGTTATGATGTTATAACGTTATACTGAACTCAACAGAATATTTTTTTGAATTTTATTTCGAATGTGTATGTATAAAATAACCATATAATATACTTTAAATTCAAAAACAAATAAATTCTCTGATAATAAAGTATTTATTATCATCTATATTCAAATACAATTTATACTGATCATCTGAATTGTTTTGATTTATTTCTAACTTCGAATTGAATTATTTTAAATTCTCGTATTACGATGATTATCAAAATAAATCGTATTTCGATTATTTAATCGTTAACCCAATATAAAATACCATTTATATTATAAATTCAATATTTAAAACCATACTAAATATTTAAAATAAATCAACCAAAAATCCGGGTCGTTACATTCTTCCCCCTTTAAAATAATTTCGTCCTCGAAATTTATAAGGTAGGAAAAATACTTCAAACCAATTAACTTTCCAAAACGCCTTTATGTTGAAACTCACCTCTTCATATTTCAACAAATTTTACTCTACCAAAACATTTGGTTTCCATTCACATAACACATCATCTATACTCACATTCATTTATTCTGAATGATTTATCACCAATTCATATTTCATTCAGATATATTTAAATCCATTCAAATTAATTCTAGTCAATTTATTTACTACGATTTTCTTTCTTAAGTTAAATTCTAATTCCAGAATTCAAATCCCAGGGTTTCATTCCAAAACAATATTGAAATCCCATAAATACATACATACATATATATATATATATATATATATATATATTTGTCACTATCCCAAATTCAAAACATTTGAATTTCAAACCACTTGTTTTTCTTTCAAACAAATTACATCAAAAACTTTTCTAAGGTAGCCATTCGTCACTTAGAACTCGAAAATGAACATTGATGAAGCTGTAGACATCATCAGAATTATTTCCCAGCCACTGAAGTGAGTTCAGTGCTTTATCTATTTCAAAATCCATTCAAATATGATTTTTATTCAAACTATCTTTTCAAAACAAAGCTATATTCTTTTAATATACTTCGAAAATATTTTTTTTCTTCCAACACCCAGGATTAAAATTTCAAATTCTGGTTTGAATTCAACTTTAATTCATCTCATTTGTATATATTTCATTTATATACAAATTCTGTTTGGTTATAAATAACCATTTCAATTTTTATAATCAAATTTGATTATAATAATAACAACCAACACATCCATATATTATAATAATTTCAGAAAATTATTCTTTCTATATCAAAATAAAATATTGGGTAAAATTATTTCATTTACCCACTTTAAAACATTATTATGTTGAATTTCTCTGTTCAAGTATTTAAAAATTCCTATCGACTTTGTGTCGTCCCACTATTCGATCAGAATTCATAGACCACTCAACAGACTAGTCAACACAATATTAAACGGTTTTTATATCAAATAACAAATACGCTCTCTCGTATATATATACACTCAACTCATTCTAGGGTGCTACTGACCCTATCTCTAATGAGCACAATTCCACAAAGCCTAGGTATTCGCTCAACCTAAGCTCTGATACCGACTGTAATGACCCAAGGCAGTGGGCTAACCTCCCAATGTGGCTTACAGAGATACCTCAGAACCGCTTTTACGGCCAGCCTCTCGACTCGACTAACCCACATTGTCGGGAGATGTAAGGGTAAGAGTCTCCCGTTCTCCACCAAACGCGAAGCGAGAACCCCCTATCATCCGTACCAATTAAGCAACCAACTCTGATACCAACTGTAATGGCCCGCAAATCTGTACTATCTGAGTTGACTAATAACACCACACGTCCAACCCAAATTGCACAGAAATACGAATCATTATTAGAAAGAAGTTAGAGGATGAGAAATAGAAAGGAAGAAATATTAGAATAGAAGAAAACAAAGAAGACAAATCTCACAGCAGAATGAATAAAATATATTATATAACATAACTTTTGAAATATAAATCAGTAACTTTATATACATACCATCATCAGAGAACAACAGTTATTCCTGGAACAGTTATAAACACCTATTTCCAGATACAAACATGGTTCATAGCGGAATATATGATAGTCTATAGCTAACTCGTGAAGCCTTCTACTTCCAGCTCTTCCAAGTGAATTTGAAAAATCCCGACTACTTGACTGCCCACACAAATTTGGGCACCCAAGAGTTTAGGAAAAACAAACAAAATAAACTCTGGGTCAGTCATGGGACTGGTGTGAGTAAACTCCAACCATATGGTTTAACTTCAAAATCCCTTCGAAAGAAAAGATAATAGTAAGAACAGTCCACACATAAACATGGAAGGTTTTTACCTTACTATCACCCCAAAACACTTTGATACGAAAATCCAATGATATTATAATAGTGTCTAAATCAAATAAATAAAATCTAGCGGAATGCTTGCATCTCACGCTCCATATATTATATAAAATCAAAAACCGCAGGGCGCTTATTGGAGATTGGATTTCCAACTATGACAAGGTATGGAACCACCTTCCGATCAGTGTACTCTAGAGGCGATACACTGAGGTTCAACAAGAACATCTTGCAACCCGGCCCACACATGACCGACCACTCATTTCGCTTGAGTGTATCGAATGTATATCACCAACGATTGGGATCAGCAACCGTTTCCCGAATGGGACAGCATCGAATAGAATAAGGAATTAAATGAATTTCTAGATGATTATACACCCTAATGGGAGCGACCCACATAGCCATGCTGCCTGCCCGATTTTTGTCATTTCCCAGTTGTTGAGGCCTGAGGCTACGATTACTTTCTATTCATTAATAGCACAATCACTTTGAATGCCACATTGTTAGATCCGTTAATCACTAATTGATTTACACAAATATTCTGGATGTTATGCTAAGGGAATAAATCCGTTGCCACTATATATATTTGTACAGATCAACATATTCGATCATTGGAAATACTTTGTCAGACACTTGTCCATATACGTTCGTTCTGGGATTGAACAAAACCGAAGGCACAATTTCTATTAATAGAAAAAGCCCTTGCACTTTACTCCGTCTTCGATTATCTTCATATAATCTGATTTGCAATGCTATAGCCAATACAGAGTGGTTCACGGATAATAATCCAACCGGTCTCTCCATATTGACAACGATATTGGCAAACACTTCGATAGTCGGTTCTTTAACTATCGAAGAAAAATAAACAAAACATCCATTCATCCGTAACATCAATCAATCACTGGGCCTGTTAATTAATATTTCATTAATTAATGCACCTCCTTATTTCCCTATCAATATTCTTAATCAAATATTTTCATTGATCTTGTCGGACTCTTATGCTATTTGAAAAACATTTCCCTATATCACCTCCTTTTAACTTTTACACTTAGAAAATACATTCTATTTGAAATTGAAAACAATTTCAATCACTTATCTCTTCCCCGACTACTTTAATTATACTCAGGAAATATTTACTTTTATATTTCCAAAATTCCATCACTTGGGTTAAAACGAATGCCATGTAAAACATAGTTACAACAACCCAAATAATTTTATTCAACTAACTCTTTTCAAACACTTCTCTACGAGACTGGATCCTGCTATTTATCAATTAAAAATGAAATCAATCGAGTTGGGGTAAAATTACCTCTCAGACCTTGACTGAAAACATCCTCAACTTCAAAACGGCAAAACCACTAACCTCGAATAAACACACTATAAAACCCAATTATTCATTTTTACAACATGTATATGGTTCGCTTTCTATTTCCAATTTATAGATTTCCCTTTTTGTTTATAAGTTCCTATTTTAAATTCGTTTCCTTATCGAATTCAATATATATCGATACATTTATTTCTAATCATCAATTTTTTCTTAAAAATATTCTAACTCCTTAAATTCCCAGAAAAATTCGCCATAATCTCCCTTGTACCGGGAGCATCGGGATATTTCAAATAGCCTCCCATGGCCCTCACAAATCCAAAAAGAAAAAGAAAAGCTAAGCGGCTAGCCGATACAACGCATAAAATCTCATATATGAGTTTAAACATGTACCTTTTTGTCGGGCACAAAAATTAAAACCTTCATATACTTTATCCCATACCTGTCTAACACATGCTCACCTGTTTTCAATTCCAATCAACTCAATCCAACCGTTTAATTCAGTTTCGCTCATTTATTCTTTAATTAGCTACTTTGCCTATTTCACTTTTGTAACAACCCGTATTTTTGAATAACATGTTATAATGTAAATCAAGGCAGAATTAAATTGTAAAATCTGAAGCAAGGGAAACGGGCTGTGCCATTGCGTTCGTCTCGGAAAAATATGCGAAATAGAGTCCGAGTTTCCGAAAAACGGAGTCCGTATGACCAAGTTATGGCCCAATGAAGTTTTCAGAAAATTCCAAAGCCCGAAAACAGTTCAAATTCGAATTTCAACCAAGGCAGAATGGGCGGGAATTTTCCCGCCCCAAACAGGGTCGACACCAGTGTCGACCCCAACCAATGGGTCGACACCCATATCGACCCAAGGGTCGACCCCCCCCCCCCCCCCGGCGGTCGGACCATTTTTCCTGGTGCACCATTTTGACATGTTGGGTCCTGTTCTGGAAGTTTCTGACGGGAGTTGATGGCTCAGATTCGATTTAGGGTTAATCCTATGGTCTAAACTAACCTAATCACCTATAAAAAGACCCCTAGACCTAGCCTAAACCCTCATTAATCATTCCTACAACTAAACTATGCCAAATTGTTTCTTAATCATGGCCTCCACCTTCTTCATGAGAGCATGAGTGTCTCAAATCAATCTATGTCATAAAGGAGCCATCTTTCTTAAGTAAAAGAGCCATCTTCTTTGTCATTGGAGTTATTACTTCTTGTTTCAAGGTGTTTAAGTGGATCTTATTATTTTCTTTGCGGATTTTGCTTGTGGATTCGTCTCAATCTTTATATATATTGATCTAGATCGCATAACCGCTCATTGTAAGCCCTATACAACTCTTAGATTCTAACTATGAAGTTAAATATGACATGTTGCAAGTTGAGTTTGGGCCTAAGTTTGATATGTGCTTTGATCCTATCATGTTATGCATAAATTTATTCTATGCATGTTAGTAAAGCTATCACCTTTACCTTATGCATAGAAAGCTATAAGCTTTGTGTTAAAATGTTGCCTTATGCAACATGAGAACTCTCATAACCTTTATGATAACTTGCATATAATGTTATATGCGAACTTCTAGTCATCACCCTATGTCATCCATGATCATGTTCCACCTATTTTCTTAAGTTGATATTATGCATGTTTTGAGGCCTATGATGTAATATGCAAGCTTATGAACATATTTATGCCTCATATGCCACCATGTTTAACTTGTGGCCAACCTTATTACCTTATGCCCTTTTTGTCATGTTTGCCAAGTTCCCTCTTTTGATCTATGTTATGTTATGCGAAACGTACATGCGATGAGAATGCGTTGGGTTTGGGTAATATTAATGACATGAAAACATGGTTTTAAAATATGACATGAACATTGACTTGTGATTATGTTTGTAAACATAATGATGGACATGACACTTAGAAAATATGAGTTGCCAACTCGAGGTTAGGTTGAGTTTGTAGCATAAATCTACCCGGAACCGACCGGCTTAACTAGTGGCTACAAGCAATAGGACCCAATGTGAGTAGTTGGTCATGTTGCACTTGAAACCCGAGGTTAGACCAAGTTGTGGTGTAAAGCTACCCGGACCCGCCCGGCTGAACTAGTAACCACAACAAGGTCTAATGTGAGAGGTTGGGTGCATTAAATTAATTAATGCCACATGGTAGGGTTAAGTCATGGACCACTTGAATACTTAACAATTTAAACATGATGGGTTGACGCGGTTAATTAATGAACCTTGGGTACACTTAACCAACTTGATACTCGATTGGGTAGGGTTAACCACATTTAACCCGCTAGAAACCGTAGTTACGTGGTCCTTTTCACCAGTAACCCTCTTGATTGTATCATGATACCCTAGGGACTAGGCTAGGGTGGGGCACGATTACTGGGTTGACATGTAAGCGACCAAAACGACGGCTGAGTAGGTGCGCCGGTGTAGGTTCAGGCGGACCATGGTCGTGCACATGGTCCGGAGTTGAAAAAAACAGACACGGGCACCCGTAGGTTTAGACTGTGCGTGCTTGATTTGTGTCCGTGGTTGGCACCCTAGGGCTTGATACACCCTAGGGTGGACCTAGCACAGTTTGACTACACTTCGTGATTGGGCCATATGACATCGACACTTGACGAGTTAGGCTTTTAGGGAGCCGATCGACTAGACCAAGTAGTTGGACCTCGATGTAGGTCATCTCATGATGTGGGCCAGCTTTGGGCCAAGGGATCATTTCTTGTTTATACTTGACATGGATTGGAATACTAGTACACACCTGGTGCAACTTAACCTTGTATATGCGATGCCACACTTGATCTATCTTGTTATCTTTTCGCCATGCCAGTTATCACTCTACATCTCATCTCTATTTTACATGTCCAGTTAACTTTATTAGTTTTTATGCTAATAGTAGATAGGACTTACCAGTCTTTTTGACTGACCCGTTTTCTTTTGCCTCTTTTCTTCCGTCCCCCCCCCCCCCAGGTTTACAGGGTGGGAACACTGGTACCTAGCTGGATCTTTAGCTGCTTTTCTGGGTAGCTCATGTATGGTTTGAGCATGCTATGGCTTTATTCCACTTTGGGGATAGTTATCTTATGTTTATTTTCAGTTTTCAGTTTATGTTCTAGACTTTGTTTTGTGGAAAAATAATAACCAAGTACTTTGATGTAACTTGACTATGGTTTTGAAATGTTAGTTTTATTCGCTGCTTTACTACTCTATTTTAATTATATGTTCTGTCTTGTGATATCTGCATGCATGTTTAACTTGTTTAACGCCCCTCCAAAGCTAGTGTGCTTGCAAGAGTTACCCTGGCGGAGGTGGGGTGTTACATTTGGTATCAGAGCATAAGGTTTACAAGATTTGAGCAAAAACGTTTTTAAAACTTACCTTTTGAAAAACTATTTTCAAAACCAATTAAGTATTTTCCAAGAAAAGTCTAGTTATTTTAAAAGGCTATTCCCCAAAAGCCATTAGCACTATCCTTCGTTTCTTCGTTCTGAATCTATCTTTTTCTTTTTCAGTATGGCCGATCTTAACCTTCCCGAGGGAGTGACCATTCCCGAATGGTTCCGGAGGTACTTGGAAGCTAGGGCCAACGATGCGGGCCCAGCAAATACCCCCACCGTAACTGAGGTTCCTCCTCCTCCTCCTCAGCATCCACAAGCGGATTTCGCAAAGGTTTGCAAGGACTTTAAGGCGATGGGTGGCAAGAATTTCATTGGGACGAAGACTTTTGTGGAGGCACGAAATTGGTTGAAAGAAACTGAAGATCTTTTCGCTATCTTTGATGTGGAAGACCATAGAAAGGTTTTATTAGCAGCATGGCTATTAAAAGAAGAAGCTGCTTATTGGTGGGAGGTCACCAATGCTACTAGACCTATAGAGACTTGGGCCGACTTTAGGGCGAGGTTTGGGCTTAAGTTCCTATCATCAGCTGAGGCAAATCTGCAATTGGAGAAGTTTATATCTTTGAAGCAAGGGGACATGACAGTGAGGGAGTATGTGAATGATTTTAACCAGCTCGCTCGATTCGGTTTGGACATGGTTAATACTTCCAAGAAGAAGGCTTTGCGCTTTGCACGAGGGTTGAACGAGCCATTACAAGGTTTAGCCCTATCTCATATACCCATGGGGGCCACTTTTGAAGGCATAGTGGACATGGCATTGCTTCAAGGAGACGATAAGAATGGTAAGAAAGAATTCAAGCCTAATGAGACTCAAGCCAAGAAGACAGAATCCAAGTGGGGAGGAAATTAGAGCAATCAGAACAGCAAGAACAACAAGGGCAACAAGGCCAAGGCAAAGGACCCAAGAAAATGCAACTACTGTGGGATTGTTGGGCACATAGCTAAAGACTGTAGGAAGAAGAAGAGGAAGCTGGGCGAATGCTTTCATTATGGAGAGACTGGACATTTTAGCAAGGATTGCCCCAAGAAGCAAGGGCAGAATCAGCGTGCAGGACCTTCTGGAGGGCAAGTGCATGCTCTCAACACTGCTCCAGTTCAGGACCGAGGTAGTATTTTTGTAGAAAGTCTTGTTTATGTTTCTGATTATCCTGTTCGCACCTTATTTGATTCTGGCGCATCGCATAGTTTTATTTCTTCTGATCTTGTTGAAAGTTTGCACCTAAGTACTAGTCTAGTTGAGGATCCCGTTAGTGTTTCAAATCCAATTGGGGGTTCCGCCCATCTATCTATGATTTGTGTGGATTTGAAATTTTCTATCTTGACCATAGAATTCATGTGTAATGCTTATGTTCTCGGGTTCACGGGATACGGATTGATTTTGGGCATGGATTGGTTGTCCAGTTATGGAGCCATTCTCGATTGTGAGCATAGGGTGGTGAGGCTCATGACTCGCCTCGGTAATACCCTAGAAATTTCTTGTAACCCTAGAGGTCCCGTCATGTTATGTTATCTTGAATCTCTTGACTCGTCCATCAATGATCTGCAATCTGTAAGGGTGGTTCGAGAATATCCTGATGTCTTTGAAGAGGTTAAGGGGTTACCCCCTAAATGAGAGATAGATTTTCGCATTTATCTTGTTGATAATGCCAAGACAGTTTCATTGCCCGTTAGGCACATGGCCCCACGAGAAAGAAGAGAGCTCAGTAAGCAAATTAAGGAGTTGCTTGAGAAAATTTTTATTAGGCGAAGCATTTCTGAATGGGGTGCTCCGGTGGTATTCGCTACTAAGGCGGATGGTTCGCTTCGTCTATGTGTTGATTATCGAGAGTTGAACAAGCTGAAAAAGAAGAATAGGCACCCGTTACTGAGGATTGATGATCTCTTTGACCAGCTTGTAGGTACTTCTGTTTTCTCTCAGCTCGATCTAGCCACCGGATTCCATCAGCTTAGAGTAGCTGAGGATAGTATTGATAAGACTGCGTTTAGGACTCCAGATGGATTCTTTGAATGGCTTGTCATGCCATTCGGTTTGACTAATGCACCCGCCTACTTCGTAGATTTGATGAGTAGGGTGTTCAGGGAGTTCCTTAACAAGTTTGTCGTTATCTTCGTGGATGATATCCTGATCTTCTCCAAGGATGAAGAAGAGCATGCTAGACTTCTCAAGGAAGTGGATACGCTTAGAGCTCACCAGTTGAAAGCCAAGTTCTCCAAATGTCATTTTTGGAGAAAGGAAGTTCAGTTTCTTGGACATATACTTTCTAAGCAAGGCATAGCAGTGGATCCCGCGAAAGTGGTTGTGGTTCAAGACTGGAAGACTCCTAGGAATGCAACCGAAGTAAGAAGCTTTCTTGGTCTGGCAGGCTACTATAGGAAGTTCATCAGGGACTTCGCTGAGATTTCGGCCCCTCTTACTAAGTTGACGAAGAAGAACTTAGTCTTTGCATGGGACTTGGAGTGTGAGCTTGCTTTTCAAAGGCTCAAAAGAGCCCTTACCACAGCTCCAGTTTTGGCATTACCCGATAGTGGTAAGATGTTTACCGTGTACACCGATGCATGTGGCACGGGGTTAGGTGCTGTTCAGATGCAATAGGGAAGAGTGATATGTTATGGGGGTAGGCAACTTAAAGTTCATGAGAAGAACTATCCCACTCATGATTTGGAGTTGGCGGCGATCATCTTTGCACTCAAATCCTGGCGCCACTATCTTCTAGGCGAAAGGTTCGAGTTGTATACTGATCACAAGTCACTCAAGTACCTCTTCTCGTAGAAAGATCTGAATCTGAGGCAGCAAAGGTGGATGGAATTCTTGGCATCATATGACTTCGAGATAGCTTATATCCCTGGCAAGGGTAATGTTATGGCAGATGCACTAAGCAGAAGGAGGTTGACTTTGAGTCCCTTTTTTATTGAGATGAAGAACTTAGAGTTCTTGGCAACCTTTGATTTCGCGACGGCTGTTGAGTCGATGACGAGTTCATTAGCATCCCTTGAGCTTAGACCCACACTTCTTGATCAAGTTGGGGCTTCCCAGAAAGGAGACCCGCAGATAGTCGAGGTCATGGACAAGTTGATTCGTGATGAGATGTCTAGTCACCTTGCTAGATATACTATTGATGACAAGGGTTGGCTAAGGCATGACGGAAGGCTATGCGTTCCACAAGTAGGAGACTCGGTGCATAAAGTTCTCGAAGAAGCACATCACTCAAAGATGACTATACATCCTGGAGGAGATAAGATGTATAGAGATATGAAGCGCATTTTCTTTTGGGCCAGAATGAAGAAAGACGTGGCAGAGTATGTTTCAAAGTGCATGGTGTGCCAATAAGTAAAAGCCGAGTCGAAGAAACCAGGTGGGCTATTACATCCATTGGAGGTCCCGCAATGGAAGTGGGAGAGTATTTCTATGGATTTTGTGGATGGATTGCCCAAGTCAAGGAGAGGGAACACGAGCATATGGATCATAGTAGACAGACTTACGAAGAGTGCTCACTTCATTCCAGTAAAGAGCAAGAGGACCGCATCATGGCTAGCATCTATTTATCTTCGAGAGATAGTGCGGTTGCCTGGAGTTCCTTCTAGCATAGTTAGTGATCGTACCCAATTTTCACTAGCCAGTTCTGGAATAGTTTGCAAGAAGCAATGGGTACGCGATTGAATCTGAGTACAGCCTATCACCCCCAGACGGATGGCCAAACCGAAAGGGTGAATAGAGTGCTAGAATATCTTTTGAGGCTTTGTGTTCTTGACTTTGGTGGTACTTGGGAAGACCACCTTCCTCTTGTAGAGTTTGCTTATAATAATAGCTATCAAGCCAGCATAGGGATGGCACTATTTGAAGCTTTGTATGGGAGGCCGTGTAGGTCACCATCTTGTTGGTGGGAGACAACGGATAGGCTTATACTTGGGCCCGATATGATACGGGACACATCCGAGAAAGTTGAATTGGTGAGAAGACGGATGAAAGCGGCCAAAGATAGACAGAAATCCTATGCTGACAAGTGAAGGGCAGATTTGGAATTCGAAGCGGGAGACATGGTTTTCGTGAAGGTTTCTCCTTTGCGTAATGTGGTACGTTTTGGAGCAGTTGGGAAGTCGGCACCAAGGTTCGTAGGACCCTTCCCTATCATAGAGAGAATTGGAAAGATGGCCTATAAGGTGGAATTGCCCGAGAAGCTAGCCGGAGTACATAATGTCTTTCATGTCTCGCATCTCCGAAAGTGCCTACATGAGTCCGCTGAGGTGGTTGAACCAAGCATTCTTGAAGACGTGGAGGTAGAGAAAGAGGCAACCTTGAGGAGAGCTCCGATTCGTATCTTGGGAACAGAGATCAAGAAAGTAAGGAATCGAGAAGTCAAATTGGTGAAAGTTCAGTGGAGTGAAGCCGATGAAGATGCAACTTGGGAAACCGAGGAGAATATGCGTGGGCTTTATCCATTTCTTTTTGAGGGTACATTCTCGACCTCTTTCCTAATTAGCATATCTTTCTTTTCGCTATCCATGTTTATCCTGTTTATCTTGTTATCTCGTTAACCTTGTCATGAGAACCTTAAGTACAAACCCTTTGGATGAAACATGTATTTGAAACATGTTATGCTTGATGTTTGCAAGTGGTTGCAAGTGTTTGCAAGTGGATACTCGTGGATGCATGATACACATTAGGCACTAAGATCGGCTCACACACTTTCATGTTGCATATGCATGAGTGTTTATGCTTATTCATGGATGAAACTTGTTGTGCTATCACGTGGATGTTGCATATGAATGAATGTTATGTGCACGCATGTAGAGATTATAAATTATGTTAGGAATTTGCATACATATGGACTCATTTCACTAACATACTTTGCATTAAGGAGGTTTACTGAATCAGTAACCGCCTGATTTTTGCATTAGATAAGTACATATACACACATCGTTGCAAATAATCATACAGCATTTAGAATTTGTTAAGGACATTGACTGCACGTGGATGATGTTTTGAGTAGATGGATGATGGATGGTAGGATACATTCTTTCTAACTTGGAGATTTCGGGGACGAAATCCTTTAAGGAGGGGAGAATGTAACAACCCGTATTTTTGAATAACATGTTATAATGTAAATCAAGGCAGAATTAAATTGTAAAATCTGAATCAAGGGAAACGGGTTGTTCCATTGCGTTTGTCTCGGAATAATACGCAAAATAGAGTCCGAGTTTTCGAAAAATGGAGTCCGTATGACCAAGTTATGGCCCAATGAAGTTTTCAGAAAATTCTAAGCCCGAAAACAGTTCAAATTCGAATTCAGATTCGAATTACAACCAAGGCAGAATGGGCGGGAATTTTCCCGCCCCAGACAGGGTCGACACTGGGGTCGACACCAGTGTCGACCCCCCCAATGGGTTGACACCCATGTCGACCCAGGGGTCGACACCCATGTCGACCAGGGGTCGACCCCCCCCCCCCCCGGTCGGACCATTTTTCCTGGTGCACCATTTTGACATGTTGGGTCTTGTTCTGGAAGTTTCTGACGGGAGTTGATGGCTCAGATTCGATTTAGGGTTAATCCTATGGTCTAAACTAACCTAATCACCTATAAAAAGACCCCTAGACCTAGCCTAAACCCTCATTAATCATTCCTACAACTAAACTATGTCAAAATGTTTCTTAATCATGGCCTCCACCTTCTTCATGAGAGCATGAGTGTCTCAAATCAATCTATGTCATAAAGGAACCATCTTTCTTAAGTAAAAGAGCCATCTTTCTTTGTCATTGGAGTTATTACTTCTTGTTTCAAGGCGTTTAAGTGGAGATTATTATTTTCTTTGCGGATTTTGCTTGTGGCTTCGTCTCAGTCTTTATATATATTGATCTAGATCACATAACCGCTCATTGTAAGCCCTACACTACTCTTAGATTCTAACTATGAAGTTAAATATGACATGTTGCAAGTTGAGTTTGGGACTAAGTTTGATATGTGCTTTGATCCTATCATGTTATGCATAAATTTATTCTATGCATGTTAGTAAAGCTATCACCTTTACCTTATGCATAGAAAGCTATAAGCTTTGTGTTGAAATGTTGCCTTATGCAACATGAGAACTCTCATAACCTTTATGATAACTTGCATATAATGTTATATGCGAACTTCTAGTCATCAGCCTATGTCATTCATGATCATGTTCCACCTATTTGCTTAAGTTGATATTATGCATGTTTTGAGGCCTATGATGTAATATGCAAGCTTATGAACATATTTATGCCTTATATGCCACCATGTTTAACTTGTGGCCAACCTTATTACCTTATGCCCTTTTTGTCATGTTTGCCAAGTTCCCTCTTTTGATCTATGTTATGTTATGCGAAACGTACATGCAATGGGAATGCGTTGGGTTTGGGTAATATTAATGACATGAAAACATGGTTTTAAAATATGACATGAACATTGACTTGTGATTATGTTTGTAAACATAATGATGGACATGACACTTAGAAAATATGAGTGGCCAACTCGAGGTTGGGTAGAGTTTGTAGCATAAATCTACCCGGAACCGACCGACTTAACTAGTGGCTACAAGCAGTAGGACCCAATGTGAGTAGTTGGTCATGTCGCACTTGAAACCCGAGGTTAGACCAAGTTGTGGTGTAAAGCTACCCGGACCCGCCCGGCTTAACTAGTAACCACAACAAGGTCTAATGTGAGAGGTTGGGTGCATTAAATTAATTAATGCCACATGGTAGGGTTAAGTCATGGACCACTTGAATACTTAACCAATTAAACATGATGGGTTGACGCGGTTAAGTCATGAACCTTGGGTACACTTAACCAACTTGATACTTGATTGGGTAGGGTTAACCACATTTAACCCGCTAGAAACCGTAGTTACGTGGTCCTTTTCACCAGTAACCCTCTTGATTGTATCATGATACCCTAGGGACTAGGCTAGGGTGGGGCACGATTACTGGATTGACATGTAAGCGACCAAAACGACGACTGAGTAGGTGCGTCGGTGTAGGTTCAGGCAGACCATGGTCGTGCACATGGTCCGGAGTTGAAAAAAACAGACACGGGCACCCGTAGGTTTAGACTGTGCGTGCTTGATTTGTGTCCATGGTTGGCACTCTAGGGCTTGATACACCTTAGGGTGGACCTAGCACAGTTTGACTACACTTCGTGATTGGGCCGTATAACACCGACACTTGACGAGTTAAGCTTTTAGGAAGCCGATCGACTAGACCGAGTGGTTGGACCTCGATGTAGGTCATCTCATGATGTGGGCCAGCTTTGGGCCAAGGGATCATTTATTGTTTATACTTGACATGGATTGGAATACTAGTACACACCTGGTGCAACTTAACCTTGTATATGTGATGCCACACTTGATCTATCTTGTTAACTTTTCACCATGCCAGTTATCACCCTACATCTCATCTCTATTTTACATGTTCAGTTAACTTTATTAGTTTTTATACTAATAGTAGATAGGACTTACCAGTCTTTTTGACTGACCCGTTTTCTTTCGCCTCTTTTCTTCCGTTCCCCCCCCCAGGTTTACAGGGTGGGAACACTGGTACCTAGCTGGATCTTTAGCTGCTTTTATGGATAGCTCATGTATGGTTTGAGCATGCTATGGCTTTATTCCACTTTGGGGATAGTTATCTTATGTTTATTTTCAGTTTTCAGTTTATGTTCTAGACTTTGTTTTGTGGAAAAATAATAACCAAGTACTTTGATGTAACTTGACTATGGTTTTGAAATGTTAGTTTTATCCGCTGCTTTACTACTCTGTTTTAATTATATGCTCTGTCTTGTGATATCTGCATGCATGTTTACCTTTTTTAACGCCCCTCCAAAGCTAGTGTGCTTGCAAGAGTTACCCTGGCGGAGGTGGGGTGTTACAACTTCTTTGTTTGAACATAACATGTTCAGACAAAATATTTAACTTGCTCATAACCAATTTGAATTTTCAATTTCAATTCTAGTTTCCTTTTCGATTTCGAATATAAATTTTCAAATCGAATTCACTTATTCAAAGCCCAATATCAATTCAAAATCTCATTAACAAATTACTATTCAAATTAGTTAATTCTATTCAATAATCAAAAATCTGATTTCTGCTTCAAAAATAAATTCATTACTTCACCTGAGTTCACATATAATTTACAACTCAAATCTGAAATTTTCTAAATAGAAATTCGGATTTTATTCGCTTAAAATCCTTTTATAAAATTAAATAAACCATTATGGTTTTTAAATGGTTATGGTACTGTTTTTCTAAAAATTTGATTTTGATATAACACAAAATCTATTCATGAAATCCAGGATTTTCTCTTTCATTAGAAAACTATTATCGATTCGGTCCTGACATTTCTTGTTTCAAAGAATTTCGACTTAAATTGACTTCTATATACTCAATTGAAGTTCGAATCGCCAATTTACGATCTTCCGCGCTGCGGCGAGTTCATTTTAATTATATTTATATATATAAACTTTTAAACTTCATTAAAATGAATTCAACTCCATTTTAACTCTATTTGAATTTTATTGATTCAAACTTCATTTCACTTTTATTTGAATTCTATATTCAAATTCCAATTTCACTTCTATTTGAATCCTATACTCAAATTCCATATTTTAAATTCCATTTGAATTATATATTTAAATCCCATAGTTTAAAATTCCATTTGAATTCTTTTTGAATTCTACATTCAAATTCCCTATTTGATTCTCTTTGAATTCAAATTCCATATTTATTCTATTTGAATTTCAAATATTCAAACTCCGATTTAATTCTATTTGAAATTTCAAATATTCTAATTCCTTTTTGATTCTATTATTCAAATTCTATTTAAATCCTCTTATTCAAATTCTATTTCAAATTCCCTTATTCAAATTCTATTTACATTCCTATATTCATTCTTAAACAAGTCTCAATTTCAATTTCTTTTGAAATCGATACTTTTGGAAAATAGATTTCCCTTTTCAATTTCGCACTTGCACTTTTATTTCTGAATTATCCAATGATAATTCTTTTCACTTCATTTATAAACTTTTATAAAAGAACTATTTATAAACTTTGTTTATAAAGGAACTACTTGTTTTATTTTTTTAAAACAAGTTTATATCTCAAATCTATTTAAAAATTCAAATTCTATTTTTTTCTAAAATAGAATTTCCCTTTTAAATCTCAAATATCCTTTCCGCGATATTTTTAAATATCAACCTTTGGGCCGAGTGAAATTCAAACACCAAAACAACCAATTATTTATTTTCTAACACATCATATATGACAGTATATATGCAAAGAAATAAACGAACAGGTAATATATTTTTGAGGAATCCAGTTGGATTCCTCCAACCTGTTTTCCTGCATCCACAGACGTTAGTCAATATAAATAATACCCATCCTGCTTCAAGGCAGGATATCGCGGTATAAAAGGGGATCCACTTATATACGTGGGCATAGTGTCATCTGCTAATGATACTACGGGCATCCGCTAATGAGACTGCGGGAATCAAACCAATCATCAACCCAATATATATATATATAATAGTCAACCCTAAATAACTAATATATTTAAATCAACCAAACAGCATTCAAACAAGCAACAACAATTATTTTAACTAACAAAAATAATTTTAAATGAAAGGTGAGTGAGATTTACTCACCGGAATTTGCAGTTGTCGAATATCCTATTTGTTTCTGAATCATCGGCTATAATCTTCCCGAATGAATTCGCGCCTATGATTTATTTATTTTTATTTAGCGATGATTGATAATTAAACTAAATTAATTACTAACTAAATAAATGAATTATTTTGTATATTTTTAAATTTGCAAATTATATACCTTACTGCTACCGAAATCTACTCGGTTACTCCACAAAACAATTCCCCGACAGCTCCAACAACAACAAACATCCCATAGAACTGAAATCTTCATTTTGGCATTACACCGAACACCACACAGTTGCTTCCTACTACTGCTGTACCTAATCAGTCAGTATGCTACTAGTTTCACCAGTATCACCATCAAATTAATTTTCCTACATGCCTCGACATCATCAACACTCAACTCCACTCCCTTTCATCCTCGTTAATTTGCAGAAACCCCTCTCTCCTAATACGTGGTTCAGTTCTGAAGCCACCCCCAATGATTACAGTCACTGAACTAACAACCGCATAGAGCATGACCTCCTCCTTTACCCACATAGCCATCGCGAATCCCAATCGATCTCCCCAACTGTTGTTCGCACTCCTCCCTTGTTCGATGTCGCCCCAAAACTGAAATCCCAAATCGATCGCAACTTCAAACCAGAGACTGACCCACCCACCATCCCCTCGGTCTCGCTGTCGAGCTTCAGAATAACCCCCAAAAATCCAAATCGCAACCTCTAGTCCTCATTTTAAAACAATCCTAGCCTCAGATGAAACTCGAAATCGTATTCGATTGCCCTCCCTACTACTGTCGCGGCTTCTGATGCTGGACTCAGAAAACCACTCACGATTCCAAACTGTGTTTTGATTTTTTTTAAAAGGGTCCGACATTTTTCTTCTGAGGAATGCAAAACGAAAAATAAAACAAATGGGTTGTCGTGTTATATATAAACGAGGAGAAAGCTTAAGACAGAAGAAATAGGTCTGAGGAGGGGTACAGGGTAGGTGAAGTACAATGGTTTTAAATACGATTTGATTTCTATTTAATGCGATTTGAAATAAAGAGATTTTTATTTCTTTTAAACAGATATCGATTTGATTTTGATCCTATCCACTGATCAAATAAATCGGGGTTCACAATTAAAAATCGTGAGCCGCTATTTTAACGTACCGACCGTCGTTATAATGTGATAACGTTATACTGAACTCAACAGAATATTTTTTTGAATTTTATTTTGAATGTGTATATATAAAATAACCATATAATATACTTTAAATTCAAAAACAAATAAATTCTCTGATAATAAAATATTTTTATTATCATTTATATTCAAATTCAATTTATACTGATCATCTGAATTATTTTGATTTAATTCTAACTTCAAATTGAATTATTTTAAATTCTCGTATTACGATGATTATCAAAATAAATCGTATTTCGATTATTTAATCGACAACCAAATATAAAATACCATTTATATTATAAATTCAATATTTAAAACCATACTAAATATTTAAAATAAATCGATCAAAAATCCGGGTCATTACACATAAACCATAACAGCAAGCCACATCTTCTACATTCCACTGCTTCAAACTACATCACGACCCACGGAACCTTCCATCTTCAACACCATAACCGTCTCCACAATCTATTCGCAGATCTGAACACACCACAGGCCATCAAAAATCACCTCAGCCCCGATCATCTCAAACCGAATACCACAAATCCCAACGCCATCAACAATTCACCTAGTTCGCACAAGACCCGAAACCCAATCGCACAAACCCATATCGCAGAACAACAAACACTCCCTTGTTGACCACCAAGTACCCATCCTCTCACCAAACAGTACCATCTCAAGTGACTTCTCCATCAACTCTCGCACAAACTCAGACCCTAAATTCTCCTTGCAGATCCACAACCGACTCCAAAACTGCACCCAATTCAAAAACCATAATCAAGTATATCCACGAACTCGATTCAAGCTTTGAATTTCAATTTTTTTTATCGATTTCGAAAAGAGAAGAGGGGCGAGAATATTTCCGTTCGATCCAATTCTTCTGCGAGTTAGTTTGGGGGCGTGTTTATTTTTTATTAATTGGGGACTTGAATTTGTGAAGAACTTGGCCTATTTTATACAAGTCAGTGGCGTCTGAATTTGGTGAACGTAGAGCACAATTGAGTGCGGCCTGTTTTAATACAGGTTTGAGTCTAATTCTGTTTTTTGTTTTTTTAAGTTCTTTCTCTTGAGTCTTAACTCAGGTGTTAAGTTTAGTATTCTAGGGTTTGGTCGAGTCGAGACTCATGGTACTTTGAGTTCAATTCTGTTTTTCATTTTTTTTTCTCTTAGCTAATTTTGTTTCATCTTGTTTTATATTTGTTTTAGACTAGCCATTTAGTTAAAAAAAGAAGTTTGAGTTTTCCTTTTTTTAGGTTTATTTTTTTTAAGCTTAGTTGTTTTGCTTGTTTCTTTTAGTCGAGTCAGTTTGTAAGTTTTCTTTTTCTTTTTTTCCCTCTCCTTCTCATTTGTTTTATTTTTTATTTTTATTTATTTTCTTTTCTCAAAAGAAAAAAAGAAAGAAGAAGAAGAGAGTTTCAAATCAACTTTGAAGTGAAGAGTTCAAACAATATTCAAGTAAAACAAGAAACTCAGAGGTCAAACAATTCCAAACACTGGGATTTGAAGCGCTAGCAACTACTCAACTGCTCTGGAAGGACCGCCATACCCCACTATAAGGTGCTGCAGTTGCTAAAATAAAGTATAGACATTGCTTGTAAAAATCTTCTGTAGGAGCAGCGGTTTGCTTGTACAATAATTTAAATTTCTACAGTTATTATTATCTGATTGTTGTGATTGGCATATATTTCCATAAGTGAAATCTTCACTCTTATTGTTTTCAACAATAAAAATAGACATTGCAAAATAATATAATTGAAAAGTGGTGTTTTGTGAAGTTGACTGTCTCGTATAATTGGATTGCGGATATATAGTAGTTCAATTTATTGAACTATTAGCAAAAGAGGTTGCAGACTACCCGTAAAACATTGGTCGTATCCCTTAGTTTTTATACTATACGTGAACGGCCATAAGACCCTCTTCCCCCTTCTAATTGAGTCAATTAATTAATATAGCACAACTCGGTATTTTATACTATTTTGATGTGAGAATAATTTTTGACTTCATTCAAATGTCTGATTCAAAAAAATCATTGAGAGAAATGTGGGATAATAATCGGAGTAGACGTCATCTTGAAGAGTATGACTATGAATTACAACTCATGAGGCAAGATTTTCCAAAATTTCATGAGTCCAATGTCAACAATTTTCAAAATTTTCCAAATGACCAACATTTTCAACATCATAGAAATGATCGAAATGGCGATTTCAATTCAAATATCAATAATTTCGATTATAGGCCACATCCACATCAAAACAGCTTTGAATCCCAATATAGCTTTGAACAACATCAATATGGGGTTGTAAACCAAAATTTCCAAAGTTATAGCCCATATCAACATCTTGAAAATAACCCAAATTTCAATTTTTCCTCAAATTCCAACAGTTTTGGTTACGAACATAATTTCTATGATCAAAATGATTTCCAATATCACTGTCATTTTTCTGAAAATTCAAACAACCAACTCATTGGAAATAATATTGATCATGAAATCAATGTGGACTATAATTTTGAGAATGAAGAAATCCAAAACGAGAGCTCTCAAATCAACGATTTTGAAGAATATCTTCTTAGAGAGAGGGTAGAAAAGCAAGATAGACAGCTTGATGAAAAAGATAGACAGCTTGATGAACTTATTAGTTTAATGACGTCTTTTAAAGAACAACTCGAGCAGCAAAATCAAACTCAAACAAGCGATGAATCAGAAAATAATCCATTCTTTACTGATAGTGAAAATTTTCAGATTACAACTTTGGAAATTGAGAATAACAATCTAAATGAATTTGTTCAAAATTCAACAAATGATTTGCACTTCGATTCTTTTCAGGAAAAAGATTTAAACTCAGATTTTGATCTTCCTCTTTCAGGCTATAAGAAACTTGAAATTTCAGAAATTAAACAAAATAAAGATGTTGAAATTTTCAAGAACTCAAAATTTGAGAAGGATTTTAACGAACATGAATTTTTGGGATTGTATGAGGACGAGTTGACAAATGAGGATGAAATAGAATCAAGCCACCAATCCAAGTTTGAAAATTTTGATTTTGAGGTTTCAAAAGAACTTGAAATTGTCAGTGAAGAAAATATGTTGTCAATTAATAAAATTGAGAAATGTGATCACATAATCTTGAACAACACTCAGAATTTAAATTTCACGATTGCAACTGAGTTTATATACGATCACAAACTTTCGAACAATTACACTGATAAATTTATTGAACACATGAACTATTTTTGGAATGCTGGCTTGGTTGAAAAACTTAATCTTAGGATGACCCTAGACATTTATCTGTTGGACTATAAATCTACGTATAAAGATGAAATGGTTTTCAAAAATCTTTGCTTATTAGAAAACATGCCTAAACATAGTTTGGTTGGGACTCACTAGGCTAGAACCAAGTGTCGGGGAAATGGTTGGTTGCATTCTTTACATCGCATGCATCGTAAACACATATATCATTGTACATATGATCCATCCTTACATATGGTTAGGCTGCATTTCATTCTGCAAATCATTTTGCATCTAATTCATCTATGGGTTTTATCATTCAAATTTAGGAAACGTGCTACAGTGTGGACACTGTTTTGCCCAAATGTTGGGGCGGAGGGGGGGGAGTCTTCATTTCATTCATTTTCGTTTTTTTTCTTTATTTTTCTTTCTTTTCATTTTCAGCCATTTAAATAGGACCATCATGCATTTTAGATTATAGTAACAAGCCATTTTTTTGAAACATGACTCATTTTAGATTGATACAACAAAATAAGTTAAGGATTGTTAATAAGTTGAAAGAATTTTTTCTCTCAGCCTAGATCGAATAAGAAATATAATGAAAAGTTTAATTTTAAGGGATAATAGTGTAATTGGTACATAGGGAGATTCTTAGGTTATGGCCATGAAGTTTATTCTAAATTGTAGTCTTTGTTTAATGAGTGAAGGACTTAAAATACTTATATTGGCTTTTCGAATATTTAAAACTAAGTTGTGTTTAGTTGAATTCGCGTAACTCTCTTTTGTGCTTATATTTTCAACAATAATAATAGCAATCCAAGGGTATCCAACATTGCCTGTATATCTAGCGTTGGTGTGCAAACCCGCCAAGCTCTATCCGACATGTTGTTGACAAAGTCAGCATTGGAATATCTTGGTCTCATTTTATGAGATTGGACACCTAAGGATTACCGACATGTTGATGACATAGTCAGCGTCGGTCTGCACAATCCGTTAAGCTCTATCCCAACTCTCCGTCAGTCCGCAAGGCAGTGTATGGGTGGTATTCCTTGGTCTATAAGTTAGGTGTATGTAATTAAACATAAATTTTAAATTTTATAGAGATAGAGAATAAGCGATGATGCCCAAACATTTCTTGACCTTATTGATTTGACTAGCCATACACAAGGAAATTAGAATACCACTTCACAAACTGTGACAAGCAAACTAAGAATTTATTTCATGGCTGTACTATGTTATCGACCGAACTTACTGGCCAAATTGGAATTTAACATTTGAAAATATTATTTGTATTGAAAATTTGTGACAAGTTGAGATATCTAAAATAAAATCAACAGACTAGAAATTGTTAATTTAATTTGTTGTACCACTTTCCTAAAACAAGTCATGTTTTCAATTTTTATTTCCAATTGCATAAGTCCTCTGCATTCATGTAGTTACATTAGAGTCATATCATACTGCATTTGGATTTTGTGGGTAATATCCGCTGAAAACCCTCACGATACACCACTCGTCCTACTAGGGACACCTAGAGGTTTAACGGCTTGTTGCATACGCTCAATGCAATCGTGTTTCCTACGAAAGTGTGACCTATCTAGTTAGTTTTTTATTTTTGTTTTACTCGAGGACGAGTAAAAGATAAGTGTGGGGGTATTTGATTAGCATAGAAATGTGTTTATTTTATGCTCTTATATCTTATCTTTTGTATATAAATAAATATTACTTCGGTATTGTTTTGTCACTTTTACAGATATTCCAACCCAGCCCGCATGCAACCAGAAAAGTAGAGAAATGGAGATCAGATTGCTATATATTTACATTTTGAAGAATTGTAGATGAAGATCTGACATCTAGTTGCTTTTGGACAAGAAAATGATTGATAAAAAGCCATGAACATCTCAAATTAAAGGAGTCTTGCAAGAGAAAAGGAGATAAGGCCTAGAACTTGTTCCAAATGACAAAAGGCCTAAAACTTACTTGAAATAGCTAGGCCCATTTGTAATTAGGGTTAGGGTTTGGTTATCTCCTATAAATACCCTTGTAATATCATTGTAGCCACCATCCTATTTTTCTATCTTAACCTCCATTAATAAAAGTTCTTCTTCTTCTTTTATTTTCTTGCATTTTTCTTCTTTCTTAGCAATTGGTGTTGTCTTCACAATTAGTTTTGGTAGAACACCAATTGTATTTTACCTTTTTTTAGCGATTAGTCATTTGATTAGTTTCAACGACAATCCTAATTTTACTTTTTGTTGTTCTTCTTTTTCTGCAATTTTAATTTCTGCATTTTATTTGTGTTTTGCATTTTATTTTCCAAGCAATTTGTGCCAACTATTCAATTAGATTTGATAGAGCTCAAGTTGTCTTTGCTATTTTATTTTCATTAGTGATTAATCGTTTGATTAGATTCAACGATATTCCTAAATTTGCAATTTCAATTTATGTTCTTTTTGTTGCTTCCTCAGGTCAATTGGATTGAATACAGATTTGATTAGATTCTGATCTGATTCAATTTAATAATAGTTTAATTGTAGCTTCAATTTCGTTTGCTTTCAAAACCAACTCGAATATTTGTCTAACCCGCCCAAGAAATTATATAAATAATTTAATTTAATTTACCTCCCTCTGATTCGACCTGCATACTACACGATCTGTGCGCTTGCATAATTTTATTTCAAAATCTATGCTTTTCTAATCCATAGGAAAGCGTCGATCATATATAGAGATACGTACATCCTCTGGCATAGGATAAGGAACTACATATATTGCTGTATCATTACGGCGAAGACCATGCGAGTGGGGTACTATGGGGTGTACCTGAATATTGAGGATAACTACATATATTATGTGATTTGGTTAATCCACTGGGAAGTAGATGGGTATGACGTGTGTGTAAGTTGAGTGTTGTTAACCCAAGTAACCTAATAAACAAGAAAATGTAACTGAGCGGTATATGTAAGGTAGTCTAATATGTGTAGTTTTAATCCAGTCACCGAAACTTGTGTTCTTATACCTTCCTCATAATATACTCGCGGATTAGATTTGTCACAGAGATATGATAGCTTTGGATACTGGTTAGGCATTATTATTATCTGGGTAAGGCTATATTTTGATTGCATTATATTTTATCCATTCCGTTGTGAGATGTTTTCTGAGTTCGGATATATTTTATATCTCTGTCTTTTCTGCAGGATACCAGACAAAACAACATGAGTTTCAATTGATTAGAATTTTGGAAAAAATCGGTCTGTCGAAATTCAGGTTGTTGCATTTGGTATCAACGCCTAGGTTTAGGATTCCCGTATAAATAGTGAATGAACGTATTTGTATTTGTAAAGATATAAATATATTACATATCCATAGAGGAACCCACTAAATAGGAAAAACATAATATGGTAAAAATTGGGATATCTGTTTTGTACACAAAGGGAATGAACACGGAAATCGGAGACCCTTAGGTAATTTGGGTAGAAATTGTACAATATACTTTGTATGAAAGGAAGGTGAATCCCATTGTTAGAGTTTATGCCCTAGAGGCAATCCATTTAATGAGATTGATAACAATGCTGTTGTTATTATTTTATTTGGAATAAAATAATATTCTATTATATTATATTTATTGTGTAATATAAATATTAATATAATAGAAGTCCTTAGAATAACAATACGAAATTATATAGTTCGAGTAAGACTGAACTTGAGATTATATAATGAGATAAGTATTATAATTCTTAAATGTCCCTAGTCGAGTTTTATTGTTTATATAGGAGAACAATAAAGCGTTGAGACTAGTATATTGATTGACTGATGATCACATCTCATTGATCATTAATATATGTGATATTAAAGTCAAGATATAAATACGTATTGGAGAATAGCATAATGGGCTGACCCACTATGAGATAACTACGTGGAATATAATCAACAGAATCATAAGTTGTTCTCATAGTGACAGTGATGTAATGGTCCTCAGATCTGAAATCAATATAATTTTATTTGAGAATATTTGTATTTTAATATCATCTAAAGTTATTTCGTAACAGAGTAATGATAACGGTGATTATTGGATATATCTCGAATCCAATGAAAATTATGAATGATCTAGATGGAATTTAACCCTACGATATATTCATAGTGATATCCATGGGCCTCTTGATTGAGTGAGACTATGAAATGCATGGCCGTGCTCAAATATTGATTTGTTTAAATAGTCTACTCATCGATCAAGATAAACAGATTAAATTATAAAGAGGATGATACGATCCATGTCTCGAGTTTGATCCTGGATATATTGGTTAAAAGGGTTATATTACATTGATACACTGGTCACGGAAAGGTTGTATCGAGTCGTTAATATTATTATAACTTGGGTAGCAGTGATGTACTGCTAGATGCCAATCTCTGTTTATGATTTTAAATACGATTTAAAAGCATTGCCAACATTGTAGTAACCTATAGGGTCACACACTTAGGACGTGATAAAAAGAAATGGCATTCATAAGGTATATAAAATACTAATCGTTGATATTTTAACCAGAATTGAAATGGTATATTGGTTGGCACATTAGTTTATGGTACACTTGTTAATTTAAAGGGTAACTCATCACTTTAAAAGGACAGGTGAACCATAAAATAAGTTTGGATATGATCTAAAATAACAAGCCAACCCTTTATCCCTTTTTCTGAGAAACCCTAATAAGAATGGCGGCTAGCACTATTCATTTCTTTTTCTCTTGGATTTGATCTGAGTGATAGCGTCCGTGTGGATACCAGCAGAGGGATGGTGATTTGCTGATCCTTACGATTCGATTCTTCGTCTTTCCTTCCGATTTGGTGTCATCCGGATTCATATGGATTCAACTACAAAAGTTATAAACCCTAATTGATGTTTCAACTTTATTTTAATTATCATTATCGCATAGATCCTTATGGTTTCAAATTTGTTGAAATCGTTAAACACTGATTTCGATTTTATCGAAATTAACTATCAATGGTATCAGAGCATAGGGTTGCGATTAATGGTATTTTAAATAAAACCTTGGTTCATACATGTTTGAAATCCTTAATAATTGATTGTGTTGGGATTTTTGCATTGGTTATTGAATCTGGGTTGGTGTTTAATGACTTTCGAATTAATCCTAAACCCAAGTATGGACTATAGATTAATTTATGATTCTGTGCATCTATGTGGAATGTCCTAATTTGAATTTAAGCTCTAGTGAAATTTTAAATTGCTCATTTGAAATTAGTTATGGTAATGACCATAATATTCGAGTTCCAATGTTTTGCTCCATAACATGTTAGACACAATGATATGATTTGAATAAAATTTGTGTTTGATTTAAATTCAAAATCCATTTAAAGATTGATATTAGATATCAATTTAATCACTAATACCTATTCAGTTAATCCTTTCAAACTGGATTAATTTCATTGGTAAAACTGGTATTGTGGGTTTAATTTTGAATTGAACCTCTTATTGTTGAATGCACATTGTATAATCATCTCTATTTTGATTGATTTCCAAAATCAATAAAATCACTTTGTCAACACATGTTGAAATAAAATATCTATAGATTAAAATTGTTAACACTATGGATATTTAAAATGTATTGAATCTAGAATTATATACAATGTCACAATATGAATCAATTTGTTTTATTGCTGAAATTTTGTGTTGATTAGGAGTGTAGTTTAAAACCATTTAGATTATGTAAAATGTTTACATAATAGTCTGCAGCTGTTAAGGGTTAAATGTAAGTGTCTACTTTTATTTTGTAATGATGCTGATCATTTTATCTTTCATCTAACATTTATATTACTGATGAAAGTTATGAACACCTCCACCTGATTAGCATTCACATACCCCTGACATTTCAATTTTGATTGTGAATCATTGTCTAATGTATGTTTTTAAATTATGTTGAAAATTGGCTATTTTATCAAATATGTTAAGTTATACATATGTCATACAGATGATAATATGTATATATTTATATTTATATTTATATTTATATTTATATTTATATTTGATACTCTGCCAAATATATGTAATGCCTTAGTTATTGTTTCGCATCACTGTGTTACCCTGTTTAAAGAAGCATTTACCTTTGATCTGGTACAAGTCATCCCATTATATTTAAAAAAGTTTATTATATAAAGCAGTTTTGGATTACATACAAATGGTTTGTATTTATATAATCATTCAGATGAGATTAATATAAACTAGTTATACAACATATATGTCCATAATTGTATGGACATGTTTTTCATGTATATAGATAAATATGTACCAATAATTACATCTGTATGTAAATATATATGAATGTTCTATAATTTTACATGTTTAGAACATAATCAAATCCGGATATTGAATGATGTTATATTTTTTTCAATCCAATTGCAGTTTACATATGTAAGTGAATATAATATTAAACTGCATCTATTGAAAATGTTAACATTACCAGTTTTGCAAGAAGATCGATATATGTTAGATATATTGCTTGTAATATGACTTATAGTCTGAGGTATATTTGGAGGTACTCTTTGGTTTTATATACTGGTTTTAACATTTATGATAAACTAGAATATAACAAATCAGATTTTAAATGGTTTATAGCAAATATGATTAGCTGTTTAGCTATTTAATATACTTATGTATAAATGTATATATATTGATATACATGCATATATATATATATATATATATATATGATACATTCCTTTTTAAAATATTGTTTGTGGTTTTATATTAATGAATATATGACAATAATATAATTTGAAAAACTGCAGTAAATATGATTTACTATCTGTTTTATGATATTAATTAATATAGTATTTAGATACTATAATGATCTTTGTTTAAGCTTGCTGTGTTGATATGTGCATTGATCAGACTTATGTTTAATTTGCAGTGATGAATAAAATCTGATTTTATTAATTACCAGCATATACATATGCAAGTTATGCTAAAATTTGTTACAACGCCCTCCAATCTCAGGATATAAACATCCGATTTAGACATGAAATTGTTTCATGATAAACAAAATTCTGTTTTGTTTCTTTTACTGAATTTGAATTAGTATCTGATATTAACTCACACGGATATACTGGAATTTCCATTACTTATTTAGATAAGATATGATTTAATGAAAAATTGTACGATATCTGTAACAAAATGCTGATCTAAAATATGATTGTACAGTACAATTTTTTTTTTTTGACATTATTGCTTATGTCAAGATTAATGTAATCTAATGATGGATATGATTCATCGAAGAAGAAGGTACATTCCTTAAATCTATATATATTGAGACGTGTTCTGGTTTAATACTTAAACCGTCCTGATGGTTATATTTTGACATATTATCTGCTTAACTCATTTTCAACATGAACTGGAAGTTTTAAATGATTATTATTCAATGATTATACACAATGTTGCAGCTCTACTTAATTGATGTATCTATACTGAACATGTCAGCAAAAATTACATTATGTATGGGTCATGTAGATGGCAAGGAATAGATATCTTGTATATAATGCATGCTCACATGTCATTATATTTCGAAGTACATTCCAGTGAGACATGTTATTTCTGGTAGTGAATATAATAACTTCGTAATGGTTAAATTTTTCTTTCACAGTTTTTACGAATGAAAAGATAAGCATGCTTTAGAAAATGTTCATGTATATCTGACTTGTTTCCTGCACATGGAATACATTTGATGTATGTGTTTGAGTTAATGCATATGTACATATTAAATACATTTGATGTGTTTAATTCATGCTAACCCACTGGATTTAAAACTGTTTGACAGGGGGTTAGCTTGCTGAAATTTGTTTCAGTGGAACAACAATTCAATCACTCAAGGTTGGTAAAGAGCAACTGCAGATAACACTACAGGAGTTAGAAATTCATATAGATGAATGATTTTAATTTTGTACATTATGATGTATAAGTAATTAAACTATATAACCTGTAATATTTATATGTGTAACTAGTTACGCATGTATATTCTGATGCATATGATTTTGTTGCGCACGTGAGATGCAAAACTGTTTTGCGTTTTGGAATTGGATGATTGAAATACCTGGAACAAACAATGCATTATCTTTTATGGTAGGATATAGCTTTAAATATTGATGAAAATTTGTTGTGTTTGTCAATATGGAATATTATATGTTGATAACATTGTGTATATAATTGTACCTTTTCTTACCTATGTTGTACTTACATAAATGGGAACATACATGTTGTATTAAACACGTATTCCAGGAGTTACAAAATATTGGACGTGTGTTTATAATGGTTTTATTATAGGCTGATTATCTTATTTGTTTCGAAATAGAATTAATTAATTTAAGTTCAAATATATATTTGAATATAATCTCTATTTCTAAGGTTATGGTAACCAATTGTTTTGGAATAGGGAATATATATATATATATATATATGTACATGATTCATATATATATATATATATATATATAATTTAAATCCAGTTATATTACGAATATCAAATACATATATTGGATATATGTAAATGACTCTAATATTGTTCTCCATAAAAAATTATAAATTCCCTCTAAAAGCAAATTTTTGTTATATTGAATCATGGTGACGTCTTCCAATAATATACTTTAAATCCAGTTATATTACGAATATCAAATACATATATTGGATATATGTAAATGACTCTAATATTGTTCGCCATAACGAATTATAAATTCCCTCTAAAAGCAAATTTTTGTTATATTAAGTCATGGTGACGTCTTCCAATAATATACTCATCACTGTCCAAAATCACTGGATCTAACTAACGCCGAAGCGTTGTGCGCCTTTTATTCTGGTTATATGCGATGGAGTAAAATGTGGTGCTCCAACCTATTATTGGGTCTGACTTAACTAGGCTGCATAATACGACTATGGCCTTAGAGACAAAAGCATGAATTATTCTACATTTTGAGCAAATGAATAATACTGAACAAAATGTTCAACATGCGATCCAAGAGTTATATAGAAAATATAATTGACATAATACGTCTACCTAAAAGGTTGTGTTTTGAGTTCAGCCAAAGCTGGGTCAAGGCATGACTAGATATGGATCTTGGAACACCGTTATACGTATATAATGATTTACATATATAAACTTATATGTATATAATGATTTACATATATAAACAGAGGGATGTTGTGATGGCCCGCCCCGCACCAACCAACATTTACTCCAATGGTGCGCTGTACACATATCCAGTTAGCACGGGACGGTCGTCAGAAGAAAAGAAAGAAGAGAGTGAACGAACAAAGAACCTGTAATATGTCTCACAGCGCATAGAATAAAATATAATCATAACATATACTTGACACAAAACAGGTGAGACAGTGTATAAGCTGAAACAAACTATCATAGCAGCGGAAAATCCAAAATACAGCTTATGATCCAAAGCCAACATCATTATTACAACTTTTAAAACTGTCTCAAAAAGCTAAACAAGAAAGGTACACTACTAATGCCCAAAGTAGTGGCCACCAACGACAAGGGAGAATATATATATATATATATATATATATATCATACGTGGAAGCCTCCTGCTCGCCTCTAGATCAGCTACTCGTGCATCACCAGCTAACCTGTCTCTAGTCTGCTCGTGTGAGCACCCAGAGTAATAAAAAGAGACATAAAACTCTGGGTCAGACAAAAGTCTGGTGTGAGTGATAAGCAACAAAACAGAACAATAACAGGTATAATCCAATCATACCTGAACCTGGACCTGCAACCAAAGAGTTAGCACTACATACCGTACAATACACTAAGGTGCCACTAACATACTGTGTAAGAGATACGGGGGTGGGGGTGTGCATGTCATAGTGGTGTCAAACAATCAAGCATAACAATCATCCTCGCATCCCTCACTCAGTGCGTAAAGCATACGATATCCGCTACTTTGGTCACCTAATACTTTGGGCCATGACGGAATCCAATCCCGTGTAACTATCACCACAAGCCCACTATCCATCTCTCAGTGGTGAACCAAAGTTATGAATACCGACAACCCCTTTGCACACGTCCCGCAGCAAAGCCCAACCATGGAGTGAACCCATTGGTTCCCAACTGGATCCTGAGCTCTAACTTCCATTTGGACTACCTTTGCATCTCGGGTTATTGGTCAATACTGGGTCGGGTCGGATTCCCCTTCAAGTCATCGGTTCGGGTCGGGTTCACTCCGTTGCGTCAGTTCATGGTCCTCCTCTGGTACGGTTCGGTTCGGGTCCACTCCATCGCGTCGGTTCGGGTCGGGTGTCTCTCTTCGGGTCGGGTCGGGTGTCTCACTTCGGGTCGGGTCGGGTGCCATCTCCCATCCAGCTCATGCTTCCACTACGATCAGCTCCCTCGCCCTTCATTTGTTCCGATCCGATCCGATCCTCCTCCTTTAGCCGCTCCGATCCTCCTCCTTTATCCGATCTGATCCCAATATTGCTAGCATGGCCTTCCTTTCTGCCAGATTTCTCAAGTGTCAAGTTCCGATCCGATCGAATCCCTTGCCCAGTTCACTTATCCGATCCGAGCCCCCATATCCGATCCGATCCGGTCCAGAGCCTGCACTTTTCCTACAACCTTTCCAGCAAGTATTTTACGCCATTCGACGACGTTTTCGACCATTCTAACTATTGAAATCAATCACAAAGCATATCATACAGTCATAGCAACATGCATAATCAACCACAAACTTCAAAACATCAACATGATAGGTTAAAATGGATCAAACATACCCAAAACCCCATATTTTCCCTTAAGCATGTTTAGGTGAAACTAATGATATGATTAGCAAAACTTAACCAAATTAACCTAAATTCATATCAGAGGTCTAAAACATCATTTAAGAATTTATGAACATTTTTCCAGAATTTTATCATGTTTAAATTCGCTAATTAACACTAATTACCCTTAATTAGCCATAATTAGTGAGGAACTATGCAAATCACCCACCTGTGCCACAAGTAAACTATAGATCTGAAATGATTCTCTGTTTGGGTCAAACTCCAAGGCTTAGCAGCAGCTCCTATCTTGATTTGATGCTAATCCGCCTTGATTTGGTGTAGATCTTGCTAATATGTGATTAGGAAAGCCAAAAAGATGTTTTGGGAGTGATTTAGAAGATGGAGGCCATTGCTAGAGCTTGAAGGAGGTAAGTGGCGGCTGGGAAAATGAGTCTAAAACCGAAATCCTAACCCTAGCAGCCCATAAATACCCCCAAATCCCGAAATCCCCTATTGGGCCTAGTTGTTAATCACCCGGTTAAGCCCAATTAAGCTGTTTTTCACTTTCTAAACCTTGTTTCAGCAATATCTCCCAAACGGTAAGTCCGTTTGGCTAATGTAACCACTCTACAGAAAGAGAAATCATCATTCGAATCCAATGGAAGTGGTTTCAGGTCAAAACTCCTTTCTAATCAAAAGTTATGGACGAAACAAGATCATCTAGGGGCAAAACGGTCATTTAAAAATCGACAAAAATCATGAACATGAGAAATGACCCCAATAGTCATCTCCCAAAGTTACATGAACATACGACTTCATATGTGAAAGAAATAAATATTCCACGATCCTATGATGCGTAGAATGCTGGTCGTTACACTCTCCCCCCCTTAAGAAATTTCGCCCCCGAAATTCCCTAACCAAAACACACAAAGGGTTCCGCATGCCTATCAACCATAAAACAACAATCAACATGCAAAACAAGTCTATCCTAGCATGCGGTTTACTAACAAGGGAAGGAACTATCACTACCAAAACCTTACTAGGCAAAGAGTTCTGGATACTTCTTCCTTATATCCTCCTCTATTTCCCAAGTACAGTCTTTTTCATTCTCACCCCACTGGACTTTGACCAGTTTCACCGCCTTCCTTCGAAGCTGCTTTGTATTGTTCCCAACAATACGCATAGACTTGCGGTTCCCAACCGGCTCAAGTTCAACTTCGATGTTATCCAACTGATCAGGTGAAATAGCCACACTAGGGTCGTGCACGAATTTCCTTAACTGGGAAACATGAAATAAGTTGTGAACTCCCGTCATCTTGTCAGGTAGCTCTACTTCATACGCCAAATTCCCAACTTGCTCGAGGACTGGGAATGGACCAACAAATCTTGGTGCTAACTTACCTCTCCAACCAATCCGAATTACATTCTCAATGGAGAGATCTTGACGAACACCAAGTCGTTAACGAAGAATTCCAAATCTCTTCGTCTCTTATCGAGATAAATCTTCTGCCTATCTTGGATAGCCTTCATTCTCTAATATACAATTCACTCAAATACCATCATGACCTGACCTAGTCCTTGGTAAACTATCAATATAATCCATTTGAGACTTGTTCTCTTTCCATCGATACCCATCTCTACCCTAGGGATGATTTCCAATTGGTTAGGATCGTCCTTCTAACTGGAACCAATCCACTCAATCAAAATCGATCTAATCGTCAAGCTTACTGGCGTTTCTGAATCCAATTCACTCTTGGGTCTAAAGTCATATCCCGTGATATACTCTAGTTGCTTCCATTCCAGAAAAATAGCCTCTAAACTGGCACGTCTCTTACTCAATGCATCAGCTATCGCACCCAGTCTGATACTACGGCATTCGTTTATAGTGTCATTATCTTAGGTAATCCAAACCTATATGCCAAATTTTCAACTACATTCCAAATGTCCTTTCAAGTCCAACTTGAGTCATTCGTATTGCACGTCCAACGTACATTCACTTCCTAGAGGTAGACTAGACCCATCCAATGACCCTAGGCACTACACCAACATCTGTACTGTACGTCTAATGTACATTCACCTTCTAAAGGTGAACTTGATTCATCCAATGAACCCAGGTACCCTACCCATATTCATACTGCACGTCCAACGTACATTCACCTTCCAAAGGTGAAATAGACTCATCCAATGAATCTAGGTACTCTACCTATATCCGTACTGTACGTCCAACGTACATTCATCTTCCAAAGGTAAACTAGACTCATCCAATGAATCTAGGTACTCTACCTACGAGTCCAAGTCCAAGTCCAAGTCCAAGTCCAACTGAAACTCCTATATCCGTTGAATCTCCAAGACAACGGACGCTCCACAATGCCCAACATACTTCAAGTCTAACGTAAAGTATCTTACACCCGTCATATCACCATGATCAACGAACTTATCTATTTCCATTAAATAGGATCCTACAGGTGATAGTCTACTCAAGAGAAGAAAGATAGGAACAAACACAACAACCATAGCATCCATCAAACAAATCCTATCTATCACCTGCTAAAGCCATGAATACGTCAATACCTATATGTCTGGTCCAACCAACATCAATAACTAATGGAAACTATGCCTCCAAATGGACTACCGAACGTCCAACGTACGTTTATCCTCCAAGGATAACTAGATCACGTCCAACAGATCCAAGGTAAAGGGCGTCCCCAGATACCCCTACTTTTAGTCCGCTTGAAACACTCGAGTCCCACCTAAGTCTATCCATTATCTTGCTGCCCTCTCGAGTCCAACTCGAGCCAATCCAATTCCTTGCAGCCTCCTTGAGTCTAACTCGAGTCAATGTATTACCCATATACTCAGACCCAGTCTTGAGTATCCATTACCTATAGACCCTAGTCCAACGTGAGTCGTCTCCCTATTCGTTGCATCTCCAAGATCAACGAACACCCATTTTCTTTTACGAGTTCAAGTCCAGCTTGAATCGTCCTAACCTTCGTTGTATCTTCCATGATCAACGAACACATCCTATTACTTCAAAAGGAACATCAACATTAGGTCCTAAACAATCCATTACTTTGCATCTTTCTCGAGTCCCACTCGAGCAATCTCATAACCCTATCGAGTCTAACTCTGGGCAGTCTATACCATTGAACAGTCTCATCATGTTCCGTCTACCCATCACTCCTCGAGTAAACCAAGATATCATCCAATGAAAAATCACAACAACTATTTACCCCTCACGCAAACCATCCTAGTCAAAATCGATATTCCCCAAGCCCAAACCCCAAAGGCCTAAACCAATATCAGACAAGCACCCAAGGAACATCTCCTCCGAGTTCGGACAATCCACATGAGGTGATACTAGCAAAACAATCTAGCACTGGAGCACTCATTTTCCTCCCAGAGACAACTAGAACTTATTACAACGATAACCTCTTAGCTTCCTTAACTCCAGTTACTGTCGGCATCATAAGGTAGGTACCTAATACCACCCTATTCCTTTGGAGTAAATCGACTCCCCAAAATAATGCTAAACCCAGTAAAGCCCAAAACAAATCAATCACAAGGAAACATACATCCATGACTCGATAAGACCAACCACAACAAATCATACTAAGATCAGTCGAACCACCTATCGGGTTCATCACAATTAGAGGTCTATCGACTATCTCGGGTTTGTCAAACAATACCCAAACAGAAACATCTTAAATAGAAAGCATACCTTTTATAACGACACTCTTTCCCTTCTGCGCCGCACTTGGAGCATTCGACGAAGAAGGAACAACGTTGATAGCATACGCTTTCACAATCTGTTTCTCCCTAGGAGGTTGTGGGCAATCATCCTTGTGATGCCCCGCCTGGCCGTAGTTAAAGCACTTCCTTTCCCCAGGCTTTTCTCGACAATCTATGGCATAGTGGCCCTTCTTGCCATAACTAAAGCATTTGCCATCTTTCTTATTTTTCTCATTCTGACCATCCTTGGTCGGGTTCTGTTTCCTCTTGTTCTGAGAATTCTTCTTGCCTTCACCGCCTGCTTGCGGCTTTGGCTCCTCTGCAGATGCCGTAGCAACCTCAGTCTTCGACTTAGGGAAAAGGCTCTCTGACCTTAATGCCTTTCCTACAATAGACTCGAACGTCTCATCGATGTGGTTTATAAGTCTTTCCCCCAAGTACCCATCCAAGCCAGTTATGAACTTCTCGTTCTTCTTTTCGACTGTATCGATAAGGGACCATCTATATTTCGATAAAGTGTCGAATTCGACAATATGCTCCGAGACCGCTCTACCATTCTGCTTAAGCTCCAAGAACTTCTTGAACAATTCTGATTTATGAGCAGCTGGAATAAACTTATCACAAAAGCGAGTCTTAAACTGATTCCAAGTAACTTGATCTTCTAAAGTAGCTATTCTAATGGCATTCCACCAATTCATCGCTCGCCCTTGCAGCTGACGAGACGCTAGTCTTCCTTTCATCGCATCCTCGATACCCAAGTCGTCGAAGATATGATCACAGCTATCCAACCAGTCCTGAACATCTGTGGCCGACTCCGTTTCGTGGAACGGCTTCCCACCAAGGCTAGTGTAATCCTTGCACAACTTGGCGAAATCGACCCTAGGCGCCTGCATTACTGGACCACCACCATTTCCGGGATTGGAAACTGCCCCTTGAACATCCCTAAGCATCTCCCTCATGAAGTTAGTGAACATCGTCCTCATATCAGGAGCATTCCCATTATTGGTCCCCCTACCAGCACCTCTAGCATATCGGCTCATCGTCAATCTGTAAAAGGGGAAACGATTAACGACCCCATAGTGGTGCTAGTGCAGTATGACTTCATTCTTATACTACTAATAGTATATATATAGCTTTTGATAACCAAATTAATCAAAAATACGTGCTCTCATATACCTACTATCTCTCCCTAGTGTCTTTCCCTAGGTTAACTATGCAACCTAGAGCTCTGATACCAAATGTGACGGCCCGCCCCGCACCAACCGACATTTACTCCAATGGTGCGCTGTACACATATCCAGTTAGCACGGGACGGTCGTCAGAAGAAAAGAAAGAAGAGAGTGAACGAATAAAGAACCTGTAATATGTCTCACAGTGCATAGAATAAAATATAGTCATAACATATACTTGACACAAAACAGGTGAGACAGTGTATAAGCTGAAACAAACTATCATAGCAGCGGAAAATCCAAAATACAGCTTATGATCCAAAGCCAACATCATTATTACAACTTTTAAAACTGTCTCAAAAAGCTAAACAAGAAAGGTACACTACTAATGCCCAAAGTAGTGGCCACCAACGACACAGGGAGAATATCTATATATATCATACGTGGAAGCCTCCTGCTCGCCTCCAGATCAGCTACTCGTGCATCACCAGCTAACCTATCTCTAGTCTGCTCGTGTGAGGACCCAGAGTAATAAGAAGAGACATAAAACTCTGGGTCAGACAAAAGTCTGGTGTGAGCGATAAGCAACAAAACAGAACAATAACAGGTATAATCCAATCATACCTGAACCTGGACCTGCAACCAAAGAGTTAGCAATACATACCATACAATACTCTAAGGTGCCACTAACATACTGCGTAAGAGATACGGGGGTGAGGGTGTGCATGTCATAGTGGTGTCAAACAATCAAGCATAGCAATCATCCTCACATCCCTCACTCAGTGCGTAAAGCATACGATATCCATTACTTTGGTCACCTAATACTTTGGGCCATGACGGAATCCAATCCCGTGTAACTATCACTACAAGCCCACTATCCATCTCTCAGTGGTGAACCAAAGTTATGAATACCGACAACCCCTTTGCACACGTCCTGCAGCAAAGCCCAACCATAGAGTGAACTCATTGGTTCCCAACTGGATCCTGAGCTCTAACTTCCATTTGGACTACCTTTGCATCTCGGGTTATTGGTCAATACTGGGTCGGGTCGGATTCCCCTTTAAGTCATCGGTTCGAGTCGGGTTCACTCCGTTGCGTCAGTTCATGGTCCTCCTCTGGTACGGTTCGATTCGGGTCCACTCCATCGCGTCGGTTCGGGTCGGGTGTCTCGCTTCGGGTCGGGTGTCTCACTTCGGTTCGGGTCGGGTGCCATTTCCCATCCAGCTCAAACTTCCGCTCCGATCAGCTCCCTCACCCTTCATTTGTTCCGATCCGATCCTCCTCCTTTAGCCGCTCCGATCCTCCTCCTTTATCCAATCCGATCCCAATATTGCTAGCATGGCCTTCCTTTCTTCCTGATTTCTCAAGTGTCAAGTTCCGATCCGATCGAATCCCTTGCCCAGTTCACTTATCCGATCCGAGCCCCCATATCCGATCCGATCCGGTCCAGAGCCTGCACTTTTCCTACAACCTTTCCAGCGAGTATTTTACGCCATTCGACGACGTTTTCGACCATTCTAACTATTGAAATCAATCAAAAAGCATATAATACAGTCATAGCAACATGCATAATCAACCACAAACATCAAAACATCAACATGATAGGTTAAAATGGATCAAACATACCCAAAACCCCATATTTTCCCTTAAGCATGTTTAGGTGAAACTAATGATATGATTAGCAAAACTTAACCAAATTAACCCAAATTAATATCAGAAGTCTAAAACATCATTTAAGAATTTATGAACATTTTTCCAGAATTTTATCATGTTTAAATTCGCTAATTTACATTAATTACCCTTAATTAGCCATAAATAGTTAGGAACTATGCAAATCACTCACCTTTGCCACAAGTAAACTATAGATCTGAAATGATTCTCTGTTTGGGTTAAACTCCAAGGCTTAGCAGCAGCTCCTATCTTGATTTGATGCTAATCCGCCTTGATTTGGTGTAGATCTTGCTAATATGTAATTAGGAAAGCCAAAAAGATGTTTTGGGAGTGATTTAGAATATGGAGGCCATTGCTAGAGCTTGAAGGAGGTAAGTGGCGGTTGGAAAAATGAGTCTAAAACCGAAATCCTAACCCTAGCAGCCCTTAAATACCCCAAATCCCGAAATCCCCCATTGGGCCTAGTTGCTAATCACCCGGTTAAGCCCAATTAAGCTGTTTTTCACTTTCTAAACCTTGTTTCAGCCATATCTCCCAAACGGTAAGTCCGTTTGGCTAGTGTAACCACTCTACGGAAAGAGAAACCATCATTCGAATCCAATGGAAGTAGTTTCAGGTCAAAACTCTTTTTTAATCAAAAGTTATGGACGAAACAAGATCAGCTAGGGGCAAAACGGTCATTTAAAAATCGACAAAAATCATGAACATGGGAAATGACCCCAGTAGTCGTCTCCCAAAGTTACATGACCATACGACTTCATATGTGAAAGAAATAAATATTTCATGATCCTATGATGCGTAGAATGTGGGTCGTTACAGATGTTAATTTGAGTAGGAGCGTATTTTAGTTTAAATTACATATTTATGTTAATATAAATTTTGATTGTCAAAATTTTGTGATTAATAAAATATTACAGAATCAATTATTATTTTATCAAATGTAGATACTAAATAATAAATAACTCGATAATTTAAATTAGTCCTTAAGAAGGATAAATTGAATTAAATCGAATTTCTTGACTAACATTGAGACTTAAGGATTATGCTCGAACAAATTAAACATAATTGTTTTAGAAATAAAGGGAGGATCTAAACTAAGTTAAAGCATGACTTCAACCGATTAAGATATAAATATTATGAAGTCTACTTATACATCTCTAGTATTAGATACTAGATATGAATCACATAATGTATGTGAATTTACCGAAACTGCAATGTAAGTAGTAATTTGATTAAAAATGACAAGTGGACTTACGACTGGAAATGAAGCAAATGTTGTTGGATTATCGACAGGAAGTTGATTCTTGTTGTATATACTGGCTTAATTAAACAAATATAATAATTGTTATTATGAAATTCCACTTAAAATAAATGTTATAATATATCTTGTTTAGACAAGTTTGAATTTCATTTGTAATAAAAGAATAATTGCTATTCATTTTATTTAAATGAAATATCGTTTGGAATTTCACAAATAGTTAATGATATATGTAAATCCTTAACTATAATGTACTTGACATTAATAATGACTGGATTAAATTTAGTGATTTAAATCCAATAGCATTACCAGTTAGCCCAGTAAACAAGAAAGTATATCAAAACTCCATAATGATTGAATTTTGAAATCAATTGATTCATATGAAGAATACAGATCTTGTTTATTGGGCAAAATAACTGGATCACCTTTCACTTGACGCAGTGAATGAGTGATAAGTATTGGGTCTTATACATAATGATGTATATGGAGCAATGGATACATAAGCTAGAGGCAGGTTTTATTACTTCATTATATTTACTGATGACATCAGTAAATACAGATATGTGTATCTTATGAAACACATATCAGAATCCTTTGAAAAGTTCAAAGAATTCAAAGTGAAAATAGAAACCAATTTTAAAATAAAATATATACTTTTTGAACAGATCGAAAAGAATATTTATGCCAATTAATTAATGACTGTCCATATGAGTTTGAAATTGTTTCATAACTTACTCCACCTAGAACACCATATTGAAATGGTGTGTCTGAAAAGAGTAATCACACCTTATAAGATATGGTACGACCAAGATAAGTCATATAGATCTTCCAGTAAATTAAATTTAGAACAATTGCATTTAAATTCCACTAAAACGATTTTAAAGAAGCCATATAAGATATGGACTAGGAAATGTCCTAGTGTGTCTAATTTGAGGATTTGGGATGTAAGGCGTTTGTTAAACGTCCCTCCTCTGATAAGATCGAACCCAAATCAAATAACTATTTTGTGTAATATCCACAAGAAATAAATGGATATTATTTCTATAAATCCTCTGAGAATAAAACGTTTATTGCTCGAATTAGTATCCATTTTAATGGAGATTCAGTCTCTAAGATACCGATGGGAATAAAATAGAAATCGAAATGTCTCGAAAACCACATAATGTCATTGAATCTTGTATAGACAAGAAATTAAGTGGGAGTGACACAATAATTCTAATGTTATTTGATAACACATTAATTATTGTGAATAATATTAATTAAAAACAAAAAATAACTTTTGATTCTAAGAAAGAAAATGTTTGGATTAAGAAGTTCATGATTGAACTGGAATGACCCGCATTTTCTGCGATATATAATTAATTTATTTAATTATATAATTGGTGATTTAGAGAAGTTAATGATAGTTTAATTAAATAATATTGAATATTTAATAAATAATTATAATATAATAATATATTATAATGTCGAAATAGTCGGAAATAGTGAAATTCACAATATCGTGTGAATTGAATAGCATACGAGATTTGGTGGAGTTTCAATTCGAAATATAATAACGAATATATTCAATCGACGACAGTTTGAACGTATAATTATAATATAATTAAAATAGAGCTTGAAACAACGTGGCAGTTCGCTATTTGGCGATTCAGACTTCAACTGAATGTACAGGATTCGTTTTAAGCCGGATTTCTGTGAAACAAGAAACGTGTGGAGCTGGTGGAGTATATCTTTCTAGTGGAAGAGAAAAATCGGGATTTCGTCATGTAGATTTTGATGTACGTCCAAATCAAATTTCAGAAAAGTCGCTGTGGAATTCCTTTATAATTCACAACGCTTTATATACGTTATCAAAGGATTTTCGATATAAATTGAATATCGATAAATCTGAAATCTGAAATATCAAGCTGTAAATTCTGATATGATATTCTGAAGCTGTATGATATCATATGTGAAGATATACAAGAATATAAATTTATTTATATTTAATTTAATTATATTCAAATATATTTATATACTTAAATGGGTTATTTAGAGCTTTAAAAATAGCCGGTTTTGCAAACGAAGTCGGAATTCGACGAAACCAGTTTTGTTGGATCCGCAATATCAAATAGTTGTTAGATTTCCAGTTTCGTGATTTTTAGAGTCACTGCGTGGTCGTACCGATTTTTAGAGTGTAAAACGGTCAGTATTTTGATAGTTAAAAATACGCTGTGTGAGCATACGGAGTCGGAATTCGACGAAACCAGTTTCGTTGGGACCGTAATGTCGAACTGTAGCTGCATGTCCAGTTTGGTGATTTTTGGGTATCGTGTGTGATCACACGAATTTTTAGAAGTCAGAAACGAGTTAACAATGGAGAATATACCGGGAATATTCCCTCTACAAAAATATCTAGATATTTATTTTCCTATAAATATAGGATTAACTCCTTGTAAACCTAATTCATTTTTCCAAAAGTCAATTGAGGCGCCGTAACCTCAGAGAGAAAAATTACAATGAAGTTCATGCTTTGGAAAATCAAAAAGAAATACCAATAAATTGCTATAAATTCCCAAACTAGTACAGTAGAAGGTGTAAGTGGAGAGCTTCATTCCTGTGTGGTTTTCATACAGTGCGACGCGATTTTCTGGTGAGTGGTTTTGGATACCGCAAGGATAGGGTTGGTGATTCCGCTCGATACAAAGAGCTTTGGCTCGATTCGATCATACATATGGATTAAGCGTGGAAAATGCTTCGTTTCTATATCCATTTTGGGCGGTGCGATGATAGTTGAGTTCGATGTCAGGGACTTCAGCGTGGCCTAGGGCTCGAGTGGCGATCGGATTGGTGATGCCAGAGGGGTTTTCGAGGTGATGGTTGGACTTAGGGAGTCGAGGCGCAGCTGGTGATGCCATTGAGGGCGGCTCCGATGATCTTTGGGGGATGCGACAGTAAAAGGCAGTGGGAGAAGCATTCGAATGGAATCCTGGTGGTAGCATCGAGCTACATCTTTCTGGCGTGGGTGGATGGAGATTTTGATGCTGAGTCGTATGGTGGTGGTGGCGGAGTGGATAGATGGACAGGAAGGTGTCGAAGGTCGGTCAAACAGGAAGTCAAAGGAGGGATTGGTATACGGGAGGAGCGACCGATTTTGTGAATTGGGGAAGAAGGAAATAGTGAGGGTGTTGGGCTTTAAAGTGGACGGGTGGGCTTTGTCAAAGAGGAAGGTTAGGCCCATTTAATTATTTTATGTCCATGTTTATTTTAAATTCAATATATAAACTTCGGAAATTGATATCTCTATCATATGATATCGAAATTCAGCGAAACAAGATCCGACGGGATCGTATGGACGGGAGCAACACAATGGGACTGACCGCGAGTCAATCCGAGCTCGTTACAATTTATGGCGAAATAAATTGTTCGACTGAATCAATGAACGCAAACCGTTATTTGACGATTAACGCGCAACTGTGAGTAAATCTCACTAACTCTAAACACTTTATAATTTCATGTTGTATTTTTAGAACTGTTAGAAATTGTCTGATTTACTGTGTGTTGACTATTTGATTGAACTGCTAGTCAGTTAGTTAAATTTTTATATTGATTCTGTTTAACAGAATATATCATATGGAACTGAAAGTGATGATATCTATATTGTCTAACATCTGTGATGTAGGGAAATAGGTTGGAGGAATCCGATTGGATTCCTCAACAGTTATTTTATTGTTTTTCATATATTTTGATATATGATGTGAATTATAACCTGTTGTTGATTGTGTGTGTATGGACGATATTGAACATCGTGATTTGATATGATTGAATACCATAACATACCCAAATGTTGATAAGGGGATTTTCAAAGTGATATTGAAAACAGAATGTTTATAAATTGGAATATTTATAAATAAGAGATATTTAAAAATTTAAATATTTATAAATAAGGAATATTTATAAATTGGGATATTTATAAATAGGAGATATTTTAAAAAGGAAAATAAATTCAAAACATTTCTTTTTGAATGGAAAGGCCTGTGTGGCGAGTTTGGGGATTTTTCCGATGCTCCCGATACAAAGGAGGTTATGGCGAATTTCCCGGGGATTTAAGGTGTTAGAATATTTCAAGAATAAATTTGAAAAGGAAATATTTGTAAACCATTTACAAATAGAATTGGAAAGGGAACATTTTAAAAAGGAAATCATTTTTAAAGTGTAGAACTGTTATTTAAAAGTAAATCTTTTCAAATGAATAAAACGTTGTTAAAAAGGAAATCTTTATAAAGTGAATAAAGTAAATCGAATATAGACATTCAAAAGGAGTTAATCGAATATGGTATTCGAAGTTAGAAATCGAATATGGTATTCGAAGTTAGTTAATCGAATATAGACATTCGAAAGGAGTTAATCGAATATGGTATTCGAAGTTAGTTAATCGAATATAGACATTCGAAAGGAGTTAATCGAATATGGTATTCGAAGTTAGTTAATCGAATACGGTATTCGAAGTTAGTTAATCGAATACGGTATTCGAAGTTAGTTAATCGAATACGGTATTCGAAGTTAGTTAATCGAATACGGTATTCGAAGTTAGTTAATCGAATATGGTATTCGAAGTTAGTTAATCGAATATGGTATTCGAAGTTAGTTAATCGAATATAGACATTCGAAAGGAGTTAATCGAATATGGTATTCGAAGTTAGAAATCGAATATGGTATTCGAAGTTAGTTAATCGAATATAGACATTCGAAAGGAGTTAATCGAATATGGTATTCGAAGTTAGTTAATCGAATATGGTATTCGAAGTTAGTTAATCGAATATGGTATTCGAAGTTAGTTAATCGAATATGGTATTCGAAGTTAGTTAATCGAATATAGACATTCGAAAGGAGTTAATCGAATATGGTATTCGAAGTTAGAAATCGAATATGGTATTCGAAATTAGTTAATCGAATATAGACATTCGAAAGGAGTTAATCGAATATGGTATTCGAAGTTATAAATCGAATATGGTATTCGAAGTTAGTTAATCGAATATAGACATTCGAAAGGAGTTAATCGAATATGGTATTCGAAGTTAGTTAATCGAATATGGTATTTGAAGTTAGAAATCGAATATGGTATTCGAAGTTAGTTAATCGAATATAGACATTCGAAAGGAGTTAATCGAATATGGTATTCGAAGTTAGTTAATCAAATATGGTATTCGAAAGTTAGTTAATCGGATATGTTATTCGAAAGGGGTTAGTCAAGTCGAGTTAGTCAAATAGAGTTAACCAGTTGGAGTTAACCAGTTAGAGTTAATCAGTTAGAGTTAATCAGTTAGAGTTAACCAGTTGGAGTTAATTAGTTAGAGTTAATCGATTAGAGTTAAAACGAACTAGAGTTAATCAAATATAGTTATTTGAGACAGAGTTAGTCAAACATAGTATTCAGGGTAAGTTGCCATCTTGTACGACTACCAGCGTAATTCGCAGGGCTGTAAATAGCCTACGGCGGTCGGATGTTTCCTGAGGGAGTCATGCATAACCATTGTGATCGCTGCGATCTAGAGTCAAGCGAATGGAGTTTAATCGAATATTAGTTATTCGATAGGAGTTAATCGAGTTGATCGAGTTGATAAATAAGTTAAGTTAAATAAGTTGAGTTGATCGGGTGGTTCGACCAAGTTAGTCGAGCCTAGTTAATCGAATCGAATTGGTCGAACCAAGTAAGTCGAGTTAAGTTAGTCAAGTTAGTCGAGCCTAGTTAATCGAATCGAATGGGTCGAACCAAGCAAGTCGAGTTAGTCGAGTCAAGTTAAGTTAGTCGAGTTAAGTTTGTCGAGTTAAATAAATCGATGTTAGTTTCATCGAAAGGAATTATCGATGTTAGTTTCATCGAAAGGAGTTATCGATGTTAGTTTCATCGGAAGGAGTTATCGATGTTAGTTTCATCGAAGGGAGTTATCGATTATAGTTTAATCGAAGTGAGATTTTCAAATATGAGATATTTGAAAAGGAAGAGTTATCAAATATTAGTTATTCGAAGAGAGATTATCAAATATCGTTTATTCGAGAAGGAATTAGTCGAATATAGGTTATTCGAAGAAGAGTTAATCAAATAGAGATTTCTCGAAGAGAGCTAATCGGCGAATTCGATTATATCGAATTCTGGAAAGTACTTATGCTTTCTAGTATTTAAATAGAGATTTATTTATTTATAGATAAATAAGTGTTAGGTTAATTATTCACTAATAAGAATAGAAGTTATAATTAAAGTTAGATAATTCGAAAGGAGGGATTATAACGTTATCGTTATAACCAATGTTTTAAATATAGAAGTAGATTAGTAAAATTGGATCCGAGAAAGGCGTAAAGAAGTTGTTAAAGATTAAAAGATAAACTTTGACCATTTCAAAGTTATAACGTTGTTCAATTAAGGTCCGAGAGGTAATTATACCCCAACTTGAGTGACTTCCTTCTTAACTAAGAAATGGTAAGGTTTGATCGTAAAGGAGTTTTGGAAATGTTTTCCAAACGAGAATCAGAAATGTTTTCTAATAAAAGAAAATAAGAATTTAGAATATAGGGAAACAGGAGATAAGTAAATAAATGAACTAAAGAGATTTATGTTAAATGATGTTTGTTCGATATAATTTCCATATGGAAATAATATCGTTGTTTGCACACTTGTTTTTCTTGATAGTTAACTCACCGACTATTGAAGTTTTGACCATTTTAACGTTGTTAATATGGAGAGACCGGTTGGATTATTATCCATAGAACCACTCTGTATTGGCATAAGCGTCGCGAATCATATATGCCAAAGATAATTGAAGACGGAGAAAAATGCAAGGGCTGTTGTATAAGTCTTAGATAACAGTGACTAAGATGGATATACTGAATAGTGCCTTCGGTTTGTCCAGTCCCAGGACAACTTGTATGGACGAAGGTCTGATAGAGTATATCCAATGGATCGCGTAAGTTGATCTGTTCAAACGTATTCACGTTTGGTGGCGGAGGAATTCGTTTCTCTTTGCTGTATACCCGTGTTATTTTTGGATGAGTCAATTTGTGATTTGGCGGGTATGACGATATGACATTTCTAAGTGAATGAAGATGGATGTATGACAGAGTATTTCCAGACGATCACGTACATTGATTTCTTCAACCATACCAAGAGTGGAAGCGGAGAAGGAAACTTCTTTTAGCTGACACGTAATGTACTGTTGTAAACGTCAATTAGTGATTTCGATGGATTTGACAATGTAGCATTCAAAGTGAATCTGATGTAATGATAAAGCGTAGCTTCTAGCCTCATCAACCAGTAAATGACAGAAATCGGGCAGGCAGCATGGCTAAGTCGGTCGCACCGAAGTAGGGTGTATAATCACCTATCCAGTGAATATTCATTTGTTTCTTAAATCTATCAATGCTGTCCCATATATATACGGGAACGGTTGCTGATCCCAACCGTTGGTGATGTACATTCGATACACTCAAGCGAAATGAGTGGTCGGTCATGTGTGGCTGAGTTACAAGATGTTCTTGTTGAACTCCAGTGTATCGTTCCTAGAGTACACTGATCGGAAGGTGGTTCCATACCTTGTCATAGTTGGAAATCCATTACCCAATACGTGCTTGCGTTTTTGATTATATACTATATATGTAGAACATGAGATGAAAGCGTTTCTGCTAGTTGATATCTATTTGTACATAGACATTATTATAATATCAAAAGGTTTTTGATATAAAGATATTTTGGATTCTCATAAGGGAAAAACCCGTTCCGTTCTGCGGCGTGGTCTTATGAGATATCGTTTACTTGTTCATATACCTGTTTAAACTGTTTTACTCATACCAGTCCCATGACTGACCCGAAGTTTATTTGTTTTGTTTTCCCTAAACTCTTGGGTGCCTAATTTTGTACGGGCAGTCAAGTAGTCAGGAATTTACAGATATACTGGAAGAGCGTGGAGCAGGAGGCTTCAAGATCATATAGCTATAGTTATTTCCGCTGTGTTGTAAGTGTTGTACTCTGATAAGTGCTATTGTATACATAACTGTTATATTTCAAAGTTATGTTATCTATTATATGTTATTCATTCCGCTGTGAGGTTCGTGTTACTCTGATGTTGTGTTCTTCTTCTTCTTCTTCTATTCTAAGTTTCTATCTTATCTATTCTCACCTTCTAATTTCTTTCATTAATTACCGGGATTTTTCGATGTTTTGGTTATCGACGTCGAGCTTACGTCGATAACCAAAGCCGCTCAAACTCCGGGTCGTTACAGTTGGTATCAGAGCCAGGTTAAGTTAAGAATTACTTGGCTCTATGGCGTGACTCGGTAGAGATAGGGTTAGTAATACCCTAGATTGAGTTTGAGTGTGTATATACGAGTGCGTATTTGTATTTGATATAAAAATGGTTTTATATTGTGGAGATTCATTGGTTGAGTTGTTTATGAGTTCTGGTCGATCAGTTTGATCCACTGTATCGGTAGGAGTGAATAAACACTTGAATACGATGGACCGACACAGTATGGATATGTGATATATTATCATATATAGGATGTGTTGGTAGTAATTATAATCAGATAAGATTATAAAATGTGAAATGGTTATATGTAACCAATCAGAATTTATACAAGTGAAGTATATGAAATAAGATGAATTAAATATGAATTTAAATCAGATTTGGAATTAAAATAAGGAAATTTTAAGTTCTTGGGAGATTTCGAGATGTTTTCAAAATGGAAGTATTGAGTAATGGTATTGAAAATGATATAGTATTGAAATCACTTGTGTCGCTGGAAAATAATTCCGATGATGACTGCGCAGTATCATCGGTGTGATTTTCGAGTTTCTAAGTGGTGGATTACTACCAAAGATTTTGATTTGAAATGTTTTGATAAAACAAGTTGTTTAGAAATTCAAAGGTTTTGAATAGGTATTTTGATTTCAAATGGATTTGAAATTTACCCAGGAATTTAAGTTTTGGAATTTAAATTTAACTTATGAAGTTAAATAAAGTGAGATGGTAAAAATAAATTGAAATTTAACTTGAACTTAGTTAAATAGAATTTGAAATTTAGCTGGACTTAGGATTTGAAAATCAAGGATGAAACTTGAAATTGAAAATGGGATTCGACTTGAGTATAAGCGAATGATTTGGTTTGACAATATAAAAGTGATTGAGTTTGATTGGGATGGCATTTGCATATGCCGAGTTGATAACAGATGGTAGGGATATAATGATATGCCCAACAAAAAGGTACAAGTTTATATTTTATATGAGTTTGGAATTTATGAGCCGAATTGGCAAGCCGTTTGGCGTTTTGATTTTCTTTTGGGTTGAAGAAGGCCCAGAGAGGCGAGTTGGAGTTTGAGCTATTGACCAGTACAAAGGAGGTGCTGGCGAAATTTTCCGAAAATTTAAAGTGTTAGAAAATTTTCAGCATTTTTGAAAATTTTAGTTAGTCGGAAGGAATTAATATTTTAGTCGATATTAATCGGTTCAGTTGAAATCAGAAATAAGAGGTAAACAAATCTTAGGAGTTCCAATATATAGGGTCGTCCTCTAACTTAGCAATTTCGAGGACGAAATTATTTTAAGTGGGGAAGAATGTAATGACCCGCATTTTCTATGATATATAATTAATTTATTTAATTATATAATTGGTGATTTAGAGAAGCTAATGATCGTTTAATTAAATAATATTGAATATTTAATAAATAATTATAATATAATAATATATTATAATGTCGAAATAGTCGGAAATAGTGAAATTCACAATATCGTGCGAATTGAATAGCATACGAGATTTGGTGGAGTTTCAATTCGAAATATAATAACGAATATTTTCAATCGACGACAGTTTGAACGTATAATTATAATATAATTAAAATAGAGCTTGAAACGACGCGGCAGTTCGCTATTTGGCGATTCAGACTTCAACTGAATGTACAGGATTCATTTTAAGCCGGATTTCTGTGAAACAAGAAACGTGTGGAGCAGGTGGAGTATATCTTTCTAGTGGAAGAGAAAAATCGGGATTTCGTCATGTAGATTTTGATGTACGTCCAAATCAAATTTCAGAAAAGTCGCTGTGGAATTCCTTTATAATTCGCAACGCTTTATATACGTTATAAAAGGATTTTCGATATAAATTGAATATCAATAAATCTGAAATCTGAAATATCAAGCTGTAAATTCTGATATGATATTCTGAAGCTGTATGATATCATATGTGAAGATATACAAGAATATAAATTTATTTATATTTAATTTAATTATATTCAAATATATTTATATATTTAAATGGGTTATTTAGAGCTTTAAAAATAGCCGGTTTTGCAAACGAAGTCGGAATTCGACAAAACCAGTTTTGTTGGATCCGCAATAACAAATAGTTGTTAGATTTCCAGTTTCGTGATTTTTAGAGTCACTGCGTGGTCGTACCGATTTTTAGAGTGTAAAACAGTCAGTATTTTGATAGTTAAAAATACGCTGTGTGAGCATACGGAGTCGGAATTCGACGAAACCAGTTTCGTTGGGACCGTAATGTCGAACTGTAGCTGCATGTCCAGTTTGGTGATTTTTGGGTATCGTGTGTGATCACACGAATTTTTAGAAGTCAGAAACGAGTTAATATTGGAGAATATACCGGGAATATTCCCTCTACGAAAATATCTAGATATTTATTTTCCTATAAATATAGGATTAACTCCTTGTAAACCTAATTCATTTTTCCAAAAGTCAATTGAGGCGCCGTAACCTCAAAGAAAAAAATTACAATGAAGTTCAAGCTTTGGAAAATCAAAAAGAAATACCAATAAATTGCTATAAATTCCCAAACTAGTACAGTAGAAGGTGTAAGTGAAGAGCTTCATTCCTGTGTGGTTTTCATACAGTGCGACGCGATTGTCTGGTGAGTGGTTTTGGATACCGCAAGGCTAGGGTTGGTGATTCCGCTCGATACAAAGAGCTTTGGCTCGATTCGATCATACATATGGATTGAGCGTGGAAAATGCTTCGTTTCTATATCCATTTTGGGCGGTGCAATGATAGTTGAGTTCGATGTCAGGGACTTCAGCGTGGCCTAGGGTTCGAGTGGCGATCGGATTGGTGATGCCAGAGGGGTTTTCGAGGTGATGGTTGGACTTAGGGAGTCGAGGCGCAGCTGGTGATGCCATTGAGGGCGGCTCCGATGATCTTTGGGGGATGCGACAGTAAAAGGCAGTGGGAGAAGCATTCGAATGGAATCCTGGTGGTAGCATCGAGCTACATCTTTCTGGCATGGGTGGATGGAGATTTTGATGCTGAGTCATATGGTGGTGGTGGCGGAGTGGATAGATGGACAGGAAGGTGTCGAAGGTCGGTCAAACAAGAAGTCAAAGGAGGGATTGGTATACGGGAGGAGCGACCAATTTTGTGAATTGGGGAAGAAGGAAATAGTGAGGGTGTTGGGCTTTAAAGTGGACGGGTGGGCTTTGTCAAAGAGGAGGGTTAGGCCCATTTAATTATTTTATATCCATGTTTATTTTAAATTCAATATATAAACTTCGGAAATTGATATCTCTATCATACGATATCGAAATTCAGCGAAACAAGATCCGACGGGATCGTATGGACGGGAGCAACACAATGGGACTGACCGCGAGTCAATCCGAGCTCGTTACAATTTATGGCGAAATAAATTGTTCGACTGAATCAATGAACGCAAACCGTTATTTGACGATTAACACGCAACTATGAGTAAATCTCACCAACCCTAAACAGTTTATAATTTCATGTTGTATTTTTAGAACTGTTAGAAATTGTCTGATTTACTGTGTGTTGACTGTTTGATTGAACTGCTAGTCAGTTAGTTAAATTTTTATATTGATTGTGTTTAACAGAATATATCATATGGAACTGAAAGTGATGATATCTATATTGTCTAACATCTGTGATGTAGGGAAATAGGTTGGAGGAATCCGACTGGATTCCTCAACAGTTATTTTATTGTTTTTCATATATTTTGATATATGATGTGAATTATAACCTGTTGTTGATTGTGTGTGTATGGACGATATTGAACATCGTGATTTGATATGATTGAATACCATAACATACCCAAATGTTGATAAGGGGATTTTCAAAGTGATATTGAAAACAGAATATTTATAAATTGGAATATTTATAAATAAGAGATATTTATAAATTTAAATATTTATAAATAAGGAATATTTATAAATTGGGATATTTATAAATAGGAGATATTTTAAAAAGGAAAATAAATTCAAAACATTTCTTTTTGAATGGAAAGGCCTGTGTGGCGAGTTTGGGGTTTTTCCCGATGCTCCCGATACAAAGGAGGTTATGGCGAATTTCTCGGGGATTTAAGGAGTTAGAATATTTCAAGAATAAATTTGAAAAGGAAATATTTGTAAACCATTTACCAATAGAATTGGAAAGGGAACATTTTAAAAAGGAAATCATTTTTAAAGTGTAGAACTGTTATTTAAAAGTAAATCTTTTCAAATGAATAAAACGTTGTTAAAAAGGAAATCTTTATAAAGTGAATAAAGTAAATCGAATATAGACATTCGAAAGGAGTTAATCGAATATGGTATTCGAAGTTAGAAATCGAATATGGTATTCAAAGTTAGTTAATCGAATATAGACATTCGAAAGGAGTTAATCGAATATGGTATTCGAAGTTAGTTAATCGAGTATAGACATTCGAAAGGAGTTAATCGAATATGGTATTCGAAGTTAGTTAATCGGATATGGTATTCGAAGTTAGTTAATCGAATATGGTATTCGAAGTTAGTTAATCGAATATGGTATTCGAAGTTAGTTAATCGAATATGGTATTCGAAGTTAGTTAATCGAATATAGACATTCGAAAGGAGTTAATCGAATATGGTATTCGAAGTTAGAAATCGAATATGGTATTCGAAGTTAGTTAATCGAATATAGACATTCGAAAGGAGTTAATCGAATATGGTATTCGAAATTAGTTAATCGAATATGGTATTCGAAGTTAGTTAATCGAATATGGTATTCGAAGTTAGTTAATCGAATATGGTATTCGAAGTTAGTTAATCGAATATAGACATTCGAAAGGAGTTAATCGAATATGGTATTCGAAGTTAGAAATCGAATATGGTATTCGAAGTTAGTTAATCGAATATAGACATTCGAAAGGAGTTAATCGAATATGGTATTCGAAGTTAGAAATCGAATATGGTATTCGAAGTTAGTTAATCGAATATAGACATTCAAAAGGAGTTAATCGAATATGGTATTCGAAGTTAGTTAATCGAATATGGTATTCGAAGTTAGAAATCGAATATGGTATTCGAAGTTAGTTAATCGAATATAGACATTCGAAAGGAGTTAATCGAATATGGTATTCGAAGTTAGTTAATCGAATATGGTATTCGAAAGTTAGTTAATCGGATATGTTATTCGAAAGGGGTTAGTCAAGTCGAGTTAGTCAAATAGAGTTAACCAGTTGGAGTTAACCAGTTAGAGTTAATCAGTTAGAGTTAATCAGTTAGAGTTAACCAGTTGGAGTTAATTAGCTAGAGTTAATCGATTATAGTTAAAACGAACTAGAGTTAATCAAATATAGTTATTTGAGACAGAGTTAGTCAAACATAGTATTCAGGGTAAGTTGCCATCTTGTACGACTACCAGCGTAATTCGCTGGGCTGTAAATAGCCTACGGCGGTCGGATGTTTCCTGAGGGAGTCATGCGTAACCATTGTGATCGCTGCGATCTAGAGTCAAGCGAATGGAGTTTAATCGAATATTAGTTATTCGATAGGAGTTGATCGAGTTGAGAAATAAGTTAAGTTAAATAAGTTGAGTTGATCGGGTGGTTCGAGCAAGTTAGTCGAGCCTAGTTAATCGAATCGAATTGGTCGAACCAAGTAAGTCGAGTTAAGTTAGTCAAGTTAGTCGAGCCTAGTTAATCAAATCGAATTGGTCGAACCAAGTAAGTCGAGTTAGTCGAGTCAAGTGAAGTTAGTCAAGTTAAGTTCGTCGAGTTAAATAAATCGATGTTAGTTTCATCGAAAGGAATTATCGATGTTAATTTCATCGAAAGGAGTTATCGATGTTAGTTTCATCGAAAGGAGTTATCGATGTTAGTTTCATCGAGGGGAGTTATCGATTATAGTTTAATCGAAGTGAGATTTTCAAATATGAGATATTTGAAAAGGAAGAGTTATCGAATATTAGTTATTCGAAGAGAGATTATCGAATATCGTTTATTCGAGAAGGAGTTAGTCGAATATAGGTTATTCGAAGAAGAGTTAATCAAATAGAGATTTCTCGAAGAGAGCTAATCGGCGAATTCGATTATATCGAATTCGGGAAAGTACTTATACTTTCCAGTGTTTAAATAGAGATTTATTTATTTATAGATAAATAAGTGTTAGGTTAATTATTCACTAATAAGAATAGAAGTTATAATTAAAGTTAGATAATTCGAAAGGAGGGATTATAATGTTATCGTTATAACCAATGTTTTAAATATAGAAGTAGATTAGTAAAATTGGATCCGAGAAAGGCGTCAAGAAGTTGTTAAAGATTAAAAGATAAACTTTGACCATTTCAAAGTTATAATGTTGTTCAGTTAAGGTCTGAGAGGTAATTATACCCCAACTTAAGTGACTTCCTTCTTAACTAAGAAATGGTAAGGTTTGATCGTAAAGGAGTTTTGGAAATGTTTTCCAAACGAGAATCAGAAATGTTTTCTAATGAAAGAAAATAAGAATTTAGAATATAGGGAAACAGGAGATAAGTAAATAAATGAACTAAAGAGATTTATGTTAAATGATGTTTGTTCGATATAATTTCCATTTGGAAATAATATCGTTGTTTGCACACTTGTTTTTCTTGATAGTTAACTCACCGACTATCGAAGTTTTGACCATTTTAACGTTGTTAATATGGAGAGACCGGTTGGATTATTATCCATAGAACCACTCTGTATTGGCATAAGCGTCGCGAGTCATATATGCCAAAGATAATTGAAGACGGAGAAAAATGCAAGGGCTGTTGTATAAGTCTTAGATAACAGTCACAAAGATGGATATACTGAATAGTGCCTTCGGTTTGTCCAGTCCCAGGACAACTTGTATGGACGAAGGTCTGACAGAGTATATCCAATGGATCGCGTAAGTTAATCTGTTCAAACGTATTCACGTTTGGTGGCGGAGGAATTCGTTTCTCTTAGCTGTATACCCGTGTTATTTTTGGATGAGTCAATTTGTGATTTGGCGGGTATGACGATGTGACATTTCTAAGTGAATGAAGATGGATGTATGACAGAGTATTTCCAGACGATCACGTACATTGATTTCTTCAACCGTACCAAGAGTGGAAGCGGAGAAGGAAACTTCTTTTAGCTGACACGTAATGTACTGTTGTAAACGTCAATTAGTGATTTCGATGGATTTGACAATGTAGCATTCAAAGTGAATCTGATGTAATGATAAAGCGTAGCTTCTAGCCTCATCAACCAGTAAATGACAGAAATCGGGCAGGCAGCATGGCTAAGTCGGTCGCACCGAAGTAGGGTGTATAATCACCTATCTAGTGAATATTCATTTGTTTCTTAAATCTATCAATGCTGTCCCATATATATACGGGAACGGTTGCTGATCCCAACCGTTGGTGATGTACATTCGATACACTCAAGCGAAATGAGTGGTCGGTCAAGAGTGGCTGAGTTACAAGATGTTCTTGTTGAACTCCAGTGTATCGTTCCTAGATTACACTGATCTGAAGGTGGTTCCATACCTTGTCATAGTTGGAAATCCATTACCCAATACGTGCTTGCGATTTTGATTGTATACTATATATGTAGAACGTGAGATGAAAGCGTTTCTGCTAGTTGATATCTATTTGTACATAGACATTATTATAATATCAAAAGGTTTTTGATATAAAGATATTTTGGATTCTCATAAGGGGAAAACCCGTTCCGTTCTGCGGCGTGGTCTTATGAGATATCGTTTACTTGTTCATATACCTGTTTAAACTGTTTTACTCATACCAGTCCCATGACTGACCCGGAGTTTATTTGTTTTGTTTTCCCTAAACTCTTGGGTGCCTAATTTTGTACGGGCAGTCAAGTAGTCAGGAATTTACAGATATACTGGAAGAGCGTGGAGCAGGAGGCTTCAAGATCATATAGCTATAGTTATTTCCGCTGTGTTGTAAGTGCTGTACGCTGATAAGTGCTATTGTATACATAACTGTTATATTTCAAAGTTATGTTATCTATTATATGTTATTCGTTCCGCTGTGAGATTCGTGTTACTCTGATGTTGTGTTCTTCTTCTTCTTCTATTCTAAGTTTCTATCTTATCTATTCTCACCTTCTAATTTCTTTCATTAATTACCGGGATTTTTCGATGTTTTGGTTATCGACGTCGAGCTTACGTCGATAACCAAAGCCGCTCAAAATCCGGGTCATTACATGAACTTAATTCATTGTTGATCCAATGATATACGTTGCGATAACAATGTGGCTGATGCTCAGGCCTAAAACCTTAAACTCACTATTAATCCAAACATATATTTACGAAATATAATTCCGATGTGAAGTTGTTCACAAAGGAAATAAACATATCTGCAAAGTTACAAACGTTGTAATGTTGCAGACCTATTGAATTAAACTCCGTCGCAGCAGAAGTTTTTATAGTCACACTAGTTTCATGAGTATACAATACATGAATGATTGACTCTAGTGCAAGTGGGAGATTGTTAGAGTTTATGCCCTAGAGGCGATCCATTTGATGAGATTGATAACAATGTTATTGTTATTATTTAATTTGGAATAAAATAATATTCTATTATATTATATTTACTGCGTAATATAAATATTAATATAATAGAAGTCCTTAGAATAATAATACGAAATTATATAGTTCGAGTAAGAATGAACTTGAGATTATATAATGTAATAAGTATTATAATTCTTAAATGTCCCTAGTCGAGTTTTATTATTTATATAGGACAACAATAAAGCGTTGAGACTAGTATATTGATTGACTGATGATCACATCTCATTGATCATTAATATACGTGATATTAAAGTCAAGATATAAATACGTATTGGAGAATAGCGTGTTGGGCTGACCCACTGTGAGATAACTACGTGGAATATAATCAACAGTATCATAAGTTGTTCTCATAGTGAAAGTGATGTAATGGTCCTCGGACCTGAAATCATTATAATTTTATTCGAGGATATTTGTATTTTGATATCATCTAAAGTTATTTCGTAACAGAGTAATGATAACGGTGATTATTGGATATATCTCGAATCGAACGAAAATTATTAATGATCTAGATGGAATTAACCCTACGATATATTCGTAGTGGTATCCATGGGTCTCTTGATTGAGTGAGACTGTGAAATGCATGGCCGTGCTCAGATATTGATTTGTTCAAACAGTCTACTCATCGATCAAGATAAACGGATTAAATTATAAAGAGGATGATACGATCCATGTCTCGAGTTTAATCCTGGATATATTGGTTAAAAGGATTATATTACATTGATACACTGGTCACGGAAATGTTGTATCGAGTCTTTAATCTTATTATAACTTGGGTAGCAGTGATGTATTGCTAGATGCCAATCTCTGTTTATGCTTTTAAATACGATTTAAAATCATTTCCAACGTTGTAGTAACCTATAGGGTCACACACTTAGGAGGTGATAAAAAGAAATGGCATTCATAAGGTATATAAAATATTAATCTGTTGATATTTTAACCAGAATTGAAATGGTATATTGGTTGGCACCTTAGTTTATGGTACACTTGTTAATTTAAAGGGTAAATCATCACTTTAAAAGGACGGGTGAACCATAAAATAAGTGCGGATATGATCTGAAATAATAAGCCAACCCTTTGTCCCTTTTTTTGAGAAACCCTAATAAGAATGGCGGCTAGCACTATTCATTTCTTTTTTTCTTGGATTCGATCTGAGTGATAGCGTCCGTGTGGATACCAGTAGAGGGATGGTGATTTGCTGATCCTTACGATTCAATTCTTCGTCTTTCCTTCCGATTTGGTGTCATCCGGATTCATCTGGATTCAACTAGAAAAGGTATAAACCCTAATTGATGTTTCAACTTTATTTTGAATATCGTTATCGCATAGATCCTTACGGTTTCAAATTTGTTGAAATCGTTAAACACTGATTTCAATTTGATCGAAATTAACTATCACCCATATGTTAATATTTCGAGTTAATGGGTTTACCAGTAAAACCTTATAAATTGTAAAAGGTCAAAAAGAGAAGAATGGATTAGGAATATATAGTTAAGAGAATTGACTTTGTAGGAGTGTCTAAGAAAGCCTAGTTAATATTGGAAACTCATTTTGAGTCTAACCCCATAGTTAACTTTTAATAACTTGAAATTATAAAAGCTTTTGGAAGATGGTTTATGGCGATTTCTAGTTTTAATCTTAAAAGTTATAGTTTTAAAATATATAAAGAGCATAATTGAAAAAGTACATATTAAGTTTTGAAGAAAAATGGGTTTATTTTGGAAACAATGACTTTTTGTGAAAATTTTGTCTAAAATAAAATTCTCTCAGTAAAAGGTGCACATTATAGAGCATGTATAGCTTGCTAGTTTTCTCGCTATATTGCGTGAAAGGATTAAAAAGAAAAACATAGAAAATGTTGCATTTTGTTTAAAACTGGAATTTTCAGTAAATAAAGTTTTGAAATCTCTATTCTTTTGGCAGTCATGTTTGATAAATTGTTTTAAAATTGAAAATTTTGTTGGATGGACAAAATAAGTTGTAAAGATTAAGAATAGAGTAGATGTTTGCACCTTGTAGTAAGTAATTGAACTGGCATTGTAAGTAAGAGCAGTTATAAACATAATTGAGAAATAGTTGTCCTTGTCTACTCTAGTTTTTGTGATTTGAAAAAAAAAATTTGATTTACATTTTTTTTAAATGTATGATTTATGGTTTGGCAAAAGTAAGTTTAGTTAAGAAAAATAAATTTTTGATACTTTTAACATTTGGAAGAAAAGTGAAATGAAAAGGCCAACCTAGTTTAAAAGTATGGAGTAGGTGAGGATTACTGCCTAGGGAAGAGAGGAAAAGTTTTTAGGCTATGAAGCAGACAACGAGAATTATCTTGGAATAATGGTAAGTTCCTATAGAATGCATAAGCATTGAAAAGCTTAGAGTGTTGCTTAAAATTTATGTTAGTACACATCAAAGACTAGTGGTGACTATTAGATAGTGGAGGGCAAGTAAGTGTTTACGTCCTGTTGTTTGAGTTTTTCCGTCTGACGGGGACATAGTACTAAGATTCTAGGCCCTTAGTAGTAGCCATGCAGAGTGTCCATTTTCCTGTTTTAGTTGAAGGACTGGAAGGCTTATTTGAAAATAAAATTAGATCAGAGAATTAAGTTAAAAAAGCTAAGATAAGAGTAATGGCATAACTAAACAACAAATTCAGTAAAAAAACAAACATAACAGTTAAAGAAAGATGAAAAATTCTGAGAAAACGCAAGTAAGAATAAAAATTTCCAAGATAAGTTGAAAAAGAAATTCTATAACAAAGAAAATTTTCTTATGTGCGTCGTGGTTGGATAGGAAAATAGGGAATCTTTAAAAAATGTTGCATAAAATCCAAGCACAGACATAAAAAGGTGACTAAAAGAAAAACGGAGGATGTGAAGCTTTCCGTTTTCCACCTTTTTGTAACATAAGAAATTGAATTAAGAAAAATATATTTTCCTGCAATTCGAAAAATAAAGTTGGTTGGTAGGATTTTGGATGCAATAATTCGATGAATTGCGCTCTTGCTCCACAAGAGTGTGGGAAATTTTGGATGAAAATATATTTTGATTTTCGAAATATTGCATTCATGTAAAATTGCCAGCATATTTAGGATGTGTGCATCATATTTTTAAAGAATTTTTGAAAAATTTATATACACATAGGAGGTACCACTTAGGCATACATGTATTATTATGTTGTATTACATTTTGCACTAATGCACAATATTTGTAAAAATTGGATGTACACATGATGGATGGATATATGCGAGGGGCTATTTGATGTTTACCCTTATCAAATTTTAGGGACGAAATTTCCTAAGGGTGAGAGAATGTAACACCCCACATTTTATGATAACTAAATATTTAATAGTGCATATGTGTGTATATATGCATGTACATAAATATATAAAATAATAATAAAATAATGATAAAATATGATTGCATGTAATAAATACATGCACTGAAAAGAAGAAAAGACTAACATAAATAACAATGCAATGCATGGGTTAAAAGAAAGAAGAAATCAGTTGCATGCACTGTAATTATGTTGCATGCAACAATAAGAAAAGAAAAATGAAAGAAAAAGATGCATGCAAAATGATAAGGTTACATTCAGAGGTTTAAATAAAAAGAAGCAATAAGAAAAGAACAATGATCACCATTGTTTTAAGCTTTGTTAACAAAAGCCTAAGTAGTCCAGTTGGTTAGAGCATGTGGCTTTCATGAGAGTGGCACAGTTTCGTTCCCCACATGCGCTATATTTTTATTTTAAAGGAATGACTTAAATAATACATGTTCATAAGAGAAAATATGTATAAATGCACATATAAGGAAAATTATACATATAAGGAAGAATAAAATGTATATGAAAATATATGCATATATATATATATGCAAATAAATATATATATATATATATATATATATATATATATATACAAGGGAGAAATTCAAAATAAGGCTGCAATTAAAGAAATATGATAAGAATTGAATAACAGTATAACACTGTTTGAATTTTGAGAACGAAATAAAAGTTGTGCGTATAAAAACATGTAAAATGGGCATTTTGTAACGACCCGTCTTTTTGCCCGATTCTCGTCCGTAATTAAACTAACATAAACCGTTCACAAAGACGAATTGTTATGGGTACTTCCATATATTGAACAAAATAACAGAACTTTTCATTGCATAATACAATATTACATCAGAGTTACATAGAGTATCAGAGTTACAACATATACAATGGAAGAAAAGTAAATATACTCTCAGCGGAAGAAACATTATGATATAGCGGAAGCTCCGAGCTCTAGCGTGAACTCCAATCCAGAAAGCGCTTCGAATCTTGTTCCAACGATCTATAACTGTAAACTAAACTACTAGCTGCCTGTATAAAAATTAGTGGGCACCCAGAGTTTAGGAAGGAACAATAAACTCCAGGTCATTCATGGGATTGGTGTGAGAACATAAAACCGTTATTTTTAGGAATTAATTTAAAGTTGGGAAATTCATTGGACCACGCCGCTAATGCGGAACAGGTTTACCCCATGTGAATACCCGTGCATATAAATTCGCAATGACTTTTGGGAAAAATGAAGCTATCATAAGCTCATCCCACATCACACAATGCAAGCGCACACCAAATGGGCTAGTTTTGTCTAATGATAACCAAACATGCCTTCATATGTGAAAATCCTTTTTTAATTATTACATATAGTGTGGAAATCATTCCGCAATAAATATAGAATCATAGCCCCCATGACCTCAATTGGTTATATTGACATATAGGTATACAATCAAAATCTGTGTGGCTCATATTCGAGATTTGGGTTTCCAACTTGATGATTTCTGTCACGAAAGATCAATCAGGGATACGAAGCGTAGTGTAACACGGCTTTTTCGTCCATCTCGGACACCAACAACAAATCGCAGGGTAGGTCAACGGTTTTCAACCAGACATGGCCCCCCGAACATACCCAATTTCCCCTAAATTTATAAGTGGTTTCCGACTGCTGTAGCTTCATCATCAATCATATATAAGTATACAACCCAACCGTCAGTTTCTCATCAATCCGGGGTGTGCGGTTTGTCAATGTTACGTCATACACAAAGCATGCAAGCTCATTTCATATGTTAAGTATGTCACATTGTCCATTCACAACATGACCACCAATTTCCATCATTACATAACCACTTTGAGCTCGTACGTCACAACCCATAAACATATCAATGGAAATCAGTGTTATGTCGTCAATTACAATATCAGGCACACAATCCATACAAGTCCATTCTGGGTCTGAACGGAACAAAACCCGAAGATTCTCCAAATACATTCGGACTTTCTGCCACTTCGGTAATAGGGGCATCTCTCTACTGTAGCTACTCAGTAAAGAAACCAATTATCAGGTAGTATGTCTGATGTGAAGAACCACGGTCCTCAATCGTCGTCTTCATATCTTCATTATTTACGTCATATGGTTATTTCGAATGGTTTTCCTAAAATAAATTCCAACCCCGGTCTTTCCAAATAACCAGCGCTTCATATTTCAAAACAAGTGCTCTCCATTATATGTTTACACATACATCTCTTAATCTTTTTCTAAATCTAGAAATGATTGTTTAAGAGATGATCGTTTATAGATAGTCTTTTTCTTAATGCCTTACTTTCGAACAATCAATATAAACCAAGGATCACGATTTCAATATTTCCTTAATTCAAGTTCATTGAAATCATTCAAAACGGATTCATTATATTCAAATCAAAGGATTCAGGACCGAAAACAATTCCAATTTAATTAAATAAAATATTTGAAAAAAATACATTTGTTATAACTAATAATTATATATATATATATACTAACTTTAAAATAGAAATGTTTAAAATAATTACTTAACATATATTTAACTTTAAAGAGGTATACAAATATAATACTTTAAAAATATACATATCTTAAAAACAAATAAGTTTTATTTAAATATTTTTGAAATTAACATATCATGTTTAAATAGTTGAAAACCTAAATAATTATACAAATACTTTAAATTGGAATCGTTTCCTTTCCATGTCGATGACATGAACTTATATTCACACTCAGTAGAGTATAATTGGCTTCAATATCTTGAGTCGATTCACATCAATTTCAAAGACACTCAACTTATTCACTTTTGTTTACTTAGTTCCGCATTAGCTTCAATAATTAACCTAAGCTTTATTCAGAACAACAAAGTTATTATCGTATCATTTAAGTTAAACCAAACGATTTGTATTAAATACACCATACTTGATTCACAAGATGATTATCATTAACTTAATACTTAACTCACAAAATAATTAACATCTCTTGATATTCAATTTAAATTTTTTATTCACAAATATTGTATCGTTAAGTTCAAACTCAACAATTTTCATTTTTTGCAACATCAAAATACATTATAATACCACTTAATGTTGATAATAACATGTTAATTGGTTTCCAAAATCGAATTTATTTATACTATTAAATCAATTTAACAAGTTCCCAAATATTACTCAAACCATTATTTCATTCATGTTTAAAAATGTTAATAACATAATTTGATTAATAAATTGCTTTAATGACACCATAAAATTTTAAATCAACATTATCAAATGTATTCATTTCATGAAATCTTAACTAGAGAAATTATTCGCGTAATCAAATATTACTAAATTAACAAAATATTATTGAATCAAAAATCAACAAACATCATCAAGTCAATATTATCTAGTCAATGAAACATTTGCAAATCACTAAATTCTCATTTAACCAATAAATCGTTTCTTACTTAAATTTGGGAAATTTCCTAATTTTCTGTTGACAATTCATATAAGTTCGTAGTGAGTACATACATATATATATATACATATATATATATATATATATCATATATGCACACATTCAACACCGTTTTATACATTCATTTCTACATGCAATCAACGAATAAAATTCCAAATACGCGTTATACACTAACGCGCCTCGAATGCATTTATTTTGGCAACCATTACACGCTAACAATTCCAACATGCAATCAACCAATAAAATTCCTAATATGTGTTATACACTAACGCGCCTCAAATGCATTTATTTGGCAACCATCACACACTAACAATAATTAATTAAACATTCATGCAATCGCACAATTTCAGATTCATTAATTCTGCATATAAAATTTAAATCATATAAAGTAAAGTAAAATAAAATTGTTCTCACCAAAATTGCTTCCCAGTATATGTGCTGCTTCTCTATTTTCAGGGTTGGTACGTACTCTACACGTCTTCCTCCCTTTGCTCTCCTTTTCTTCCGTCCTTTCAATATCTCCTTTCTCCCACTCTGTCCCTTTCCTTCTCTCTTTATTTCACTTTTTTTTCTGTTTTTTTTCTTTTTATAAAAAATTGGCTCAAATGGTGCGGTGAGCTACTGAAAGACCAAGTATAATAAAGGGGAGGAAGTCTTTGAATGAAGGCAGAAGGATAAACGGAATGAGGAGTGAAGCATGCGGCTTCCTCACGTTGCAAACTCTTTCACTTTTTCTTATGGTGGAACTTGATTTATGAGAAAGGTAACTTGGTGCGTGAGTGGCTTGGAGTAGGTGAAGTGGTGTAGCACCATGTACGGTCTACAGAAGAGGAGTAAATATTAAGGGAAGGAAGAAGGTGGAACGCGAGTGAGGACATGCAGAAGAAAGGAAATGGACGGAGAGGAATAAATGTTGGACAAGGCAAAAAAACTTCGATCATCCAGATGGAATAAAATATGAATAGGAAAGAACGTGGTACCTCATCTTCCACTAGAGAACCAAGTGGCATATATGCTCTCTGTACATTCGACACGTCTTTATATTTTACTTTTTTTTTCAACTCAAATCCCTTTGAAACATTTGCAATGTTGCACAATATCATGCCCACGGAAAACTGCTTTACTTACCAGATATGATATACATATGGTATACAATATGCAGTGAAACAATTACACAGGCAAATAAACATTTCGACTCTTCCAAATAATATGTGAACCACTTCCGATTGTTTAGTTTTATCCATCCCATGAAACTTCTTAATTGAATTAATGCTTTATGAACGCTCTGGGCTTGCATTTCCTTATTTTATTTTATACTTTAAAAATTTCCCCATGCATCAGGTTGGCTTATGGAGTGTACCATTTTGTTTGCATTCCACATTGTTATAGTATAAATTTTTCTCATTTCCTTTTATTTTATAAATGATTATAGATAGCAAATTAACACAACTAATAATAAAATCGCATACAACAACGTACCACCATCCCAAAATGGTAATAAAATAGACCGGTTGATTAGTTCTACAAGGTGTCAAACGGGGCCACAGTTACCCCAACATACGTTAGAAAAATATATGCTTATTTCCCTTAATAAAATTTACCATAAAATTTTATAAAATGTTCTAAGACTACGCAAACAGAAACTGAACAAAAAATTGAAACGAATATTTAATTATAATTTAATTTCAAATTCTGATCTTTTCTAGCAACTGAATTACAACTCGATCAATATTTCGACTAACGACCAAACGTTTTACCGAAACAAACATTGTTTATAACTAAATTTCACAAAATAGACAAAATTTCAAATAAAATATTTATTTCAATGATAATCTTTATTTAAAATTTTATAATTTTAAGGGTCAAAATTCTCTGGTCATTACAATCTCCCCCACTTAAGGCTTTTCTTCCTCGAAAAGGAGAGCTCGTGAAATTATACATAAGCAAAATAAATTTTACATTTAAATTTGTTAAACTTACAAATTATTATATTAAGTCTAAAGCTTATCAAAGCAACTTACAGGAAAAAAATTCATGTGATTAAATTTGCCAAAACCATTTTTATATCCAAGCTTAATTAAACTAAACTTAAATTGTTATGTTAGAAAAAATAAAATTTTGGAACGATTAATTAAAGAAGTTTGAGTTTATATTCTGATTACAAGTCATAATTGACAATGTATTTGAAAATCTCAAAATGATTTCTCTGACTTAGAATCACAATTTCTTCCCAAACCATTGAAATGTATGTATGTATGTATGTATATGTATATATCTTCCATATAGATAATCATACTTTACTTCAGGATTTTCAAAACCAAATTTGCTTCCAAAGTTCCAAACATACTATGATCAAATCTATATGTTATTAGTTCGAGAAGTTTATTCTCATGACAGGGCCACCGAGTACCACCAATCATATGAGATCCAATCCCTCATCACACCCAGTTTTAGTCGTGGTTGCTCGAACAAACCAAATCATTCCATATCCCGAAGTTGTAAACCAAAATTTGCATATACTCAAACCATAATTTTGTTGTTTCTAAATGTTTTCCAAAATATCGGGATTCAATTCGTCGAAATCACTTCATAAACCATTCAAAATAGTTAGAAAGCAAATTCGATCAATAAATGGGAAATTCGATTTTTGATCAACTTATATTTTCAATCATATCCCTTAGGTTTCCATATTTCCAAAATCAATGGTCTTATTCGAACATGTCAAATTTACTAAATCAAAGATCATATCAAGCTTCGTAAGTTTCACTTTATTTTGGAATATCCAATTACCATAATTTGATATTCATATAACCATAAATTTCTTTTTGGAAATCAAATTTGATGCAAATTCAAACCTTTTACATTCTAAAGTTTTTAGATAATCATTTATACTTCGTAAGTCATTATAACTTTAGCTCAAATTCCAATTTGTTTCAAACATTTCCAAGATTTTCGAATAATTTCCATATTCTTATAATATCTTCAAGAGTTGGATTTCACATTTTAGTTGTCCTATGCATAAAATCGAATAACCATTTTCCTTTTAAATCCATTTGAATCCAAAATATATGACTTTTTCCTTCGTCTCAAATATTGAAGCTTGTTTGGAAAATTCTCTTAATTTAACTAGTTGGAAAAACCACTAAAAACATTTTCATTTGAAAATATCATCACGCTTCTGCTACGCTACTCTGATTTAGTATATGCATGTTCAAGCTAGTGTCGTTTCAGACATTAATCTTAACAATTGCAGAACGCACTTTTTAAATTTAATATTTCAAAGATCCAATTTTTTCTACCTACTTATTATGTAAGACCCATTTGTTGAGGTTTTGATAAAACAATTTCTTGCATAACAAAGCTATCTAGTTTGAATTAAATCTTGATTTCGTTCTACAAAGGCACAAAAGTGTATGCAT